>CM077164.1:65568135-66224694 GCA_039583875.1 Platanthera guangdongensis
CCGCAGTTGGCTTCAATCCAACTTACGATCAGCTCCAGGCTCCGATCTACGGCCCGCCCACCCTTACGCTGAAGACGGCTTTGCCCAGGGCATGCGCAATCACAAGCTTGGTTTCATTGAGGACGCCTCAATCAATCCTTCCCCTTTGACGAACAGTACAACATGTTCCATAAGTACGACCATTCTGCCGACCCCCTCTCGATTCTCCTATGTTGGCGACGTCGAAACCCTCGAACGCAACCAATCTTTCTCCATCTACAACATCCCCAGTAGCAGCAGAAGCGCCACCGCCTAGAGCTCAAGTCTGCTGAAACTGAATCCGATGATCCTGTGACGGCTGTTGTCTATGCCGCTGGCCCGGACGTGGAAAACCCGCGACGTCGGAGTGGCTCCTCAAAAACAAAAAGAGCCCTTGGATTGGGAAAAAGATGTCATCCAAGGGGATCTTACAGAGGGAGAAAAGAAGTATGCTGAGGAGTACACAGAGAAGAAGTCCGAGAAGGGAAGAGAGGGGAAGGGGGAGAAGACTGATCATGTGGACAAAACTACCTTTCATGGCAAGGAGGAGAGAGAGATTACCTGGGACGTTCTGGGTCGCTCCTCCAAGGACTCCAAGCCCTCCGATGATCACTACTACATCCCAAAGAGGTGGGTTCACACTTAGAGTGGCCACACGAAAGGGGTGTGCTGCAATTCAATTCTTCCCCAAGCATGGTCATCTCCTCCTCTCGGCGGCATGGACACAAAGATCAAGATCTGGGATGTGTTCAATTTAGGGAAGTGCATGAGAACCTATATGGGACACTCCAAGGCAGTCCGAGATATATCATTCTCTAACGATGGTTCAAAGTTCTTGAGTGCTGGATATGACAAGACATCAAAATTATGGGATAATGAAACTGGCAAGGTGATCTCAACTTTCTCCACAGGGAAGATTCAGGTGAGGTTAATATAATGTTTTGTAACATTCAGAGGAGGTTTTTGTAATTCAATAAAAGAGGGGTGCAATCTGTAATTTTTCAAACAAGATGAGAGAATGGAATTGAGTCTTGCTTTATTTTGGATTTTGTTCTATGTATAGTGTTGCCGGTAGTTTATAATACACCACACTCCACACATATATAGACACGTAAATATATATGTATACAGTTGCTGGTAGTTTAAAGTGTGGGTAGTTTAAGTTGCTTGTAATTTACACTCCCTCGTCGACCCGTCTGCTCCATCATCCCAAAATCCCTTGGGGCTTCTTTTCTCTCTCTCTCTGCAGCTCTCTGTCGCTAGGAATCTCTACCTTCTCCATGCCTCCACCGATTCCTGCAACGCCCTTTCTTACTCCGTCCGCATTGTCGACCCCAATGACCGTTCTTACTCCGCCCGTATCGTCGACCGCAATGAACGTCGTGTCGACACTTGTCGATACCTTGCCGGAGTGCTTTCCCATACCCGGTGTCACTTCTCCAACGAACTTTTCTCCCGAACACACTGGTTGAGGGATTGTTTCCTTAAAATACGAACCGAAGGTGAAAAATCTGAATTCTTCGGCCTTTACAGAATCCTCTTTCCTTCAGACCTTACGTTTTTTTGTATTTCTTTCAGCATTGCTTTAAAAGTTATTCAAATGAAAATCTCCCTTTCTGATAGATGCTCACTTAGTACTTTAGAGAGACTCTTAGATAGACAACTTTAGCTGCCTCCTAGAAACTAGAGTTTTTAATTCTTTTTTTATTAGCATAGGGGCTAAGTCTAGCTATATATCAATTGCCAAATGGTAGAATGCTTCCACATCCTATTGATTCAAACAATTAGGAATATGGATTTAGGGATAAGGTAGAGTCCATCACGATCATAGTTAGGATAGGGGCGAAGCCCCATGCTGTTCAGTCGGCATAGGGGCGGAGCCCTGTGTCGTCACTGCCACCGTACCGTCACGGCTGGGGATACGGGCGGAGACACATGCCTTTCAATTATAGACATACATACCTAGTATTAATTACTCAAGTCTTCTCGAGGAGTTAGCATAATTACAAGTTACACCTCTCTTCTTTTTGAAGTTGTAAAAACATCTCTCTTGCAAGTTTACATTTCATAACATATTAATATGAACTTAAGGCGGGAGGTTTTTATAATTTCAAAAGATAGAAGAGTGCAACATGTAATTTATAACACTTACAAGGGGAACTCCGACAATTAAAATAAATACATATTTATATTTATATATTACCCCAACAGTGATAGTGCCTCCGACCATAATTGAATAATTTATTATAATTATATACATCATTAAACAAGCACATAAAAATTATTAATGAAAGTAAATATTAGTTAAATGAATATAAAATAGTAATTAGTTAGTTTTCTTCAGTTCTCTTACTTTTTATTGTAAAACAGTAGGGAGAGACAGAGCAATCACACTTTAGATGATTAATAAAATAAATTTCTTAGGTAGTTTCATAATTTATATTTAAAAAGTGGACGGTGACGTTTTTCAGAAAATGAAAAGGAGGAAAAAAAGTCCACTCAAATGGGACCTTAAACTCATTCATGCAACACTTTGGCTCCGTTTTGCGTGATGTTTTTACTCTTGTGTGTTTGGACAACAATACCATCTCATAGAATGCATGTTGGGCATGACAATGATTGTGACCGCCACTAAGAAAAGAAGACTAGTTTTGAACATTAAAGTAGATGTAGTTCCTTAAGTTGACTTGGTCGCACATTCACAAACAACGATTCATAACCACTGCGTTCATGACCACCACCGCCGTGTCAAACGGAGTCGTCCTCATTAAACAAACAAAAAATGTGATTAATGATTTACTAATCATTTATATTAAAGATAATATGTTCTAAGATGCAATGCATAATGTAATGTTTTAAGATGCATGGTGTAGTAATATTTAAGAGTTTAAGAACCCATCTTCCTTCATGTAGTTTCTACTGTGTGCTTCAGTCAGCCCCTTAATAATCTGAATTAGATTGTTATCAGAGTACTAAGAAATTGAACTATGGGCATTAATAATGAAAAAATGTTGGTTGACTTGGCGACTCCGTTTGGTACGGTGATGTCAGTCATGAACATGGGGGTTAAATTGTCATTTGGTAACGCCCACCTAAGAAACTTCATTCACTTTTTTATTTAAAGGGATGATATTTGTTAGGTGATCTTTAATGAATGACAGTTTAACACATACATTTACAACCGCCACCATCGTGTCAAAGGGAGCCTTGAACTCTTTCATAAGCGGATGGCAATGATGATCGGCGTGATGCTGGTCTAGATGCTAAAAAAGACAATTTCAAAGACATGCTGTAATTTGTAATTACAGTCTTGTTGTAAATGGTCCATGTCTTGATCACGTGCGTGGTCGCGTTAGCCAATTTCTCTTTTTTGCTCACCACAAGTATTTAAGATATTATTTATGCATTAAAACGTGTTTTAAAAAATAACTTCCGGTCAAACCCTTAAAATCCAATCTGAAATCAAATTTTAATGACCTTTTTTGCTGGTGGTCCAATGGCTGGTGGAGTAGTTGAAATTTCACCCCATCTATCTTTTGTATACTTGCTTCCATAAAATTGCTCCCTTGTTGATAGTAGAACTAGATTATTCAGGCTCAGTTTGAGGGACTTATTTTGTAACACCCCAAAATTGCAGAGTGGGCAACTTTTGGGTGACACAGCCTGTGATACGGGCGTGTCCCAGGGCGTGTCCTGCTCGAGTTGAGCAGTTGGGTGCGTGGTCGACGAAATTCGGTCGACGAAGTTTTCGGGAGGTCACGCCCTGTGACAGGGGGCGTGACCTAGGGCGTGTCCCCTCTGGTCGACGAACTGCGCTCGACGATTGTCGAGCGTCAAGAAAGGGGTACACGGCCTATGACACGGGCGTGTCCCGCTGTGTCGAGAGGTCGACAATTTTCTCTCGACGAGGTGTCGAGTGGGTTACACGCCCTGGGTCACGGGCGTGACTGGGCTGACACGGGCGTGTACCCTGGCCATGTTCTATTTTGGATATGTCAGAATGAGTCGGTTCGTGTGCTGCTTAAGGTACGCACCCTATGACACGTGCGTGTCACAGGGCGTGTCAGTCCCGAAAAGTGATTTTGTTAGCATTTATGTCTGTTCATTTCCCTGTTCTGGATCTAATGGTCTAGGCTTCTTTCCTGTGGATAATAAGGTCGAGAATGGGATAAAGTCCCTTCATTCTCATCTCCATCTCTTCTCATTTCAAGAGAGAGAAAATGAAAGGGAAAGGCCAAAGCAAGGAAGGGAGAAAGGAAAACCAGCTGCTGGAGGAGCTGTGGAGTGCAGATTGAAGATCCGAGAATGGATTCGTGAAGGCAAAGCCGAGGCGGTGACTTCCATCCGGATACTTCATGGCGCCGAAGCGATCTTCGAGGGTAACAATCTCCTTCTTGGACATCAAAGTCCTTTCTTTATGCATGTGCGTGGAATCCTCCACCAAGAGGTGGATCTCGTAAGTGATTCCTTAGTTAAATTTGCATCTAGAGCCAGAAGTGTGGAGTACGTCATAAGCAAGATGTGTGAAGCCCATCTGGACGGATAGTCTAGATTGGTGATGGTCATGGGTAAACCGGAGAAGACTGCGTGGATTTAACGATATGAAATATGTGTATGGGATGAATAAATGATATATGATGTTGCTTCCGGATGAATGGAGGCTCTGGTTAAGCTCCTTGTATTATGAGCGCTGCGGGTGCTATTTGTTCTGCGAGAGCGGTGAAAAGCTGCGGCTGAACAGGAGGGAAAGCTGACCCGCGTCAAGCTGCGGTATTGACGATTTGAGCACGGGAAAAGGCTAATCTCTACCTGGTTAATTTGGGAGGTCGATTGGTGGCAATGCAAAAGGGGGCTGCGGTAATACCTGACTTGCTACACCACAGTGGTGGGTCGATCTAAATGCTCAATTTTGCTGTGGGGTTAGTACCTCTGAATGGTTTGGGCGGAATGCACACAGCATGCGTGTTGTGGTGACCAGAACCGGCCAGCTAACAAGTTAATAACCTCTTATCGGCGGTGTACGACTGGGATACCCGGTACACCAAAAATGTGCCCTGAGTGCACGAAGAGTCTGGTGGATACCTGTATTTGTGGTGTGATTGTGATTGCTAAGCTGATAGAGTTTATGATATGGCAATGCATATAGGGAAGGAACCACTGCCCCGGGTAAGGTGTAGGGTTGTTATAATTGGTCAGTTAAAGCTGACCGTTACTTTGTTTACCGCTCTTGGGTGGATATGTGTTTGCAGGTGATGATGATTTGAAATAAAATAAGAGGGTTGAAGGCTTGCTGCTTAAGGCCCTTGAAGGCCGTGCAAAGCGTGTTTGGATTTCATGTGTGGCCGGCCTGCGTGCCGATGTATGAAGTTGTATTGGTGTAATGAGAAACTTGTAAGGCCATAAGGCCTGTGTGTGGGTGAGTTGTATACATTCCTGGTTTTGATATATAATGTGGAATTTATATAGTGGTGGACATTCTTTGAGTTTAGTTCATTTAACTTAAAATGCTGCGCTAGAATGTATTGAGTTAGAATGCGAGTAGATTTTGATTTCAACAAGTAATTACGCCCCTTGTCTGTGACATATGGCGTGGGGCCCCGGCCGGACCCACCGTTATATGCCACGTGACGAGTGGGGGCGTTACAAAGTGGTATCAGAGCCAGGTTTAGATTGTTTGGGAGGAGAGAATATAATTGACCTCATGAATGTCCACTACGAATGTATTTCATGCACGAAAGGGGCATGAGCGTGTTGTCAATGTATACTGACCGTTATGATATGGTTGATTAATGGTGTTAGATTGATAAGTGGCGAGGAGTGATGCTGGGCAGTCTGAACCCCAGAGGTCTGACGAGAGTGCAGCACCAATTGAAGCGCCTAAGCCTCCTTCGGCGGAGACCATACGGGTGGTAACGTAGATAGTGCTTGTGGTATTACAGGCACAACTGATTGGGCAGGCAAGGCCTGTAGGAGTACCAGTTCAGACTGGTGCAATGCAAGAACGTGCTGCAGTTGTGGTGGAGGAGCAAGCAACAAGTGAGTCATCAAAAATCTTTATGGAGTTTCATCCACCTACGTTTGGTGAAGCGCTTTCCCAACGCAGGCGGAAGATTGGTTGGCTAGAGTAAAGAGGATACTGTCTGCAATCAGGATGCCAGAGGAGCAGAAGGTGACCTTAGCCACTTTTCTGCTAGAAAGAGCTGCGTGATTATGGTGGGATGATATGGAGGTACATCACTTGGCAGGTCGAGGTTTAGCAGAGGTCTCAATTGAAGAATTCTCCCAATTGTTTTTAGCCAAGTATTTGTCAGTGTCGCAGCGGATTGCGATGGAAAATGAGTTTCAACGTCTGGTGCAAGGTGAGACTGATATTGATACGTACCTGCATGAGTTTACCAGACTTGGTCGCTATGCGGGGTCTACTTTTGCTGAAGAGGCTCGAAAGACGAATCGATTTTATGAGGGACTGCGTGATGAATTACGGTTGGCACTCCCGAGTTTGGTGAATCAAGGCTTCCAAGCATTGGTCGAAACGGCCAGGGCACTGGAGAAAGATTTGAAACGAGTGCAGGATAAAAAGAAGGTGGCAATGGAGAAGCCGAAATTTAAAGTCCCGCAGTCTCAATAATTAGAGTTTCGGAAATGAGATAAGAAGAAGTTCAGGTATGCTGAACCAACTTCTTCAACTGTTTCATCGGGCGCAACCTATGGACAAGGACGGGTTGAAACCCATACATGTTTTAAATATGGAAAACAGTGACATATAGCCCCTAATTGTTGGAGAGGCCCTCCAGGGAGTGAGAAAAGGACGGATGCTTCTTATAACGAAAAGGGTAAAGCAGTGGCCGAATCATCTGCATCCCAGACGCAACCTCAATTGCATAATCTGGAAGTGCAAGAGCCGCAAAGCTCAGTCGGTGAAATACAACCTCGCGTGTTTAGGTTGGAACTACAAGAGGCTATCAAACGTATTATGAATGAAGATGCGGCTGAGCGGAAATAAATGCCCTATGTGATTATTTTGGTGTACATATTTGTGGTGTATGTTATATCATATGTGAGTATGATGTTTGAGCTATCTTGACGTACATATGTTAGAAATATGTATGTGTGTATGGTATACAAGTGATGTTTCTTTTGTGTGATGCCGTGGGGAGAGACAAGCTGCGACCCCGGAGCTCTAACCTATATCGTTTTGTTAAGGTGATCGTTTTCTTGTGGTGCAACGAGAAATGCGTATTTGACAGTCTGTAGGTAAGCCAAATTTCGAGGACGAAATTTGTTTGAAGGAAGGGAGGATTGTAACGCCCCAAATTTGCAGAGTGGGCAACTTTTGGGTGACACGGCCTGGGACACGGGCGTGTCCCAGGGCGTGTCCTGCTCAGGTTGAGTAGTTGGGCGCGTGGTCGACGAAATTCGGTCGACGAAGTTTTCGGGAGGTCACGCCCTGAGACACGGGCGTGACAGGGGGCGTGACCGGGGCGTGAACTAGGGCATGTCCCCTCTAGTTGATGAACTACGCTCGACAATCGTTGAGTGGCAAGCAAGGGGTACACGACCTGTGATACGGGCGTGTCACAGGGCGTGTCCGCTGTGTCGAGAGGTCGACAATTTTCTCTCGACGAGGTGTCGAGTGGGTTACACGCCCTGGGTCACGGGCGTGACTGGGCCGACACGTGCGTGTACCCTGGCCGTGTTCTATTTTGGATATGTCAGAATGAGTCGGTTCGTGTGCCGCTTAAGGTACACGCCCTGTGACACGGGCGTGTCACAGGGCCTGTCAGGCCCGAAAAGTGATTTTTTTCGCATTTCTGGCCGTTCATTTCCCTGTTCTGGATATAATGGTCTAGGCTTCTTTCTTGTGGATAATAAGCAGAGAATGGGATAAAGTCCCTTAATTCTCATCTCCACCTTCTTCTCATTTCAAGTGAGAGAAAACGAAAGGGAAAGGCCAAGGCAAGGAAGGGAGAAAGGAAAACCAGCTGTTGGAGGAGTTGTGGAGTGCGGATTGAAGATCCGAGAACGGATTCGTGAATGCAAAGCCGAGGCGGTGACTTCAATACGGCTACTTCATTGCGCTGAAGCAATCTTCGAGGGTAACGATCTCCTTATTAGACATCGAAGTCCTTGCTTTATGCATGTGCGTGGAATCCTCCACCAAGAGGTGGATCTTGTAAGTGATTCCTTAGTTAAATTTGCATCTAGAGCCGGAAGTGTGGAGTACGGCATAAGCATGTTGTGTGAAGCCCATCTGGATGGATAGTCTGGATTGGTGATGATCATGGGTAAACCGGAGAAGAGTCCGTGGATTTAACGATATGAAATATGTGTATGGGATGAATAAATGATATGTGATGTTGCTTATGGATGAATGGAGGCTCTGGTTAAGCTCCTTGTGTTATGAGTGCTGCAGGTGCTATTTGTTCTTCGAGAACGGTGAAAAGCTGCGACTGATCAGGAGGGAAAGCTGACCCGCGTCAAGCTGCGGTATTGACGATTTCAGCACGAGAAAAGGCTGACCTCTACCTGGTTAATTTGGGAGGTCGATTGGTGGCAATGCAAATGGGGGCTGCGGTCATACCCGGCTTGCTACACCACAGTGGTGGGTCGATCTAAATACTCAATTTTGCTATGGGGTTAGTACCTCTAAATGGTTTGGGCGGAATGCTCAAAACATGCGTGTTGTGGTGACCAGGACCGGCCAGCTAACAAGTTAATAACCCCTAATCAGCGGTGTATGACTGGGATACCCGGAACACCAAAAAGGTGCCCTGAGTGCACGAAGCGTCTGGTGGATACCGGCGTTTGTGATGTGATTGTGATTGCTAAGCTGATAGAGTTTATGATATGTCAATGCATACAGGGAAGGAACCACTGCCCCGGGTAAGGGGTAGGGTCGTTATAATTGGTCAGTTAAAGCTGACCGTTACTTGTTTTGCCGCTCTTGGGTGGATATGTGTTTGCAGGTGATGATGATTTGAAATGAAATGAGCGAGTTGAAGGCTTGCTGCTTAAGGCCCTTGAAGGTCGTGCGAAGCGTGTTTGGATTTCATGTATGGTCGGCATGCGTCCCGATGTATGAAGCTGTATTTGTGTAATAAGAAACTTGTAAGGCCATAAGGCCAGTGTGTGGGTGAGTTGTATATATTCCTGGTTTTGATATATAAATGTGGAATTTATATAGTGGTGGACATTCTTTGAGTTGAGTTCATTTAACTTAAAATGATGTGCTAGAATATATTGAGTTAGGATGCGAGTATATTTTGATTTCCACAAGTAATTCCTCCGCTGGTCTGTGACATATGGCGTTGGGGCCCGGCCGGACCCTCCGTTATATGCCACGTGACGAGTGGGGCATTATAATATGGTATCAGATCCAGGTTTAGATTGTTTCGGAGGAGAGAATATAATTGATCTCACGAATGTCCACTAGGAATGTATTTCATGCACGAAAGGGGCATGAGTGTGTAGTCAATGTATACTTACCGTTATGATATGGTTGATTAATAGTGTTACATTGATAGGTGGCGAGGAGTGATGCTGGGAAGTCTGAACCCCAGCGATCTGACGAGAGTTCAGTACCCGTTGAAGCGCCTACGCCTCCTTTGGCGGAGACCATACGGGTGGTGACGGAGACAGTGCTTGCGTATTACAGGCACAACCAATTGGGCAGGCAAGGCCTGCAGGAGTAAACCAGTTCAGACTGGTGCAAGGCAAGAACGTGCTGCAGTTGTGGTGGAGGAGCAAGCAACGAATGAGTCATTAAAAAGCTTGATGGAGTTTCATCCACCTCTACGTTTGGTGGAGTGCTTCCCCCAACGCAGGCGGAAGATTGGTTGGCTAGAGTAAAGAGGATCCTCCTGACTGCAATTTCAAGGATGCCAGAGGAGTAGAAGGTGACCTTAGCCACTTTCTGCTAAAAGAAGCTGCGAGATTATGGTGGGATGATATGGAGGTACATCACTTGACAGGTCGAGGTTTAGCGGAGGTCTCAATTGAAGAATTCTCCCGATTGTTTTTAGCCAAGTATTTACCAGTGTCGCAGCGGATTGCGATGGAAAATGAGTTTCAACATCTGGTGCAGGGTGAGAAACTGATATTGATACGTACCTGCATGAGTTTACCAAACTTGGTCGCTATAAACGAGGTCTACTTTCGCTGAGGAGGCTCGAAAGACGAATTGATTTTATGAGGGACTGCGTGATGAATTGCGATTGGCACTCCCGAGTTCGGTGAATCAAGGCTTCCAAGCATTGGTCGATACGGCCAGGGCACTGGAGAAAGATTTTAAACGAGTGCAGGATAAAAAGAAGTTGGCAATGGAGAAGCCGGAATTTAAAGTCCCGCGGTCTCAATAATTGAAGTTTCGGAAACGAGACATGAAGAAGTTCAGGTCTGCTGAACCTCAACTTCTTCAACTGTTTCATCGGGCGCAACTTATGGATAAGGACGGGTTGAAACCCGTATAAGTTTTAAATGTGGAAAATAGGGACATATAGCCCCTAATTGTTGGAGTGGCCCTCCAGGGACTGAGAAAGGGACGGGTGTGTCTTATAACAAAAAGGGTAAAGCAGTGGCCGAATCATCTATATCCCAGACGCAACCTCGATTGCATAATCTGGAAGTGCAATTTGAGCCGCAAAGCATAGTCGGTGAAATACAACCTCGGTGAAAAGCTGCGGCTGATCAGGAGGGAAAGCCGACCCGCGTCAAGCTGCGGTATTGAAAACGATTTGAGCACGTGAAAAGGCTGACCTCTACCTGGTTATTTTGGTAGGTTGATTGTTGGAAATGAAAATGGGGGCTGCGGTCAAACCCGGCTTGCTACACACTACAGTGGTGGGTCGATCTAAATGCTCCATTTTGATGTGGGGTTAGTACCTCTGAATGGTTTGGGCGGAATGCTCACAATATGCGTGTTTTGGTGACCAGGACCGGCCAGCTAACAAGTTAATAACCCATGATCGGCGGCGTGTACGACTGGGATACCCGGTACACCAAAAAGGTGCCCTGAGTGCACGAAGCGTCTGGTGGATACCGGCATTTGTGATGTGATTGTGATTGCTAAGCTGATAGAGTTTATGATATGGCAATGCGTACAGGGAAGGAACCACTGCCCCGGGAAAGGGGTAGGGTCGTTATAATTTGTCAGTTAAAGCAGACCGTTACTTTGTTTGCCGCTCTTGGGTGGATATGTGTTTGCATGTGATGATGATTTGAAATGAAATGAGCGGGTTGAAGGCTTGCTGCTTAAGGCCCTTGAAGGCCGTACGAAGCGTGTTTGGATTTCATATGTGGACGGCCTGCGTGCCGATGTATGAAGCTGTATTTGTGTAACGAGAAACTTGTAAGGCCATACGGCCAGTGTGGTGGGTGAGTTGTATACATTCCTGGTTTTGATATATAAATGTGGAATTTATATAGTGGTGGACATTCTTGAGTTGAGTTAATTTAACTTAAAATGCTGCGCTAGAATGTATTGAGTTAGGAAGTGAGTAGATTTTGATTTCCACAAGTAATTCCGCCGCTTGTCTGTGACATATGTCAAGGGGCCCCGGCCGGACCCACCGTTATATGCCACGTGACGAGTGGGGGCGTTACAAAGTGGTATCAGAGCCAGGTTTAGATTGTTTGTGAGTAGAGAATATAATTGACCTCACGAATGTCCATTAGGAATGTGAAAGTGCAGCTAGATCTGATATACTCTAGAGGGGGGGGGGGTGAATAGAGTATATGGTGATTTTTAAAACTTTTACAACTGCTGTTGTATTTAAGGTGTGTGTATGTGTGTGTGCAGCAAACACAATAAACCAGAAAGCAGCAATGGACTAATCACATAATACAGCACAATCACAGAGCAAGGCAGAAAACAAAAAGGAAAAGAAAGCAACCAGACGATACAAGAATTTTATAGTGGTTCCCCAAATCTGGGTAGTCCACTCTTCTACCACCCTGGTAGGAATCCACTGCAGGAAGGGGTTGATCAGGTGTCCTGGCACCAATGGGGTTTTGATCAGGTTCCCAAAAACCAAACCCTCAAGTCTTTTGGAGGGAGACTTGCAACCAGAATAATTTTGAAGGAATTAAAACCCTGTATAGAGGTGGAGTGAGAGGGTGATGAGGTCTTCTCTTTCTCAGGTCAAATGAGAAGACTTGTGGAATGTTGTTTAGCATCTTTGCTCCCCCTGAGATGTAGAATTGATCAGGAAGAATACTGGAGCACTGCTTCAGGGTGATAGGTCTTCAAAGACCTAGAATTCCAGGTCCAGAGAAAGTCTTCAGGAACTTCTTGCAACTGATATGAATGTATTGTTTTGAAATTCTCCTGAGTAAAAGCAGATGAAGAAGACTCTTGATATTGATGTAATGTTCTTCTTCTTCTTCTTCTAAATCAATTTCTCTCTGGGTCAAGAATGAATTCTTTTCTTGTGTTGTCTGAATCACTGTCTATCCTCTTCTTGTTGTATATTATTTCTGGTTTCTGTATCTCTCTGTCTGTCATGGAGAGCATTCGCATTTTTGAATGTCGAGCAGTAATGACAGACGGCCTGGAAATGAAGCAGAAATTAATTATTTCCTCAACTGTTTCCATGGGAAAATGACATGTAATAATCCAGAATTAACTACGCATCCTAACGGTAGTATACTGTGAAGAACTGCCATTAATTGTCCAGGAATCAGCGCCATGGAATGAGACGGGAACGGAAGAAGACCTAGTCTGGAATCGTCGACCGAAGAACAAAATTCGTCGAGCTGAGTCTTGAATTCGTCGAGCTAAGCTGAGTTCGTCGAGCTGAGCTGGGTTCGTCGAGCTGGGCTGAGTTCGTAGAGCTGAGCTGAGTTCGTCGAGCTGACAGTCTTCATTCGTTGAATAGACAATCTTCAATATCAGACAAACATTATTCGTTGAGCAAAGAACCAAATTCGTCGAGCTGAGAATAAACTTCATCGACCTGAGAAAAATGTTCTGGACTTGGACGAAATACTCTGCATCTGCTGAAAAGCTGTGTCGACACAAATTGGTGTCGACAGATTGATCTTGGTGTCGACACAAATCCTCTGGTATCGATAGATTGATCTAGGTGTCGACACAAATCTTTTGGTGTCGACACAAGCTGGTGTCGACTGAAATCCTGGGTGTCGACACAAATCGTCTGGTGTCGACACAAGCCCTAAGTGTCGACACAGATTCTCTGAGCACAAAAATCGTCGAGTAGAGATTAGCATTCGTCGACCTGAGAAGCTGTGAACTTGAGGTCCAAGTTCGTCGAGCTCAGAATATAATTCGTCGACCGAAGCATGGAGCTGGACTTAGAGAAATTTGAAGTAGTTCTGAGAATGCTTGAAGTAGAATCCGGTGTTCGTCGAGCAAAGAACAAAGTTCGTCGAGCTCAGCACTGCGAATTATCTCACGATCGTCGAGCGCAGAGCTCCCTTCGTCGAGCTGAGTTCGACGAACGTCGAACTCATTTCACTTAGTCTGAAAAACTGATAGATCTGAAATTCCTGATGGTCTTGAAGAAGGCTGGTCCATCTGAAGTTGAGATAGAGGACTGTCCTAGACTCTAAGACACAAACTTGACCCAGACTATACATGATGGGTCACATCCTAAGTCAGTGAACCTAGCCCAAATCAACTTGGGGTCCAACAGAATGTATTTCATGTACGAAAGGGGCATGAGTGTGTAGTCAATGTATACTTACCGTTATGATATGGTTGATTAATAGTGTTATATTGATAGGTGGCGAGGAGTGATGCTGGCAGTCTGAACCCCAATGGTCTAACGAGAGTGCAGCATCCGTTGAAGTGCCTACGCCTCCTTCAGAGGAGACCATACGGGTGGTGACAGAGACATTGCTTGCGGTATTATATGCACAACCGATTGGGCAGGCAAGGCCTACATGAGTACCGGTTCAGACTGGTGTAAGGCAAGAACGTGCTGCAGTTATGGTGGAGGAACAAGCAACGATTGAGTCATTAAAAAGCATTATGGAGTTTCATCCACCTATGTTTGGTGGAGCGCTTTCCCCAACGTAGGCGGAAGATTGGTTGGCTAGAGTAAAGAGGATCCTGACTGCAATCAGGACGCCAGAGGAGCAGAAGGTGACCTTAGCCACTTTTCAGCTAGAAGGAGATGAGAGATTTTGGTGGGATGATATGGAGGTACATCACTTGGAAGGTCGAGGTTTAGCGGAGGTCTCAATTGAAGAATTCTCCCGATTATTTTTGGCCAAGTATTTGCGAGTGTCGCAGTGGATTGCGATGGAAAACGAGTTTCAACGTCTGGTGCAGCAGGTGAGACTGATATTGATACGTACCTGCATGAGTTTACCAAACTTGGTCGCTATGCAGGGTCTACTTTCGCTGAAGAGGCTCGAAAGACGAATCAATTTTATGAGGGACTGCGTGATGAATTGCGATTGGCACTCCCGAGTTCGGTGAATCAAGGCTTCCAAGCGTTGGTCGATACGGCCAGGGCATTGGAGAAAGTTTTGAAACGAGTGCAGGATAAAAAGAAGTTGGCAATGGAGAAGACGAAATTTAATGTCCCGCAGTCTCAACAATTGGAGTTTCGGAAACGAGACAAGAAGAAGTTCAGGTCTGCTGAACCAACTTCTTCAACTGTTTCATCGAGCGCAACCTATGGACAAGGACGGGTTGAAACCCGTACATGTTTTAAATGTGGAAAACAGGAACATATAAACCCTAATTATTGGAGTGGCCCTCCAGGGAGTGAGAAAAGGACGGGTGTGTCTTATAACAAAAAAGGGTAAAGTAGTGGCTGAATCATCTGCATCCCAGACGCAACCTCGATTGCATAATCTGGAAGTGCAAGAGCCGCAAAGCTCAGTCGGTGAAATACAACATCGCGTGTTTAGGTTGGAACTACAAGAGGCTATCAAACGTATTATGAATGATGATGCGGCTGAGCGGAAATAAATGCCCTATGTCTTTATTTTGGTGTACATATTTGTGGTGTATGTTATATCATATGTGAATATGATGTTTGAGCTATCTGGACGTACATATGTTAGCAATATGTATGTGTGTATGGCATATAAGTGATGTGCTTTTGTGTGATGCCGTGTGGAGAGACAAGCTGCGGCCGCTGAGCTCGAACCCGGATCATTTTGTTATGGTGATAGTTTGCATGTGGTGCAACAAGAAATGCATATTTGACGGTCTGTTGGTAAGCCAAATTTCGAGGACGAAATTTCTTTAAAGGAGGGGAGGATTGTAACACCCCAAAATTGCAGAGTGGGCAACTTTTGGGTGACAGGGCCTGGGACACGGGCGTGTCCCAGGGCGTGTCCTGCTCGGGTTGAGCAGTTGGGCGTGTTGTTGGGTACATTGGAAAATGTGTACCAGATTTGGAGAAGCCTCGCCTAACTCAATGAAATTCATCAAGGTATATTTGATGTGGTGTTGAGTTTCCATGTGCACGTTAAGGAAATGAAAGAAAAGTTTCTAAGTACAAGTGTCGACACTTGAGAAGCATTGTGTCGACACATGGGAAAGGCTATGTCGAGACCAGGAGTCAGTTTGTGTCGACACACAGGACTTGTGTCGACACACAGAATGCTCAGTCGACAACAACTGTGTCGACACACAGGACTTGTGTCGACACACAGAAAGCTCAGTCGACAACAACTATGTCGACACACAGAACTTGTGTCGACACACAGAATTATGTCTACAGCAATTGTGTCGACACGCAGGACTGGTGTCGACACACAGAATTATGTCTACAGCAATTGTGTCGACACACAGGACTTGTGTCGACATATTCCAGAATTGTATCAAGACAACCACAATGTCAGGACTAGAAGTATTTGTGTCGACACACGGGACTTGTGTCGACACATTTTACAGGAGATGTGTTAAGAAGATTAAAGTGTGCTGTGTGTCGACATTATGGGAGCTGTGTCGACATCACCAAGGATTATGTCGACACATAGTCTATTTGTGTCGACACATTCAAAGGAATGTCTCGACACTTTGTTGACTGAGACAAAGTATAATGAAGTAACTGGTGACTTGATAGCTGTCATGACCAACAAGGCTGTTGCATCGATTAGTACTATCAGAAGGTTGTTATGAACCGATCAGCTGGTAACCTTGGATGAAGCCTATATAAAGACATGTTCTATCATCAGATAAGAAGAGAGCTTGAAGCATAAAATACAAAACCAATCTAAGAAGAAGAAGAGAAGTCTTCATCTAGAAGTCATCAAGTCTCCTGGAGATCCTGAACAAGTCTGCAAAAATAATTCAGATTTAATTCTGAAAAGAAGAAGGAAGCTGGATTGAGGATCAACTCCACTTCACAAGAAGATCAACCCTACTTTATTCAAATTCAAGAAGCTTTGAAGAAGCTAAGACAGGTTGATTCTAAAGTTATCTATTCTAGCAAGAACTTATCAAGAAACCTTCATCCCTTTCTCGCTCTACTTGGGTGAAGGATTTATTCTTTTCTATTATCAATTTACTGTAGGATCTATCATAGATCTGAGTTGTAAGCCTAAATTATAAAGGCTGAGGTAGGGCTGAGTGTCTGAGGTAGGGGATTAATATCTCTGAGTTGTAGGCCTGTAAAAGAGGCTAAGGTAGGGCATGTGTGCCTGAGTTGTAGGAGTGTGGACTCACTCTGAGGTATGATTCTTTGAGAGAATCTGAGCTGTAGGACTTGCTGAAGTCTGAGTTGTAGGAACCATTCAGGGTTCTGAGTTGTAAGATTTGAGGATCGGAGAAGGAAGAAGGAAGTTAGGGTGAATCAAGTATACTGCTAGATAGGCAAAGGGGGAAAGTGGATGTACCCATCACTTGGGGAACCACTATAAAATTGGGTGTATTCTATGTGTGCTGTGTTTATTTTTATATGTGCTATGACAGTGTGCATAACATGTTTTATTGTTATAAATTTGTCTGCCTAAGCAATAAAAAAAAGAAAAAGGAATTGTACCTATTCACCCCCTTTAGGTGTTTAGGTCATCTTGAAACAAATTCTTTCAAGTGGTATCAGAGGGAGGTTACTCAAGAAATAGACTTAACAGTCTGAGTATATCTATAAGGCAGTTAACATTTAGACAAAATGGGTTCAGGAGAAAATCACAAGGAACTTGGATCCATGAAATTACCAATATATAGGAAATAAATATTTGGTATTTGGAAAGAGAGAGTCAGGTTGTTTATGGAAGCATCTGACCCAAGAATATATATTACTGTTAAAGAAGGGCCTTTCATTCCAATTAAAATCTCACTTCTTTATGCAAATCTCAGAACTCCAAAAGATTATTCTGAAATGACAAAGGATGAGATCATCTTAGCTACCATGGATAAGAGAGCACATAATATAATAGTCAGTGCTATAGATCATTCAACCTTCCAAAACTTGATTCACTACAAGACCTCCAAAGAGATGTGGGACAATTTGATTGTCTACATAGAGGGATCAGAAGAAGTGAGACAAGACAGAAAGTCTATGCTTAATCAGGAGTATGAAAGTTTTAGACAAGCCAAAACTGACAGCATAACTGAGTGCTACAAGAAGTTTTTCTGAATAGTAAATGAACTGATGTCATATGGAAGAGTTCAATGAGCTCAATGATAAATTCCTTAGATCACTAACTAAAGATTGAGACACCAAGATATGTGCCATCAGGGAAGTGGCCAGACTTGCAGAAATTTCTCCTCTTACCCTATTTGGAAAACTTCTATCATATTAAATGCAGCTGATGGCCAGGAAAGAGGAAGAGAAAAGCAATAAGGCAGAATACAGAGAAACGTCAGTGGCCTTCAAGTCTGAAGCCCCAAGAAAGAACAGGAGGATGTCTCAATCTCCTCCTAAGAAAGCTTCTGAAGTTAGCTCAGAAAGTTCTGACAATCACACATCAGACAGCTGATGAATTGTAAATATACATATTTTTGTGTACATTAATTTAGTCGTTTTCATTTCTTTTCGTCATTTTTTCATATTTTTTGCTTAATAAATTGCTCTTTTTTTGTAAATAATTTTGCTAACTTGCTTTATTTTTATGTTTCAGAAAATATCAAAAATTTGGCAAAAATTGACAAGTCACGCCCGTGCCTTCCTGGTCACGCCCGTGACCGGGGCGTGACACGTCAAAATCCCGTCAATCAGCAAATTTTGAAGAGAAAAGCTTGACAAGCCTGGCGACACGCCCGTGACACCCGACACGGGTCGTAACCCAAGCCCGTGTCCAACCGCTCGATGCTTTCAGCTCGACGATCGTCGAACTCCTCGACACGCTCAGAGTCACGCCCGTGACCTAGGGCGTGACACCTCTTCCCGCTCGACGATTTTCAACTCGACATTTTCCGCTCGAAGTTTGTCGAGTGTCGACACCAATCGACACGCCCCCTGACACGCCCGTGTCAGAGGGCGTGTACTTGTAAATTTTCTGCCTATAAATAGTTGTGTTCTGCTTGAGTTCTTGTTCCCCTTTTGAACCATTTTGTATAGGAGTTATGCTGCTCGGATGAGTCCAAATGCTATGTAAGGGAAGTTTCTCCCTCTATCCTTTATTTTCTTAGCTTTGTAATCTCCGTTTTTAGCTTAATAAAATTGTAGATTTTCTGTCTTTTTATGGATTTGGACATCAACTATGTGGCTACTCTTATGCAATCTTATTTTTACTTGTTTTAACTTAGTTTTTGTTCTCTTTTAAATGGGTGTGTGTGTGTGTATGAGTATAGCTTTTTAGTTTTGTGTTTTAGTTAATTTCCTTACTAGTTTTGTTAAGTTAGGAATTTTTATAGCTTTTATAGTTTAGTTTTTAGTGCTTTCTATTTCATTTTTATGAGGTTATACATGTATCTGAAAAGTGGTTTTCATCTTCCTTTAACTTAGTTTTTTTTTTAGGTTTTAAAACGTTTTGTTCTTTTTCTGTTTTATTTTCACTTTTTAAGCTCCTTCATAAAACCATAAGAATGAAAATCTCATCGTTTGAATTTTTCAACTCTTCTTATTTTTGCTTTCTTTTCAAAATTTTTTGCTCCTTTTATTTTTTTGTCTTCATTTTAATCATTTCTACCGCATTCTAGCGGTAGAAATGCATTCATTTTTATTTTTCGAGCACTTGCGTTTTCATTTTTATTTGCAAAACTTTCTTCCCGTTTAATTTTTCTTTTCACTTTTTATGCATTTCTACCGCATTCTAGCGGTAGAAATGTTGTTATTTTAATATTTCGGGAACTTAGTTTTTTGTATTTTTTATGTATGCGCATTTATTTCCGCCTACTCGTTAAGAGTTAAATGACGCATTGCTTTTATTTCCTCTCCAGTAGAGTGTGTGAGTGTGTTTACTTTATGTTGTGTGTGTGAGTTTTAAATTCAGTAGAGTGCGTGTGTTTTACTTTCTTGTCGAGAGAGTGTATGCGTGTGTCGCGTTTATTTAGTCCTTCCCATTTGAGTAGGACCCACTTTCTTTCTCCCGCCCATGCATTTGTGCCGGGACTCGCAATTTACAGCTTTCTTCAATCCTACTCGTTTGGGTAGGACTTGCAATTTTCTGCTTTCTTTACTGCTTTATTTTACTGCTTTCATTTTCAGCTTTTTTTACTGCTTTCTTTATTGCTTTCCTCGCAAGGCATCCCCATTCCGATGAGTGGCTAACCGTTCTTAGCCGTCGGTATCGAATAGCATTGGGACAAATAAAATAGCTTAAAATAATTAAAGGTCGTATTTTTCTAATTAATTAAAAGTACTTAAGGTTTGCCCGGGGTAAATGACGTGTAGGACCACATAATCGATGTATGGGCCCTATTTCCGTAGTCCATACGCTAGCTAGCCGAGAGGCCATGCATATGGACCGATCACCCCTTGGCAAAGAGAGTTCCGCACTAACCCTCAAGAGAGGAGGCGCGCCAACTCTATCGAATTGGGTTGCCCACCCAATAGCGGGGTTCTTAGCATAATGCGAGCATTAAGAGGAATCCTTCGTCGGACGAGAGCCCGGTCGAATAGTCTTAATATTCAGGTGAGCGATAGTCCTAGAGATAGGTGAGCTCATTTTATTGGAACTTCCACGGCCAAGTCTCCGCCTTAATTATTTAGAAATTTAGGATCTCTTTTTATTTAAAGTATATTTTAGTTCAAATTCTTTTCGGTGCCATCGAGGTAAGCTCTTCATCGGCACCACCTTCATGCTTTCATTTTCTTTCTGTCATTTTCTGCCTTTTTATTATATATAAAATATAACCCGACAAGTTAATTATCGGTAAAATAATAGTCCCCTCCAGGGAAGTGTAGAAATAATCGAACCGACCCCGAGAACAATACGACCTCGATATTCCACACGAAATATCCTGTACTACTCACGATAGGTGCACTTGCCTACTTTTGTTAAAACTCGATCATCCTTTTTATATCCAAAATAAATAAATACGCCCCCCCCCCCCCCCCCCCCCCGTTTTCTAAATAAAAAACCACTTCCGCTTTACATAAATAAAACCGCCGGGTCGGCGCGTGACCGTAAATATTTTTGGAGTTTTAACCAATCAACAGCCATAATTCTGATGAGGACTTTGTTGCTTTCACAAGGCAATTTCAAAGATTTTTAAAGAAAAAACAGTGGAGATCCAAGCCATCCTCCTCATAATCCAAGGATGATTATTATCAAAAGAGGAAATCTTCAAGAAAGGACAGGTATGACACTAAACCTAGTAAATTATCTTCTACTAAGATTATTTGCTATTGTTGCAACAGGCCTGTACATGTAGTTGCTGACTGTCCTGACAAAAGAAAGGAATCAAATGACAAGAAGAAATTGCAACATAAGGGCAAAAAGGAGAAATCCTTCGTAGCAAAGAAGGAGAAAAGCTGGACAGACTCTTCATAATCAGAATCTGAAGTTGAAGCTGAAGCTGAAGCAGAAGCATACATTGGATTATTTACAACTGAAGAGGATTCAGAAGAGATAGAATTCTTGGAAATAATGGACTCTATCAATGTGATTGAAGATCCTCATTGCAAAGGGTTGATGGCTATGACTGATGAAGATCAGTGCCAGGATTAGCCTGGTCTTAGTAAGGTAAACAATATGCCATCAGGTTCTGATTATTACACTGGATCAGAATCATAAGCATCTGCATCAAGAGATGTAGATGGATCTGGATCTGAAGTGGATATTCATCAACTCATTGATGAATATGGTGATTTGTTGAAAGCACTTAAGAGAAGCAGAAACCTTGTTAAAAGTCAGACTAAGGAAATTGCATCTCTTAAGATGGCTGCATTAGATTCAGAAAAAATGCTGGATCTAAAGATGAATGAAGTTGCCAAACTAAAAAACATAACTGTTATTCAGTTGGGTATAATTACATTCAAGAATGATCAAATCAAAAGTCTGGAAGTCAAACTTCAGAGAGAGAAGGATTTGGTGGCTAAATTCTCTAAGCCAAAATCATTCTTACCCTTAATTGATGACTTTATTCCCCAAAAGGGTAAGACATGATTAGTCTTTAAGGGAAATGCAAGGCTGCCAATTCCAAAAGAAAAGGCAAAGCTCCAGTTCAGCCACTATCCTTCAAACCCCCCATTTCCTTCAAAAAGGTATGGCAGTCAACTAACAGATATGATCATGATATCACACATGGTCATCATGAATCATCAATGGTTGATGCTCCAGCCCCAGCTCTCAAGAATAGAATCACTCAACCAATAGTTTTAAAGACTTCTGACAGCAATACTATTAAAACTGTATTGAAAAGAAGATATAATTGATATGAGTGTTGGTGTTGTGGCAAAGTGGGCATTATGCCATTGACTGTTGGTACAACACAACTGTTAGGAAGAATGTCAGCTTGCCTGTCAGAAAGACTGCTGGTAAGTATGACAGGTTTCAGTCTAACCTGAACCTAGGACCCAATAATTATTGGGATTCTAAGGTTAAGTAATTTTATTTGATGCATGTGAGTCCAAGTGACCATACCCCAATATGGTACTTGGACAGTGTATGTTCCAGGTACATGAATGGAACAAGGAGAATGCTAAAGGACTACTCTCCTATAGATAATGGACCCAAAGTAATCTTTGGTGGATTTGAAAAAGGGGTCATCAAAGGGTTTGATAGCATTTCTAATAGTTCCATCACTATCACTGAGTGATCTTGGTTATGACACTTCATTTATTAAGAATGGGTGTCAGATTAAAAGGACAAGTGATCAAAAGGTCATCTTGTCTGGTTATAAGAAAGGAAATGTTTATTGCCTAAATTTTGTGAGTGAGAATAATGATTCTCCTGTTTGTCTTGTTGCTGATGAGAAGCCTCTCATTGTGTCAAATGGTATAAGAGGCTAGCTCATCTTAACTATAAGACTATTGGACAACTCTTTAGTAAATAGTTAGTGAGGAATGGTCCTCAAGTCAAGTGCATTAAGGGTGGTATATGTTCAGCTTGTCAAAAAGGCAAGCAGACCAAATACTCCTTTCACAGTCTTGATACCAAAGACTCAGTGAGGTGTTTGTACCTCTTGCATATGGATCTATTTGGTCCTATGCCAGTTTATAGTCTAGGTAGGAAAGTCTATACCTTTGTGGTTGTGGATGACTATTCTAGATTTACATGGGTTTTCTTCCTGAGGCAGAAATCTGAAACCCCAACTATCTTCCATAATTTTGTTAAACAAATTCAGAATGAACTTAACAATTCAGTGGTCAGAATCAGAAGTGACCATGGACTTGAATTTCAGTCTGAAAGTATGACAAAGTTTTGTGAAGAACTAGGGATTCATCAAGAATTCTCCTCACCTAGAACTCCTCAGCAAAATGGTATTGCTAAAAGAAAGAATAGGACACTTATTGAGGCTGGAGGAACACTACTGAGTGACACTTCTCTCCTAGAATATTTCTGGGCTGAGGCAATAAATACTGCATGTCATGTTCTCAATAGAGCTTTCATCACCAAAAGCCATAAAAAGACACTCTATGAGATTATGAAAGGCAGAAAACCAAATATATCCTATTTTAGGATCTTTGGTAGCAAGTGCTATGTACTTAACAATGACAAGAATTACCTACTAAGTTTGCTGCCAAATCCCAAGATGGAATATTTATTGAGTACAACAAATGTAGTAGAGCATACAGGGTCTACAACTTGACTACACAAGTTGTAGAAGAATCTGTTCATGTAGTATTTGATGAATCTAAGCTAATTAACTGTGAGCTGTCTAGCAATTCTTGTAGCTCTATAGGTTTAAAAGAAAAGATGGACATGCTAACTGTTAGTGATGACCAAACTACAAGGAAGAATGAGGAAAATGTTGGTTACTATCCAGCGGGAGTACAAGAATCACAAGTTGCTGATGAAGACAATGAAGTACAGCATGATGGGGAGAATGGAGAAGTTCAAACTGTAGAAGGATTGCCTCCAGTAATAAGACATCTAAAGGATTATCCAGCACAGCAAATCATTGGTGATTTAAGACATGGTGTTCAAACTAGAGGCAAGAACATGAACATAGTCCTCTGTTCAAGCTTCCTGTCTCAGTTGGAACCCAAAAGATTTGAAGAAGCCATAAAGGATTCAAACTGAATTGATGCAATGTAGGAGGAGTTGAATCAATTCAGGAGATTTAAAGTATGGGAGCTGGTCCCAAAACTAAAGAATCACAATGTGATTGAGACTAAGTGGATCTACAGGAATAAACTAGATGAAAATGGCATCATAGTCAAGAACAAAGCAAGATTAGTTGCCAAGGGCTATAGCCAGGAAGAAAAGAATAGACTTTGATCATACATTTGCTCTAGTGTCAAGATTGGAAGCAATAGGGCTATTCATTGCCTATGCAGCTTACCAGGGGTTCAAGGTATTTCAAATGGATGTCAAGTCAGCATTTCTAAATGGTAACTTAAAAGAGGAAGACTATGTTGAACAACTCTCAGGTTTTGTAGATCCTCTTTTTCCTAATTATGTTTATAGGCTTAAGAAAGCCCTATATGGATTGAAACAAGCTCCTAGGGCTTGGTATGAAACCCTGTCTACTTTCCTCATTGAGAACAAATTCTCAAGGGGGGAAATAGACAAGACTCTATTCCTTAGGGAATCTAAAGGCAAGATGATCCTAGTTCAGATATATGTTGATGACATTATCTTTGGATCAATAGAAAATAACCTTTGTAGAAAGTTTGCCAAACTTATGCAAGGGAAGTTTGAGATGAGCAGTATGAGTGAGCTTAAATTCTTCTTGCGACTCCAAGTTAGACAGACTGATGATGGCTTGTCCATATCTCAGTCTAAGTTCACCAAGGAGTTGATTAAGAAGTATGACGTGGAGTCAGCCTCCACCATGAGAACTCCAATGGGGTCAGGTATGCCTATAGGCAAAGATGTTGCAGGGAAACCTGTAGATGAGTCTTTGAATAGATGGACAATTGGCTTCCTCTTATACTTAACTGCTAATAGACCAGACATCATGTATGCTATATGTGTCTATGCTAGGTATCAAGCTAGCCCTAAAGAGTCTCATTATACTGCAGTCAAAAGAATTTTGAGATATCTTAATGGAACACCAAATCTTTGCCTTTGGTACCCTAGGAATAGAGATTTTCTACTGACTGGGTATTCAGATTCAGACTTTGCAGGATGCAAAGAAGACAGTAAAAGTACTACTAGTACATGTCAGTTTTTAGGTGGAAAATTGGTGTTCTGGAGCAGTAAAAAGTAGACTAGTGTGACAATATCCACTGCTGAGTCAGAATATGTTATTGTAGGCAGCTGCTGTACTCAGCTATTATGGATTCAACATCAACTTGAAGACTATGGTCTCAAGGTAAGTAGAACTCCACTATTTTGTGATTCTACAAGTCCTATTTCTATTGCTAAAAATCCTGTTTCACATATCAGAACTAAGCATATAGAAATCATATTTCACTTCATTAGAGATCATGTAGAAAGAGAAGATATATGTTTAGAATTTGTCAATACTAATTATCAAATTGCTAAGATGTTCACCAAACCCCTGGATGAAACTAAATTCAATAATTTCAAAATTGAATAAAGAATGCTGAACATAGAATAGAATGACAAATTTGACTAAGTAATTCTGTGTCGACACATGAAGAAGTTTGTGTCGATACTTAGTAGGTGTCAACACTTCAAGAAAGTTGTGTCGACACATCCAGAAAGTTATGTCGACACTTAGAATTTGGTGTCAACACAGAGAATTTCTGACACTTAGCTTGGTGTTGACACATGAAGTAAATTGTGTCGACACACAGTTTGGTGTCGACACATAGTAGTAAATACCTCTGTCGAGACATTAGTAGTCTGTGTCGACACCGTCTCAACAGTGTCGACACATTAAGTGTATTTCAACGCGCCTTTTGACCTTTTGTGTTTAGAAACATATAAATAGGTCGAAAACAACCCCTGTCGACACGCGCTCCAAAGTCTCGAGTCAAAATCCTTGTGTCGACAAATTCTTCCTCTTCCTAATCCAAAATTTCACTTATCCCCCATGGCACCCAGACAAGACGACAACATT
Organism: Platanthera guangdongensis; assembly: GCA_039583875.1. Classification (NCBI taxonomy): domain Eukaryota; kingdom Viridiplantae; phylum Streptophyta; class Magnoliopsida; order Asparagales; family Orchidaceae; genus Platanthera; species Platanthera guangdongensis. The sequence goes on from CM077164.1 coordinate 65,593,661, forward strand.
AATGAGGGCTATGAACTCGTTCGTGATGCCTTTGACAGTGCGGAACCCGAAATCAAAGCTGTGATTGCCCTAATCACAGTCAATGGATTAGAATACCTGGTGTCAGAACCGACAAAGATTTGGAAGAAGGAAATCCTTGAATTTTATGCTGCAGCATCTCTGGATTCAACAGGACTAAAGATTAGGTCCTCAGTTTAAGGCACAAAGGTCAAACTCACCTTGAAGAGTTTAAGAAAGACTCTACACTTGCCTAGAGTTCAAGAAGAAGATGAGGTTACATCTTCCAAGACCAGGGAAGCTCTCCAATGGTGTGGACTGGATCCCACCACCAAGATTGGATCTTCTATGAATAGAAAGGGGATGAACTCACAAGGAAAATTTCTTTCTGAAATAGTTGGAAAAGTAATTCTATGCAAACCAGGAGGTCATGATAGGATATCTGCCTACATGTTCAGCCTCATGACCAGAGTCATCTTCAAGATCAACACTAACTAGTCTGCAGTAATATTTGAGAAGATAAAAGAAATCTTCAAGAAATAAACCTAGGGAGAATACTAAGTCTATATCTGGCTGAGACTATACCTGAAGTGATACACCAGACAACAGGATCTAAGATCAACCACATGAGAAGGATGGATTTAATAGTACTCTCCAGATGGGAAAGGGTGCTAATAAAAGATATTCCAACTCCACAAAAACAACTACCACAACAAAAGAAGAAACAAACCCTCAGGAAACCTGAATCTTCTAGTAATTCAGAAGAACAAGTGACCTTCAGTCCAGATGAAGAACAACCAGAATCTGCAAGAAAATCACCTGCTCCTAAGTATGTAGATGATAGTCAGGTGTAGGGGGAGAAGATTGCAAAAAACACCATCCAACTGGATCAAGTTCAAGAAGTGCCTCATCTAGGGTGAGCCAATGAGCTTTCTCCAGCTTCAGCTCAACAAGAGGCATTACCTTCAAAAGTTGCTCATGAGAAAGAGCAAGCTGCATTAGAGAGTGAAACAACCACTCAAACTATCCTTGAGGTAATACATGATTTTAATCAAACTACACTAGATACTGATTGATATTTTCGCATCGGGTCTGAAAACTTAATGCAGTTAAAACTCCAAAAATTGGTGTGAATTCCCGCGGCGCCCCGGGCGGTTTATTTAAGGAAAAAGGCGGATTTGGTTTTTATTTAGAAAACGGGGCACGCGGATTTATTATTTTGGATATAAAAAGATGAGATCGAGTTTTAATGAAAGAAGGCAAGTGCACCTATCGCGTGTAGTACGGGATATTCTAGGGTGGAATATCGAGGTCGTATTTTTCTCGGGGTCGGTTCGATTATTTCTACTCTTCCCTGGAGGGGACTATTATTTTACCGATAATTATCTTGTCGGGATATTTTTTTATATATATAAAAGCAAAAAGTAAGACAGAAAACATAAAATAAAAGCAATAAAGGGGGAGTCGATGATGAGCTTAGCGTGACGGAATCGTATAAAATTTGAACTGAAATAAACTTTTAATAAAAAGAGATCCAAAATTTCAAATTAATTAAGGCAGAGACTTGGCCGTCGAGGTTCCACTAGAATGAGCTCACTTATCTCTAGGACTATTGCTCACCTGAACGCTAAGACTATTCGACTGAATGTTAGTCCGACGAAGGATTCCTCTTAACGCCTGAATTACGCTAAGAACCCCGCTATTGGGTGGGGAACCCAATCCGGTAGAGTTGGCGCGCCTCCCCTCTCGAGAGTTAGTGCGGAACTCGCTTTACCAAGGGGTGATTAGTCCATACGCACGACCTATTGGCTAGCTTGCATATGGACTACGAAAATAGGGCCCACACATCGATTATGTGGTCCTACGCATCGTAAATCCTAAGCAAACCTTAATTTAATTTAATTAATTAGAAAATATGGACCTTTAATTATTGAAAGTTATTTTTTTGTCCCAATGCTCTTCGATACAAAAGGCTAAGAACGGTTAGCCACTCATCGGAATGGGGACGGCAGGCGGTGAAAGCAATAAAAGGAAAGAAGTAAATAAAGCAGGAACGAAAGCAGTAAAGGAAAACAGTAAAAGAAAGCAGTAAATTGAAAGTCCTACTCAAACAAGTAGGACTGAAATGAAAGCAGTAAAGTGCGAGTCCGGCGCAAATGTGTGGGCCGGAGAAATGAAAGTGAGTCCTACTCAAACGAGTAGGACAAAATAAATGCAACGCACGAACACACTCGACAGAAATTAAAAACTCACACACACACTCTCAACAGTAAATTAAAAACACAACTCACTCTACTGAATTGAAAACGCACACACACTGCATAAAGGTAAAACAAACGCACACACTCGACATGAAAGTAAAATACGCACACACACACACTCTACTGAATGTAATAAAAACAATGCGCCATTTAACTCTTAACGAGTAGGCGGAAATAAATGCGCACACATAAAAATTACAAAAAAACTAAGTTACCAAAAAATTAAAATAACTACATTTCTACCGCTAAAATGCGGTAGAAATGAATAAAAAGCTAAAATAACAATTAATCGGAGCAAAAAGATTTGCAAATAAACGCAAAAATAGAAGTGCTCGGAAAATTAAAACAAATACATTTCTACCGCTAGAATGCGGTAGAAATGAATAAAAAGAGGATAGAAAAATTAAAGAAGCAAAAGTTTAAAATGAAAATAAAAATGCTCGAAAAATTAAAACAACTATATTATCATTCCTATAACTTGATAAAAACGCTAAAAAAGTGTAAATAAAGTAAAAAAGAACGAAAAAGTTAAACAACCAAAATAAGAAAATCTAAGTTAAAGAAAATTAAAAACCACTTTGAAAACATTTTTACGCATTTATAGAAATGAAATAAGAGCTACAAAATTCTAAATCTAACCAAATTAAGTTACGAAATGAAAATGAAAACATAAAGAGCACAAGTTATTCTCATACATGCACACACGCATATTAAAAGAACAAAAACTAAGTGAGAAAAAAGAAAAAAAAACAATAAGATTGCATAAAGAGAAGGCACATAGATGACGTCCAAATCCATAGAAAGGGAGAAAAATTACAAATTTTATTAATCTAAAAGGAGATTACAAAGCTAAAACCAAAAAGGAGAGGGAGAGAAAATCCCTTGCATAGGCCTTGGAATCATCTAAGCAGCATTTCCCGTATATAAAATGGCCCAAAAAGTGGAACAGGATTACAAGCAGAAGGCTGGAATTTATTGACAAAACATTTCACGGGACACGGCCTCGGACACGGGCATGTAAGTACTATTCATGATTCGATCCGGCGAATTGACGGCGTAGTTGATCTCGGGCTGGACCCGTGTCGGTATCGCGACTGTCATGCCCTAGGTTACGGGCGTGACTATGGGCGTGTCAGGGAGGTAGAACTGGGCGCGGGTTGTATCAAAATGTCGCCGCGCGGGTTTTATCGGCCAGGTGGAGGAGTACACACCTGTGTCGCATCTTGACACGGGCGTGTCGGGGAGGTATCGACATTCGTCGAACGAAAAATGTCGAGCGCCTTTTCATCGAGTCAGGTGGAGAAGTCACGCCCTAGGTCACGGGCGTGACTCTGGGCGTGTCAGGTTGTTCGACGTTCGTCGAGCGGAAAACGTCGATCTAGGAGCCTTAATCGTCGATTGGGAATGACACGGGCGTGGCGGGTTGGCTGACATGGGCGTGTCCCGTTGGTCGACGAACGTCGAGTGCAAATCGTCGAGCTTGCGTGACACGGGCTGGGGTCACGGGGCGTGTCATTGGACACGGGCGTGACGTCGGGCGTGTCAAGCTTCTTTTCATCAAAAATTGCTGAGTTCACGAGATTTGAACTATCATGCCCTGGTCACAGGCGTGACCAACACTACACGGGCGTGTACTTGACTTTTTTGTAATTTTTCTTGGAAAATTCAGGAAACAAAAATAACTTAAGTTAGAATGAAAAAGAAGCAATTTATTAAAGAAACATATACAAAAATAACAAAAATAAACTAAAATAACTTATTTATTGTACATAAATATAGCTATATTTACAATTCATCAAATACCCTCATACTTAAGCTTTTGCTATTCTAGAGTAAAAGTTGGAGATGAACTTATAAGGAATTAACAAAATCCTAAGTTTAGCTACCGCTTGAATTTATTAAAGGTAAGATCAAAATAAATATCCGGGTACTAGAGTTAAATCCTAATTTATGAAATGTTATAAATAGAGGAAGAGTTTCAAAAAGACTTTTAGATAAAACAAATAGAAAGTAAAAAATTATTTTTGTTAGTTTAACAAAGATGGATTGAAATTATATAAAAAAACTTTAGCTTGAAAGAAGTTAAAGGAAATAATGCAATTTAAAAATTATGTTCTCAAAAAATTTTAAATTAATTCTACAATCATTGAAATAGGCTAAGTGGTTTGGTGGTTTATGAAGAGCGCTTTGATTTAGAGGTGAGGTAATTTTTTCTCGAACCTCTATATAATGCTTTTTTGAATAATTAGGAAAATGAAATCTTATTTTCCAAACATATAATTTTTTTCTTTCTTCATAAATAATAAATAACCCAATGTATATGTATAGAAGTAATGAATTTTATCCTCTTACTCCGTAACATATAATCTTTTTAAATATTGGGTGCCTATGTTTACGGAACGAAATTTTATTCCCATTGACATAAGATCTTTTTAAGGGATAAAATATGGGTAAGCATTTCAAGTGAGACATGAAAAAAAAATGGAGGTGGGTTTATTTTTTTCAAAAACAAAACTAGATTTTAATAAAAAAGTTATGAGAGCAACCTTTTTAAAATGAACGTTCCTATATTTTTAAAAGCAAAAAGTAGAAATAATTGAAATCCATGATTGTTATTTTCTAACATAAAACACGAGCTTTTATTTATAAAAATTAGAAGTGGTGGTGAAAAACAGGTTCCCTATTATAAGGAAAAGACATAAAAAAAATCTTTAAAACTTAATCCCAGACACTTAAATCTATCGAACATTAATTAATAAACTAATTGTAAGCAAAGAATAAGTAAAATTCGAATATAAATTAACTCGAAACTAGATTTTTGGAAAGCAAAAAGAGTTAAGATGTGGTATATTTGCTTTTATTTGTTACATAATTTAACAAAATATTTTTTGAATTTTTAGGGGTTTTATCATTTTTTTGGAATTTTGATGTGATTATTATCGTTTTTTTGAATTTTTTGAGGTTTTTTTATCTCCTTTTTTTATTATTATTTTTTTTTGAATTTTTAGAGTTTTCTCTTTTTTGGATTTTTGGTTTTTATCTTTTTAGGGTTTTTGGATTTTCAAATTTTTTTGATTTTTTAGTTTTTTTATCAAGTTATAAGAAGGGGGAGAGAAAGAAGTGGTAGTTATAAAGAAGAGAGGGGGAAATAGAAATTTTTTTGCATAAATATACAAAGTAAAAACTTGATGGCCCGCGAACAAACTCTTATTTAGATGGTTGGTTTGATGAGTCGAATGCCGCGGGCATGCTAAAAAATGAGATTTTACAAAAAAGAAGAGAGAGGGGGGGGGGGGGGAAGAGAAAGATTTAGTTTTTTTTAAAAAAAAAGAAGAAGAAGAGAGGGGGGAAAGAGAAAGAGTTTTTACAAAATTATTTTACAAATTAAAGTAAACAAATTTTTTTTTTGATTTTTTTATTTTACTGTTTTTTTTGAAGTTTTTGATTGTTATAAAAGACAATGAAAATTTGTTTGAGGTTTTGATATTTTTCATTTTTTGTATTTTTTGCTAAGTACAGAATATAAAAAATACAGAATAGGAAAACACCCTCATACTTAAACCCAACATTGTCCCCAATGTTGTAATTTAAGTATGCAGAACGAATAATTTACAAAATAAAATATGTACAAAAATTAAAAGAGATGGTAGAATCTTCCCTTAGACGAGTTCAGGGAGGCCCATATGGAACCATGCATTATTTAGAAGAAAAAGCAAAAATATAACAGAAAAAAATAAAATGAAAATATAAACTCAGCCTAAAGAGTGTGGGCGGTAGGGGATGGCAAGTCTAGGTGCGACTCGATTAGCTAACGTCTTAGCTTTAAGTGCGCGGATAGAAATGCGGACCCCGAATGCGCCCAAAAGAGTAAAGTGCGCCGACGGAAAATGAAACAAAATAAGTTAAGATTAGTTAAAACCAAATATATACATTTTAATAACAAAATAGATATATATAATTTTTTTGTTATAGATTTTTTTATTATATTTTTTGTGGTTTTTAAGTTTTTTAAGTTTATTTTTGTTTTCTTTTTTTTGGATTTTTGAGGTTTTTAGAGTTAGTTTTTTGTTTTTTAGGTTTTAAGAGTTTTTTAGTTTTTAGAGTTTTAGTTAATGTTTTTTTTTTGATTTTTTGGTTTGTAGTGTTTTTTTCATAAAAATAATGAAATTTTTTTAAGTTTTGTTTTTTTTTTAATTTTAGATTTTTTTCAGTTTTTTTAGGTTTTTCAAGTTTTTATTTTTATAGGTTTTTTAATTAATGTTTTTTGGAAACAACGCTATCTCATTTTTATTTTTTTTATAGATAAATATATATGAAAATATAAGTATAAAATAAACTCATTTTTTTCATTTTTTTAGTTTTTTTATATTATTATTATTATTATTATTATTATTATGATTATTATGATTATTAGTAGTAGTATTTTTTTGTTGGCCATTTTAAATTTTTGTTATATATATATATATATATATAGGTAAAATTAATAGATTTCCATGGTTCAAAATAACGACTCGAAAAATCCCCGGCCGCGGCGCAAAAAACTTGATTGATATTTTCGCATCGGGTCCGAAAACTTGATGCGGTTAAAACTCCAAAAATTGGTGAGAATTCCTGCGGCGCCCCGGGCGGTTTATTAAAGGAAAAAGGCGGATTTGGTTTTTATTTAGAAAACGGGGCGCACGGATTTATTGTTTTGGATATAAAAAGATGAGATCGAGTTTTAACGAAAGGAGGCAAGTGCACCTATCGTGTGTAGTACAGGATATTCCGGGGTTGAATATCGAGGTCGTATTGTTCTCGGGGTCGGTTCGATTATTTCTACTATTTCCTGGAGGGGACTATTATTTTACCGATAATTATTTTGTCGGGATATTTTTTATATTTATGAAAGCAAAAAAGTAAGACATAAAATAGAAAATGAAAGCAATAAAGGGGGAGACGATGATAAGCTTATCGCGACGGAATCGAATAAAATTTGAACAAAAATAAACTTTTAATAAAAAGAGATCCTAAATTTCAAATTAATTAAGGCGGACACTTGGCCGTGGAGGTTCCACTAGAATGAGCTCACTTATCTCTAGGACTATCGCTCACCTGAACGCTAAGACTATTCGACCAAACGTTAGTCCGATGAAGGATTCCTCTTAACGCCCGCATTATACTAAGAACCCCGCTATTGGGTGGGGAACCCAATCCGGTAGAGTTGGCACACCTCCTCTCGCAAAGGTTAGTGCGAAACTCTCTTTACCAAGGGGTGATCGGTCCATACGCACGACCTCTCGGCTATCTAGTGTATGCACTACGGAAATAGGGCCCATGCATCGATTATGTGGTCCTACGCATCGTAAACCCTAAGTAAACCTTAAGTTAATTTAATTAATAAGAAAATAAGGACCTTTAATTATTGAAAGTTACGTTTTGTCCCAATGCTCTTCGATACTGAGGGCTAAGAACGGTTAGCCACTCATCGGAATGGGGACGGCAGGCGGTGAAAGTAATAAAAGGAAAGCAGTAAATAAAGCAGGAAAGAAAGCAATAAAGGAAAGCAGTAAAAGAAAGCAGTAAATTACAAGTCCTACTCAAACGAGTAGGACTGAAATGAAAGCAGTAAAGTGCGAGTCCCGGCGCAAATGCGTGGGCGAGAGAAATGATAGCGAGTCCTACTCAAACGAGTAGGACAAAATAAATACAACACAGGCACACACTCGACAGAAATTAAAAACTCTCACACACACACACACACTCTCGACAGTAAATTAAAAACACAACTCACTCTACTGAATTGAAAATGCACACACACTGCATAACGGTAAAACAAACCCACACACTCGACATGAAAGTAAAATACGCACAAACACACTCTAATGAATGAAATAAAAACACTGCACCATTTAACTCTTAACGAGTATGTGAAAATAAATGCGCACACATATAAATTGCAAAATACTAAGTTACCGAAAAATTAAAATAACTACATTTATACCACTAAAATGCGGTAGAAATGAATAAAAAACTAAAATAACAATTAAACGGAGCAAAGAGTTTTGCAAATAAATGCAAAAATAGAAGTGCTCGGAAAATTAAAACGAATACATTTCTACCGCTAGAATGCGGTAGAAATGAATAAAAAGAGGACAGAAAAATTAAAGGAGCAAAAGTTTAAAATGAAATTGAAAATGCTCGAAAAATTAAAACAACTATATTATCATTCCTATAACTTGATAAAAACGCTACAAAAGTGTAAATAAAGTAAAAAAGAACGAAAAAGTTAAACAACCTAAACAAGCAAATCTAAGTTAAAGAAAATTAAAAACCACTTTGAAAACATTTCTACGCATTTATAGGAATGTAATAAAAGCTACAAAATTCTAAATCTCACCAAATTAAGTTACGAAATGAAAATGAAAACATAAAAAGCACAAGTTATTCTTATACACGCACACACACATATTAAAAGAACAAAAACTAAGTTAGAAAAAAGAAAAAAAAAAGATTGCATAAAGAGAAGGCACATAGATGAAGGCCAAATCCATAGAAAGGGAGAAAACTACAAATTTTATTAATCTAAAAGGAGATTACAAAGCTAAAACCAAAAAGGAGAGGGGGAGAAAATCCCTTATATAGGCCTTGGAATCATCTAAGAAGCATTTCCCCTATACAAAATGGCCCAAAAAGTGGAACAGGATTACAAGCAGAAGGCTGGAATTTATAGATAAAAAATTTCACGGGACACGCCCTCGGACACGGGCGTGTCAGGGGGCGTGTCAGTACTATTCATGATTCGATCTGGCGAATTGACGACGTAGTTGACATCGGGCTGGACACGTGTCGGTCACGCAGCGGTCACGCCCCAGGTCCCGAGCGTGACTATGGGCGTTTTAGGGAGGTAGAACTAGGCGCGGGTTGCGAGCAACCTTAAAAAGGTTCCTCACATGACAAATTTGTTTTTATACCAATTAAAAAAAATGGAGGTGTTTTATAACAATCAAAGACATCAAACAAATTTTCATTGATTTTACTTAAAAAGGTTTGAGAGCAACCTTTTTAAAATGAACGTTCCTATGTTTCTAAAAGCAAAAAGTAGAAATAATTCAAATCCGTGATTGTTATTTTGTAACATAAAACACGAGCTTCTATTTATAAAAAATTAGAAGTGGTGGTGAAAAATAGGTTCCCTATTATTAGGAAAAGACATAAAAAATCTTTAAAACTTAACCCCAGACACTTAAATCTATCGAACTTTAATTAATAAACGAATAGTAAACAAAGAATAAGTAAAATTCGAATATATATTAACTCGAAAGTAGATTTTTGGAAAGCAAAAAGGGTTAAGATGTGGTATATTCGATTTTATTTGTTACATAATTTAACAAAATATTTTTTGAATTTTTAGGGGTTTTATCATTTTTTTAGAATTTTGATGTGATTATTATCATTTTTTTTTGAATTTTCAGAGGTTTCTTTATTTTTTTTTTATTTTTAGAGTTATTCTCTTTTTTGGATTTTTGGTTTTTATCTTTTTAGGGTTTTTAGATTTTCAAATTTTTTGATTGTTTAGTTTTTTATCAAATTTAGAAGGGGGAGAGAAAGAAGTGTTATTTATAAAGAATAGAGGGGGAAAGAGAAAATTTTTTATAGAAATGTACAAAGTAAAAACTCGATAGCCCGCGAACAAACTCTTATTTAGGTGGTTGGTTCGATGAGTCGAACGCCGGGTGCATGCTAAAAAGCGAGCTTTTACCAAAAAGAAGAGAGGGGGGAGAGAAAGATTTACATTTTTTTAAAGAAGAAGAAGAGAGGGGGGAAAGAGAAAGAGTTTTTACAAAAATTTTTTACAAATTAAAGTAAACAAATTTTTTTATTTTTTTATTTTATGGGTTTTTTGAAGTTTTTGATTGGTATAAAAACAATGAAAATTTGTTTGATATTTTGATTTTTTTTCATTTTTTTGTATTTTTTGCTAAGTATAGAATATAAAAAATGCAGAATAAGAAAACACCCCCATACTTAAACCCAACATTGTCCCCAATGTTGCAATATAAGTATGCGGAACAAATAATTTACAAAATAAAATATGTACAAAAATTAAAAGAGAGGGTAGAAGCTTCCCTTAGACGAGTTCGGGGAGTCCCATATGGAACCCTGCATTATTTAGAAGAAAAAGCAAAAATACAACAGAAAAAAAATGAAACAAAAATATAAACTCGGGCTAAAGAGTGTGGGCGGTAGGGGATGGCAAGTGTAGGTGTGACTCGATTAGCTAACGTCTTAGCTTTAAGTGCGCGGACAGAAATGCGGACCCCGAACGCTCCCAAAAGAGTAAAGTACGCCGACGCAAAATGAAACAAAATAAGTTAAAATCAAATATATACATTTTTAATAACAAAATAGATATATATATATATATTGTTATAGATTTTTTTGTTATATTTTTTGTGGTTTTTATGTTTTTTAAGTTTATTTTTGTTTTCTTTTTTTGGGGATTTTTGAGATTTTTAGAGTTAGTTTTTTGTTTTTTAGGTTTTAAGAGTTTTTCAGTTTTTAGAGTTTTAGTTAGTGTTTTTTTTTATTTCTTGGTTTGTAGTGTTTTTTTTCATAAAAATAATGAAAATTTTTTAAGTTTTGTTTTTTTTTATTTTTAGAATTTTTTTTCATTTTTTTAGGTTTTTCAATTTTTTAGTTTTATAGGTTTTTTAATTAATTTTTTTTTTGGAAACAGCGATATTTCATTTTTGTTTTTTTATAGATAAATATATATGAAAATATTAGTATAAAATAAACTCATATTTTTCATTTTTTTTAAAGTTTTTTTTATTATATTATTATTATTATTATTATTATTATTATTATTAGTAGTAGTATTTTTTGTTGGCCATTTTAAATTTTTATTATATATATATATTGGTAAAATTAATAGATTTCCAGGGTTCAAAATAACGACTCGAAAAATCCCCGGCAGCGGCGCCAAATACTTGATTGATATTTTCGCATCGGGTACGAAAACTTGATGCGGTTAAAACTCCAAAAATTGGTGAGAATTCACGCCGCACCCCGGACGGTTTATTTAAGGAAAAAGGCAGATTTGGTTTTTATTTAGAAAACGGAGAGCGCGGATTTATTATTTTGGATATAAAAAGATGAGATCGAGTTTTCACGAAAGGAGGCAAGTGCACCTATCGCGTGTAGTACAGGATATTTCGGGGAGGAATATCGAGTTCGTATTGTTCTCGGGGTCAGTTTGATTATTTCTACTCTTCCCTAGAGGGGACTATTATTTTGAAAATAATTATCATGTCGGGATATTTTTTATATATGTAAAGGCAAAAAGTAAGAGAGAAAATAGAAACTGAAAGCAATAAAGGGGGGCCGATGATAAGCTTTGCGCGACGGAATCGAATAAAATTTGAACTAAAATAAACTTTTAATAAAAAGAGATCCTAAATTTCAAATTAATTAAGGCGGAGACTTGGCCGTGGAGGTTCCACTTGAATGAGTTCACTTATCTCTAGGACTATCGCTCACCTGAAGCTAAGACTATTCGACCGAATGTTAGTCCCACGAAGGATTCCTCTTAATGCCCGCATTAAACTAAGAACCCTGCTATTGTGTGGGGAACCCAATCCGGTAGAGTTAGCGCGCCTCCTCTCTCGAGGGTTAGTGCGGAACTCTCTTTACCAAGGGGCGATCGGTCCATACGCACGGCCTCTCGGCTAGCTCGTGTATGGACTACGGAAATCGGGCCCACACGTCGATTATGTGGTCCTACGCGTCATAAACCCTAATCAAACCTTAAGTTAATTTAATTAATTAGAAAATAAGGACCTTTAATTATTGAAAGTTATTTTTTCTGTCCCAATGCTCTTCGATACTGAGGGCTAAGAATGGTTAGCCACTCATCGGAATGGGGACGGCAGACAGTGAAAGCAATAAAAGGAAAGCAGGAAAGAAAGAAGTAAAGGAAAGCAGTAAAAGAAAATAGTAAATTGCAAGTTCTACTCAAACAAGTAGGACTGAAATGAAAGCAGTAAAGTGCGAGTTCCGACACAAATGCGTGGGCGGGAGAAATGAAAGCGAGTCCTACTCAAACGAGTAGGACAAAATAAATGCAACGCACGCACACACTCGACAGAAATTTAAAACTCTCACACACACACTCTATAGAAAATTAAAAACACAACTCACTCTACTGAATTGAAAATGCACACACACTGCATAATGGTAAAACTGTTGGGTATTGTATCCACAATTACCTGGATTTGAGGAAGCCACCTGTCAAGATAAGATGAATTCACAATGTATTTGATGAAACCTCTCAAGTTGTGCTTGCAGTTATTCCACGCTAAGTGCACACCAATGTCAGGGTGCAGTAGGTCAATATACACGGGTCTGCACGACGTAATCCCTCGTTGAGCAGATCAGTGTGTTGGCCTACGTGTACTCTCTCTATTGGAGTGCACTTACTTTCAAGTACAGGGTCGTGTTTATACAAGAGCAGACAAGGAGCAAGGATGGGTCAAGGAGCAGCTCTTGGGTGGAAAGACGAAAATTCGTCTAAGTGTAATTCGACGAGAATCACCAAGTGATTCTCGCCGATTCGGCGAGAATCACTAGTGATTCTCGCCGAATCGTCGAGAATCATTAGTGATTCTTGCCGACTCTATCCGACTACCTCAAAACGGTGCCAAGTAAGATTCGGCGAGAATCACTAGTGATTCTCGCCGAACCCATCGTTGAGCAGATCATGAATACCAAGTTATATTCGTTGAGAATCAACAAGTGATTCGGCGAGAATCATTAGTGATTCTCGACGAATCGTCGAGAATCACTAACTGATTCTCGCCGATTCGTCGAGAATCACCTGCGATTCTCACCGATTTTTACTTGGCGTTTTCTCTGGGAGCTGCTGGACCGGATTCTGCCGCTGGACTATGTTGAACCGGAACTAGGGTTTCCTTCAGGTGGGACCCACAACGGTCACTTTGGAGTATACGTGTGTATAAATACACGGGTATTTTTGAACAGTACAATCAGCAAAGAAGAAAAGAAAAACGCGAGCCGCGACGTAACCTAGATTGCTGTTTCCGCTCCGCCGCCGCCGCTGTCGCTCGCGCCAAGTTGTTCGCCGGTTGATCGTGGTTTCGCCCAGATCCTCCTGCGACAGAAGCCTAGCTAAGCTCAGCGTCTCACGTGTCTAACCGGAGATCTCTTGTCTCTCGATTTATAGATCGGGAAAATCTTCCCCATCCGAATCGATCGAGACGATTGATCCTAGTGTGACCGTTGGTAGACCTAGCTAGCTTCGCTACGAAGTTTGGATCTCTAAAGAACTGCAGCCGCACATCGTTGTTGTCGCTGATCCCGTGAACCTAGCCGCCGCCCATCTTGCCGCCGCCGGTTCCGGGGAGATCCTCTCCAAGAGAGATCTAGGGTTGTGGACTCTTTGTGGACTTCAAGAACACGTCGTCAACAAAGAGGGACACCTTTGTCTCCAAACGTAGTTTGTATCTTTTGTACATTCTATTTTATTTTTGTTGTAAAGGAACGGTGGTTCCGTGTTGTAAGGGTTGGGTGCAACCCGTGTTGTGGGAGTGTTGACTCCTACGTGTGGAAGGGTTCCTTCCGATAGTGCAAGGATTGGATTTCAATCCTGTTGGTGAAGAGACTGAGTCGTCCCTTGTTGGGAGATAGGTCGAAGGGGGAAAGTGGATGTACCCAAGTCGGGGAACCACTATAAATAGCTTGTGTACTCTGTTGTGCTGTGTTGTTTTATTTTCTTGTGCAGGTACAATTTAAATTCCGCAATAGCGCTGCACGTCACCTATTCCCCCCCCCCCCCCCCCCCATAGGTGAACATAGTTGACACTAGGTGGACTTTCAAGTGGTATCAGAGGGAGGTTGCTCATCAAAAAGGTTTACACCTTGAGTAGTATCCTGCCACCAGTGTCAGAAGCATGGAGCTGTATTATGAGATATCGTCACTAAGACTCCCCGCATGTACAAAGGAGTATTATCCCGTCTAGAGGATGAGGGTGTCATATCACTTGGAGGCCATCGATCCTCGAGCATCTTTCATCCTGGAAGAGGGTCCTTTTATTCCTATGAAGACCTCCTGCTCTGGAAAGAATATCGAATTGCCCAAGTGCATTGCAGAGATGTCAGAGACGGAACTATCACTATTTAACTTGGACAAGAGGATTCGTCAAATTATCTTGGATATCTGGTCTGGAGCTTCTCGCTCTAAATTGGAAAAATGTAGGACGGCTAAATCAATGTGGGTGATGATCTCAGAGCTGATGGGGGGGTCAGAGAAAGCTGGAATCTGCTGTCAATCAGAGGATGAAGCCTATGTGGGGGTCCTCGCCTCTGAAGATGAAGGCAAGGATCTCTCGGACAGCATCAGAGCTCCTGTGTCCGTGTCAGAGACTGAAGAGGCCAGTGAGGAAAGCAGCTCTGATGAGGATGACACAATGGTCACTGGCTCTAATGACAATATCACTGAAGAGCAGGTAACCTCTTCATCCTGCCCTGTATCTCTTGAAGTTTCTGAAGACAGGAACTGCATCTCTTCAGAAAATGCTGATTCCCTGCAGAGAGCCCTTCAAACAAGCAACCTACTTGCTGAGGAGCAAGCTCAAGAGATTGATCGACTGAAGATCTTGTTGGTTCTCCAATTGGCATCCAACAAGGTCAAGGACTCTAAAATCTCAGCTATAGAGAGTAGTCTAGAGAATGAGAAAAGAATAGTATCAAACTTTTCCAAGGTTGATGCTATAAAGAGAAAGCAAGAAAATGGGTGGATCTCCCGGATTATCAATTCATGGAGAAATGGGGAAACGGTATTCCGACCCCCCACTCCAAGCAGGAAGGCAACTCATCATGCCTTCAGGTATGACCACAGGAACAATCGTGGTCACTGCAAGGGTCATCTGTCCTCATGTGGAGACACCCGTAGTGCAAGGGCCGTCGTGGCCACCCATAGAGAATACCTAAGGCTCATTCTGAGCCCTTTGTATTCACTGCCAATGCCTCAACTCGGTGTGAATCTGCAGGTCCCAGCTCTCAGAACACTTCTCACCACCTGAGGACACAGGACAGGGAGGTTAGAAGTCATAGTGTAAGTTTTCATGGGGTCTCAGGAAGGGGGATGCCTGAAAGGAAGGCACCACCTCCCCGGCCTCATGACGCTCGCAACATGCATTCCTTCCACCCTTCCACGTGTCACGGTGGAAGAGGAAATTTTGTTAGGAGATCATGACCTATCCCGTTGAGACCTAGGACTGTGACTACCTCAGTCACTAGATCAGGTCAGAAATGGCGATACAACATTCACCCGTGTTGGTGCTGTGGCAAAGTGGGACACTTTGACATCGACTGTTGGCACAACCCCTCTGTGTCAAGGGCAAGGGCCTATCCACATTTTCTGAGCAGAGTTAGCCTTCCTGACAGGTTTTCTGAAGGAAGGCAGTCGAGTGCTTATGCTAACAGGAACCTAGGACCCAATATGATTTAGGTTCCTAAGGTAAAGTAATTCTTTCTTACAGGGTAGTCTAGGTTCCCGTGAATATGATGGGAACTAGACAGTAGGTGGCTCAAGACTAAATTGGAACAAGCGTCTGCAATAACAGATGTGATATCTACTTGAGTATATTCACATTGAGCTCCTAAAATGTTTTACCTGAGGGACTAAATGATAACTCTCATAATCCCAGGTACGGTTGATCAATTCCAGGACTTGAGTCATATTGTATCCACATTTACATATATATATATATGTATATATAGTTATACCTATATTTACACCATTGTGTGAGTACATCTAATGATATGTTAACATGGTAAACATAAACCATAGATACAATATTGAAGACTTATCAGAAATTCCCCTGGTAGACTCGAGATCTAACGTCTACAGGCTTAAATTAGTTCACTGAAAACCAGCGTAGATTGGCCTTATGAAGTATTTACATACTTAGAAGATGCTTAAATTAATTTATATGGAAAAGCCGGCTCAAACCCTAATAGCTTGGCTTTAAGGAGTATCTATATAGTTAGAAGACTTTCAAATTAACTTAGACAAACGAAACCGTGAGAATCCCATTTAACTCGTCGAGCTTGGCTTTAAGGAGAATCTCATTTAAGAAGAAACCCATTCCCGCCGACCCTTCACCTCCCGCAGGAATTCCGCCTAAGAACGCTCTCCGCAGGAAAACTTGTCGATTCTCGCCGCAAGGGAAGCTCGCCGAATCGACTCCTTCTCCGCAGGAAACTCGTCGACTCCCGCAAGACTCTCGCCGAATTGGTCTCCATCGAAGGTCTCCCACCGAATCCCGCAGGAAACTCGCCGAATCGCGCAGGAAACTCACCGAATCCGCAAGTTTCTCATCGAAGGTTTCCCCCAAGAATCCCACCGAAGTTTCTCACCAAAGGTCTCCATCGTCTTCCCGCAAGTATCTCGCCGAACCGTGCCGGCTTCCGTCGACATCCCGCAGGAAGCTCACCGACGATCTCTCCCGTCCGGTGCCCCTCATCTTCAACCATCTAACTCCCGTCTACGCTTTTAGGTAACCACCCCCTCACCCTTACTTGGACTTGATTACTAGTGTCGCATCCTTTTTGATTTTTGATTAAGCGTAGAGTAGGACTTTTCTCCCTAGATTTACGATGGCTCCAAGGACAATTGTTGGGCTGGTCACCGGATGCGAGCTGGTTCGCACAGGGTTCTCTCATGCCTCAGATGAATTCAGGAACATCATCCTTATGCTAGAGGAGGCTGGACTCTCATTCGTCCTAGAGCATCCCTGTAAAATCCTGGACAAGAAGGTGCAGGAGTTCTTTGCAACCGCAAAACTCCAGAATGACGATTCTCTTATCAAAAGCGAGGTAGCCGGGGCAAAGATCAAGATGTCTGCCAGCAAGCTGACCCGCTTCCTGCAGCTCTCTAGCTCGGAGCATGAGGACTATCTTGAGGAAGAAGACAAAACCCGGACTCTATTATTCTGTGGACTCCCTCGAGGAACACGGTCAATAAAGCGCAAGGATATGAATGAAGAAGGGAAGCTTCTGTCAGACATAATCGAAAAAGTACTCATCTGCAAGCCAGGCTCTCATGACCATATCTCTGGGGACATGTTCAAGATACTGGTGTCAATTGTCTGCCGGAAAAGTTTCAACTGGGGGGATTTGCTGTTTGAGAAGATAAAGGCCACCCTGAGATCTCCGAGCTTTGGCCGAATCATAAGTCTGTATCTCAATCAGCTGAATGGAGACAAGTATGACATGAGCAATGGTGTTCCTCTACACTACTTGAAGAAAATGGACTCAAGTGTTTTTGATAGATGGGCGAGGCGAATTGGGCAGGCTGTCATGGAAGAACAACAGGAAGTATCTCCAGCAGTAATCCCCAGTGAAATTCCTGATGCTTTGACTGCAGGAATTGAGGGGGAGTCTCTACCCACTGATGCTCACATCGTATCTGACATCTCCCAGATAGCCAGAGATGCGGTGGCAGATATACAAGAAGACAGTGAAGCTGTGCCGGAGAATGAGGAGGCCCTGAACCGGAACGATCAAGGAGCCGAAGCTGATGTACAGGGGACTGCTGACCAAGAGTTGGAAGAGGATGCTGATGAAGATGATTTCATGGATGATGAAGGAGAGGATGATGGCAATGAGGGACAAGAAGCATTGGAGACTCAGGATCTCATTGAACCTCCATCTGATAAGCACGCACCTGAAATCATTCCTGAAAACATTGGTGCACGAGTGGAGGGGGAGTCCGAGAAATCTGCAGATGCTGCAAGTATTCCTCCCTTAGAGGTTGTGCTCCTGTCCAGCTCTACAGGTGCATCTGATGAAGTGCAAGGCCAAGAAGTGCCTCCGGATCTTCCACTACGAGATAATCTAGCCACTCATACCGTGAATATCATTCACGGCATAGTAAATGACCTTAAAGCCTCCTTTGATAAAGCTCAGAATAAAATGCTGCAAAGGATTAAGAAGTCTGAAAATATCATGCTCAAGAACATGGTGTAGATCAATCATAAACTTGACATGATGGACAAGAAATTTGAAGAAAAGTATACAGCGGCCGGCCAAGCGGTCACTCTTCTTATGGCCGGATTGAAAAAGAACACCGATACTCTTGCTGTAGTGAATCAGAATGCTCATGTTGTAGCAAACAACATTCAAAAGTTTGACGGTAATATGGTAACCCTCAACGCCAATCAGCAGGCCTTGGTCACTGAATTCTCCAAGACTACCAAGCATATTGATGACTCACTGCACTCCTATGCAAACTCCATCGCAGTCGAAGCCAAAAAGGGGGAGAAGGAATACATAGCTAAGATGGCTGAGCTTCAAGAAATCATGATCACAAACTTCGAACAGTCAAACAAATATGTCTATGACAGCTGCTGGTGGATGCTCCAACAGGCGTTAGGCATCGATTTGAATCCTGCAGGTATTCATGCTCCTAAGACTACTACGGCTGCTGCGGGAGTAAGTGCTGCTGAGGGAGTAAGTGCTGTAGATGTTCCCATGAGTGAAGCTGATGCTAGGGCTATTTCTAAAGCAAAACTGATGAGCATGTTTGACCAAGAGGCCCTAGCAAAAGCCAGGGGCAAGATAAAAGCTCAAGAAGGGACCTCCAAGGAGACACAAGCTGAAAAGAGAATTCGACTGAGTGAGGAGGAAGTAAGAAATGAAAAGTGGAGTCCAGTTTCAAATAATATCATCTTGGACACCTTCTGGCTACAGGAAAAAGGAGAAATCAATCGAAACGAAGTATACAGCCAGTATGAGTGGGAAATGCACAAGACGTATGAAGCGAAACAAAACATCTTCTTCAGGACCAACACGACGGCAGATAAAGCTCCTCCTCCCAGATATTATCCGAAGCCCAAAGAGTATATGGAGAGGCAAAGAAAGAAGTATTTGGCGCAAAAACTCAAGGATGACTTAGCCAAAGTAAAATAGTCAAAACTTTATAGCTTGCCATTCTCTCTTAAGAACGATTAATGGTTATTGTTATTATTTGAACAATCTTGAGATTATGTATATATACATATATATATATATGCATTTGAAATTATGAATGACTCAAGCCTTGATTTGTCTGCCTATATTATCTTGTGCTGCATATTTAAATTCTGAATGCTGTTTATATTATTTGATGGGTGTTATTCATCTTAGCTAGTAGGGTTTTGGCTTCGTCAAATAGGGGGAGATTGTTGGGTATTGTATCCACAATTACCTGGATTTGAGGAAGCCACCTGTCAAGCTAAGATGAATTCACAATGTATTTGATGAAACCTCTCAAGTTGTGCTTATAGTTATTCCACGCTAAGTGCACACCAATGTCAGGGTGCAGTAGGTCAATATACACGGGTCTGCACGACGTAATCCCTCGTTGAGCAGATCAGTGTGTTGGCCTACGTGTACTCTCTCTATTGGAGTGCACTTACTTTCAAGTACAGGGCCTTGTTTATACAAGAGCAGACAAGGAGCAAGGATGGGTCAAGGAGCAGCTCTTGGGTGGAAAGACGAAAATTCGTCTAAGTGTAATTCGACGAGAATCACCAAGTGATTCTCGCCGATTCGGCGAGAATCACTAGTGATTCTCGCCGAATCGTCGAAAATCATTAGTGATTCTCGCTGACTCTATCCGACTACCTCAAAACGGTGCCAAGTAAGATTCGGCGAGAATCACTAGTGATTCTCGCCGAACCCATCGTTGAGCAGATCATGAATACCAAGTTATATTCGTTGAGAATCAACAAGTGATTCGGCGAGAATCACTAGTGATTCTCGACGAATCGTCGAGAATCACTAACTGATTCTCGCCGATTCGTCGAGAATCACCTGCGATTCTCATCGATTTTTACATGGCGTTTTCTCTGGAAGCTGCTGGACCGGATTCTGCCGCTGGACTATGTTGAACCGGAACTAGGGTTTCCTTCAGGTGGGAGCCACAACTGTCACTTTGGAGTATACGTGTGTATAAATACACGGGTACAGTACAATCAGCGAAGAAGAAAAGAAAAACGCGAGCCGCGACGTGACCTAGATCGCCGTTTCCGCTCCGCCGCCGCCGCTATCGCTCGCGCCAAGTTGTTCGCCGGTTGATCGTGGTTTCGCCCAGATCCTCCTGCGACAGAAGCCTAGCTAAGCTCAGCGTCTCACGTGTCTAATCGGAGATCTCTTGTCTCTCGATTTGTAGATCGGGAAAATCTTCCCCATCCGAATCGATCGAGACGATTGATCCTAGTGTGACCGTTGGTAGACCTAGCTAGCTTCGCTACGAAGTTTGGATCTCTAAAGAACTGCAGCCGCACATCGTTGTTGCTGCCGATCCCGTGAACCTAGCCGCCGCCCATCTTGCCGCCGCCGGTTCCGGGGAGATCCTCTCCAAGAGAGATCTAGGGTTGTGGACTCTTTGTGGACTTCAAGAACACGTCGTCAACAAAGAGGGACACCTTTGTCTCCAAACGTAGTTTGTATCTTTTGTACATTCTATTTTATTTTTGTTGTAAAGGAACGGTGGTTCCGTGTTGTAAAGGTTGGGTGCAACCCGTGTTGTGGGAGTGTTGACTCCTACGTGTGGAAGGGTTCCTTCCGATAGTGCAAGGATTGGATTTCAATCCTGTTGGTGAAGAGACCGAGTCGTCCCTTGTTGGGAGATAGGTCGAAGGGGGAAAGTGGATGTACCCAAGTCGGGGAACCACTATAAATAGCTTGTGTACTCTGTTGTGATGTGTTGTTTTATTTTCTTGTGCAGGTTCAATTTAAATTCCGCAAAAGCGATGCACGTCACCTATTCCCCCCCCCCCCCCATAGGTGAACATAGTTGACACTAGGTGGACTTTCAAAAACAAACGCACACACTCGACAAGAAAGTAAAATACGCACACACACACTCTACTGAATGAAATAAAAACAATGCGTCATTTAACTCTTAACGAGTGGGCGGAAATAAATGCGTACACATAAAAAATCGCAAAAAACTAAGTTACCGAAAAATTAAAATAACTACATTTC
Organism: Platanthera guangdongensis; assembly: GCA_039583875.1. NCBI lineage: Eukaryota > Viridiplantae > Streptophyta > Magnoliopsida > Asparagales > Orchidaceae > Platanthera > Platanthera guangdongensis. Next base: position 65,614,954 of record CM077164.1, read on the forward strand.
TACCGCTAAAATGCGGTAGAAATGAATAAATATCTAAAATACCAATTAAAAGGAGCAAAAAGTTTTGCAAATAAACGCAAAAATAGAAGTGCTCAGAAAATTAAAACAAATACATTTCTACCTCTAAAATGCGGTAGAAATGAATAAAAAAGGGCAGAAAAATTAAAGGATCAAAAGTTTAAAATGAAAATGAAAAAGCTCGAAAAACTAAAACAACTATAGTATCATTCCTACAACTTGATAAAAACGCTAAAAAAGTGTAAATAAAGTAAAAAAGAACGAAAAAGTTAAACAACCTAAACAAGAAAATCTAAATTAAAGAAAATTAAAAACCACTTTGAAAACATTTTTACGCATTTATAGGAATAAAATAAAAGCTACAAAATTCTAAATCTAACCAAATTAAGTTACAAAATGAAAATGAAAACATAAAAAGCATAAGTTATTCTCATACACGCACACACGCATATTAAAAGAACAAAAACTAAGTTAGAAAAAAGAAAAAAAGAATAAGATTGCATAAAGAGAAGACACATAGATGAAGTCCAAATTCATAGAAAGGGAGAAAAACTACAAATTTTATTAATCTAAAAGGAGATTACAAAGCTAAAACCAAAAAGAAGAGGGGGAGAAAATCCCTTACATAGGCCTTGGAATCATCTAAGCAGTATTTCCCCTATACAAAATGGCCCAAAAAGTGGAACAGGATTACAAGCAGAAGGCTAGAAATTATAGACAAAAAATTTCACGGGACACGCCCTCGGACACGGGCGTGTTAGGGGGCGTGTCAGTACAATTCATGATTCGAGCCGGCGAATTGACGGCGTAGTTGACTTCGGGCTGGAAATGTGTCGGTCACGGAGCGGTCACGCCCCAGGTCCCGCGCGTGACTATGGGCGTGTCGGGGAGGTAGAACTGGGCGCGGGTTGCGTCGAAATGTCGACGCGCGGGTCTTATCGGCCAGTGGGAGGAGTATACGCCCGTGTCGCATCTTGACACGAGTGTGTCGGGGAGGTGTCGACATTCATCGAGCGGAAAATGTCGAGTGCATTTTCATCGAGTCAGGTGGAGAAGTCACGCCCCAGGTCGTGGGCGTGACTCTGGGCGTGTCGGGTTGTTCAACGTTCATCGAGCGAAAAACATCGAGCTAGGAGCCTTGATCGTCGATCGGGAATGACACGGGCGTGGTGGGTTTGCTAACACGGGCGTGTCCCGTTGGTCGACGAATGTCGAGTGCAAATCATCGAGCTTGGGTGACACGGGCTGGGGTCATGGGGCATGTCATTTGACATAGGCGTGACGTCGGGCGTGTCAAGCTTTTTTCATCAAAAATTGCTGAGTTCACGGAATTTGAACTGTCATGCCCTGATCACGGGGGTGACCAACAGTACACGGGCGTGTACTTGACTTTTTTGCAATTTTTCCTGAAAAATTCAGGAAACAAAAATAACTTAAGTTAGAACAAAAAAGAAGCAATTTATTAAAGAAACATATACAAAAATAAACTAAAACAACTTATTTATTGTACATAAATATAGGTATATTTACAATCCATCAAATACCCCCATACTTAAGCTTTTGCTATTCGAGATCAAAAGTTGGAGATGAACTTATAAGGAATTAAAGAAATCCTAAGTTTAGCTCCCTCTTGAATTAATTAAAGGTAAGATCAAAATAAATATCCGATGTAATAGAGTTAAATCCTAATTTATGAAATGTAATAAATAGAGGAAGAGTTTCAAAAAGACTTATAGATAAAATAAATAGAAAGCAAAATTTTATTTTTGTTAGTTTAACAAAGATGGATTGAAATTATATAAAAAAACTTTAGCTTAAAAGAAGTTAAAGGAAATAATACAATTTAAAAATTATGCTCTCAAAAAATTATAAATTAATTCTTGAATCATTGAAATATGCTAAGTGGTTTGGTCGTTTATGAAGAGGGCTTGGATTTAGAGGCGAGGTAATTTTTTCTCGAACCTCTATATATTTTTTTCTTTTGAATAATTAGGAAAATGAAATCTTATTTTCCTAACATATAAATTTTTTCTTTCTTCATAAACAATAAATAACTCAATGTATATGTATAAGAGTAATGAATTTTATACTCTTACTCCGTAACATATAATTTTTTTAAATATTGTTTGTCCATGTTTACAAAACGAAATCTTATTCTCATTGACATAAGATCTTTTTAAGGGATAAAATATGGGTAAGCATGACAAGTGAGACATGAAAAAAAATAGAGGTGGGTTTATTTTTTTCAAAAAGAAAACTAGATTTTAATAAAAAAGTTTTGAGAGCAACCTTTTTAAAACGAACGTTCCAATGTTTCTAAAAGCGAAAAGTAAAAATAATTGAAATCCATGCTTGTTATTTTCTAACATAAAACACGAGCTTCTATTTATAAAAATTAGAAGTGGTGGGGAAAAACGGGTTCCCTATTATAAGGAAAAGACATAAAAAAAATCTTTAAAACTTAACCCCAAACAATTAAATCTATCGAACTTTAATTAATAAACGAATAGTAAACAAAGAATAAGTAAAATTCAAATATAAATTAACTCGAAACTAGATTTTTGGAAAGCAAAAAGGGTTAAGATGTGGTATATTCAATTTTATTTGTTACATAATTTAATAAAATATTTTTGAATTTTTAGGGGTTTAATCATTTTTTTGGAATTTTGAGGTGATTATTATATATTTTTTTAACTTTTAGAGGTTTTTTATCTCTTTTTTATTATTATTATTATTTTTGAATTTTTAGAGTTACTCTCTTTTTTGGATTTTTGGTTTTTATCTTTTTAGGCTTTTTGGATTTTCAATTTTTTTGATTTTTTAGTTTTTTTATCAAATTATAAGAAGGGGGAGAGAAAGAAGTGTTATTTATAAAGAAGAGAGGGGGAAGAGAAACTTTTTTACAAAAATGTATAAAGTAAAAACTCGATGGCCCGCGAATAAACTCTTATTTAGGTGGTTGGTTCGATGAGTCGAACGCCACGGGCATCCTAAAAAATGAGCTTTTACAAAAAAGAAGAGAGCGGGGGGGGGGGGGGGGGGGGGTGGGGGGGTGGGAGAGAGATTTAGTTTTTTTTTTTAAAGAAGAAGAAGAGGAGGGGGGGGGGAAGAGAAAGAGTTTTTACAAAATTATTTTACAAATTAATGTAAACAAAAATTTTTTTTTTTGATTTTTCTGTTTTATGATTCTTTTTAAAGTTTTTGATTGTTATAAAAAACAATGAAAATTTGTTTGAGGTTTTGATTTTTTTTCATTTTTTGTATTTTTTGCTAAGTACAGAATATAAAAAATGCAGAATAGGAAAACACCCACATACTTAAACCCAACATTGTCCCCAATGTTGCAATTTAAGTATGTGGAACGAATAATTTAAAAAATAAAATATGTACAAAATTAAAAGAGAGGGTAGAAGGTTCCCTTAGACGAGTTTGGGGAGGCACATATGGAACCCTGTATTATTTAGAAGGCAAAAATATAACAAAAAAAAATAAAATGAAAATATAAACTCCGCCTAAAGAGTGTGGGCGGTTGGGGATGGCAAGTGTAGGTGTGACTCGATTAGCTAACGTCTTAGCTTTAAGTGCGCGGACAGAAATGCGGACCCCGAACGCGCCCAAAAGAGTAAAGTGCGCCGACGTAAAATGAAACAAAATAAGTTAAAATAAGTTAAAATAAATATATACATTTTTAATAACAAAATAGATATATTTTTTTTTGTTATAGATTTTTTTGTTATATTTTTTGTGGTTTTTAAGTTTTTTAAGTTTATTTTTGTTTTCTTTTTTTGGATTTTTGAGGTATTTAGAGTTAGTTTTTTTGTTTTTTAGGTTTTAAGAGTTTTTCAGTTTTTAGGGTTTTAGTTAGTGTTATTTTTTTTGATTTTTTGGTTTGTAGTGTTTTTTTTTCATAAAAATAATGAAAATTTTTTAAGTTTTGTTTTTTTTTGTTTTTAGATTTTTTTTCGATTTTTTTAGGTTTTTCAAGTTTTTAGTTTTATAGGTTTTTTAATTAATTTTTTTTGGAAACAACTCTATTTCATTTTTGTTTTTTTATAGATAAATATATATGAAAATATAAGTATAAAATAAACTCATTTTTTTTCATTTTTTTTAAATTTCTTATTATTATTATATTATTATTATTATTGTGATTATTATGATTATTATTATTATTAGTAGTAGTAATTTTTTGTTGGCCATTTTAAATTTTTGTTATATATATATATATATAGGTAAAATTAATAGATTTTCCGGGTTCAAAATAACGACTCGAAAAATCCCTGGCAGCGGCGCAAAAAACTTGATTGATATTTTCGTATCGGGTCCGAAAACTTGATGCAGTTAAAACTCCAAAAATTGGTGAGAATTCTCGCGGCGCCACGGTCGGTTTATTTAAGGAAAAAGGAGAATTTGGTTTTTATTTAGAAAATGGGGCGCGCTGATTTATTATTTTGGATATAAAAAGAAGAGATCGAGTTTTAACGAAAGGAGGCAAGTGCACCTATCGCGTGTAGTACAGGATATTCCGGGGTGGAATATCGAGGTCGTATTATTCTCGGGGTCGGTTCGATTATTTCTACTCTTCCCTGGAGGGGACTATTATTTTACCGATAATTATCTTGTCGGGATATTATATATATATATATATATATATATATATATATATATATATATATATATATATATATATATATATATATAAGAAAAAAGTAAGACTGAAAATAGAATATGAAAGTAATAAAGTGGGAGGGGGAAGCCGATGATGAGCTTAGCGCGACGGAATTGAATAAAATTTGAACTAAAATAAACTTTTAATAAAAAGAGATCCTAAATTTCAAATTAATTGAGGCGGAGACTTGGCCGTGGAGGTTCCACTAGAATGAGCTCACTTCTCTCTAGGACTATCGCTCATCTGAACGCTAAGACTATTCGACCGAACGTTAGTCCGACGAAGGAATCCTCTTAACGCCTGCATTATGCTAAGAACCCCGCTATTGGGTGGGGAACCCAATCCGGTAGAGTTGGCACACCTCCTCTCGCTAAAATGCGGTGGAAATGAAAAAAAAAAACTAAAATAACAATTAAACGGAGCAAAGAGTTTGGCAAATAAATGCAAAAGTAGAAGTGCTCGGAAAATTAAAACGAATACATTTCTACCGCTAGAATGCGGTTGAAATGAATAAAAAGAGGACAGAAAAATTAAAGGAGCAAAAGTTTAAAATGAAAATGAAAATGCTAGAAAAATTAAAACAACTATATTATCATTCCCATAACTTGATAAAAATGCTAAAAAAGTGTAAATAAAGTAAAAAAGAACGAAAAAGTTAAACAACCTAAACAAGAAAATCTAAGTTAAAGAACATTAAAAACCACTTTGAAAATATTTTTACGCATTTATAGGAATGAAATAAAAGCTATAAAATTCTAAATCTAACGAAATTAAGTTACGAAATGAAAATAAAAACATAAAAAGCACAAGTTATTCTCATACACGCACATACGCATATTAAAAGAACAAAAACTAAGTTAGAAAAAAGAAAAAAAGAATAAGATTGCATAAAGAGAAGGCACATAGATGAAGTCCAAATCCATAGAAAAGGGAGAAAAACTACAAATTTTATTAACATAAAAGGAGATTACAAAGCTAAAACCAAAAAGGAGAGGGGGAGAAAATCCCTTACATAGGCCTTGGAATCATCTAAACAGCATTTTCCCTATACAAAATGGCCCAAAAAGTGGAACAGGATTACAAGGAGAAGGCTGGAATTTATAGACAAAAAATTTCATGGGACACGACCTCGGACACGGGCGTGTCAGTGGGTGTATCAGTACTATTCATGATTCGATCCAGCAAATTGACGGCGTAGTTGACTTCGGGCTTGACACGTGTCGGTCACGCCCCAGGTCCCGGGCATGACTATGGGCGTGTCGGGGAGGTAGAACTGGGTGCCGGTTGCGTCGAAATGTCGTCGCGCGGGTCTTGTCAGCCAGGTGGAGGAGTACACGCCCGTATCGTATCTTGACATGGGCGTGTCGGGGAGATGTTGACATTCGTCGAGCGGAAAACATCGAGCGCATTTTTGTCGAGTCAGGTGGAGATGTCACGCCCCAGGTCACAGGCGTGACTCTGGGCGTGTCAGGTTGTTCGACGTTCGTCACGCGGAAAACGTCGAGCTAGGAGCCTTGATCGTCGTTCGGGAATGACACGGGCGTGGCGGGTTGGCTGACACGGGCGTGTCCCGTTGGTCGACGAACGTCGAGTGCAAATCGTCGAGCTTGCGTGACACGGGCTAGGGTCACGGGGCATGTAATTATACACGGGCGTGACGTCGGGCGTGTCAAGCTTTTTTCATCAAAAATTGCTGAGTTCACGGGATTTGAACTGTCATGCCATAGTCACGGGTGTGACCAACAGTACACGGGCGTGTACTTGACATTTTTACCATTTTTCCTGAAAAATTCAGGAAATAAAAATAACTTAAGTTAGAACAAAAAAGAAGCAATTTATTAAAGAAACATATAAAAAAATAACAAAAATAAACTAAAACAACTTATTTATTGTACATAAATATAGGTATATTTACAATTCATCAAATACACCCATAGTTAAGCTTTTGCTATTCCAGAGCAAAAGTTGGAGAAGAACTTATAAGGAATTAAAAAATCCTAAGTTTAGCTAGCGCTTGAATTAATTAAAAGTAAGATCAAAATAAATATCTGGGGTACTACAGTTAAATCCTAATTTATGAAATGTTATAAATAGAGGAAGAGTTTCAAAAATACTTCTAGATAAAACAAATAGAAAACAAAAATTTTTTTTTGTTAGTTTAACAAAGATGGATTGAAATTATATAAAAAAACTTTAGCTTAAAAGAAGTTAAAGGAAATAATGCAATTTAAAAATTATGCTCTCAAAATATTTTAAATTAATTCTAGAATCATTGAAATAGGCTAAGTGGTTTGGTGGTTTATGAAGAGGGCTTGGATTTAGAGGCAAGGTAATTTTTTCTCGAACCTCTATATATTTTTTCTTTTGAATAATTAGGAAAATGAAATCTTATTTTCCTAACATACAATTTTTTTCTTTCTTTATAAATAATAAATAACCCAATATATATGTATAGGAGTAATGAATTTTATCCTCTTACTCTGTAGCATATAATCTTTTTAAATATTGGGTGTCTATGTTTACGGAACGAAATTTTATTCACATTGACATAAGATCTTTTTAAGGGATAAAATATGGGTAAGCATGTCAAGTGAGACATGAAAAAAAAATGGAGCTGGGTTTATTTTTTTCAAAAAGAAAACTAGATTTTAATAAAAAAGTTTTGAGAGCAACCTTTTTAAAATGAACGTTTTGATATTACTAAAAGCAAAAAGTAGAAATAATTAAAATCCATCATTGTTATTTTCTAACATAAAACACGAGCTTCTATTTATAAAAATTAGAACTGGTGGTGAAAAATAGGTTCCCTATTATAAGGAAAAGACATAAACAAAATCTTTAAAACTTAATCCCAGACACTTAAATCTATCGAACTTTAATTAATAAACGAATAGTAAACAAAGAATAAGTAAAATTCGAATATAAATTAACTCGAAACTAGATTTTTGGAAAGCAAAAAGGGTTAAGATGTGGTATATTCGATTTTATTTGTTACATAATTTAACAAAACAATTTTTGAATTATTAGGGGTTTTATCATTTTTTTGGAATTTTGATGTGATTATTATCTTTTTTTTGAATTTTTAGATGTTTTTTTATCTCTTTTTTTGATTTTTTTTTTATTATTATATTTTTTTGAATTTTTAGAGTTATTCACTTTTTTGGATTTTTGGTTTTTATTTTTCTAAGGTTTTTGGATTTTTCAATTTTTTTTGATTTTTTAGTTTTTTTATCAAATTATAAGAAGGGGAGAGAAAGAAGTGTTATTTATAAAAAGAGAGGGGGAAAGAGAAAAAAATTTACAAAAATGTACAAAGTAAAAACTCGATGGCCCGCGAATAAACTCTTATTTAAGTGGTTGGTTCGATGAGTCGAACGCCGCGGGCATGCTAAAAAACAAGCTTTTACAAAAAAAGAAGAGGGGCGGGGGAGGAGAATGATTTAGTATTTTTTTTAAAAGAAGAAGAAGAGACGGGGAAAAGAGGAAGAGTTTTTAAAAAATTATTTTACAAATTAAAGTAAACAAAATTTTTTTTTGATTTTTCTATTTTATTGTTTTTTTTTTGAAGTTTTTGATTGTTATAAAAAACAATTAAAATTTGTTTGAGGTTTTATTTTTTTTCATTTTTTTGTATTTTTTGCTAAGTACAGAATATAAAAAATACAGAATAGGAAAGCACCCACATACTTAAACCCAACATTGTCCCCAATATTGCAATCTAAGTATGCGGAACGGATAATTTACAAAATAAAATATGTACAAAAATTAAAAGAGAGGGTAGAAACTTCCCTTAGACGAGTTCGGGGAGGCTCATATGGAACCCTGCATTATTTAGAAGAAAAAGCAAAAATATAACAGAAAAAAAATAAAACGAAAATATAAACTCGGCCTAAAGAGTGTGGGTGGTAGGGGATGGCAAGTGTAGGTGTGACTCGATTAGCTAACGTCTTAGCTTTAAGTGCACTGACAGAAATGCAGACCCCGAACGCGCCCAAAAGAGTAAAGTGTGCCGACACAAAATGAAACAAAATAAGTTAAAATAAGTTAAAACCAAATATATACATTTTTAATAACAAAATAGATATATATTTTTTTTGTTATAGATTTTTTTGTTATATTTTTTGTGGTTTTTAAGTTTTTTAAGTTTATTTTTGTTTTCTTTTTTTTGGGATCTTTGAGGTTTTTAGATTTAGTTTTTTGTTTTTAGGTTTTAAGAGTTTTTCAGTTTTTAGAGTTTTAGTTGGTGTTTTTTTTTTGATTTTTTGGTTTGTAGTGTTTTTTTTCAAAAAAATAATGAAAATTTTTTAAGTTTTGTTTTTTATAGTTTTTAGATTTTATTTCGATATTTTTAGGTTTTTCAAGTTTTTAGTTTTATAGGTTTTTTAATTAATTCTTTTTTGGAAACAGTGCTATTTCATTTTTGTTTTTTTTATAGATAAATATATATGAAAATATAAGTATAAAATAAACTCATTTTTTTCATTTTTTTTAAGTTTTTTTTATTAACATTATATTATTATTATTATCATGATGATTATTATTATTATTATTAGTAGTAGTAGTATTTTTTTGTTGGCAATTTTAAATTTTTGTTTTATATATATAGATATAGGTAAAATTAATAGATTTCCAGGGTTCAAAATAACGACTCGAAAAATTCCCGGCAGCAGCGCCAAAAACTTGATTGATATTTTTGCATCGGGTCCGAAAATTTGATGCGGTTAAAACTCCAAAAATTGGTGAGAATTCCCGCGGCGCCCCGGGCGGTTTATTTAAGGGAAAAGGCGGATTTGGTTTTTATTTAGAAAACGGGGCACGCGGATTTATTATTTTGGAAATAAAAAGATGAGATCGAGTTTTAACGAAAGGAGGCAAGTGCACCTATCGCGTGTAGTACAGGATATTCCGGGGTGGAATATCGAGGTCGTATTGTTCTCGGGGTCGGTTTGATTATTTCTACTCTTCCCTGTAGGGGACTATTATTTTACCGATAATTATCTTGTCGGGATATTTTTTATATATATAAAAGCAAAAAGTAAGATAGAAAACAAAAAATGAAAGCAATAAAGGGGAAGCAGATGATGAGCTTAGCGCGACGAAATCGAATAAAATTTGAACTAAAATAAACTTTTAATAAAAAGAGATCCAAAATTTCAAATTAATTAAGGCGGAGACTTGGCCGTGGAGGTTCCACTAGAATTAGCTCACTTATCTCTAGGACTATCGCTCACCTGAACGCTAAGACTATTCGACCGAACGTTAGTCCGACGAAGGATTCCTCTTAACGCCCGTATTATGCTAAGAACCCCGCTATTGGGTGGGGAAACCAATCCGATAGAGTTGGCGTGCCTCCTCTCTAGAGGGTTAGGGCGGAACTCTCTTTACCAAGGGGCGATGGGTCCATACGCACGGCCTCTCGGCTAGCTAGCATATGGACTACGGAAATAGGGCCCACACATCGATTATGTGGTTCTACGTATCGTAAACCCTAAGCAAACCTTAAGTTAATTTAATTAATTAGAAAATAAGGACCTTTAATTATTGAAAGTTATTTTTTTTGTCCCAATGCTCTTTGATATTGAGGGATAAGAACGGTCAGCCACTCATCAGAATGGGGACGGCAGGCGGTGAAAGCAATAAAAGGAAAGCAGTAAATAAATTAGGAAAAAAAGCAGTAAAGGAAAGCAATAAAAGAAAGCAGTAAATTGCAAGTTCTACTCAAACGAGTAGGACTGAAATGAAAGCAGTAAAGTGCGAGTCCCTGCGCAAATACGTGGGCAGGAGAAATGAAAGCGAGTCCTACTCAAACGAGTAGGATAAAATAAATACAACGCACGCACACACTCGACAGAAATTAAAAACTCTCACACACACACTCTCGACAGTAAATTAAAAACACATCTCACTCTACTGAATTGAAAACGCACACACACTGCATAAAGGTAAAACAAATGCACACACTCGACATGAAAGTAAAATACGCACACACACACACACACACTACTGAATGAAATAAAAACAATGCGCCATTTAACTCTTAACGAGTAGGCGGAAATAAATGCGCACACATGAAAAATTGCAAAAAACTAAGTTACCGAAAAATTAAAATAACTACATTTCTACTACTAAAATGCGGTAGAAATGAATAAAAAGCTAAAATAACAATTAAACAGAGCAAAAAGTTTTGCAAATAAACGCGAAAATAGAAGTGCTCGGAAAATTAAAACGAATACATTTCTACCGCTAGAATGCGGTAGAAATGAATAAAAAGTGGACAGAAAAATTTAAAGGAGCAAAAGTTTAAAATGAAAATGAAAATGCTCGAAAAATTAAAACAACTATATTATCATTCCTATGACTTGATAAAAACGCTAAAAAAGTGTAAATAAAGTAAAAAAGAACGAAAAAGTTAAACAACCTAAACAAGAATATCTAAGTTAAAGAAAATTAAAAACCACTTTGAAAACATTTTTACGCATTTATAGGAATGAAATAAAAGCTACAAAATTCTAAATCTAACCAAATTAAGTTACGAAATGAAAATGAAAACATAAAAAGCACAAGTTATTCTCATACACGCACACAAGCATATTAAAAGAACAAAAACTAACTTAGAAAAAAGAAAAAAAGAATAATATTGCATAAAGAGAGGCACATAGATGAAGTCCAAATCCATAGAAAGGGAGAAAACTACAAATTTTATTATTCTAAAAGGAGATTACAAAGCTAAAACCAAAAAGGAGAGGGGGAGAAAATCCCTTACATAGGCCTTGGAATCATCTAAGCAGCATTTCCCCTATACAAAATGGCCCAAAAAGTGGAACAGGATTACAAGCAGAAGACTGGAATTTATAGACAAAAAATTTCACGGGACACGCCCTGTTATACGGGCGTGTTAGGGGGTGTGTCAGTACAATTCATGATTCGATCCGGCAAATTGACGGCGTAGTTGACTTCGGGCTGGACACGTGTCGCTCACACAGCGGTCACGCACAGGTCACGGGCGTGACTATGGGCGTGTCGGGGAGGTAGAACTGGGCGCGGGTTACGTCGAAATGTCGCCGCGCGGGTCTTGTCCGCCAGGTGGAGGAGTACACGCTCGTGTCGCATCTTGATACGACCGTGTCGGGGAGGTGTTAAAGTGATGTGTTAGATCTAATATACTCTAGACGCGGTGAATAGAGTATTTGTAGGTCCTTATAAAACTAATACTGCTTCTGCTGTAATTTAAAAGGTGCAGAATTAAACTAAAGTAAATAATCACACAACAGTCCTAAAAACACACAGCAGTCTTAAAACACAAGCACAGCAAGAACAAAAAGAAAATGTGCAACCAGACGACACAAGAAATTTTATAGTGGTTCCCCAACCTGGGTATATCCACTCTTCTACCACCCTGGTAGGAATCCACTCAGGTTTTTGATCAGGTGCTTAACACCAATGAGCTTTTGATCAGGTGCTCAAAAACCAAATCCTCAAGTCTTTTGATCAGGTGACTTGTAACCAAGAATCACTTTTGAAGGGAGATGACAACCCATTGCAGAGGTGGGAATGAGAGAGTGATGAAAGTCTTCTTTTCTCAATCACAATGAGAAGACTATGTGGATTCAGTGATGTTGTCAAATCTCCCCCTGAGATGTAGAAGAGTTCAGGAGAACTGGAGCTTTGCACAAGGTGATAGGTCTTCAAGCTTTCAGCCTTGATCAGAGAGATCTTCAGGAACTTCTTTGACCGATGGAAGATTTGTTGTCCTGTGAAGTGTCCTGGATAGTTTGAAGAATGAAGACTCTTGATATTTGAATGATTGTTCTTCGTCTTCAGTATCAGAAATCTTATGTCAGACTAAGAGCAGACGGGTTGAGTTTTTCTTGTCTGATTCAGTAATCTTCTCTCTAGATATTTTGACTATCTTTTAATCTGTCTCATGTACTATCAGGAAAGAGAGAAAAATATCTCTTTTTATATTTTCTTGCAGAATTGGTCTTTTGAATTTTGAATTCCTTCTTCATTCAATGCTGACGGCCTAGAGAATAAGCAGCATTGAATAATTTCCCCAAATATCCCGTGGAAAAATGGCAGGCAATAATCCTGGAGAATATCCCAATCAATGCTCCTCTAACTGTTATATTCAGAGAATGTTAGATCATTGATTACCCAGGAATCATTGCAGTAATAATGGGGACAGGGCTGGAAATGACTTAGTCTGTAATCGTCGAACAGATGACAGAAATCGTCGAACTAAGTCCACAGTTCGTCGAGCTGAGATATTGTGTTCGTCGACCAGACGGCTTCTGTTCGTCGAGCTGAGTTCCATGATCGTCGAGCTGGAAACTAAACTGCTATCTCTTCTGAACTTTGCCTATTCTGTGTCTGAAGTTCGTCGAGCTGGTAAATGTGTTCGTCGACTGTAGTTCAGTCTAGACTTAGAATAATTTCTGAATGAAAGTGTTGAAGTATAGAGTCCAGAATTCGTCGACCAGAGAACTGGGTTCATCGAACTGAGACTACAGAACATAGTCTTGATAGAATGTTGTAGTAGTCCAAAGATTCGTCGACTAAAGAATAGAGTTCGTCGAGCTGAGAACTAAGTTCGTTGACCAAAGTCTGATACTAAGGACTTAGAATATCTTGATGTTTTCTGACCATGAAGTGTTGTTGTAGTGTCCAAGCTTTCGTCGACCTGAGTACCAAGTTTGTTGAGCTCAGCTCAGAGAATTTTCTCTGAGATCGTCGAGCTGAGCACGACTATCGTCAACCTGAGTTTGACGAACATCGAAATCACTTTACAGAGTCTTGAAATCTTCTAAGTCTTGAGTCTCTAGTAGTCTTGTTGATAGCTGGTCCATGTGATATTGACTCTAAGGACTTTGCCTAGACTCTAGGATATAACTATGACCCTGGCTATACATTGTGGGTCACAAGATCATGAGTTAGTGAACCTAGCCCAAATCAAACTAGGGATCCAACAATCTCCCCCTATTTGGGTGAGGTAACTAACCACAGACTCAGACTTAAACTGAAAATAAACAAAGCAGAAAAAGCATATATCTGGCAGAGACAGATAACATATGCAGCAGATATATATATACATGAGCTTTGTTCAAAAAATATAAAGCAGTTATAAATAATGCAGAAAGATAAAAAGAGTTCAAAATCACTTCTTCTACTTCTTTTCCTTTGGCATTGCATCCTTGCTCTTGTCTCCTGGCTTTGTAAATATTATTTCTATGTTAGGATTTGAAGCTTGCACACTGGTCATGGTCATGTCAGCAGCCCCTATAATCTTCAGAGATGTAGCCCTCGGGACAACTGCTTCTGGGTGCAACTTCATGTAGTCATCCACATTGAAAATCTTGTTAGCTCTATCAAATCTTTTAAGTTCCTCTTTCCTGTACTTTGACATGGTAGTATATTCAGAGGGATCCTTTCCTTCAGCTTTGGCCTTATTAATCAGAGAAAGGCCTACAAGTTCCTGGAACCTGGCCATTCTAGCAGTAGTAGCTGTTTCAGGATCTTCAAAAGGAACAAGAGGAGAGGATGGTCTTTTAGAGCATTCAGCTGGTTGATTTTCAGTGGATTGTTATTATTGTTGTTGATGTTGTTGCTACTGTTGATGTTGCTTTCCTGAAGAATATTTCATGTGCTGGCTGCTTTCATGATGAGATCTCCCTTGATGTCTTTGATATGTTTGAATAGGGGAAGATCTTTGAGAACTAGAACCTGAAGCACCAGCAGCTGGAGGAGGTGGAAGAGGTGGATCTTTTCTGTATCTATGAACTGGAGGAGGAGAGTATCTTCTGCTTTTCTTCCTCTCCTTCTACTGATTCTTGGACAGCCACATCCAAGCTGGTATCCCTTTATATGGTGTAATATTTTGAAGAATAAAATAAGTAGTGTCATTGTTTGTATTAGGCTTAGGAGCAGGAGGAGGAGCTTTTCTTTTCTTAGATACTGGCTTCCTCTTTGGTTCATGATCAGATTCATCATCATCATCCTCATCATCACTATCCTCATCATCAGATCTTTGAGGATTATCATATAAAGCATTCAGAGCCTTCAGTGCCTTAGCAGAAATGATAGGCTTATCAGGTTGAGAAGGAGCTTGAGCAGGAATATCAACAAGAACTGGAGGAGAAGCCATAGAAGAAGCTGGAGTGTCATCAACTCTGACAGTGCTTTCAGCAGCTACCTTTTCCTCTTGTTGAATGTCAGCGAAGATCACATCATCTAGATCTGGCAATGGAGAGTCATCCATGACATAACTAGGAGCAGAAGAAAATGCTGAAGGAGCTGGAATAACTATGGGCTCAGGAACAGCAAAACTATCACTAAGTTGCTTTACAACTTGTGGACTTACTTGGGATGTATATGGTACAATAGCCAAGGATTGCTCAGTAGTATGATCTGCTGTAAGACATTTCAAAACTGCAAATTCAAAATTCTTCAACAAATTCTCTAAATCAACTATGGGATTAATGATGAAATCACCACCAGTAGTTATTTTCTCAGAGACTGACTCTTCCAAGTCCATGTCAGTATCAATAAGATTAATAAAATCAATATCATCTGTATCAATATAATCTGTACAATCTGCTGCAACTATTGCTGCCTCTGCTACTGGAGCTGCTATTACTAGAACTACTGCAGCTTCATCATCAGACATCTCCCCCTACATGGTTTTAGTAAGACCTGAAGCCAGGCCCCTGACTAAAGATGTGGCAGTAGTGAGGGCAGAGATCTGTGCAGATAGGGTAGTAATTGAAGTAGCAAGAGGTGTAATGGCCTCTGCTATTAGTGTTTTGAGAAGGGGAGTGAGGAGGGCAGTGAGAGAAGTAATTGTTGAGGTGTCCAATGGTGGAGTGGGAGATGGTGTTGCATAAGGTGTAGAAGTGGGAACTGTGGGAGGGATAGGAAGTGGAGCATCTAGTATGTGAACATCTGGAGTGGATTCATGTTGAGGGATGGTAGATGTTGATGAGGATGGATGGGTGACATCTTCCTTGTGGGTGTTTGGAGGAAAAGGGGAATTGGGAGGTGATGGTGGTATGTTGAAAAATGGTATGGAGGATAAAGGAGGAGGAAGTGGATATGATGGAGGAGTTGGTGCTGGTGAAGCATGTGGTGATTCTGGTGGATTAGGAGGTTGAGTAGGGGATGATGGAGGTGTGGGAGAGGGATGGATTTGTGTTGCTGGAAGGGGGCTTGAAGAGATGGTGGTGTTGGATGAATCTCTTCAGTAAGTTGGGGAGTGTCTTTAACAGCCCTGGTGCCTTCAGAAGCTGGGGTGGAAGAGGTAGAAGCCTTGGATGGATTAGGTATGGTCCTCTCCCACCTGCCAAACAAGGCACAGGTAAGCCTTTTCGTGGCATTAATGAATATGGTCTGGGAGACCAGGGATTCAGCAGCCTTCTCCTTTAGGAAGATCCCTAGGATCCTTCCAAAACACACTTCTTTCTTATTATTTTTCTTCTTTATCAGATCAAAGAGGATCTGAGCCCAATCCACTTGCTTCTTATTTATCACTGCATACATGACCAAGAACTGATGCCTTGTGATGTAGTCATGGGCAGTATGCTTGCCAAGCAAGTCCTTCCCAACAATGTCTTCCAGAAACTTGTATGTTGCAGACAGATGTTTCTTCAACAATTTATTTGGGTTGTCACCAACATAACCCATCAGATTTAGCATCATATCAAACTCTTCAGAATCAATTTCTAATTCCTCTTCTCCATTTGTCAAACCAAAGATTTCAGTTAAAATTGCGGGAGTTAAGGAAACAGTGTTACCCGCGATTGATCCCGTCATAGTATTGTCTTCAGAAGTGGATGAAGTATAGTCCCATTCTCTGATTTTTGTTCCTGCCAACTTTATCCTTGTAGTCATCAGGTTCTTCAAATTCTATTCTTCCAGAAGTTCCAGAATATATAGAAAGATTGGATCCGAGTGCTGGAACGATTCGAAGTCGACATCAAATCCGGTGTCAAATTTCATAGCGGCTAGAGCTCTTGCTGGAATCGCCATGGAATCACCTGCAAAAGAGAGAAACGATGATCAAGTGCAAGAGAATAGAAAGCTCTGGACGGAGGTCGAAGAAAACCTAGATATAAGGTTTTCCAGAATATGAATAGACAAACTCCGTTCCACGAAAACAAAAATAATTCTTCGAACTGAGTTCGATGAAATGATTTAGAAGTAAATAATTCGTCGATCTCATCCTAAAGAATTGAAGACAATTCGTCGAGCACCGTTCGACGAATATCTTCTAAATCAAGTTCGTCGATCTCCGGTCGACGAAAATTATTTCACTCACAGAGAGTTCGTCGTCCTCTATTTGACGAAGATCTCTCAAACCTTCCCCGGTTCATCGAACTCTGTTCGACGAACTTTGGAAAATTCGTCGAGTGTAGACAGAACTTAAATTAAATCTTCTACATTTATCATTCCAAGCTGATTTATAAAGAATACATGATTTTTCTCATCCAGAGGTTAGGTGAATATATCAGCTCTTTGTAAATCAGTGTAGATATAGACAAGATTAATTTTGTTTTTGTCTACACACTCTCTAATGAAATGATGCCTAATGTTTATATGCTTTGTCCTACTGCGATGGACTGGATTCTGTGCTATGGCTATAGCACTTGTATTATCATAAAGTAGAGTTGAATTATTTAAGTTAAGACCATAGTCTAGTAGTTGGTTTTGTATCCATAGCATCTGTGAGCAACAGCTACCAGCTACAATGTATTCTGCCTCAGCAGTGGAGGTTGACATAGAGGATTGCTTTTTACAAAACCAGGACACTAATCTCATACCAAGGAACAGGCAAGTTCCTGAGGTACTTTTTTTGTCCACCCTGCATCCAGCAAAATCAGCATCTGAGTATCCAGTTAACTCAAATTCTGATTTTGTGGGATACCATAGGCCTAGACTAGGACAACCCTTTATATATCTCAAAATTCTTTTTAGGAAAATAAGGTGAGATACTTTTGGGTTCACCTGAAACCTAGCACAAAGGCATGCGAGAAATATGATATCAGGTCTACTAGTTGTGAGATATAGTAGGGACCCAACAATGCCCCTATAAAGTTTCTGATCTACAGGTTTCCCTGATGCATCAGAGTCAATCACAACATTTATAGCCATAGGTGTTTTCCTTGCTGAGGCATCAGCCATCCCAAACTTCTTTATTAGCTCTTTAGCATATTTAACTTGGGAGATGAAGATGCCATCAGGGAGCTGTTTCACTTGCAGACCAAGGAAATAGGAAAGCTCACCCATGCTACTCATTTCAAATTTGGAATGCATGAGGTCAGAAAACCTCTTGCACAATTTTGAATCAGTAGAGCCAAAGATGATGTCATCCACATATATTTGTACTAACAAGATTTGGTCCCTATGATGTCCAGTGAAAAGTGTTTTATCTACTATGCCTCTAATGAATTTATGCTCTAATAAAAAGCTTGCTAGGGTCTCATACCAAGCTCTTGGAGCTTGATTTAGACCATAGAGGGCTTTATGCAACTTGAATACATGCAAAGAATGAGTTGAAGAGACAAAACCTGGAGGTTGTTCAACATAAACCTCTTCTTTTACTACTCCATTAAAGAATGCACTCTTCACATCCATTTGGTAGACCTTGAATTTCTTGTAGGCTGTATATGCTAGGAATATTCTTATGGCTTCTAACGTTGCAACAGGAGCAAAGGTTTGATCATAATCTATTCCTTCCTCTTGCCTGTAGCCTTGAGCAACAAGCCTATCCTTGTTTCTCACAATAACTCCTTGGGCATCAAGCTTATTTCTGTATACCAATTTGATTCCAATAACTGGGTAGTTTTGTTGTCTTGGAACCAAATCCCAAACTCTACATCTCTCAAACTGATTTAATTCCTCCTGTATTGCAATGATCCAGTGGGGATCTTGCTCTGCATCTTGAATGGATTGAGGTTCAATCTTAGAGAGAAAACAAGCATGCATCACATCTTGATTGAGTTGATGCCTTGTTTGTACACCTACTGATATGTCTCCAATCACTTGAGATCTTGGGTGATCCCTAAGTGTGACAAGATCAGTGGATGGAGTTGGTTGTGTAACAGTATTTAAAACCAATTCCTCTTGTGGAATTATGTTGGCTATTGGAGAAGAGTCAATCCCTTCAATGCTTTCTTCTTCACTATCTTCATTGACTTGTGGAGAGGGATGAGTTGGAACCCCTTGGGTAAGGTTTAGGTCATCCAGCTTCTCGCACAAGTGAGGTACCTGCAGAGAGTTACTGGTAGAAACTTCTTTCTCCTTGCAATACATGTTAGTCTCATCAAAGCTTACATGAATTGATTCCTCAATTTTCAGTGATGATTTATTAAAGACCCTATAGGCTTTGCTTACTTGGAAATATCCTAGAAAATTTCCCACTTCAGCCTTACCCTCAAACTTTCTAATGTATTTTTTGTTGTTATTATGTATATAACAGGTACAACCAAATACTTTAAAATAGTTGATTTTAGGTTTCTTCCCTTTAAGCAATTCATAGGGAGTCCTGTTCTTTAGTTTGTGAATTAAGCTTCTGTTTAGGACATAGTTTCAGTGTGTACAACCTCAGCCCAAAATGTTAGTGGCATGTATGCATCAGCAAGCAATGTACCCGCAGCTTCAATGAGTGTCCTATTTTTCCTTTCTACTACCCCATTTTGTTAAGGATTTATAGGAGCTGAGAAGCAATGCCTGATACCTTCCTTCTCATAGAACTCATGCATAAGAAGAGACTCAAACTTTGTGCCATGATGACTTCTGATCAATGCAAAATGAGTAGAGAACTCAATCTGTATGGTCCTGAGAAACTCTGTAAGAACCTTGAAGGTATCTGACTTAGATCTCAGAAAAAATACCCAAGTGAACCTTGAGAAGACATCCACAATGACTAAGGTATAGGATTTCCCTCCTAGGCTTTGAACAACTATGGGTCCAAAAAGATCCATGTGTAGCAAATACAAAATCTTAGGTGAATCACTTTTATTAATGGATTTGAAACTAGATTTAGTTTGCTTGCCTAATTGACAAGCCCTGCAAAGGCCTTCCTTCTTGTAGGGACCAGGAGGTAGACCTCTAATAAGGTTGTCTTTAGATAGCCTAGCAATATTTTTCAGATTTACATGACCTAGTCTTTTATGCCATAAATCATTTTGGTTACTAGTTAAATTAAGTAAACAGATATCAGAAGTGGCAGATAGAAAATCAACTAAGTATATGTTGCCTTGTCTATTTCCAATTAAAACAGGTTTGTTTCCTTTAGATGAAATAATACAAGAGCTAGAGTTAAACGTTACCTGACAACCTTCATCACAAAGTTGACTTATTGAGATGAGGTTATGTTTGAGTCCTCTTACATATGTTACTTTCTTGAATGTAACTACTCCAATCTTCACTACTCCATATCCTTCAGACTGGCCACTTTTTGAATCACCAAAGATCACCTTTGTCCCTAGCTTGGACTTGTAATTGGTGAGATTGTCCTTGCTACCTGTCATGTGTTTGGAGCATCCACTGTCCAGGTACCATGGCTGATTTACTCCTGGACAGCTCTTCTCATGCAATGAAAATAGTTAAAAATTCCTGACCCAGGTTACCTTGGATCCTTTGTTTTGTTGATATGAAAAGCTGGATATAACTGAAAATTCTGGTTGGGATTTATATCCTAGAGGGTGATATCTTCTACGTGGTATAACCCAATCATCTAGAGGATTAAAATCTTTTCTAGAATTATTTAAGTTGTCGTTATAGTTAAAATTTTGGTTAAGTCTTTCTGGGTTCGACGAATTTCTGTAAGTTCGTCGACCAGAGTTCGACGAATTGGGTTGAGATCGTCGATCTCTGCCCAGAGAATGAACATATTCATTTTCTGTGCCGCACGTTCGTCGACCTTTGCTCGACGAACCATACAAAGTTCGTTGATCGCAGTTAGACGAATGATTATTATTGAAGTTTGCGTTCAGAGATCGTCATTCTAAGTTCAACGATCTGTTCCTATATCGTCGATCTGAGTTCGACGATAACTGCCGAACATTGTTATTTTTATCATTCTTCTGGTTTTTAATTTTGTACTTAGCTTCAATTTGTTCTAGAATTTTTTTAACCTTATTTACTTGTTCAGTGTTTTTCTTTCCTTTATCAGAGATAAAATTTACAGGTTTTTAAAGATGATTCCTTTGGATTAGGGTTGGTTCACTGGATGTGGCTCCTAATCCTAATCTGCAGTTATTTGTTCTAGCATTTACTATGTTGGTTATATCTAGCAATTTCAAACTTCTGCCATTTAATGATTCTTCTAATATCTTAGCTTTGCGAAGTTCTGATTTCCGAAAAGTAATTTGTCCATTTGCAAATTTAAGTTCACTTGATAGATTTGCATTTTCAAAAGTGATTTTATCTAGCTCATTCAATTTATATCTGAGAAGTTTGATTTCCTTCTCAGAGCTTATCAAATCTAAGCATAAGTTTTTAAATTCAAATTTAAATTCATCAGATTCAAAATTATAAGATGTTATTACCTGATCTTCAGCTGATAGGTTTTCTTCATTATCAGATTCATCTGTATCTGATCTGCTACTGCTTGCATCAATTGCTATGAGGCAAACCTCCTTTGCCTTGGCCTCCTCTTCTTCTTCACTGGAGCTTGAAGATGTGGATTCATCTTCTGTGTCACTCCATGTTTCAGCCACAAATCCTTTGTCCTTCTTTTTGTGCTTGCTGGAAGAGGGCTTACTGTAGTGCTTGCTTCTTGATTCCTTCTCTCTTCTTATTTCCTTCCTTTGATTTTCAGGACATTCAGACATTAAATGTCTTGGTTTCCTGCACCCAAAACACACTACCTCTTTAGTGGGGGGTTTTGTCATACCTTGACTGGCTGTCATTTCTGGATGACTTCCTTGTGAAGTCTTTCCTTGCCATTTTGAAGAATCTCATGGCAAAGAGACTCATTAGCTCTTCATTGACTATTGGGGCTTCAGTTTCTTCAGCAGCCATGAATGCAATGGATTGTTCTTTCCTTGCTAGAGGAGGAGTCCTGTGTTTGACTACTTCTCTGGACTTGATTAGCTGCTCATAAGATTTGAGCTTTCCCAGGAGAGATTCAGTTGAAATCTCATTCAAGCTTCTAGCCTCTTTGATTGGCCAGATTCTGGTGTCCTATGAGCTTGGGAAGCACATTAGGATCTTGTCATTCACTTCAGTCAAGTTGATTTCTTTATCTAAGGTCCTTAGCTCACTGATGATGGAGCTAAGCCTGTTGTACATCACTTCAACAATTTCTGTCTCATCCTTCTTGAAGTTTCATATTGTGTGATGAGGTTTGATCTTCTATCTTTCCTCTCATCTGCTGAGCCAGCAACCATTTGATTGAGTGAATCCCAGATTGATTTTGTAGAGGTGCACTCAGCCACCTTCTGAAATATGTCATCTGACATAGTCTGAGCCAATATGTTCATGGCTTTGGCATCATCAATCTTTGCTTTCTTCTGGGCTTCAGTCCACTCAGGTGGTGGGACTGCATTATTGCTGGAATATGTTGTAGATGCAAATGCCTGTGGGGGACCTGTCAAAATAGAGTTGTAGATTTCTTCATCAATAAAGTTCATGTACAACTTGATTCTTGCCTTCCAGATGGCAAACCTATTAAGGTTGCAAACTGGAGGTCTGGTTCTTGCATAATCCTTGTTTTATGCCATGGCTGTGTTTATAATCTAAATGAAAATGAAATAATGTTTAGATCTAACAAAGGATCTTTGGTTTAAGGTTTAGCTTGTACAACCAAAGGAACCTCCTCTGATACCAATTGAAAGTGATGTGTTAGATCTAATATACTCTAGAGGGGGGGTGAATAGAGTATTTGTAGGTCCTTATAAAACTATTACTGTTCTGCTGTAATTAAAAGGGTGCAGAATTAAACTAAAGTAAATAAACACACAACAGTCCTAAAAACACAAGCACAGCAAGATCAAAAAGAAAAAGGGCAACCAGACGACACAAGAAATTTTATAGTGGTTCCCCAACCTGGGTACATCCACTCTTCTACCACCCTGGTAGGAATCCACTCAGGTTTTTGATCAGGTGCCTGACACAAATGAGCTTTTGATCAGGTGCTCAAAAACCAAATCCTCAAGTCTTTTGATCAGGTGACTTGTAACCAGGAATCACTTTTGAAGGGAGATGACAACCCTTTATAGAGGTGGGGATGAGTGAGTGATGAAAGTCTTCTTTTCTCAATCACAATGAGAAGACTATGTGGATTCAGTGATGTTGTCAAAGCTCCCCCTGAGATGTAGAAGAGTTTAGGAGAACTGGAGCTTTGCACAGGGTGATAAGCCTTCAAGCTTTCAGCCTTGATCAGAGAGATCTTCAGGAACTTCTTTGACAGATGGAAGATTTGTTGTCCTGTGAAGTGTCCTAGAGAGTTTGAAGAATGAAGACTCTTGATATTTGAATGATTGTTCTTCTTCTTCAATATCAGAAATCTTGTGTCAGACTGAGAGCAGACAGGTTGAGTTTTTCTTGTCTGATTCAGTAATCTTCTCTTTGGATATTTTTGACTATCTTTCTATCTGTCTCATATACTATCAGGAAAGAGAGTAAAATCTCTTTTTATATTTTCTGGGGAAATTGGTCTTTCGAATTTTGAATTCCTTCTTCATTCAATGCTGACGGCATAGAGAATAAGCAGCATTGAATAATTTCCCCAACTGTCCCGTGAAAAAATGGCAGACAATAATCCTGGAGGATATCCCAATCAATGCTCCTCTAACGGTTATATTTAGAGAATGTTAGATCATTGATTACCCATTAATCATTGCAGTAATAATGGGGACAGGGTTGGAAATGACTTAGTCTAGAATCGTCGAACAGATGACAGAAATCGTCGAACTGAGTCCACAGCTCGTCGAGCTGAGATGTTGTGTTCGTCCACCAAACAGCTTCTATTCATCGAGCTGAGTTCCATGATCGTCGAGCTGGAAACTGAACTGTTGTCTCTTCTAAACTTTGTCTATTCTGTGTCTAAAGTTCGTCGAGCTGGTAAATGTGTTCGTCGACTGGAGTTCAGTCTGGACTTAGAATAATTTCTGAATGAAAGTGTTGAAGTACAAAGTCCAGAATTCGTCGACCAAAGAACTGGGTTCGTCGAACTGAGACTAGAGAACAAAGTCTTGAAAGAATGTTGTAGTAGTCCAAAGATTCGTCGACCAAAGAATAGAGTTCGTCGAGCGGAGAACTAAGTTCGTCGACCAAAGTCTGATACTAAGGACTTAGAATATCTTGATGTTTTCTGAACTTGAAGTGTCATTGTAGTGTCCAAGTTTTCGTCGACCTAAGTACCAAGTTCGTCGAGATCAGCTCAGAGAATTTTCTCTGTGATCGTCGAGCTGAGCACGACTATCATCGACCTAAGTTCGACGAACGTCGAACTCACTTTATAGAGTCTTGAAATCTTCTAATTCTTGAGTCTCTGGCAGTCTTGTTGATAGTTGGTCCATGTGATATTGACTCTAAGGACTTTGCCTAGACTCTAGGACACAACTATGACCCTGGCTATACATTGTGGGTCACAAGATTCTAAGTTAGTGAACCTAGCCCAAATCAAACTAGAGATCCAACAAGGTGTCGACATTCGTCGAGTGAAAAACGTTGAGTGCGTTTTCGTCGTGTTAGGTGGAGAAGTGACACCCCAGGTCACGGGCGTGACTCTGGGCGTGTCGGGTTGTTCGACGTTCGTCGAGCGGAAAATGTCGAGCTAGGAGCCTTGATCGTCGATCGGGAATGACACGGGCATGGCGGGTTGGGTGACACGGGTGTGTCCCATTGGTCGACGAATGTCGAGTGCAAATTATCGAGCTTGCGTAACACGGGCTGGGGTCACGGGGCGTGTCATTGGACACGGGCGTGATGTCGGGCGTGTCAAGATTTTTTCATCAAAAATTGCTGAGTTCACGGGATTTGAACTCTCATGCCCTGGTCACGGGCGTGACCAACAGTACACGGGCATGTACTTGACTTTTTTGCAATTTTTCCTGAAAAATTCAGGAAACAAAAATAACTTAAGTTAGAACAAAAAAGAAGCAATTTATTAAAGAAACATATACAAAAATAACAAAAATAAACTAAAACAACTTATTTATTGTACATAAATATAGGTATATTTACAATTCAACAAATACCCCCCATACTTAAGCTTTTGCTATTCCAAAGCAAAATTTGGAGATGAACTTATAAGAAATTAAAGAAATCCTAAGTTTATATACCGCTTGAATTAATTAAAGGTAAGATCAAAATAAATATCCGGGGTAGTAGAGTTAAATCCTAATTTATGAAATGTTATAAATAGAGGAAGAGTTTTAAAAGACTTCTAGATAAAACAAATAGAAAGCAAAAATTTATTTTTGTTAGTTTAACAAAGATGGATTGAAATTATATAAAAAAACTTTAGCTTAAAAGAAGTTAAAGGAAATAATGCAATTTAAAAATTATGCTCTCAAAAAATTTTAAATTAATTCTAGAATCATTGAAATATGCTAAGTGGTTTGGTGGTTTATGGAGAGGCCTTGGATTTAGAGGCGAGGTAATTTTTTCTCGAACCTCTATATATTTTTTTCTTTTGAATAATTAGGAAAATGAAATCTTATTTCCCTAACATATAAATTTTTTCTTTCTTCATAAATAATAAATAACCCAATGTATATGTATAGGAATAATGAATTTTATCCTCTTACTTCGTAACATATAATATTTTTAAATATTGGGTGTCTATGTTTACGGAACGAAATCTTATTCCCATTGACATAAGATCTTTTTAAGGGATAAAATATGGGTAAGCATGTCAAGTGAGACATGAAAAAAATGGAGGTGTGTTTATTTTTTTCAAAAAGAAAACTAGATTTTAATAAAAATGCTTTGAGAGCAACCTTTTTAAAATGAACGTTCCTATGTTTCTAAAAGCAAAAAGTAGAAATAATTAAAATCCATGATTGTTATTTTCTAACCTAAAATACGAGCTTCAATTTATAAAAATTAGAAGTGGTGGTGAAAAACAGGTTCCCTAATATAAGGAAAAGACATAAAAAATCTTTAAAACTTAACCCCAGACACTTAAATCTATCGAACTTTAATTAATAAACGAATAGTAAACAAAGAATAAGTAAAATTCGAATATAAATTAACTCGAAACTAGATTTTTGGAAAGCATAAACGGTTAAATGTGGTATATTCGATTTTATTTGTTACATAATTTAACAAAATATTTTTTGAATTTTAAGGGTTTTATCATTTT
This sequence comes from Platanthera guangdongensis, assembly GCA_039583875.1. Classification (NCBI taxonomy): domain Eukaryota; kingdom Viridiplantae; phylum Streptophyta; class Magnoliopsida; order Asparagales; family Orchidaceae; genus Platanthera; species Platanthera guangdongensis. The sequence goes on from CM077164.1 coordinate 65,640,951, forward strand.
TTTGCAATTTTGATGTGATTATTATTATATTTTTAATTTTTAGCTATTTTTTATCTCTTTTTCTTTTGATTTTTTTGAATTTTTAGAGTTATTCTCTTTTTTGGATTTTTGGTTTTTATCTTTTTTGGGTTTTTGGATTTTCAAATTTTTTGATTTTTTGATTTTTTTATCAAATTATAAGAAGGGGGAGAGAAAGAAGTGTTATTTATAAAGAAGAGAGGGGGAAAGAGAAAAATTTTTACAAAAATGTACAAAGTAAAAACTCGATGGCCCGCGAACAAACTCTTATTTATGTACTTGGTTCGATGCGTCGAACGCCACGGGCATGCTAAAAAATGAGCTTTTACAAAAAAGAAGAGAGGGGGGGGGGGAAGAAAGATTTAGTATTTTTTTAAGAAGAAGAAGACAGGGGGAAAGAGAAAGAGTTTTTACAAAATTATTTTACAAATTAAAGTAAACAAATTTTTTTTTTGATATTTCTGTTTTATGGTTTTTTTTGAAGTTTTTTATTGTTATAAAAACAATGAAAATTTGTTTGAGGTTTTGATTTTTTGTCATTTTTTGTATTTTTTGCTAAGTACAGAATATAAAAAATGCAGAATAGGAAAACACCCTCATACTTAAACCCAACATTGTCCCCAATGTTGCAATCTAAGTATGCAGAACGAATAATTAACAAAATAAAATATGTACAAAAATTAAAAGAGAGGGTAGAAGCTTCCCTTAGACGAGTTCGGGGAGGCCCATATGGAACCCTGCATTATTTAGAAGAAAAAACAAAAATATAACAGAAAAAAAAATAAAACGAAAATATAAACTCGGCCTAAAGAGTGGGGGTTGTAGGGGATGGCAAGTGTAGGTGTGACTCGATTAGCTAACGTCTTAACTTTAAGTGCGCAGACAGAAATGCGGACCCCGAACGCGCCCAAAAGAGTAAAGCGCGCCGACGCAAAATGAAACAAAATAAGTTAAAATAAGTTAAAATCAGATATATACATTTTTATAACAAAATAGATATATATTTTTTCTGTTATAGATTTTTTTGTTATATTTTTTGTGGTTTTTAAGTTTTTTAAGTTTATTTTTATTTTCTTTTTTTTTGAATTTTTGAGGTTTTTAGAGTTAGTTTTTTGTTTTTTAGGTTTTAAGAGTTTTTCAGTTTTTAGAGTTTTAGTTAGTATTTTTTTTTATTTTTTGGTTTATAGTGTTTGTTTTTCATAAAAATAATGAAAATTTTTTAAGTTTTGTTTTTTTTAGTTTTTAGATTTTTTTAGGTTTTTTTAGGTTTTTCAAGTTTTTAGTTTTATAGGTTTTTCAATTAATATTTTTTTGGAAACAACGCTATTTCATTTTTTTATAGATAAATATATATGAAAATATAAGTATAAAATAATCTCATTTTTTTTCATTTTTTTAAAGTTTTTTTATTATTATTATATTATTATTATGATTATTATTATTATTATTAGTATTTTTTTTGTTGGTCATTTTAATTTTTTGTTATATATATATATAGATATAGGTAAAATTAATAGATTTCCAGGTTTCAAAATAACGACGCGAAAAATCCCCGGAGGCGGTACCAAAAACTTGATTGATATTTTCACATCGGGTCCGAAAACTTTATGCGGTTAAAACTCCAAAAATTGGTGAGAATTCCAGCGGCTCCCCGGGCGGTTTATTTAAGGAAAAAGGCGGATTTGGTTTTCATTTAGAAAACGGGGCGTACGGCTTTATTATTTTGGATATAAAAAGATGAGATCGAGTTTTAACGAAAGGAGGCAAGTGCACCTATCGCGTGTAGTACATGATATTCTGGGGTGGAATATCAAGGTCGTATTATTCTTCGGGGTCGGTTCGATTATTTCTACTCTTCCCTGGAGGGGACTATTATTTTACCGATAATTATCTTGTCGGGATATTTTTTATATATATAAAAGAAAAAAGTAAGACAAAACAGAAAATGAAGGAAATAAAGGGGGAGCCGATGATAAGCTTAGCGCGACAGAATCGAATAAAATTTGAACTAAAATAAACTTTCAATAAAAAGAGATCCTAAATTTCAAATTAATTAAGGAGGAGACTAGGCCGTGGAGGTTCCACTAGAATGAGCTCACTTATCTCTAGGACTATCGCTCACCTGAACGCTAAGACTATTCGATCGAACGTTAGTCCGACGAAGGGTTCCTCTTAACGCCCGAATTACGCTAGGAACCCCACTATTGAGTGGGGAACCCAATCCGGTAGAGTTGGCGCGCCTCCTCTCTCGAGGGTTAGTACAGAACTCTCTTTACCAAGGGGCGATCGGTCCATACGCACGACCTCTCGGCTAACTAGCGTATGGACTACAGAAATAGGGCCCACACATTGATTATGTGGTCCTACGCATCGTAAACCCTAAGCAAACCTTAAGTTAATTTAATTAATTAGAAAATAAGAACCTTTAATTATTGAAAGTTATTTTTTCGGTCCCAATTCTCTTTGATACTGAGGGCTAAGAACGGTTAGCCACTCATCGAAATGGGGACGGCAGGCGGTGAAAGCAATAAAAGGAAAGCAGTAAATAAAGCAGGAAAGAAAGCAGTAAAGGAAAGTAGTAAATGGAAACAGTAAATTGCAAGTCCTACTCAAACGAGTAGTACTGAAATGAAAGCAGTAAAGTGCGAGTCCCGACGCAAATACGTGGGCAGGAGAAATGAAAGCGAGTCCTACTCAAACGAGTAGGATAAAATAAATGCAATGCACGCACAAACTCAACAGAAATGAAAAACTCTCTCACACACACTCTCGATAGTAAATTAAAAAACAACTCTCTCTACTGAATTGAAAACACACACACACTGCATAAAGGTAAAACAAACACACGCACTCGACATGAAAGTAAAATACGCATACACACACTCTACTGAATGAAATAAAAACAATGCGCCATTTAACTCTTAACGAGTAAGCGGAAATAAATGCGCACACATAAAAAATTGCAAAAAACTAAGTTACCGAAAAATTAAAATAACTACATTTCTAACGCTAAAATGCTGTAGAAATGAATAAAAAGCTAAAATAACAATTAAACAGAGCAAAAAGTTTTGCAAATAAACGCAAAAATAGAAGTGCTTGAAAATTAAATCGAATACATTTCTACTGCTAGAATGCGGTAGAAATGAATAAAAAGAGGACAGAAATATTAAAGGAGCAAAAGTTTAAAATGAAAATGAAAATGCTCGAAAAATTAAAACAACTATATTATCATTCCTATAACTTGATAAAAATGCTAAAAAAGTGTAAATAAAGTAAAAAAGAACGAAAACGTTAAACAACGTAAACAAGAAAATCTAAGTTAAAGAAAATTAAAAACCACTTTGAAAACATTTTTACGCATTTATAGGAATGAAATAAAAGCTACAAAATTCTAAATCTAACCAAATTAAGTTACGAAATGAAAATTAAAACATAAAAAGTACAAGTTATTCTCATACACGCACACACGGATATTAAAAGAACAAAAACTAAGTTAGAAAAAAGAAAAAAAAGAATGAGATTGCATAAAGAGAAGGCACATAGATGAAGTCCAAATCCATAGAAAGGGAGAAAAACTACAAATTTTATTAATCTAAAAGGAGATTACAAAGCTAAAACCAAAAAGGAGAGGGGGAGAAAATCCCTTACATAGGCCTTGGAATCATCTAAGCAGCATTTCCCTTATACAAAATGGCCCAAAAAGTGGAACAGGATTACAAGGAGAAGGCTGGAATTTATAGACAAAAAATTTCACGGGACACGCCCTCAAACATGAGCGTGTCAGGGGGCGTGTCAGAACTATTCAAGATTCGATCTGGCAAATTGACGGCGTAGTTGACTTTGGGCTGGACACGTGTCGGTAACGCAGTGGTCACGCCCCAGGTCCTGGGCGTGACTATGGGCATGTCGGAGAGGTAGAACTGGGCGCGGGTTGCGTCGAAATGTCACCGCGCGGGTCTTGTCGGCCAGGTGGAGGAGTACACGCCCGTGTTGCATCTTGACACGAGCGTGTCGGGGAGGTGTCGACATTCGTCGAGCGAAAAATGTCGAGCACGTTTTCGTCGAGTCAGGTGGAGAAGTCACGCCCCAAGTCACGGGCGTGACTCTGGGCGTGTCGGGTTGTTCGACGTTCGTCAAGCGGAAAATGTCGAGATAGGAGCCTTGATCGTCGATCGGGAATGACACGGGCGTGGCGGGTTGGCTGACACGGGCGTGTCCCGTTGGTCGACGAACGTTGAGTGCAAATCGTCGAGCTTGCGTGACACGGGCTGGGGTCACGGGGCGTGTCATTGGACACGGGCGTGACGTCGGGCGTGTCAAGCTTTTTTCATCAAAAATTGCTGAGTTCACGCGATTTGAACTGTCATGCCCTGGTCACGGGCGTGACCAACAGTACACGGGCGTGTACTTAACTTTTTTGCAATTTTTTCAGTAAACAAAAATAACTTAAGTTAGAACAAAAAAGAAGCAATTTATTAAAGAAACATATACAAAAATAACAAAAATAAATTAAAACAACTTATTTATTGCACATAAATATAGGTATATTTACAATTCATCAAATACCGTCATACTTAAGCTTTTGCTATTCCAGAGCAAAAGTTGGAGATGAACTTATAAGGAATTAAAGAAATCCTAAGTTTAGCTACCACTTTAATTAATTAAAGGTAAGATCAAAAAAAATATCCGTAGTACTAGAGTTAAATCCTAATTTATGAAATGTTATAAATAGAGGAAGAGTTTCAAAAAGACTTCTAGATAAAACAAATAGAAAGCAAAAATTTATTTTTGTTAGGTTAAAAAAGATGGATTGAAATTATATAAAAAAACTTTAGCTTAAAAGAAGTTAAAGGAAATAATGCAAATTAAAAATTATGCCCTCAAAAAATTTAAAATTAATTCTAGAATCATTGAAATAGGCTAAGTGGTTTGGTGGTTTATGAAGAGGGCTTGGATTTAGAGACAAGGTAATTTTTTCTCGAACCTCTATATATTTTTTTCTTTTGAATAGTTAGGAAAATGAAATCTTATTTTCCTAACATATAAATTTTTTGTTTCTTCATAAATAATAAATAACCCAATGTATATGTATAGGAGTAATAAATTTTATCCTCTTACTCCGTAACATATAATATTTTTAAATATTGGGTGCCTATGTTTACGGAAAAAAATCTTATTCCCATTAACATAAGATCTTTTTAAGGGATAAAATATGGGTAAGCATGTCAAGTGAGACATGAAAAAAAAATGGAGGTGGGTTTATTTTTTTCAAAAAGAAAACTAGATTTTAATAAAAAAGTTTTGAGAGCAACCTTTTAAAATGAACGTTCCTATGTTTCTAAAAGCAAAAAGTAGAAATAATTGAAATCCATGATGGTTATTTTCTAACATAAAACACGAGCTTCTATTTATAAAAATTAGAAGTGGTGGTGAAAAACAGGTTCCCTATTATAAGGAAATGACATAAAAAAAATCTTTAAAACTTAACCCCAGACACTTAAATCGATTGAACTTTAATTAATAAACGAATAGTAAACAAATAATAAGTAAAATTCGAATATAAATTAACTCTAAACTAGATTTTTGGAAAGAAAAAAAGGGTTAAGATTTCTTATATTTAATTTTATTTGTTACATAATTTAACAAAATATTTTTTGAATTTTTAGGGGTTTTATCATTTTTTTAGAATTTTGATGTGATTATTATCTTTTTTTTTGAATTTTTAGAGGTTTTTTAATCTCTTTTTTTTATTTTTTTGATTATTATTATTATTTTTGATTTTTTAGAGTTATTCTCTTTTTTGGATTTTGGTTTTTTATCTTTTTAGGGTTTTTGGATTTTCAAATTTTTTTTTTTTGTTTTTTTATCAAATTATAAGAAGGGGAGAGAAAGAAGTGTTATTTATAAAGAAAAGAGGGGGGAAGAGAAAAATTTTTACAAAAATGTACAAAGTAAAAACTCGATGGCCCGCGAACAAACTCTTATTTAGGTGGTTGGTTCGATGAGTCGAACGTCGCGGGCATGCTAAAAATGAGCTTTTACAAAAAAGAAGAGAGGGGGGAAAGAGAAAGAGTTTTTACAAAATTATTTTACAAATTAAAGTAAACAAAATTTTTTTTTATTTTTCTGTTTTATGGTTTTTTTTGAAGTTTTTGATTGTTATAACAATGAAAATTTGTTTGAGGTTTTGATTTTTTTTCATTTTTTTGTATTTTTTGTTAAGTACAGAATATATAAAATGCAGAATAGGAAAACACCCCCATACTTAAACCCAATATTGCCCCCAATATTGCAATCTAAGTATGTGGAACGAATAATTTACAAAATAAAATATGTACAAAAATTAAAAGAGCGGGTAGAAGCCTCCCTTAGACGAGTTCGGGGAGGCCCATATGGAACCCTGCATTATTTAGAAGAAAACGCAAAAATATAACAGAAAAAAATAAAACGAAAATATAAACTCGGCCTAAAGAGTGTGGGTGGTAGGGGATGGCAAGTGTAGGTGTGACTCGATTAGCTAACGTCTTAGCTTTAAGTGCGCGGACAGAAATGCGGACCCCGAACGCGCCCAAAAGAGTAAAGTGCGCCGACGCAAAATGAAACCAAATAAGTTAAAACCAAATATATACATTTTTAATAACAAAATAGATATATATATATTTTTTCTTATATATTTTTTGTGGTTTTTAAGTTTTTTAAGTTTATTTTTGTTTTCTTTTTTTTGGATTTTTGAGGTTTTTAGAGTTAGTTTTTTGTTTTTTAGGTTTTAAGAGTTTTTCAGTTTTTAGAGTTTTAGTTAGTGTTTTTTTTTATTTTTTGGTTTGTAGTGTTTTTTTTCATAAAAGTAATGAAATTTTTTTAAGTTTTGTTTTTTTTTTAGTTTTTAGATTTTTTTTTCGGTTTTTTTAGGTTTTTCAAGTTTTTAGTTTTATAGGATTTTTAATTAATTTTTTTTGGAAACAGCGCTATTTCATTTTTGTTTTTTTATAGATAAATATATATGAAAATATAAGTATAAAATAAACTCATTTTGTTTTTCATTTTTTTAAAGTTTTTTTTATTATTATATTATTACTATTATTATGATTATTATTATTATTAGTAGTAGTATTTTTTGTTGGTCATTTTAAATTTCTGTTATATATATATAGATATAGGTAAAATTAATGGATTTCCAGGGTTCAAAATAACGACTCGAAAAATCTCCGGCAGCGGCGCCAAAAACTTGATTGATATTTTCGCATCGGGTCCAAAAACTTGATGCGGTTAAAACTCCAAAAATTGGTGAGAATTCCCGCGGCGCCCCGGGCAGTTTATTTAAGGAAAAAAGGCAGATTTTGTTTTTATTTAGAAAACGGGGCGCGCATATTTATTATTTTGGATATAAAAAGATGAGATCGAGTTTTAACGAAAGGAGGCAAGTGCACCTATCGCGTGTAGTACAGGATATTCCGGGGTGGAATATCGAGGTCGTATTATTCTCGGGATCGGTTCGATTATTTCTACTCTTCCCTAGAGGGGACTATTATTTTACCGATAATTATCTTGTCGGGATATTTTTTATATATATATAAAAGCAAAAAGTAAGACAGAAAACAGAAAATAAAACCAATAAAGAGGGAGCCGATGATGAGCTTAGCGCGATGGAATCGAATAAAATGTGAACTAAAATAAACTTTTAATAAAAAGAGATCCTAAATTTCAAATTAATTAAGGCGGAGACTTGGCCGTGGAGGTTCCACTAGAATGAGCTCACTTATCTCTAGGACTATCGCTCAACCGAACGCTAAGACTATTCGACCGAACGTTAGTCCGACGAAGGATTCCTCTTAACGCCCGCATTACGCTAAGAACCCCGCTATTGGTTGGGGAACCTAATCCGGTAGAGTTAGCCCGCCTCCTCTCTCGAGAGTTAGTGCGGAACTCTCTTTACTAAGGGGCGATCGGTCCATACACACGGCCTCTCGGATAGCTAGCGTATGGACTACGAAAATAGGGCCCACACATCGATTATGTGGTCTTATACGCCGTAAACCCTAAGCAAACCTTAAGTTAATTTAATTAATTAGAAAATAAGGACCTTTAATTATTGAAAGTTATTTTTTTCTGTCACAATGCTCTTCGATACTGAGGGCTAAGAACGGTTAGCCACTCATCGGAATGAGGACGGCAGGAGGTGAAAGGAATAAAAGGAAAGAAGTGAATAAAGCAGGAAAGAAAGCAGTAAAGGAAAGTAGTAAAAGAAAGCAGTAAATTGCAAGTCCTACTCAAACGAGTAGGACTGAAATGAAATCAGTAAAGTGCGACTCCCGGCGCAAATGCGTGGGCGGGAGAAATGAAAGCGAGTCCTACTCAAATGAGTAGGACAAAATAAATGCAACGCACGCACACACTCGATAGAAATTAAAAACTCTCACACACACTCTCGACAGTAAATTAAAAACATAACTCACTCTACTGAATTGAAAATGCACACACACTGCATAAAGGTAAAATAAACGCACACACTCGACATGAAAGTAAAATACGCACACACACACACTCTACTGAATGAAATAAAAATAATGCGCCATTTAACTCTTAACGAGTAGGCGAAAATAAATGCGCACACATAAAAAATTGCAAAAAACTAAGTTACCGAAAAATTAAAATAATTACATTTCTACCGCTAAAATGCGGTAGAAATGAATAAAAAGCTAAAATAATAATTAAACGGAGCAAAAGGTTTTGCAAATAAACGCAAAAATAGAAGTGCTCGAAAAATTAAAATGAATGCATTTCGACTGCTAGAATGCGGTAGAAATGAATAAAAAGAGGACAGAAAAATTAATGGAGCAAAAGTTTAAAATGAAAATGAAAATGCTCGAAAAATTAAAACAACTATATTATCATTCCTATAACTTGATAAAAACGCTAAAAAAGTGTAAATAAGGTAAAAAAGAACGAAAAAGTTAAACAACCTAAACATGAAAATCTAAGTTAAAGAAAATTAAAAACCACTTTGAAAACATTTTTATGAATTTATAGGAATGAAATAAAAGCTACAAAATTCTAAATCTAACCAAATTAAGTTACGAAATGAAAATGAAAACATAAAAAAGCACAAGTTATTCTAATACATGCACACACGCATATTAAAAGAACAAAAACTAAGTTAGAAAAAAGAAAAAAAGAATAAGATTGCATAAAGAGAAGGCACATAGATGAAGTCCAAATCCATAGAAAGAGAGAAAAACTACAAATTTTATTAATCTAAAAGGAGATTACAAAGCTAAAACCAAAAAGAAGAGGGGGAGAAAATCCCTTACATAGGCATTGGAATCATCTAAGCAGCATTTCCCCTATACAAAATGGCCTAAAAAGTGGAACAAGATTACAAGCAGAAGGCTGGAATTTATAGACAAAAAATTTCACGGGACACGCCCTCAGAAACGGCCGTGTCAGGGGGCATGTCAGTACTATTCATGATTCGATCCAGCGAATTCACGGCGTAGTTGACTTCGGGCTAGACACGTGTCGGTCACGCAGCAGTCACTCCCTAGGTCCCGGGCATGATTATGGGCGTATCGGGGAGGTAGAACTGGGCGCGGGTTGCGTCGAAATGTCATCGCGCGGGTCTTGTCAGCCAGGTGGAGGAGTACACGCCCGTGTCGCATCTTGACACGGGCGTGTTGGGGAGGTATCGACATTCATCGAACGGAAAATGTCGAGCGCATTTTCGTCGAGTCGGGTGGAGAAGTCACGCCCCAGGTCACGGGCTTGACTCTGGGCTTGTCGGGTTGTTCGACGTTCGTCGAGCGGAAAACGTCGAGCTAGGAGCCTTGATCATCGATCGGGAATGACACGGGCGTGGCGGGTTGGCTGACACGGGCGTGTCCCGTTGGTCGACGAACGTCGAGTGCAAATCGTCAAGCTTGCGTGACACGGGCTGGGGTCACAGGGCGTGTCATTGGACACGGGCGTGACGTCGGGCGTGTCAGGCTTTTTTCATCAAAAATTGCTGAGTTCATGGGATTTGAACTGTCGTGCCCTGGTCACGGGCGTGACCAACAGTACACGGGCGTGTACTTGACTTTTTTTGCAATTCTTTAAATAAACATATACAAAAATAACAAAAAAAACTAAAACAACTTATTTATTGTACATAAATATAGGTATATTTACAATTCATCAGATACTAAGCCAGATACACTAATTGTGCATCTGACTGATGATGTACAACCTACTCAAGACAATGTTGCTGCACAGGATATAACAATGGAAGACACATCTGCATTAGATGATGCCCCATTAAATGTATAATATACAGATGTTCCACCTGTACAAACTCAACAAGAATTCACTCTTGAAGAGTTATTTCCTGATATTCAGGAGGCAAGGACTGAGGGGGGGTTGCCTAGGACTGAGAAGGAGCTGCCCTCTAGTCCTAAAGAGCCAGTTGATATAGACAGTTCCTCAGCTTCTGAAGATGACGAGGCCTCCAAAGCCAAGAAAAGGAAACTTATGGTTGTTAAGAAGAAGATCTTAAGCTACAAGAGGGCTTTGCAAACAGTCACTCAACAACCAGCCCCAGTAGTTGACTATATTTCACTGTTGGTGTCTCTGCAGGTTAAACTGGATGAACAAAGAGCAGCCATGGAGAAATATATAGATGAAAGTTACAAAGAACTCTAGTTCACCTTGGCACAAGACATTAATTCAATCAGATTTGAAGTAAATCAAAATAAGAAGGAGATGACAGATTGCTTCAATAAGGGAGGTAATGTTGTAGTTTATCTAGCCAAGCAGCAACAAGAGGCAAGGACACAAATTGATGATATAGTGGTAAGGCAAGGATATGTCCTAGAAAATCAAATTAGAATGAATGACAATCTTACTAAATCTCATAATGTGATAGTCACAGAACTTCAGAATACAGCAACTGCTTTAACTGCAAACATTGCTAAAGACAAGACTGAGTTTGATACACTTCTCAAAGCACATTTGACTGATGTTAGCATTGCTCTTCAAGAATCTCAGAAGATAATTTCTGATCAGCTACTGAAGTTCAGATCATTCTACAAGGAGGGAACAAATTATCTAGCAAATCAAATAAGCTTCCAAAAGGATGATCTCAGGGATAATGTTGAGAGAGAAGTCATAAAGGGGGAGAGGTTGTTAGTCAACGCAGGCTCTGATCATGCCAAATGATAACTAATTCTATCAGAGCCACTCTTGGATATCCACCCTTGTGTGATGATGATAATACAACTGAGTCAGACATTCAAGTTACAGGAAATGAAGGGGGTCAGCAGGAGGTAGCTCAAATCATATACCCTGCTTCTAACTTTGAGGGAATTCAACAATTGGTTCAACAGATGTACAGCCCTCCAGAGGCTGCTAAGAATTTTATATTTGAGAAAGTGGAAATGTCTGAGGCTGTATTAAAGAGAGAGCAATAAACTCAACTTTCCAAGAAAAGATTTAGAGAACAAACTGAATCAAAGCCAGATTTTGAAAGATGGAGTCCCACTTCAAGGAACATAATACTCACTGCTTGGCAAGCTGTGAAAGGTAAAATGCATGATAGAGGCAAGTCGTATTCTGAACTAGAGTGGAACAAGTATCAACAGAGGCAAGATGTCATATATCAGTTTAGAAGAGATCAAAAAGCTGGGGAGGTACCTGCTACTGCTGTGGAGCTAAGTAAATACTTCCCTAAGCCTTACCATTATTTTGAAAGGCAGAAGACCAAGGATGAAGAGCTTAAGAAGAAAATCTTAAAGGAAAGAAGCTAGCTGAAGACACTGGAACTAGTGTACAAGCAAGGGTTCTATCTGGCAAAGGAATAGTGTTCAAGGAGCCTTATCAGCCTTAGGATAGTTTTATTAGATTTTAACAAGGTGTAAATCTATGTAATCATTTGAATGTTAAACACTTTTGAAATTCAACAAAACTTTGATTCCTGTTCATTACATGTTATCATACTTTGTGTTGATATAGTATTTTGTTTCTGTCTATGAATTACCCTGTCTGAGAAATGTTTGTACATCATTATTTGTGTTTTACTATAAGTGATGTATATCATTGACTAAGGGTTATGACTTCTCCAAATATGGGGAGATTGTTGGGTACATTGGAAAATGTGTACCAGATTTGGAGAAGCCCCACCTAACTCAATGATATTCATCAAGGTGTATTTGATGTGGTGTTGAGTTTCCATGTGCAAGTTAAGGAAATGAAAGAAAATTTTCTAAGTATAAGTGTCGACACTTGAGAAGCATTGTGTCGACACATGAGAAAGACTATGTAGACACCATGAGTCAGTTTGTGTCGACATAGAGGACTTGTGTCGACACACAGAATGCTCAGTCGACAACAACTGTGTCGACACATAGAACTTGTGTCGACACACAGAAAGCTCAGTCGACAATAACTCTGTCGACACACAGGACTTGTGTCGACACATAGAATTATGTCTACAGCAATTTTGTCGACACACAGGACTTGTGTCGACACACAGAATTATGTCTATAGCAATTGTATCGACACACAGGAATTGTGTCGACACATTCCAGAATTGTGTCAAGACAACCACAATGTCAAGACAAGAAGTATTTGTGTCGACACACAGGACTTGTGTCGACACACAGGACTTGTGTCGACATATTTTACAGGAGCCGTGTTAAGAACATTAAAGTGTGCTGTGTCGACATTATGGGAGCTGTGTCGACATCACCAAGGATTGGGTCGACACATAGTCTATTTATTTTGACACATTTAATGGAATGTCTCGAAACTTTGCTGACTGAGACAAAGTATAATGAAGTAACTGGTGACTTGATAGCTGTCATGACCAACAAGGCTGTTGCATCTGTTACTGCTGTCAGAAGGTTGTTATGAACAGGATCAGCCGGTAACCTTGGATGAAGCCTATATAAAGACATGTTCTATCATCAGATAAGAAGAGAGCTTGAAGCATAAAAGACAAAACCAATCTAAGAAGAAGAAGAGAAGTCTTCATCCAGAAGTCATCAAGTCTCTAGCAGATCCAGAACAAGTCTACAAAAGGAATTCAGATTTAATTCTAAAAAGGAGAAGGAAGCTGGATTGAGGATCAACTCCACTTCACAAGAAGATCAACCCGACTTTGTTCAAATTCAAGAAGCTTTGAAGAAGCTAAGACAGGTTGATTCTAAAGTTATCTGTTCTAGCAAGAACAAATCAAGAAACCTTCATCCCTTTCTCGCTCTACTTGGGTGAAGGATTTATTCTTTTTTATTATCAATTTACTGTAGGATCTATCATAGATCTGAGTTATAAGCCTAAATTATGAAGGCTGTGGTAGGGCTGAGTGCTTGAGGTTGGGGATTAATATCTCTGAGTTGTAGGTCTGTGGAAGAGGCTGAGGTAGGGCCTGTATGCCTGAGTTATAGTAGTGTGGACTCACTCTGAGGTAGGATTTTTTGAGAGAATCTAAGCTGTAGGACTTGCTGAAGTCTGAGTTGTAGGAACCATTCAGGTTTCTGAGTTGTAAGATCTGAGGATCTGAGAAGGAAGAAGGAAGTTAGGCCAAATCTAGTATACTGCTAGATAGGTGAAGGGGGAAAGTGGATGTACCCATCACTTGGGGAACTACTATAAAACTGTGTTTTTTCTGTGTGTGCTGTGTTTATTTTTATTTGTGCTGTGATAGTGTGCATAACAGGTTTTATTGTTATAAATTTGTCTGCTTAAGCAATAAAAAAAGAGAAAGGAATTGTACCTATTCAGCCCCCTCTAGGTGTTTAGGTCATCTTGAAACCAATTCTTTCACGCGTGGTCGATGAAATTCGGTCGACGAAGTTTTCGGGAGGTCACGCCCTGTGACAGGGGGCATGACAGGGGGCGTGACAGGGGGCGTGACCTAGGGCATATCCCCTCTGGTCGACGAACTGCGCTCGACGATCGTCGTGCGGCAAGCAAGGGGTACACAGCCTGTCACACGAGCATGTCACAGGGCGTGTCCCGCTGTGTCGAGAGGTTGACAATTTTCTCTCGATGAGGTGTCGAGTGGGTTACACGCCCTGGGTCACGGGCGTGACTAGGCCGACACGGGCGTGTACCCTGGCTGTGTTCTATTTTGGATATGTCAGAATGAGTCGGTTCATGTGCCGCTTATGGTACACGCCCTGTGACACGGGCGTGTCATAGGGCGTGTCAGGTTAGAAAAGTGATTTTGTTAGCATTTCTGGCCGTTCATTTCCCTGTTTTGGATCTAATGGTCTAGGCTTCTTTCCTGTGGATAATAAGGTCGAGAATGAGATAAAGTCCCTTCATTCTCATCTCCATCTTCTTCTCATTTCAAGAGAGAGAAAAAGAAATGGAAAAGCAAAGGCAAGGAAGGGAGAAAGGAAAACCAGCTGCTGCAGGAGCTGTGGAGTGCGGATTGAAGATCCGAGAATAGATTCGTGAAGGCAAAGCCGGGGCAGTGACTTCCATCCGACTACTTCATGGTGTCGAAGCGATCTTTGAGGGTAACGATCTCCTTCTTAGACATCAAAGTTCTTGCTTTATGCATGTGCGTGGAATCCTCCACCAAGAGGTGGTTCTCGTAAGTGATTCCTTAGTTAAATTTGCATCTACAGCCAGAAGTGTGGAGTACGGCATATGCATATTGTGTGAAGCCCATCTAGATGGATAGTCTGGATTGGTGATGATCATGGGTAAACCAGAGAAGACTCCGTGGATTTAACGATATGAAATATGTGTTTGGGATGAATAAATGATATGTGATGTTGCTTCTAGATGAATGGAGGCTCTGGTTAAGCTCCTTGTGTTATGAGCGCTGCGGGTGCTATTTGTTCTGCGAGTACGGTAAAAAGTTGTGGCTGATCAGGAGGGAAAGCCGACCCACATCATGCTGCGGTATTGACGATTTGAGCACGGGAAAAGGCTGACCTCTACCTGGTTATTTTAGGAGGTCGATTGGTGGCAATATAAATGGGGGTTGCGGTCGTACCCGGCTTGCTACACCACAGTGGTGGGTCGATCTAAATGCTCAATTTTGCTGTGGGGTTAGTACCTCTAAATGGTTTGGGCAGAATGTTCACAGCATGTGTGTTGTGGTGACTTGGACTGGACAACTAACAAGTTAATAACGCCCTATCGGTGGTGTACGCTTGGGATACCCGGTACACCAAAAAGGTGCCCTGAGTGCATGAAGCGTCTGGTGGATGCCGGCGTTTGTGATGTGATTGTGATTGCTAAGCTGATAGAGTTTATGATATGGCAATGCATACAAGGAAGGAACCACTGCCCCGGGTAAGGGGTAGGGTCGTTATAATTGGTCAGTTAAGACTGACCGTTACTTTGTTTGCCGCACTTGGGTGGATATGTGTTTGCAGGTGATGATGATTTAAGATGAAATGAGCGGGTTGAAGGCTTGCTGCTTAAGGCCCTTGAAGGTCGTGCGAAGCGTGTTTGGATTTCATGTGTGGCCGGCCTGCATGCTGATGTATGAAGCTGTATTTGTGTAAGGAGAAACTTGTAAGGCCATAAGGCCAGTGTGTGGGTGAGTTGTATACATTCCTGGTTTTGATATGTAAATGTGGAATTTATATAGTGGTGGACATTCTTTGAGTTGAGTTCATTTAACTTAAAATGATGCGCTAGAATGTATTGAGTTAGGATGCGAGTAGATTTTGATTTTTGCAAGAAATTACGCCGCTTGTCTGTGACATATGGCATGGGGCCCCAACCGGACCCACCATTATATGCCACGTGACGAGTGGTGGCGTTACAAAGTGGTTTCAGAGCCAGGTTTAGATTATTTGGGAGGAGAGAATATAATTGACCTCGCGAATGTCCACTAGGAATGTATTTCATGCACGAAAGGGGCATGCGTGTGTAGTCAATGTATACTTACCGTTATGATATGGTTGATTAATGGTGTTACATTGATAGGTGGCGAGGAGTGATGCTGGGCAGTCTGAACCCCAGCGGTCTGACGAGAGTGCAGCACCCGTTGAAGCGCCTACGCCTCCTTCGGCGGAGACCATACGGGTGGTGACAGAGACAGTGCTTGTGGTATTACAAACACAACCGATTGGGCAGGCAAGGGTGCAGGAGTACCAGTTCAGACTGGTGCAAGGCAAGAACGTGTTGCAGTTGTGGTGGAGGAGCAAGCAACGAATGAGTCATTAAAAAGCTTTATGGGGTTTCATCCACCTACGTTTGGTGGAGCGCTTTCCCCAACGCAGGCGGAAGATTGGTTGGCTAGAGTAAAGAGGATCCTGACTGCAATCAGGATGCTAGAGGAGCAGAAGGTGACCGTAGCCACTTTTCTGCTAGAAGAAGATGCGAGATTATGGGGGGATGATATGGAGGTACATCACTTGGCAGGTCGAGGTTTAGCGGAGGTCTCAATTGAAGAATTCTCCCGATTGTTTTTAGCCAAGTATTTGCCAGTGTCGCAGCGGATTGCGATGGAAAACGAGTTTCAATGTCTGGTGCAGGGTGAGACTGATATTGATACGTACCTGCATGAGTTTACCAGACTTGGTCGCTATGCGGGGTCTACTTTCGCTGATGAGGCTTGAAAGACGAATCAATTTTATGAGGGACTGCGTGATGAATGGTGATTGGCACTCCCGAGTTCGGTGAATCAAGGCTTCCAAGCGTTGGTCGATATGGCCAGGGCATTGGAGAAAGATTTGAAACGAGTGCAGGATAAAAAGAAGTTGGCAATGGAGAAGCCGAAATTTAAAGTCCCGCAGTCTCAACAATTGGAGTTTCAAAAACGAGACAAGAAGA
Organism: Platanthera guangdongensis; assembly: GCA_039583875.1. Taxonomy (NCBI): domain Eukaryota; kingdom Viridiplantae; phylum Streptophyta; class Magnoliopsida; order Asparagales; family Orchidaceae; genus Platanthera; species Platanthera guangdongensis. The sequence goes on from CM077164.1 coordinate 65,657,742, forward strand.
AGTTTAGGTCTACTGAACCAACTTCTTCAATTGTTTCATTCGGCGCAACCTATGGACAAGGATGGGTTGAAACCCGTACATGTTTTAAATGTGGAAAACAAGGACATATAGCCCCTAATTGTTGGAGTGGCCCTCCAAGGAGTGAGAAAAGGATGGGTGCGTCTTATAACGAAAAGGGTAAAGCCGTGTCTGAATGATCTGCATCCCAAACGCAACCTCGATTGCATAATCTGGAAGTGCAAGAGCCGCAAAGCTCAATCGGTGAAATATAGCGTCGCGTGTTAAGGTTGGAACTACAAGAGGCTATCAAACGTATTATGAATGAAGATGCGGCTGAGCGGAAATAAATGCCCTATGTGATTGTTTTGGTGTACATATTTGTGGTGTATGTTATATCATATGTGAATATGATGTTTGAGCTATCTGTACGTACATATGTTAGTAATATGTATGTGTGTATGGTATACACATGACGTTTCTTTTGTGCGATGCCGTGGGGAGAGACAAGCTACGACCGCTGAGCTCGAACCCGGATCGTTTTGTTAAGGTGATCGTTTGCTTGTGGTACAACGAGAAATGCGTATTTGACGGTTTGTAGGTAAGCCAAATTATGAGGACGAAATTTCTTTGAAGGAGGGGAGGATTGTAACACCCCAAAATTACAGAGTTGGCAACTTTTAGGTGACACGACCTGGGACACGGGCGTGTCCCAGGGCGTGTCCTGCTTGGGTTGAGCAGTTGGGTGTGTGGTCGACGAAATTCGGTCAACGAAGTTTTCGGGAGGTCACGCCCTGTGATAGGAGTGAGACAGGGGGCGTGACCTAGGGCGTGTCCCCTCTGGTCGACAAACTGCGCTCGACGATCGTCAAGCGGCAAGCAAGGGGTACACGGCCTGTGATACGGGCGTGTTATAGGGCGTGTCCCGTTGTGTCTAGAGGTCGATAATTTTCTCTCGACGAGGTGTCGAGTGGGTTACACGCCCTGGGTCACGGGTATGACTGGGCCGACACGGGCGTGTACCCTGGCCGTGTTCTATTTTGGATATGTCAGAATGAGTCGGTTCGTGTGCCATTTAAGGTACACGCCCTGTGACACGGGCGTGTCACAGGGCGTGTCAGGCCCGAAAAGTGATTTTGTTAGCATTTCTGGCCGTTCATTTCCTTGTTCTGGATATAATGGTCTAGGATTCTTTCCTGTGGATAATAAGGCCGAGAATGGGATAAAGTCCCTTCATTCTCATCTTCATCTTCTTCTCATTTCAATAGAGAGAAAAAGAAAGGGAAAGGCCAAGGTAAGGAAGGGAGAAAGGAAAACCAGCTGCTGGAGGAGCTGTGGAGTGCGGATTGAAGATCCGAAAACAGATTCGTGAAGGCAAAGCCGAGGCGGTGACTTCAATCCGGCTACTTCATGGCGCCGAAGCGATCTTCGAGGGTAACGATCTCCTTCTTGGACATCGAAGTCCTTGCTTTATGCATGTGCGTGGAATCCTCTACCAAGAGGTGGATCTCGTTAGTTAAATTTGCATCTAGAGCCGAATGTGTGGAGTACGGCATAGGTATGCTGTGTGAAGACCATCTGGACGGATAGTCTTGATTGGTGATGATCATGGGTAAACCGAAGAAGACTCCGTGGATTTAACGATATGAAATATGTGTATGGGATGAATAAATGATATGTGATGTTGCTTATGGATGAATGGAGGCTCTGGTTAAGCTCCTTGTGTTATGAGCGTTGCGGGTGCTATTTTTTCTGCAAGGATGGTGAAAAGCTGCGGCTGATCAGGAGGGAAAGCCGACCCGCATCAAGCTGCAGTATTGACGATTTGAGCACGGGAAAAGGCTGACCTCTACCTGGTTATTTTGGGAGGTCGATTGGTGGCAATGCAAATTGGGGCTGCGGTTATACCCGGCTTGATACACTACAGTGGTGGGTCGATCTAAATGCTCAATTTTGTTGTGGTGTTAGTACCTCTGAATGGTTTGGGTGGAATGCTCACAGCATGCGTGTTGTGGTGACCAGGACCGACCGGCTAACAAGTTAATAACCCCTGATCGGCGGTGTACGACTGGGATAATCGGTACACCAAAAAGGTGCCCTGAGTGCACGAAGCGTTTGGTGGATACCGGCGTTTGTAATGTGATTGCTAAGCTGATAGAGTCTATGATATGGCAATGCATACAGGGAAGGAACCACTGCCCCGGGTAAGGGGTAGTGTCATTATAATTGGTCAGTTAAAGCTGACCGTTACTTTGTTTGTCGCTCTTGGGTGGATATGTGTTTGCAGGTGATGATGATTTGAAATGAAATGAGCGGGTTGAAGGATTGTTGCTTAAGGCCCTTGAAGGCAATGCGAAGCGTGTTTGGATTTCATGTGTGGCCGGCCTGCGTGCCAATGTATGAAGCTATATTTGTGTAACGAGAAACTTTTAAGTCCATAACGCCAGTGTGTGGGTGAGTTGTATACATTCCTGGTTTGATATATAAGTGTGGAATTTATATAGTGGTGGACATTCTTTGAGTTGAGTTCATTTAACTTAAAATGCTGCGCTTGAATGTATTGAGTTAGGATGCGAGTAGATTTTGATTTCCACAAGTAATTCCGTCGCTTGTCTGTGACATATGGCGTGGGGCCCCGATCGGACCCACCGTTATATGCTACGTGATGAGTGGGGGCGTTACATATTTTCACCGATCAAACAGTTACGATTGCATGAACCTGAGATTGTTTGAAAAATCTGTAATTTTAGGGTCGGCTTAGCGTGTGTTTAAGAAATGTGTATTAGTTTAAAAAACAGCAGTTTAGAAGAGATTCAAAACTGTAATTTTAAAATTGAGATTGTTTTTGGATAATCTCTTGGTGATTTAATTAATTAATCAAAGAATAGAGTATTCATTCATTTATTTGAATATTAATTATTACAAAGTAAATATAAAATATTTAAATCAAAATATTAATTGTTATCAAAGTAGATATAAAATATCAAAGTATTCATTCATTTAGGGGCTTTTTGGCACTTTGCAACCCCCAATTACAATGTTTTGACACTTTGCACCCCCAAAGTTTAAAATTGGCAGATTGCACCCCCGAATTCATAAATTCTGGCACTTTGCACCCCATGACCGAGTTTTAAAGGATATTTAGTTCCTGTTCCTCTACAAAAAGCCATTTTGGCGCTTTGCACCCCAGACTTCTTTTTTTTAGCCAGAGTGTATGATTTCGGGGGAAATAAAAACCCTAAACCTGGTAAAGTGCCAGAGTGTATTATTTCGGGGGACTTCTTTTTGTTTACCCTCCATGGGGTGCAAAGTGCCAGAATGTATGATTTCGGGGTACTTTTTTTTGCCCTCCATGGGGTGCAAAGCGCCAAAATAGCTTTTTGGAGAGGAGCCGGACCTAAATACCCCTCAAAAATTGGTCATGGGGTGCAAAGTGCCAGAACTTATGAATTCAGGGGTGCAATCTGCCAATTTTAAAGTTTGGGTGTGCAAAGTGCCAAAACCTGATAATTGGGGGTGAAAAGTGTCAAAAAACCTTTCATTTAGGGCACCGGATTTTTTCACCCGTAACGGCGGCTGTGAAGCGTTCTCCTCACCCGGCGAACGGAGGGAGCGGCTGGTGTTCAACCCCCGACATGGATCTACTCCTAAGTTACGCAGATGGCAAATCGCCGGAAGAAAGCCTCAGAGAACCTGTCCAAAACAGCGGCCCCGACGACTGCCCATCCTCGCTAGACTCCTCTTCCGACTCACCTCCACACATCTTCCTCCCTGCTAAGACATCGTCTCCACGTGTCGACGACACTGTACTCGCCCTAACGGCCGCCGTCTCCGATCGCAGTATTCACCGCCCCCTCGATCCATCCCAGCACGCAGTTGGCTTCAATCCAAATTACGATCAGCTTCGGGCTCCGATCTACGGTCCCGCCCACCCTTATGCCAAAGATGACATCACCCAGGGCATGCGCAATCACAAACTCAGTTTCGTTGAGGACTCCTCAATCCAATCCTTCCTCTTTGACGAACAGTACAACACCTTCCACAAGTACGGCCATGCCGCCGACCCCTCTGCCCTCTCCTATATTGGCGATATTGAAACCCTCGAATGCAACCAAGCCTTCTCCGTCTATAACATCCCCCAGCAGTAGCAGAAGCGCCGCCGCCTAGAGCTCATGTCTGCTAAAACTGAATTCGATGATCCTGTGACGGCTGCTGTCTATGCCGCTGGCCCGGACGTGGAAGACCCCGCGATGTCGGAGTGGCTCCTCAAAAACAAAAAGAGCCCTTGGTTTGGGAAGAAAGATGTCATCCAAGGGGATCTTACAAAGGAGCAGAAGAAGTATGCTGAGGAGTACGCAGAGAAGAAGTTCGAGAAGGGAAGAGAGGGGAAGGGGGAGAAGACTGATCATGTGGACAAAACTACCTTTCATGCCAAGGAGGAGAGCGATTACCAGGGATGTTCCTGGGTTGCTCCTCTCAAGGATGCCAAGCCCTCCAATGATCACTGCTAAATCCCAAAGAGGTGGGGTCACACTTAGAGTGGCCACACGAAAGGGGTTACTGCAATTCGATTCGTCCCCAAGCATGGTCATCTCCTCCTCTCGGCCGGCATGGACACCAAGATCAAGATCTGGGATGTGTTCAATTCAGGGAAGTGCATGAGAACCTATATGGGACACTCCAAGGCAGTCCGAGATATATCGTTCTCCAATGATGGTTCAAAGTTCTTGAGTGCTGGATATGACAAGAACATCAAATTATGGGATACTGAAACTGGCAAGGTGATCCCAACTTTCTCCACAGGGAAGATTCAGGGGAGGTTAATATAATGTTTTGTAACATTCAGAGGAGGTTTTTGTAATTCAATAAAAGAGGGGTGCAATCTATAATTTTTCAAACTAAGATGAGAGAATGTAATTGAGTCTTGCTTTATTTTGGATTTTGTTATATGCATAGCGTTGCTGGTAGTTTATAATACACCACACTCCACACATATATAGACACGTAAATAGATATGTATACAGTTGCTTGTAGTTTAAAGTTGTGGGTAGTTTAAAGTTGCTTGTAATTTACACTCCCTCGTCGACCCGTCTGCTCCATCACCCCAAAATCCCTTGGCGGCTTCTTTTCTCTCTCTCTCTGCAGCTCTCTATCGCTATGACTCTCTACCTCCTCCATGCCTCCATCGATTCCTACAACACCGTTCTTACTCCCTCCGCATTGTCGACCCCAATGACCGTTCTTACTCCATCCGCATTGTCGACACCAATGATTGTCGTGTCGACACTTCCCGATACCATGCCGGAGTGCTTTCCCATACCCGATGTCACTTCTCCAACGAATTCATCTCCCGAACACACTGGTTGAGGGATTGTTGCCGTAAAATACCCGAAGGGGAAAAAATCTGAATTCTTCGGCCATTACAGCTTCCTCTTTCATTCAGACCTTACGTTATTTTTGTATTTCTTTCAGCATTGCTTTAAAAGTTATTCAACTGAAAATCTCCCTTTCTGATAGATGCTATCTTAGTACTTTAGAGAGGACTCTTAGATCTACAACTTTAGCTGCCTCTTAGAAACTAGAGTTTTCAATTCTGTTTTTTTTTTATTAGCATAGGGGCTAAGATTGTATATCAATTGCCAAATGATAGAATGCTTCCACATCCTATTGATTCAAACAATTAGGAATAGGGATTTAGGGATATGGTAGAGTCCATCACGATCACAGTTAGGATAGGGGCGAAGCCCCGTACTATTCAGTCGGCATAGGGGCGGAGCCCTATGTCATCACTGCCACCGTACCGTCACGGCTGGGGATACGGGCGGAGACACATGCCTTTCAATTGTAGACATACATACCTAGTATTAATTACTCAAGTATTCTCAAGGAGTTAGCATAATTACAAGTCACACCTCTCTTCTTTTTGAATTTGTAAAAACATCTTTCATGCAAGTTTACATTTCATAACATATTAATATGAACTTAAGGCGGGAGGTTTTTATAATTTCAAAAGATAGAAGAGTGCAACATGTAATTTATAACACTTACAAGGGGGACTCGGACCATTAAAATAAATACATATTTATATTTATATATTACCCCAACAGTGATAGTTCCTCCGACCATAATTTAATAATTTATTATAATTATATACATCATTAAACAATCACATAAAAATTATTAATGAAATTAAATATTAGTTAAATGAATATAAAATAGTAATTAGTTAATTTTCTGCAGTCCTCTTACTTTTTATTGCAAAACAGTAGGGAGAGACAGAGCAATCACACTTTAGATGATTAATAAAATAAATTTCTTAGGTGGTTTCATAATCTATATTTAAAAAGTGGACGGTGACGTTTTTCAAAAAATGAAAAGGAGGAAAAAAGTCCTCTCAAACGGGACCTTAAACTCATTCATGCAACACTTTGGCTCTGTTTGGCGTGATGTTTTTGCTCTTATGTGTTTGGACAAAAACACCATCTCATAGAATGGATGTTGGGCATGACAATGATTGTGACCGCCACTAAGAAAAGAAAACTAGTTCTGAACATTAAAGTAGATGAAGTTCCTTAAGTCTACTTGATCGCACATTCACGAACAATGGTTCATAACCACCGCGTTCATGACCACCACCGCCGTGTCAAACAGAGTCTTCATTAAATAAACAAAAAATGTGATTAATGATTTACTAATCATTTATATTAAAGATAATATGTTCTAAGATGCAATGCATAATGTAATGTTTTAAGATGCATGGTGTAGTAATATTTAAGAGTTTATGAACCAATCTTCCTTCATGTAGTTTCTACTGTGTGCTTGAGTCAGCCCCTTAATAATCTGAATTAGATTGTTATCAGAGTACTAAGAAATTTGACCTATGGGCATTAATAATGGAAAAATGTTGGTTGATTTGGCGACTCCATTTGGCACGGTGATGTCAGTCATGAACATGGGGGTTAAATTGTCATTTTGTAACGCCCACCTAAGAAACTTCATTCACTTTTTTATTCAAAGGGATGATATTTGTTAGGTGATCTTTAATGAATGACAGTTTAACCCATACATTTACAACCGCCACCATCGTGTCAAAGGGATCCTTGAACTCTTTCATAAGCAGATGGCAATGATGATCGGCGTGATGCTGGTCTAGATGCCCAAAAAGACAATTTCAAAGACATGCTGTAATTTGTAATTACAGTCTTGTTGTAAATGGTCCATGCCTTGATCGCGTGCGTGGTCGCGTTAGCTGATTTCCCTTTTTTGGCTCAACACAAGTATTTAAGATCTTATTTATGCATTAAAACGTGTTTTAAAAAATAACTTATGGTCAAACCCTTAAAATACAATCTGAAATCAATTTTTTAATGACTTTTTTACTGGTGGTCCAATGGCTGGTGGAATAGTTGAAATTTCACCCCATCTATCTTTTGTATACTTGCTTCCATAAAATTGCTCCCTTGTTGATAGTAGAAGTAGATTATTCAGGCTCGGTTTGAGGGACTTATTTTGTAACACCCCAAAATTGCAGAGTGGGCAACGTTTGGGCGACACGGCCTAGGACACGGGCGTGTCCTAGGGCGTATCCCAGGGTGTGTCCTGCTCGGGTTGAGCAGTAGACACATGGTCGATGAAGTTTTCGGGAGGTCACGCCCTGTGACACGGGCATGACAGGGGGCGTGACAGGGGGCGTGACCTAGGGCGTGTCCCCTCTGGTCGACGAACTGCGCTCGACGATCGTCGAACGGCAAGAAATGGGTATACGGCCTGTGACACGGGCATGTCCCGCTGTGTCGAGAGGTCGACAATTTTCTCTCGACGAGGTGTCGAGTGGATTACACGCCCTGCATCATGGGCGTGACGGGGCCGACACGGGCATGTACCCTGACCGTGTTCTATTTTGGATATGTCAGAATGAGTTGGTTCGTGTGCCGCTTAAGGTACATGCCCTGTGACATGGGCGTGTCACAGGGCGTGTCAGGCCCGAAAAGTGATTATGTTAGCATTTATGGCCATTCATTTCCTTGTTCTGGATCTAATGGTCTAGGCTTATTTCCTGTGGATAATAAGGCCGAGAATGGGATAAAGTCCGTTCATTCTCATCTCCATCTTCTTCTCATTTCAAGAGAGAGAAAAAGAAATGGAAAGGCCATGGCAAGGAAGGGAGAAAGGAAAACCAGCTGCGGGAGGAGCTGTGGAGTGCGGATTGAAGATCCGAGAACGGATTCGTGAAGGCAAAGCCGAGGTGGTGATTTCCATCCGGCTACTTCATGGCGCCGAAGCTCCTTGTGTTATGAGCGCTGCGGGTGCTATTTGTTCTATGACAACGGTGAAAAGCTGCGGCTGATCAGGAGGGAAAGCCGACCCGTGTCAAGCTGCGGTATTGACGATTTGAGCATGGGAAAAGGCTGACCTCTACCTAGTTATTTTGGGAGGTCAATTGGTGGCAATGCAAATGGGGGCTGCGGTCATACCCGACTTGCTACACCATAGTGGTGGGTCGATCTAAATGCTAAATTTTGCTGTGTGGTTAGTACCACTGAATGGTTTGGCCTGAATGCTCACAACATGCATGTTGTGGTGACCAGGACCGGCCATCTAACAAGTTAATAACCCCTGATCGGCGGTGTACGACTGGGATACCCGGTACACCAAAACGGTGCCCTGAGTGCATGAAGCGTCTGGTGGATACCTGCGTTTGTGATGTGATTGTGATTGCTAAGCTGATAGAGTTTATGATATGGCAATGCATACAGGGAAGGAACCACTGCCCCGGGTAAGGGGTAGTGTCATTATAATTGGTCATTTAAAGCTGACCGTTACCTTGTTTGCCGCTCTTGGGTGGATATGTGTTTGTAGGTGATGATGATTTGAAATGAAGCGAGCGGGTTGAAGGCTTGCTGCTTAAGGCCCTTGAAGGCCGTGCGAAGTGTGTTTGGATTTCATATGTGGTCGGCCTGCGTGCCGATGTATAAAGCTGTATTAGTGTAACGAGAAACTTGTAAGGCCGTAAGACCAGTGTGTGAGTGAGTTGTATATATTCCTGGTTTTGATATATAAATGTGGAATTTATATAGTGGTGGACATTCTTTGAGTTGAGTTCATTTAACTTAAAATGTTGCGCTATAATGTATTGAGTTAGGATGCGAGTGGATTTTGATTTCCACAAGTAATTCCACCGCTTGTCTATGACATATGACGTGGGGCCCCGGCCGGACCCACCGTTATATGCCACGTGATGAGTGGGGTCGTTACAAAGTGGTATCAGAGCCAGGTTTAGATTGTTTGGGAGGAGAGAATATAATTGACCTCACGAATGTCCATTAGGAATGTATTTCATGCACGAAAGGGGCATGAGTGTATAGTCAATATATACTTAACGTTATGATATGGTTGATTAATGGTGATACATTGATAGGTGGCGAGGAGTGATGCTGGGCAGTCTGAACCCCAGCAGTCTGACGAGAGTGCAGCACCGATTGAAGCGCCTACGCCTCATTTGGCGGAGACCATACGGGTGGTGACGGAGACAGTGCTTGCGGTATTACAGGCACAACCGATTGGGCAGGCAAGGCATGCAGGAGTACCAGTTCAGACTGGTGCAAGGCAAGAACATGCTGCTTTTGTGGTGGAGGAGAAAGCAACGAATGAGTCATTAAAAACTTTTATGGAGTTTCATCCACCTACGTTTGGTGGAGCGCTTTCCCCAACGCAAGCGGAAGATTGGTTGGCTAGAGTTAAGAGGATCCTGACTGCAATCAGGACACCAGAGGAGCAGAAGGTGACCTTAGCCACTTTTTTGCTAGAAGGAGATGCGAGATTATAGTGGGATGATATGGAGGTATGATGAATTGTAAATATACCTAATTTTATGTACATTAAATAAGTTGTTTTTAGCTTATTTTTGTTATTTTTGTTTATTTTTCTTTAATAAATTGTTTCTTTTTTGTAAATTTTATTCTAACTTAATTTTATTTTTGTTTCCTGAATTTTTCAGGAAATTGTCAAATTTTGCATGGGTCACGCCCGTGTTCTTTGGGTCACGCCCGTGACCAGGGCGTGACACGTCAAATTCCAGTGAAATCAGCTTTTTTGATGAAAAATCAACCGTCACGCCTGTTACCCCAGCCCGTGTCACTCCCTCTCGATGATTTTCCTCTCGACGATCGTCGACACATTGGACAGGCCCGTGTCACTCGCTCTCGACGATCGTCAACACATTGGACACGCCCGTGTCACATCCGCTCGAGAAAATTTCTCTCGCCGATTGTCGACTCAACCCGACACGCCTAGCGTCACGTCCGTGACCTAGTGCGCGACTCCTCCACCTAGCTGACAAGACCCGCGCGGTGACTTTCAACGCAACCCGCGCCCAGATCCACCTTCCCGACACGCCCACCGTCACGCCCGTGACCTGGGGTGTGACCGCTGCGTGACCGCCATGGGTCCAGGCCGAAGTCAACTTTGATGTCAAATCTCGCCGGCCACCATTTGTACAGTGCCGACACGCCCCCTGACACGCCCGTGTCAGAGGGCGTGTTACATGAAATTTTTGCCAATTTAAACCAGTTTGATGGATGTATTCCTGTTCCACTTTTTGGATCCATTTTGTATAGGGGATATGCTGCGTAAATGAGTTCCAATGCTATGTAAGTGATATTTTCTCCCCCTCTCCTTAGTTTTTGTTTTCGTTCCTTTGTAACTCCTTCATTTTAACTTAATAAAATGTGTTTTCATCTCTTTATTTGGCTTTGGAATGAATGTAAACGACCTACTCTTATGCAATCTTATTTTTTTCTTGTTTGTTTTAACTTAGTTTTTGTTCTTTTAAAATATGTGTGTGTGTGTGTATGAGATTAATTTTCATGTTTTTTTGTTTAGTTATTTTTACTTAGTTTTGGTTATACTTAGCATTTTTATAGCTTTTTCAGCCATTCATATAAACCCGTAAAAACGTTTAAGAGTGTTTTTCATTTTCCTTCAAACTAGATTTTCATTTTTAGGTTGTAAAACGTTTTCGTTTTTTTCCTTTATTCGCACTACTTTAGCATTTTTACGGAGTTATAGGAATGATAATATAGTTGTTTTAATTTTTCAAGCATTTTCATTTTCATTTTAAACTTTTGTCCGTTTAATTTTTCTGTCCTATTTTTATTCATTTCTATTGCATTCTAGTGGTAGAAATGTATTTATTTTAATTTTTCGAGCACTTAGCTTTTGCGTTTATTTACAAACCGTTTTGCTCCGTTACTTTTTATTTTCACTTTTTATGCATTTCTACCGCATTCTAGCGGTAGAAATGTAGTTTTTTTTATTTTTCAACCACTTAGTTTTTCTTATTTTTTTGTACTTGTGCGCATTTATTTTCGTCTACTCGTTAAGAGTTAAATGGCGCATTGTTTTTATTTCATTCAGTAGAGTGTGTGTGTGTGTGCGTATTTTACATTCTGTCAAGTATGTGTGTGAGTTTTACTTTCTGTAGAGTGTGTGCGTGTGTTGCATTTATTTACTCCTACTCGTTTGAGTAGCACTTGCTTTATTTTCCCGCCTACTCATTTGAGTGGGACTTGCAATTTACTGCTTTCCTTTTCCAGCTTTCTTTACTGCTTTCCATTTACTGCTTTCTCTTTATTGCTTTCACCGCTTGCCATCCCCATTCCGATGAGTGTCTAACCGTTCTTAGCCCTCAGTATCGAAGAGCAATGGGACAAATAAAATAGCTTAAAATAATTAAAGGTCCTTATTTTCTAATTAATTAAAATTAATTAAGGTTTGTCTAGGGTTTACGAAGCATAGGACCACATAATCGATGTGTGGGCCCTATTTCCGTAGTCCATACGCTAGCTAGCCGAGAGGCCGTGCGTATGGACCGATCACCCCCATCAAGTTTTTGGCGCCGTTGCCGGGGAATTTTCAAGTCGTTATTTTGAACTCTGGAGACCTATTAATTTTACCTATTTATATATATATAACAAAAATTTAAAAAATGGCCACCAAAAATACTAATACTAATAAAAATAATAATAATAACTACCTTAAAAAAACAAAAAACATAAAAAAAACTTACGAAAAAAAAGAGTTTATATATATACTTATAATTTCATATATATTTATCTTAAAAAAAATGAAATAGCGCTGTTTCCCAAAAAAATTAAAAAACCCTATAAAACAAAAAAATTCAAAAAAAAACTACAAAATAAAAAAAAAAACAAAAATCTTGAAAATGAAAAAACTTAAAAAAAAATTTCATTATTTTTATGAAAAAAAAATACAAAAAACCCCTAAAAAATCCAAAAACCTCAAAAAGATAAAAATCAAAATCCTAAAAAGAGAATAAATATAAAAATAAAAAAAAATGATAATTAAAAATACAAAAAATGATGAAAACCCTAAAATTCCAAAAAAAATTTGTTAATTTTGTAACAAATAAAATCGAATATATCATATCATAACCTTTTTTGCTTTTCAAAAATCTAGTTTTGAGTTAATTTATAAGCGAATTTTAGTTATTCTTTGTTTACTATTCATTTATTAATTAAAATTTGATAGATTTAAGTGTCTGGAGTTAAGATTTAAAGAATTTTTTATGTCTTTTTCTTATAATAGAGAACTTGTTTTTCACCACCACTTCTAATTTTTATAAATAGAAACTCGTCTTTTATGTTAGAAAATAACAACTATGGATTTCAATTATTTCTACTTCATGCTTTTAGAAACATCGGAACGTTCATTTTAAAAAGATGTTCTCAAAACTTTTTTTATTAAAATCTAGTTTTCTTTTTGAAAAAATAAACCCACCGCCTTTTTTTCATGTCTTACCTGGCTTGATTACCCTTATTTTATCCCTTAAAAGATCATATGTCAATGAGAATAAGATTTCATTCCGTAAATATTGGCACCCAATATTTAAAAAGATTATATGTTACGGAGTAAGAAGATAAAATTCATTACTCCCCCACATATATATTGGGTTAATTTAATTATTATGAAGTTGAAAAAGAAAAGAAAAGAAAAATGATATTAGGAAAATAAGATTTTGTTTTCCTAATAATCCAAAAGAAAAAAAATATATGCTGAGGTTCGAGAAAAAATTACCTCGCCTTTAAATCCAAGCACTATTCATAAACTACCAAACCACTTTTCCTATTTCAATGATTCTAGAATTAATTTAAATTGTCTCTGAGAGCATAATTTTTAAATTGCATTATTTCCTTTAACTTCTTTTAAGCTAAAGTTTTTTATATAATTTCAATCCATCTTTGTTAAACTAACAAAAATAATTTTTTGCTTTCTATTTGTTTTATGTAGAAGTCTTTTTGAAACTCTTCCTCTATTTATAACATTTTCATAATTTAAGATTTAATTCTTTAACCCCGGAAGTTTATTTTGATCTTACTTTCAAATAAATCAAACGGTAGTTAAAACTTAGGATTTCTTTAATTCCTTATAAGTTCATCTCCAACTTTTGCTTTGGAATAGCAAAAGCTTAAGTATGGGGGTATTTGATGAATTGTAAATATACCTAATTTTATGTAAATTAAATAAGTTGTTTTTAGTTTATTTTTGTTATTTTTTGAAAGAATTGGTTTCAAGATGACCAAAACACCTAGAGGGGCGGGGTGAATAGGTATAATTCCTTTTTCTTTTTTTTATTGCTTAGGAAGACAAATTTATAATAATAAAACCTGTTATGCACACGGTCACAACATAGATAAAAATAAACACAGCACACACAGAATACACACAGTTTTATAGTGGTTCCCCAAGTGATGGGTACATCCACTTCCCCCTTCGCCTATCTAGCAGTATACTAGATTTGGCCTAACTTCCTTCTTCCTTCTCAGATCTGAGCTCAAAACCCTGAATGGTTCCTACAACTCAGACTTTAGCAAGTCCTACAGCTCAGATTCTCTCAAAGAATCCTACCTCAGAGTGAGTCCACACTCCTACAACTCAGGCATACAGGCCCTACCTCAGCCTCTTCCACAGGCCTACAACTCAGAGATATTAATCCCCTACCTCAGGCACTCAGCCCTACCTCAGCCTTTATAATTTAGGCTTACAACTCAGATATATGATAGATCCTATAGTAAATTGATAATAGAAAAGAATGAATCCTTCACCCAAGTAGAGAGAGAAAGGGATGAAGGTTTCTTGATCAGTTCTTGATAGAACAGATAACTTTTGAATTAACCTGTCTTAGCTTCTTCAAAGCTTCTTGAATTTGGTAAATTATGGTTGATCTTCTTGTAAAGTGGAGTTGATCCTTAATCCAGCTTCCTTCTTCTTTTCAGAATTAAATCTGAATTTTTTTGCAGACTTGTTCAGGATCTGCTAGAGACTTGATGACTTTTGGTTGAAGACTTCTCTTCTTCTTCTTAGATTGGTTCTGTGTTTTATGATTCAAGCTCTCTCCATATCTAATGATAGAACATGTCTTTATATAGGCTTCATTCAAGGTTACCGGCTGATCCGATTCATAATAACCTTCTGACAGCACTAACATATGCAATAACCTTGTTGGTCATGACAGCTGTCAAGTCACCAGTTACTTCATTATACTTTGTCTCAGTCAGCAAAGTGTCGAGACATTCCTTTAAATGTGTCAACACAAATAGACTATGTGTCGACACAATCCTTGGTGATGTCGACACAGCTCCCATAATGTCGACACAACATAATTTAATATTCTTAACACAGCTCCTGTAAAATGTGTCGACAAAAGTCCTGTGTGTCGACACAAATACTTCTTGTCTTGACATTGTGGTTGTCTTGATACAATTCTGGAATGTGTCGACACAAGTCCTGTATGTCGACACAATTGCTATAGACATAATTCTGTGTGTCGACACAAGTCCTGTGTGTCGACACAATTGCTGTAGACATAATTCTGTATGTCGACACAAGTCCTGTATGTCGACATAATTGTTGTCGACTGAGCTTTTTGTGTTTCGACACAAGTCCTGTGTGTCGACACAGTTGTTGTCGACTGAGCTTTCTGTGTGTCGACACAAGTACTGTGTGTCGACACAGTTGTTGTCGACTGAGCTTTCTGTGTGTCGACAGAAGTACTGTGTGTCGACACAGTTGTTGTCGACTGAGGTTTCTGTGTGTCGACACTAGTCCTGCGTGTCGACACAAACTGACTCCTGGTGTTGACATAGCCTTTCCCATGTGTCGACACAATGCTTCTCAAGTGTTGACACTTGTACTTAGAAAATTTTCTTTCATTTCCTTAACCTGCACATGGAAACTCAACACCACATCAAATACACCTTGATGAATATCATTGAGTTAGGTGAGGCTTCTCCAAATCTGGTACACATTTTCCAATGTACCCAACAATCACCCCCTAATTGGAGAAGTCATAACCCTTAGTCAATGATATACATCACTTATAATAAAACACAAATAATGATTTACAAACATTTATCAGACTGGGTAATTCATAGACAGAAACAAAATACTATATCAACATAAAGTATGATAACATGTAATGAACATGAATCAAAGTTTTGTTGAATTTCAAAAGTGTTTAACATTCAAATGATTACATAGATTTACACATTGTTAAAATATAATAAAACTATTCTAATGCTGATCAGGCTCCTTGATCACAATTCCTTTGCCAGATAGAACCCTTGCTTGTACCCTAGTTCCAGTGTCTTCAACTGGCTTCTTTCCTTTAAGATCTTTCTTCTTAAGCTCTTCAGCCTTGGTCTTCTGCCTTTCAAAATAATGGTAAGGCTTAGGGAAGTATTTACTTGGCTCCACAGCAGTAGCAGGTACCTTCCCAGCTTTTTGATCTCTTTTAAACTGATATATGACATCTTGCCTCTGTTGATACTTAATTCCACTCTAGTTCAGAATACCACTTGCCTCTATCATGAATTTTATCTTTCATAGCTTGCCAGGCAGTGAGTATTATGTTCCTTGAAGTGGGACTCCATCTTTCAAAATCTGGCTTTGATTCAGCCTGTTCTCTAAATCTTTTCTTGGAAAGTTGAGCTTCTTGCTCTCTCTTTAATGCAGCCTCAGACATTTCAACTTTCTCAAATATAACATTCTTAGCAGCCTCTGGAGGGATGTACATCTGTTGAACCAGTTGTTGAATTCCCTCAAAGTTAAAGGGGGGTATATGATTTGAGCTACCTCCTGCTGACCCCCTTCATTTCCTACAGCTTGAAAGCCTGACTCAGTTGTATTATCATCATCACATAAGGGTGGATATCCAAGAGTGGCTCTGATATAAATAGTTATCCATTTGGCATGATCAGAGCCTGCATTGACTAACAACCTCTCCCCCTTTATGACTTCTCTCTCAACATGATCCCTGAGATCATCCTTTTGGAACCTTATTTGATTAGCTAGATAAATTGTTCCCTCCTTGTAGAATGCTCTAAAATTCAACAACTGTTCAAAATTTATCTTCTGAGATTCTTGGAGATCAATGCTAACATCAGTCAAATGTGCTTTGAGAAGTGTATCAAAATCAGTCTTGTCTTTAGCAATGTTTGCAGTTAAAGCAGTTGTTGTATTCTGAAGTTTTGTGACAATCACATTATGAGATTCAGTAAGATTGTCATTCATTCTAATTTGATTTTCTAGGACATATCCTTGCTTTACCATTATATCATCAATTTGTGTCCTTGTCTCTTGTTGTTGCTTGGCTAGATAAACTACAGTATTACCTCCCTTATGGAAGCAATCTGTCATCTCCTTCTTATTTTGATTTACTACAAATCTGATTGACTTAACGTCTTGTGCCAAGGTGAACTGGAGGTCTTTGTGACTTTCATCTATATATTTCTCCATGGATGCACTTTGTTCATCCATTTTAACCTGCAGAGCCACCAATAGTGAACTATAGTCAACTGCTAGGGCTGGTTGTTGAGTGACTGTTTGCAAAACCCTCTTGTAGCTTAAGCTCTTCTTCTTGACAACTATAAGTTTCTTTTTCTAGGCTTTGGAGGCCTCATCATCTTCAGAAGCTGAGGAACTGTCTATATCAAATGGCTCTTTAGGACTAGAGGGCAGCTCCTTCTCAGTCCTAGGCAACTCCCCCTCAGTCCTTGCCTCCTGAATATCAGGAAATAACTATTCAAGAGTGAATTCTTGTTGAGTTTATACAGGTGGAACATCTATATTTTGTACAGTTAATGGGGCATCATCTAATGCAGATATGTCTTCCATTGTTATATCCTGTGCAGGGATATTGTCTTGAGTAGTCTGTATAACATCAGTCAAATGCACAATTAGTGTATCTGGCTCAGTATCTAGTGTAGTTTGTTTAATATCATGTATTACCTCAAGGATAGTTTGAGTGGCTGTTTCACTCTCTAATACAGCTTGCTCTTTCTCATCAGCAACTTCTGAAGGTAATGCCTCTTGTTGAGCTGAAGCTGGAGAAAGCTCATTGGCTCCCCCTAGATGAGGCACTTCTTGAACTTGATCCAGTTGGATGGTGCTTTTTGGAATCTGCTCCACGTGCACCTGACTATCATCTACATGCTTAGGAGCAGGTGAGTTTCTTGCAGATTCTGGTTGTTCTTCATCTGAACTAAAGGTCACTTGTTATTCTGAATCACTAGAAGATTCAGGTTTCCTGAGGGTTTGTTTCTTCTTTTGCTGTGGTAGTTGTTTTTGTGGAGTAGGAATATCTTTTGTTAGCACCCTTTCCCATCTGGAGAGTATTCTTAAATCCATCCTTCTCATATGGTTGATCGTAGGTCCTGCTGTCTGGTGCATCACTTCAGGTATAGTCTCAGCCAGATATAGACTTAGTATTCTCCCTAGGTTTGGTTTCTTGAAGCTTTCTTGTATCTTCTCAAATATTACTGCAGACCAGTTAGTGTTGATCTTGAAGATGACTCTGGTCATGAGGCTGAACATGTAGGCAGATATCCAATCATGACCTTCTGGTTTGCATAGAATTACTTTTCCAACTATTTCAGAAAGAAATTTTCCTTGCGAGTTAATCCCCTTTCTATTCATAGAAGATCCAATCTTGGTGGTGGAATCCAGTCCACACCATTGGAGAGCTTCCCTGGTCTTGGAAGATGTAACCTCATCTTCTTCTTGAACTCTGGGCAAGTGTAGAGTCATTCTTAAACTCTTCAAGGTGAGTTTGACCTTTGTGCCTTGAACTGAGGACCTAATCTTTAGTCCTGTTGAATCCAGAGATACTGCTGCATAAAATTCAAGGATCTCATTCTTCCAAATATTTGTCGGTTCTGACACAAGGTATTCTAATCTATTGACTATGTTTAGGGTAATCACAGCTTTGATTTTGGGTTTCGCACTGTCAAAGGCATCACGAACGAGTTCATAGCCCTCGTTAATGTTGTCGTCTTGTTTGGGCGCCATGGGGGATGAGTGAAATTTTGGATTA
Source organism: Platanthera guangdongensis (assembly GCA_039583875.1). Lineage (NCBI taxonomy): Eukaryota > Viridiplantae > Streptophyta > Magnoliopsida > Asparagales > Orchidaceae > Platanthera > Platanthera guangdongensis. Next base: position 65,676,130 of record CM077164.1, read on the forward strand.
GGAAGAGGAAGAATTTGTCGAAACAAGGATTTTGTCTCGAGAATTTGGAGAGCGTGTCGACAGGGGTTGTTTTCGACCTATTTATATATTTCTAGACACAGAAGGTCAAAAGGCGCATTGAAATAACCTTAATGTGTCGACACTGTTGAGATGGTGTCGACACAGACTACTAAGTTCTCGACATGGGTATTTACTACTATGTGTCCACACCAAACTTAGTGTCGACAGAATGTTCTTGATGTGTCGACACAATTTACTTCATGTGTCGACACCAAGCTAAGTGTCAGAAATTCTCTGTGTTGACACCAAATTCTAAGTGTCGACAAAACGTTCTGGATGTGTCGACATAACTTTCTTGAAGTGTTGACACCAACTACTAAGTGTCGACACAAACTTCTTCATGTGTCGACACAGAATTACTTAGTCAAATTTGTCATTTTATTCTGTGTTCAGTATTCCTAATTCAATTTTGAAATTATTGAATTTTGTTTCATCTAGGGGTTTGGTGAACATGTCAGCAATTTGATAATTAGTATTGACAAATTCTAAACATATAACTTCTCTTTCTACATGATCTCTAATGAAGTTAAATCTGATTTCTATATGCTTAGTTCTGCTATGTGAAACGGGATTTTTAGCAATAGAAATAGCACTTATAGAATCACAAAATAGTGGAGTTCTACTTACCTTAAGACCATAGTATTCAAGTTGATGTTGAATCCATAATAGCTGAGCACATCAGCTGCCTGCAGCAACATATTCTGACTCAGCAGTGGATATTGCCACACTAGTCTGCTTTTTACTGCTCTAGGACACAAATCTTCCACCTAAAAACTGACATGTAGCAGTAGTACTTTTCCTGTCTTCTTTGCATCCTGCAAAGTCTGCATCTGAATACCCAGTCAGTAGAAAATCTCTATTCCTAGGGTACCAAAGGCCAAGATTTGGTGTTCCCTTAAAATATCTCAAAATTCTTTTGACTGCAGTATAATGAGACTCTTTAGGGCTGGCTTGATACCTAGCACAGACACATGTAGCATACATGATGTCTGGTCTACTAGCAGTTAAGTATAAGAGGAAGCCAATTATCCCTCTATACAAAGACTCATCTACAGGTTTCCCTGCATCATCTTTGCCTATAGGCATACTTGACCCCATTGGAGTTCTCATGGTGGAGGTTGACTCCATTCCATACTTCTTAATCAACTCCTTGGTGAAGTTAGACTAAGATATGGACAAGCCATCATCAGTCTGTCTAATTTGGAGTCCCAAGAAGAATTTAAGCTCACCCATACTACTCATCTCAAATTTCCCTTGCATAAGTTTGGCAAACTTTCTACAAATGTTTTTTTCTGTTGATCCAAAGATAATGTCATCAACATATATCTGAACTAGGATCATCTTGCCTTTAGATTTCCTAAGGAATAAAGTCTTGTCTATTTCCCCCTTGAGAATTTATTCTCAATGAGGAAAGTAGACAGGGTTTCATACCAATCCCTAGGAGCTTGTTTCAATCCATATAGGGCTTTCTTAAGCCTATAAACATAATTAGGAAAAAGAGGATCTACAAAACCTGAGAGCTATTCAACATAGACTTCCTCTTTTAAGTTACCATTTAGAAATGCTGATTTGACATCCATTTTAAATACCTTGAACCCCTGTTAAGCTGTATAGGCAAGGAATAGGCTTATTGCTTCCAATCTTGCCACTGGAGCAAATGTCTGATCAAAGTCTATTCCTTCTTCCTGCCTATAGCACTTGGCAACTAATCTTGCTTTGTTCTTGACTATGATGCCATTCTCATCTAGTTTATTCATGTAGATCCACTTAGTCTCAATCACATTGTGATTCTTTGGTTTTAGGACCAGCTCCCATACTTTACAACTCCTGAATTGATTCAACTCCTCCTGCATTGCATCAATCCAGTTTGAATCCTTTATGGCTTCTTAAAATCTTTTAGGTTCCAACTGAGACAGGAAGCTTGAACAAAGGACTGTGTTCATGTTCTTGCTTCTGGTTTGAACATCATGTCTTAGATCACCAATGATTTGGTGTTCTGGATGATCCTTTAGATGTCTTATTAGTGGAGGCAATCCTTCTACAGTTTGAACTTCTCCATTCTCCCCATCATGATGTGCTTCATTGTCTTCATCAGCAACTTGTGAGTCTTGTACTCCCCCTGGACAGTAACCAACATTTTCCTCATTCTGCCTTGTAGTTTGGTCTTCACTAACAGTTAGCATGTCCATCTTTTCTTTTAAACCTGTAGAGCTACAAGAATTGCTAGACAGCTCATAGTTAATTAGCTTAGATTCATCAAATACTACATGAACAGATTCTTCTACAACTTGTGTAGTCAAGTTGTAGACCCTGTATGCTCTACTACAGTTGCTGTACCCAACAAATATCCCATCTTGGGATTTGGCAGCAAACTTAGTTAGGTAATTCTTGTCATTGTTAAGTACATAACACTTGCTACTAAAGATCCTAAAATAGGATATATTTGGTTTTCTGCCTTTCATAATCTCATATGGTGTCTTTTTATGGTTGTTGGTGATGGAAGCTATATTGAGAACATGGCATGCAGTATTTATTGCCTCAGCCCAGAAATATTCTGGGAGAGAAGTCTCACTCAGTAGTATTCTTCCAGCCTCAATAAGTGTCCTATTCTTTCTTTCAGCAATACCATTTTGCTGAGGAGTTCTAGGTGAGGAGAATTCTTGATGAATCCCTAGTTCTTCACAAAACTTTATCATACTTTCAGACTGAAATTCAGTTCCATGGTCACTTCTGATTTTGACCACTGAATTGTTAATTTCATTCTGAATTTGTTTAACAAAATTGTGGAAGATAGTTGGGGTTTCAGATTTCTTCCTTAGGAAGAAAACCCATGTAAATCTAGAATAGTCATCCACAACCACAAAGGTATAGACTTTCCTACCTAGACTATGAACTGGCATAGGACCAAATAGATCCATATGTAAAAGGTACAAACACCTCACTGAGACTTTGGTATCAAGACTGTGAAAGGAGGATTTGGTCTGCTTGCCTTTTTGACAAGCTGAACATATACCACCCTTAATGCACTTGACTTGAGGACCATTCCTCACTAACTCTTTACTAAAGAGTTGTCCAATAGTCTTGTAGTTAAGATGAGCTAGCCACTTGTGCCATTTGACACAATGAGAGGCTTTCTCATCAGCAACAAGACAAATAGGAGAATCATTATTCTCACTCACAAAATTTAGGCAATAAACATTTCCTTTCCTATAACCAGACAAGATGACCTTTTGATCACTTGTCCTTTTAATCTGACACCCATTCTTAATAAATGAAGTGTCATAACCAAGATCACTCAGTTGGCTTATGCTTATTAGGTTATGTTTTAGACCCTTCACATAAGGCACTTGAGTGATATTGATAGAACTATTAGATATGTTACCAAACCCTTTGATGACCCCTTTTTCAGATCCACCAAAGATCACTTTGGGTCCATTCTCTATAGGAGAGTAGTCCTTTAGCATTCTCCTTATTCCAGTCATGTGCCTGGAACATCCACTGTCCAAGTACCATATAGGGGTATGGTCACTTGGACTCACCTGCATCAAATAAAATTACTTAACCTTAGAACCCCAATAATTATTGGGTCTTAGGTTCAGGTTAGACTGAAACGTGTCATACTTACCAGCAGTCTTTCTGACAGGTAAGCTTACATTCTTCCTGACAGTTGTGTTGTACCAACAGTCAATAGTATAATGGCCCACCTTGCCACAACACCAGCACTCATATCTATTATATCTTCTTTTTAATACAGTTTTAACAGTATTGTTGTCAACAGTCTTTAAAACTGTAGGTTGAGTGGTTCTATTCTTGAGAGCTGGGGCTGGAGCATTTGTAACACCCCCTATCCGTCATATAGCATATAGCAGTAGGTCCGGCCGGGGCCCGACGTCATATACCACGGACAGACCGGGTGGTTACTCAATGGAAATCATCCAACCAATCACAACATCCTACACAGAGCATTCTAGCGGAAGCAGTTTAAATAGTTGCAATTAAAAGAACCGAGCAACAAGCATGAATGTCCACTAACAAGCCAAAAAGGAATGAAGTACATACACAAGTACTGGCCTTAAGGCATTACAAATGGTTTACTCATATTACATGTTTTCCATACCACGGCACGCAGGCCGGTCATACATGAACAAAAGCAAGTAAAACACTCCAATTAGGCCTTCGCGGGCCGGCTTCGCAAATTGGGCTTTAGCCCGCTATTGACTGCTTGGTCCAGCAACACCTGCAAGCAACAAACCACCGCACGGTGGAAAACAAAGGCAACGGTCAGCAATGCTGACCAAATTATAACGATCCTGCCCCCAAAATTGGGGCAGCGATGCTCCTTCCCTGCACTTTATTAGTATAACCAAGCAGTATAGTAAAGTCACTACATCACAGGCGTAGGCTCACACGGCCACACACCCCATGCACTCAGGGTACATTCTTGGAGAACCGGTCGATGTCACGTCAATTTAAGCCATAGACATTCCGATCTCACCGCCGCCACTTTGACGACCAAACTATGAGAATTTTGTCTTCCCGGCATGGGTCACGTCAATTTAAGCCATAGACCGCCGAAGACCCTCATCTATGCCAACGGCTCTAACCGAACGACATATAACGGGTACGGTTCCATCTGACCCGTGCTCACATCGCAACGATAATTTAATCCATATGCGTAGGTCAAACTTCTCCGAGTCCCGTTTCCGTCACACACTTCACATAACCCGGTTATGTTCAAGCTGGCTCCCAGGCCACCAAGTTGGCAAGATCACGTATCCACCCAGTTTTCCGGGTGCACCTTAGGGTTAATCCCCAAGGCTCCCTGTTGCAATCTACCACGTAGAAAACCCAAAAAAACAAACATTTGCACGGAGTATTCTCTAGCATTTATGCAATGCAACATCACCGATCCAGACCAACATGTCCGGAAAGGCTTCACACATCATGCATATGTTCGTTCTCAATTACGGACTCTACAAAATGGGGACTTCACATATCTACCCGAAGGAATGCCTCCAACTCACCGCAAACTCGCGAGAGCGGGCTTCCTATACAAAAGAAGGAGAGCTTCACATGCTCAAGTAGAGAATCGTTACCCTAGCGTTCTTCCTTGGCGCCATGGAAATGAACGCGGATGTAAAGCACCGCAATCTCCTTGCCTTCGTAGATCCGAAGTTGGCTCGCGATTTGGAGCTCTGAAACTCCTCCAATGACTAGATCTAGACTCCTTCTTCCTCTTTTGCTCTCCCCTCTCTCTAAGATTTAGACAGAGAACCACATAGAAGAATAAGGGTTTTGAAACCCTGTACTAGGGTATAACCCCATCGGGAAATAACCACAGCCGTCGGATCCCACAAAAGGGATGCACAGATACAATCCAGGTCCGACCTGGACAAATGGGGCTAAACACCGCACGAATCACCAACAGGAGCAGGACACGTCCGCGTCAAAATAGTGTCTGAACAATTAGTCAACTCCCGCCAAAACCCATGTGTCGACACTTTGCGTCGAGTGTCAAATATGCCACATAACGTCCCGCGCTCGACGATCGTCGAACACTGCCAAAACGTCGATCCCAGATCACTGGCCATTCATCGAACGAAGATCGCTGGCCATTCATCGAACGAAGATCGTCGGCAATTCGTCGAATGAAGATCGCTGGCGATTCATCGACCGCAGAATGTCGACAATTTGTCGACTGCAGAATATCAACAGATCGTCGACCCCAGAATAACGACAGATCGTCGACCGCGGAATTGTGACCAGATCGTCGACCGCTGCTCGACGATCGTCGAACCCAGAAAACTGCCTGATCGATTTGCCAGATCTTTGAACTATCCCGACACGCTCTGGGACACGCCCGTGTCCCAGGCCGTGTACCCCTGCCAAATTCCAAATTTGGTACAGAACACCTCCCGTCGCTCTTTTGAGTTTCGGGGCGTTACAGCTCTCTCCATCTTAAAAGAATTTCGTCCACGAAATTTCATAAAGGAAATATAAGTACAAAATTAAATTGTACCTCAGCGGAACAACTCAGGATACTCGTCAAGCATAGTCTGCTATCGTTCTCAAGAGAGCTCTTCTCGGCCGTAATTGTCCCAACGGACCTTGACCATCCTGATGTCTTTATTGCGTTGCCGCTTGACCTCCGAGTCCTCAATCCGCACGGGCTTGACCTTTGTCGTCAACCCACTATCCACCAGCACTTGATCAACCGCGATCACTTGCGAAGGCTCTAGCACCGCCTTCCGAAGCATCGATATGTGGAATACATCGTGTAAACCACTAAGCTCCACTGATAGCTTCAACCGATAAGCCGCTTCGCCAATCCTCTCCAGAACCTCAAACGGCCCAAGGTACCTCGGGCTTAGCTTTTTCAAGCGCCGCACCCGCGAGACACCCTTGAACGGCTTGATCTTTAAGTACACCCAATCGCCCACAACGAACTCCACATTCCTGTGCTTGGCACTATAGTTCTTCGCCTGACTGTCCTGAGCAATTAGCAACCTCTCCCGAATGATTCGCACCAATGAAGTAGCATCTTCCACCTCTTGACGTTTGTACAACTTTGACTCACCCGTTTCTAATCAAGACAACGACGTGCGACATCTCCTACCATAAAGGGCCTCGAAGGGCGCCATTTGAATACTCGCTTGGTAGCTGTTGTTGTACGCGAACTCCACCAAATAAAGGTGATCTTCCCATTGCCTTCCAAAGTCCAGGACACACATGCGGAGCATGTCTTCAATTGTCCTATTGACCCTCTCAATCTGCCCATCCGTTTGCGGATGGAAGGCTATGCTAAAACTCAGCTTTGTTCCCAACATCTGCTGCACAAGCCTCCAATCATTGGACGTGAACCGCCCATCTCGCTCACTCACGATGCTTCGGGTCACACCATGAAGCCGCACAATATTGTCTACATACAACTTTGCCAATTTCTCAACCGGATCATCCTTCCTATGCGGAATGAAATGCGACACCTTCGTTAAACGATCTACGACCACCCAAATGGCGTCGTTCCCCTTTTGCGACCTTGGCAACCCGTGCACAATGTCCATAGTGATGTCATCGAACTTCCACTCAGGAATAGGCAAGGATTTCAAGAATCCTCCCGGCTTTTGGCACTCCGCCTTCACCAAGGCGCAAGTTTGGCACTTCGCCACGTACAACGCCACATCCTTCTTCAGTCCTGGCCACCAGAACAATTTCTTAACATCGCGGTACATCTTCGTGCTACCCTGGTGAATTGAATACTTGGTATGATGCGTCTCGTACAACAATTCCACCCGCAAATTGCCCACGCTTGGGACACACAGACGACCGTCTTTCCAAAGTAATCCGTCCTCCACAACGAATTGGGAATTTGACCCATCCAGAGCCTCTATCATGAGTTGCTTCATGTGGACATCCATATCCAATGCCTTCTGAATCCGATCAGCCAGGTCATATTGATCTTCAGTCCAATTCAATAGTGCTTCAGCACTTGACTGCTTATCCACGCAAGAAATCTCCAACGCCTCCAACTTCCGAACCAACCGCTCATCATGCACCGATATCCAATTGGCTTGAGCTGGGGCTCGGCAACTCAACGCGTCCGCAACCGCATTGCCCTTACAAGGCACGTAGTGGATCTTAAATGTATAGTCCCCCAGGAACTCCATCCATCTACGCTGCCGCATGTTCAGGTCTTTCTGATCAATCAAATACTTCAGGTTCTTATGATCGGTGTAGATATCAATCTTCACACCGTACAAATAATTCCTCCGTAGCTTCAAGGCAAAAATCACGGCTGCTAACTCCAAGTCATGGACCGAATAGTTCCTCTCGTGCACCTTCAGCTGTCTCGAGCCATATGCTATAACGCTTCCATGCTGTAACAGCACACAACCCAAACCACTGTCTGAAGCATCGCTATAAATCTCATAACCTTCGGTCCCACTCGATGAACTCAACACAGGCGCCGTGGTCAACCGACATATCAACTCCTCAAAAGTTCGCGTGCACTCCGGCGTCCAAACGAACTTCTGCTCCTTCCTCGTCAAAGTAGTGAGAGGTAACGCTATCCGCAAGAAGTTCTCTACGAAGCGCCTATAGTAGCCGGCAAGCCCCAGAAAGCTCCGGACTTCCGCCACCATAGAAAGCTCAGGCCACTCCTGTATCGCAACAATCTTCGCCGGATCCACTACAATACCTTCCCCACTCACTATATGACCGAGGAACGCCACCGAGGACAACCAAAACTCGCACTTCGAGAACTTGGTGTACAATTGATTCCTCCTTAGCGTCTCCAAAACCAAATGAAGATGCCTGAAGTGATCTTCCTCACTCTGCGAGTACACCAAAATATCATCGATGAAGACGATCACAAAATGGTCCAAGTACTCCCTGAAGGTCCTGTTCATCAAATCCATGAACACTGACGGCGCATTAGTCAGCCCAAACGGCATGACCGTAAACTCATAATGCCCGTATCTCGTATTGAACGCTGTCTTCGGGATATCACTATCCCTTATTCGCATCTGATAGTACCCGGACTTGAGGTCCAACTTTGAGTACACCGTCGACCCGACTAACTAATCGAATACATCATCAATCCGGGGGATCGGGTACTTGTTCTTTTCCGTCAACTTGTTGAGCTCCCGATAATCAATACATAGCCTCAAGCTTCTGTCCTTCTTCTTAACAAAGAGGACCGGAGCGCTCCAAGGCGAAGAACTTGGACGCACATACCCTTGCTCCAACAACTCTTGCAGTTGAACCTTCAGCTCCGCCATTTCCTTAGTTGCTAGCCGATATGGAGAGCGTGACACAGGCTTCGCACCTGGTACGAGCTCTATCGTAAAATCTATCTTCCGCTACGGCGGGGCTCTAGGAAGATCGCTAGGGAACACATCAGGGTACTCTGATTCCACTAGCGGCAATAATGACGCTTGCAAATGGAACTCCGGGCTCCCAATTCGAATCTTCACGCCACAGATTCTATCCGCACGCATCGAACACCCATTGAGCAACAACACATCCAACTTGTCCTTCGCCATTGAAGAAGGTACTCCGATGCGCAATATGAATCCTTCAGACAAGAAGGAGTATGAAGCTCCCGTGTCAAAGAGTGCTCTTGCCGGATACTCATAAATCAAAATAAATCCTAAACAAGCAGTGGTAAGGTAACAAGCACATAACAAGTATTTAAAAGATTAACCTGCTATAAATTTCAATTTTACCTGTCACCACATCTGCCTGTTTGATGGCCTCCTGTTGGCCAAGATTATAATCCCTCTATTGGGCCGGAGCATAATGGGACGTGGTTGACTCCACCGCCTTGCCCTTCTCTTCATAAGTTGCTCCCGGCTTCCTTTTGGACTTGGGACGTCCGCTCCAGCAATCGCGGGCAAAGTGCCCCGGCTTTCCACAAGTAAAGCATGCACCCGGGGTCCAACCCATAGTCGCCCTAGAAGCACCTGAAGAAGGAGCTGGACCCAAAGTCCTAACCTTCTTAAAGAATTTACGGTACCCAGACTTTGAGGTAGTCGACACCTTGAACTCAGATTTCTTGTCACCAATGCTTTTCTTTGCTTGTACATTCTTCATGTCCTTCTCCAAGGACCGGGACGTGTTCACCAAGGTCAAGAAACCATCGGTCATCGGCCCCGAGAGTAGTAACCTTAAATTATCTCTCAACCCTTCGTAGAATCGGTTCATCTTGCGCTCCTCATCCGCGATGGTCGAGCTAGCATACCGACTCAATCGAGTAAACTCGTGGAGATATTCATCCACGCTACTCTCTCCTTGAACCAACATCAGGAACTCGTTCTCCAAAGCTATCCTCTGCATCGAAGGGAGGTACTTAGCCAAGAACAGTCTCGAGAACTCCTCCATCGAGATGTCTGTAAGTTGCCTACCTCTCAATATATGCATCTCCAATCCTTCCCACCACAATCTAGCTTCACCGTCCAGATGGAACGTAGCAACAGTGGTCATTTGCCATTCTTCCGTCTCCGTCACTGTCAAGACTCTCTTCACACGGGAGAGCCAGTCTTTAGCTTGAGATGGGGTTCCCAACCCCAAGAATACCGGAGGATTAAAGCTCATGACATGTTTGAGCTATCTCTGGGTTGCCCTCCTCGGCACCACCGGTTCCTCTACTACCTGTTCAACCCTTATCTGCTCAGCTGCTTGTAGTGGTACCTGCTCTATCGCAGGAGCGGGCTGCTGCACCTGCCTTGGAGGCTGCGCATTGATCACTACAAACACTGCTTCAGCCACCAGTCGAATGGTTTCGGCCGAAGGAGGTGTTGCAGGAGCATCATTTGGTGCACTGCTAGCCTCAGAAACTCGATGTTCCGACGGCTTAGCACCGCTTCTGGTCACCTATAGTGGCACAAAACACCATTAAGAGACCAAACAAAATTGCAAACAACAATTATAGGAACACGCAGGTTCCCCAAACACGTGTATTTTCATTCCTAAGTGGACATTCATGGGTTCTTTTGTTGTTATAACGATGACGCACATACATGTGCTCACCACCCCTTAAAAAGAATTCGTCCACAAATTCATTTAAGCCTGACCGAAACCAGTAGTCTGAAACCAAATTGTAACACCCCCTATCCATCACATAACATATAGCAGTACGTTCGGTCGGGGCCCGATGCCATATACCACGGACAGACCGGGTGGTTACTCAATGGAAACCATCCAACCAATCACAACGTCCTACACAGAGCATTCTAGCGGAAGCAGTTTAAATAGTTGCAATTAAAAGAACCCAGCAACAAGCATGAATGTCCATTAACAAGCCAAAAAGGAATGAAGTACATACACAAGTACTGGCCTTAAGGCCTTACAAATGGTTTACTCATATTACATGTTTTCCATACCACGACACGCAGACCGGTCATACATGAACAAAAGCAAGTAAAACACTCCAATTAGGCCTTCGAGGGCCGGCTTCGCAATTTGGGCTTTAGACTGCTATTGACCGCTTGGTCCAGCAACACCTACAAGCAACAATCCACCGCACGGTGGCAAACAAAGGGAACGGTCAGCAATGCTGACAAAATTATAACGATCCCGCCCCCAAAATCGGGGCGGCGATGCTCCTTCCCTGCACTTTATTAGTATAACCAAGCAGTATAGTAAAGTCACTATATCACAGGTGTAGGCTCACACGGCCACACACCCCGTGCACTCAGGGCACATTCTTGGTGAACCGGTCGATGTCATGTCAATTTAAGCCATAGACATTCAGCTCTCACCTCCGCCACTTTGACGGCCAAACTATGAGCATTTTATCTTCCCGGTATGGGTCACGTCAATTTAAGCCATAGACCGCTGAAGACCCTCATCTATGCCAACGGCTCTAACTGAACGGCATAGAACGGGTACGGTTCCATCTGACCCGTGCTCACATCGCAACGACAATTTAAGCCATATGCGCGGGTCAAACTTATCCGAGTCCCGTTTCCGTCACACACTTCACATAACGCGGTTATATTTAAGTTGTCTGTCAGGCCACCAAGTTAGCAAGATCACGCATCCGCCCAATTTTCCGGGTGCACCTTAGGGTTAATCCCCAAGGCTCCCTGTTGCAATCTACCAAGTAGAAAACCCGAAAAACAAACATTTGCACGGAGTATTCTCCGGCATTTATGTAATGCAACATCACCGATCCAGACCAACATGTCCGGATAGGCTTCACACATCATGCCTATGTCCGTTCTCGATTACGGACTCTACACAACGGGGACTTCACATATCTACCCGAAGGAACGCCTCCAACTGACCGTAAACTCGTGAGAGCGGGCTTCCTATGCAAAAGAAGGAGAGCTTCACATGCTCAAGTAGAGAATCATTACCCTAGCGTTTTTCCTTGGTGCCATGGAAATGTACGCAGATATAAAGCACCACAATCTCCTTGCCTTCGTAGATCCGAAGTCGGCTCGCGATTTGGAGCTCTGAAAATCCTCCAATGACTGGATCTAGACTCCTTCTTCCTCTTTTGCTCTCCCCTCTCTCTAAGATTTATACAGAGAACCACACAGAATAATAAGGGTTTTGAAACCCTGTACTCGGGTATAACCCCGTCGCGAAAAAACCACAGCCGTCGGATCCCACAAAAGGGATGCACGGATACAATCCAGGTCCAACCTGGATAAATGGGGCTAAACACCGCACGAATCACCAACAGGAGCAGGACAAGTCTGTGTCAAAACAGTGTCGGAACAATTAGTCAACTCCCTCCAAAACTCGTGTGTCGACACTTCGCGTCGAGTGTCAAACACGCCACATAACGTCCCGCGCTCGACGATCGTCGAGCCAAGATCATCGAACGCTGCCAAAACGTCGATCCCAGATCACTGGCCATTCATCGAACGAAGATCGCTGGCCATTCGTCGAACGAAGATCGCCGGCGATTCGTCGAATGAAGATTGCTGGCGATTCGTCGACCGCAGAATGTCGACAATTCGCCGACCACAGAATCTCGACAGATCGTCGACCGTAGAATATCGACAGATCGTCGACCGCAGAATTGTGACCAGATCGTTGACCGCTGCTCGACTATCGTCGAACCCAGAAAACTGCCTGATCGATTTGCCAGATCTTTGAACTATCCTGACACGCTCTGGGACACGCCTGTGTCCCAAGCCGTCTACCCTTGCCAAATTCTAAATTTGGTACAGAACACCTCCCGTCGATCTTTTGAGTTTCAGGGCGTTACACCATCAACCATTGATGATTCATGATGACCATGTGTGATATCATATCATATCTGTTAGTTGGCTGCCACACTTTTCTAAAGGAAATGGGGGGTTTGAAGGCTAGTGGCTGAACTGGGGCTTTGCCTTTTCTTTTGGAATTGGTAGCCCTTGCATTTCCCTTAAAGCCTAATCCTGTCTTACCCTTTTGGGGAATAAAGTCATCAATTAAGGGTAAGACTGATTTTAGCTTAGAGAATTTAGCCACCAAATCCTTCTCTCTCTGAAGTTTGACTTCCAGACTTTTGATTTGATCATTCTTGAATGTAATTGTACCCATCTGAATAACAATTATGTTTTTCAGTTTGACAACTTCATTCATCTATAGATCCAGCATTTTTTCTGAATCTAATACAGCCATCTTAAGAGATGTAATTTCCTTAGTCTGACTTTTAATAAGGTTCCTGCTTCTCTTAAGTGATTTCAACAAATCACCATATTCATCAATGAGTTGATGAATATCCCCTTCAGATTCAGATCCATCCACATCTCTTGATGTAGATGCTTCTGATTCTGATCCAGTGTATTAATCAGAACTGATGGCATATTGTTTACCTTACTGGGACCAGGCTGATCCTGGCACTGATCTTCATCAGTCATATCCATCAGCCCTTTGTAATGAGGATCTTCAATCCCATTGATAGAGTCCATTATTTCCAAGAATTTTGTCTCTTCTGAATCCTCTTCAGTTGTAAATAATCCAATGTATGCTTCTGCTTCAGCTTCAGCTTCAGATTCTGATGATGAAGAGTCTGTCCAGCTTTTCTCCTTCTTTACTACTAAGGATTTCTCCTTTTTGCCCTTATGTTGCAATTTCTTCTTGTCATTTGATTCCATTCTTTTGTCAGGACAGTCAGCAACTACATGTCTAGGCCTGTTGCAACAATAGCAAACAATCTTAGTAGAAGATAATTTACTAGGTTTAGTGTCATACGTGTCCTTTCTTGAAGATTTTGTTGGGTATTGTATCCACACTAACCCAGATTTGATGAAGTCACCCTTGAACTAAGATGAATTAAGTTGTATTTGATGCTTGGTTTAAGTTATGTGTTTGCAGGATTCTAATGGGAAGTGTAGACCAATGTCAGTCCACAATGGGTCACCAAACATAGGACCATACAATGTAATCCCTCATTGTGTGTTCCAAAGTGTTGACTCATGTGTAGCCTCTCTATTGGGATACACTTCATATTCAAGCTCTAGGACCATGTGAAAAGACTTGATGCTGGTCATCCCTTAGAAGAAGAAAATTCAGTCAAGAAAAATTTCCTAAGTAAAGTACTCGAGTAGTTCTTTACATACTCGAGTAAGTTACTGAATTCATAGTTAAGTAATAATACTCTTACTCGTGTAGATAAGATGTATCCGAGTAGTTACATCAACTACTCGAGTAGTTCCCTTTCTTCTCTCTTATTTTACACGAATTATCTTCTAAATTTTTCTAAGTTAAATACTCGAGTAGTACTATATAGTACTCGAGTAGTTCTATCTTCTGTCTCGAGTAATTGGACTCTGACTCTCGTGTAGTTCTCACTTACTCGAGTAGTCTAAATCATATACTCGAGTAGTTCATCTACTACTCGAGTAGTCCAGTGTTTATACTCGAGTAATCCAGAATCCCTTTCCAGAAAATTTCTCTAAGTGAATTACTCGAGTAGTTCATGTTATATACTCGAGTAGTTCCTTTTATCTCGAGTAGTTCATGTTATATACTCGAGTAGTTCTATTTGTCTCGAGTAGTTTATTTTTTATACCCGAGTAGTTCAGTTTTCCTGTTCCAGAAATTTTCTAAGTGTTTTTATCGAGTAGTTTCTGATATACTCGAGTAGTTCATTTTTATATACTTGAGTAGTATATCTTTTACTCGAGTAATATACTCCACCTCTCGTGTATGTACTAAAGTACTCGAGTAAGCCATTTTTGTTACTCGAGTAGCTGAATCTATCTCATTCTTATTTACTCGAGTAGTTGACTCCATGTACTTGAGTTATCATCTCTCTTTCTCCCGAGTAGTTTTTCTCATATACTCGAGTAGTCATCTTCTACCTACTCGAGTAGTGCTGCATATACTCGAGTAGTCCACTACATCTCGAGTAATTTACTTTTACTTTTCAGAAAATTCTTCAAGTCCAGACTTAACGGTCATATTCATAAACTCAGACGTGATTGGTCCACGTGTCTTTCTCAAAATGACTCAGTTAAGTCTAATCTTTTCTGATCCTATAAAAGGTCTTGTCTAAACCGACAAACCCTAATTATTCAAAGATTATTCTAAGAAAGTTTTTGCAGCCGTACTCTCAAAAGCATTATGTCTCCTCTTTCTCTCTCCAAGAAAGAAACTCGCCGCCGCCTCCATCGCAGATTTCCGACCGGCTAGGGTTTCACCTTTTTGAGGATTCAGATCAAGAAGACTTTACAGATCGAGATGTCCGCTCAACACTTCATCTTCTAATTCGATCATGTAAAGTCAAGAAGTCCAGATCTGATATTGCCAAGGTTTTCTTCACCATTCTGCTAAAGCCGAAAAGTCTAGAAGAAGAAGATCCAGGCCGATTTCTTGCAGATCTGACAAGGATTTACTGTTTGTATTTCTGTACAAGTTTATTTCATTATTGTAGGAGTCGTTTTCTCCGAGTGTAGGAGTTTTCAACTCCGAGATTGTAGGAAGTTTTGCCTTCCGAGTGTAGATCCGTTTTGTGGATCGAGTTTGTAGGAACATTGTTCCGAGGGTAGGATTTATTTCCAATTCGAGATAGTGGAGTAGCCGACTCTAGTGTATTGCTAGATCGGTGAGGGAAAGTGGATGTACTCAAGGTTGGGGAACCACTATAAATCTTGCTTCGTCTGTGTTTGTTTTTTTGGTTGATAGATCTGTGCATTGGTTTGAGATTTTTTTTTATTCCGCAAAAAGACGCACAACTCACCTATTCAACCCCCTCTAGGTGATTTAGGTAGACAACTATTAACTTTCAATTGGTATCAGAGCCATGTTGATCGTTAAAAGGTTAACACCTTGATCAGATCCTTCAATAGTTGTCTTTTGAGATCTACCAAAATGGACAAGGCTAAAGATTTTACCAAGCTTCCTTTGTGCAACAAAAATAATTTTCCCATGTGGAAAGAGAGAATCAAGTTCTTCGTGGAAGCTGTGCATCCAAGGATCTTCATGATAGTTGAAGAAGTTCCTTATATTCCCATGACCGTCTCCACTATAGATCCAACTAAGAAAGTCCCCAAGAAACTTATGGATCTAGATAATGATGAGATTGCCCTTGTCTCATTGGACAAAAGGCAAAAAATATTATAGCAAGTGCAGTCGATGATTCAATGCTGCAAAACTTGATTCACTGCCAGTCTGCGAAGGAGATATGGCAGTCACTAGTTACCTTGATGGAAGACACAGAAGTAGTGAGGGATGATAGAAGATCCCTTCTTAATCAGAAGTATGAAGCTTTCCGACAGGGAAACAAAGATACCATTGTTGACACCTTTGAGAACTTCTTCAAGATAGTGAATGGGCTAATGGTCTATGGCAGAGTCTTCACTAATGGAGAATTGAACGATAAGTTCCTGAGATCCCTAACTAAGGAATGGGATAACAAGGTCTGTGTTATAAGGGAGTTTGGAAAACTGGTAGAGACAGATCCTCAGAATCTCTTCGGGAAGCTGATGTCATATGAGCTCCAACTCAACACCAGGAAGGCTGAAGAAGAGAAAAAGAGGTATGCATTAAAAGAGAAGTCTGTTGCTTTAAAGGCAGACACCCCTAAGAAGTCTAAGGTTGTTCCTCCTACTCCAACACCAGAAGTTAGTGAAGAAGAAACCTCGGAGCCAAGCACCTCAGGCTCTGAACTATCAGAAGGAGAGTTCTCACTACTCTCTCGGCAGTTCAAGAAATTCTTGAACAAGAAGAAGCAATGGAAAGGCAAGGATGCCTCCTATAGAAGATCACGACACGATGGTGATCAGCAAAGAAAAGGCTCAAGTAATCATGACAGGTATTCCTCTAAACAAAACAAACATGTTTCGATTGACATTATTTGTTATTGTTGTAATAAGCCAGGATACGTCATCGCTGACTGCCCTCACAAGAAGAAGGAGGGTGTTAGAAGAGAGGAAAAGAAGTCCTCGTATAATAAGAAGAGGACAGAGAAGAGCTTGATGGCCAAAAGGGCAAGACTCTTAGTGACTCTGACTCATCTGAGTCGAGTGAAGAAGAAGAAGCCTATTTTGGACTCATAGCTCAAACTAATGATGAACAAGAGCCCAAGTTCACTGGGAAGGTAAACTCTCACACTCCTCTCTCTGATTCTGAAGTTTATGAACATGATTGTGAGGATAGCTCTTCTGACGATGAGTCAGAACTCATGGCCCAATATAAGGAGTTAATCATGGCTTACGATAAATGTCGACGAGTCGTGAAAACTCGGGCTAAAGAGATAAAGTCTCTCAAAGCTGAAGAGAGCATCTTGAGAGAGAAAGTCGCAAAGACTGACTCGCTCGAAGAAAACGTCAATAATGCTATTGTAGAATATAACAAGTCTCTTGAGCACCTTGACCTCAAAGAGAAAATTATCAAGGAACTGTAAGCCCAACTTGCCGCTGAAAAGAAACTAGTTGAAAGTTTCTCGAAGCCCAAGACAGTTCTTCCATTCATTGCTGAATTCTCAGCTAAGGCCAAGGGTGCTGGATTAGGCCATGAATAAGCTCCTAGTATATCCTCTAGGAGAAATAAGGCTCAATGAAAGAATAAGGCCGCCAAAAAGGCCTTAGCCAAAGAGAAGGGGAAAGCCCCTCAAGATTAGATCACATTCAAGAAGGTTATATTTCCTTTAAATGAGTTTGATTTTGACTCATCCTACGGGCACTTTGCTAGGCCTACCTATGTAGAGCCAAAGTCCCATTACCAAGGATGGACTCGACCCAGAAACTTTGGCGAAAGTGACTTTAAGGAACCTTATGAAGAAGTCATTCTTCAGAGCTATGACCTTTCAATCATGGCCATAACTTCAAGAAGGCACCAAAGGCAAAGCCTATTGTAGAAAAGCTAGTGAAGGAGAAGAAAACATGTGATTGTCATCATCATGAAGATTCTTCCTCCAAGAATGCTGCCCCTGCTAGACCACCATTCCAAAAGGTCAAGCAGGAGAACATAAGGCAACGATACAACATATTTGACTGTTGGTGTTGTGGAATAATTGGTCACTTTGCCATTGATTGTTGGTTTAATCCCAGAAATGTTGCAACCCCACATGTTGGCAATATGAGGAAGACCACTCCTAATGCTAATATTCGTAGGGGGAGTGTTGTAACCCGAGACCAAGGACCCAAACGTATTTGGTTTCCTAAGGCAAACTGATTGTGATTGCAGGTATGTCCAAAGGCCACCAAAATGCCAATCTGGTATTTGGATGGTGGATGCTCTCAGCATATGACCGAGACAAGAAGCCTAATTCAGAATTTTACTCCAGTTGGGAATGGACCAAAGTTCATCTTTCGAGGTTCAGACCGTGGAATTACTAAAGGCTGCGGTATGATAACGAATGGTAATGTATCCTTCTCAGATGTGGCTTACGTTGAAGGTTTGGAACATAACCTTATAAGCATAAGCCAACTCTGCGATAAAGGATACATAGTTGAGTTTCACGCTGATAAGTGCTTGATAAAATCTGTTGAAAATATGGAAAAGATTCTATCCAGCACTCGAAGCAGAAACATTTTCTGTTTAAATTTCACTTGTATAGATTCTTCGACACCAGTGTGCTTTTTAGCAAAAGATAGTGCATCTCTTGGTGACCAATGGCACAAGAGACTAGCACATATTAATTCCAAAACTATTAATAAATTATTTTCAATGAACTTAGTACGTGATGCCACAAATGTCAAGTACGTCAAAGATAGACCTTGTCATGCATGTGTAAAAGGCAAGCAAACAAGGGCTACCTTTAAAAGCGTTATTAGCAAGGATTCTAATAAATGTCTTCATCTACTGCATATGGACTTGTTTGGTCCACTACAAATTAGAACTTTGGAAGGTAAGGATTATACGTTGGTAATTGTTGATGATTACTCACGCATTGCGTGGGTGTTCTCTCTGAAACACAAGTTAGATACCTTCGACACCTTTACTAATTTTGTCAGGCAAGTCCAGAATGAATACAACTGCTCCATAGTTAAAATCAGAAGTGACAATGGAACAGAGTTTAAATCTGGTGCCATGATAGAATTTTGTGAAAGCTTAGGTATCTTTCATGAGTTTTCCTCTCCTCGTACTCCACAACAGAATGGAGTGGCTGAGAGAAGGAATAGAACACTCATAGAGGCCTACAGGACCATGTTGAGTGATGCTTCACTTCCGGAATATTTTTGGGCTGAAGCCATCGACAATGCATGCCACGTGCAAAATCGAGCCCTCATAAACAAAAACCACGATAAGACACCTTACGAACTTCTGAAGGGCAGGAAACCGACAGTCTCTTATTTTAGAATTTTTGGCTGTAAATGCTTCGTGCTAAACAATGGCAAGTATCATATTACAAAGTTCAGCGAAAAGAGTTTTGAAGGTATTTTTGTAGGTTATATTAGCCATATTAAGGCATATAGGATATTTAATAGAAAAACCCTGGTGGTAGAAGAATCGATACATGTTGTATTTGATGAGATGAGCTTGCTGCAAAGCAACTCTTCTAGTGTGCTTATTGAAGATGCAGGTGCAAAGCTGAAAGAAATTATCTTGGATGAACCGTCCGAAGACAAAGGTGAAAAGTTCATCAAGATCACCACTCCAACCCCTATTGGAGAGGTTGATGATCAAGATGAAGAAGTCATCCAAGATGAAGAAGTCACCCCAGTGATAGAAGACAATCCAGATGCAAGGACTATAGAGCTCAGACATCTGAAGGATCACCCCATGGACCAGATCATAGGAGATCCCCGGGATGGTGTCAGAAATTATAGAGGTACAACTAATGAGAATCTATATTTAAGTTTTCTCTCGCAGGTTGAACCAAAGAAGCTTGAGGAAGCAAACTCAGACGCATCGTGGATAATGGCAATGGAAGAAGAACTTAACCAGTTCAAGCATTGCAAAGTATGGAAGCTTGTTCCAAGACCCAAAGGTAAGAACGTCATTTGGACATAATGAGTCTACAGGAACAAGATGGACGAGGATGGAATGATTATAAAGAACAAGGCCAAACTTGTCACAAAAGGTTATCGTCAAGAAGAATGAATCGTCTTCGACCAAACGTACGCTCCAGTGGCAAGGCTGGAGGCAATAAGGTTATTCCTAGCATATGCTTCACTCAAAGGCTTCACTATCTACCAGATGGACGTGAAGTCTGCCTTCCTTAATGGTGACATAAAGGAAGAGGTCTATGTGGAACAACCTCCAAGTTTCATTGATTCTAACTTTCCTGATTATGTGTACTTACTGCATAAAGCATTATATGGTCTGAAACAAGCTCCTCGAGCATGGTACGAGATGTTGTCTAGCTTTCTACTTGAGAACAAGCTCACAAGGGGAAAGATAGACAAGACATTATTTCTTAGGGAAATTAAAGACAAGATTTTGCTATTGTAAATCTATGTCGACGACATTATTTTTGTCTCTACAGATGACAACCTCTGCAAGAAGTTTTCAAAACTTATACAAGGGAAGTTTGAAATGAGCAGTATGGGTGAGCTGAAGTATTTCTTAGGGCTTCAGGTGAAATAGTCTGAAGATGGAATTTTCATCTCGCAGACCAAGTTCACCAAAGAGCTAATTAAGAAATTCGGAATGGAGAACACAACCTCGATGAGGACTCCAATGGGTTCAACTATGTCTTTAGACAAAGATGAAAAAGGGAAACATTTTGATGAAACCAAGTACAGAAGCATTATTGGTTCCTTGCTCTACCTTAATGCAAGTAGACCTGACATAATGTTCTCAACATGTGTCTGTGCTAGATTTCAGGTGAACTCTAAGGAATCTCACTACGCTGCTACAAAGCGGATTTTGAGATACCTTAAAGGTACACCAAATCTTGGCTTATGGTACCCAAGAAGTAATGACAGCGAACTAGTAGGTTTTTCAGATGCAGATTTTGCAGGGAGCAAAGACGACAGGAAAAGCACTTCAGGGACTTGCCAATTCTTTGGAAGAAGGCTCATCTCCTGGAGTAGCAAGAAGCAAAACTGTATGATAATCTCAACGGCTGATTCAGAGTACATCTCTGCAGGCAGTTACTGTGCACAGTTACTTTGGATAAAGAATCAGTTTGAGGACTACAACATGAAGTTTGAAAAGATTCCATTGTTTTGTGACACTTTCAATGTAATAGCAATAGCCAACAACTCAGTCTCGCACAGCCGGACAAAGCATATAGAGCTAAGACATTTTCACGAAGCCGCTGGACGAGACCAAGTTCTCGTTCTTTGAAACAGAACTTGGTATGCTCAACAAAGAAGACTAGAAGAAGCTGGACTTTCAAGAAGGCTCAAGGCTTAAAGGTTAGAGAAATATTGGAATTTTCGAAAGTTTAAGTTTTTGAATCGAGTAAGTTACAGCCTACTCGAGTAAGTATATGACCTACTCGAGTAGTAGAATACCATACTCGAGTAGTCTACTTGACCTACTCGAGTAGCAGACTGATATACTCGAGTAGTCAACTTTACATACTCGAGTACCTCACTCATCTACTCGAGTACCTCTCTCCCCTACTCGAGTACTTCTGTTTACCTACTCGAGTGACTCCTGATTCTTCTACTCGTGTATGTGTCGAGTCGTGTTTTTCAAATTTTTGTATGCGCAAACCAAGGGCAATGTTGCCCCTTCTATGATTTCCTAAACCTCGGGTTATATAAATAAGAAAATCCGGAAATTTCCCTACACGAAATCATTTTCGCTCTCTCGAGCTCCCGACTAGCTCTTCACCTTCCTCAATCAGTGGTAGTGCCGCTCCCTTTCCGTCTCCCCGTCGAAATTTTCTAGGGTTTCTGCATCTCCAAGACTTCTAAATTATGGTCGTCGTCTCTAAAATCGGTGTGGGTTCGGAGTTAGTCTCCGTCGGGATTGCAGAGCTCTCTGACGACTTTCATCATCTCATGATTCTCCTCGACACCGCGGGATTAAATTTCATCCTTCAAGAACCGTGTCGCATTCTCTTCTCAGATGTAGCAGAATTCTTCAGGAATGTAAAGGCCAAGCGCCATGGCACAGTATTGAAGTCTTCGGTTAAAGGTATCAAGATCAAATTAACCCAGAATTCTATTTCTCAATTACTTCGGCTGCCAGTTGTCGATGCAGATGAATTTCTGGGTGATGAAGAATATTCCACAGCTTGCTTGTTCTGTGGAATTTCTGCTGATGCAAAGTATATCAGAAGATCTGACATGAATGCAGAAGGTAAACTGCTAGTGGATATAATAAGTAAAATTCTGTTATGTAAAACCAACTCCATCAGAGATATCCCTTTATACTTCTTTGAATTGATGCAAGCAATTGTTTGTAGAAAAGCCTTTCAGTTTGGCTTGTTGTTTTTGAATAAAATAAAAGACAGCATCAAATCCCCCAACTATGCAAGGATTATTTCCTTACTCCTTCATGAGATAAACCCTGACACCTTCAACTTCTCCAAAGGGAGCATCCTTCACCACATGAAGAAGGTCTCCATCTCCTCAATTCAAAGATGGGAGCTCAAGTTGCAAAATCCCTCTCAAGCTGCCAAAGGCACTAAAGCTATAGACACAGTGGACAGGACTCCATCTCCTTCTCCATCTCAGGTCCCCAGCTCCTCTGGCGCACCTATTGAGGGGGAGCCTGCTCCTACTGTTCAAGCCAGGATGTCTACTCCTCCTCCACCTACTCCTCCACCAGTCACTCCAGATGATATCCTCACAGATCAACAAGTTCAAGAAGCACTCCTATCCACTGATGCTGCTATCAATGAAATGATAGAAGAATTAACTGCAGATGAACCACCTCCTACTCTCTTTTCAAATGCTCCAGTCACTGACATTCCCAAGGACACATCTCCAGTGCAGTCTCCAGCAAGGTCTCCAGTCACCTCTCCAGCAAAATCTCCCGATGCCCCCAAAGAACAGCCAAAAATAATTCTCATTTCTGATGAGCTCTCACTTGAGCCTGCTGAAGCTCCTCTCAGGAATTTGGGTTTCTCTCACCCTCAGATGATGGATGAAGGGGATGCCATGTTACCCACTACAATAGCTCAGAGCTCTGTTACCCTCTCAGAAATAGCTCCATGGGTAGCTCCTCCTATTCCTTCTGCTCCACCTACTTCTGCTCCTCCTGCTGCTACAACTACTTCATCCTCAGATTTGATAGCTCAGGTTCATCTTCTCCTTCAAGACCAGAAATCATACTTTGATACTTGTATCAAGACTGTAACTGATAAGGTAACTGCTCTAGAAACTGAGATGAGCAGAGGATTTGCTAAAATACAACATAATACTGATCTGCTCAGACATCAGTTCCAAATTGGTAGCAAAGCTTTAGACCACACCATAACCAGTGTTGGACAAGTTATGGAGCAAGGTCCGACTCTTGCTAATAATCAAATGGAATTGGACAAACGAGCTGAAGCCACTAAGATGAAAATCTGTGAAGAAGTTGGCACTTTCAAAGATGATGCCATCTCTCAGCTATCTGTAGAAGTCAGAAAGGGGGAGAAGTTGGTGAAAGAATATTTAGACAAATCTGATGCCCTCAAGAAAGAACTATGGGAAACTAAGGTGAAAGAGATCCATGATGATGTACTAGCTCAAATTTAGAGTGTCAAATTCATCACATATGACACTGTTGTATGGATGCACAACCAGATACTTCCAGAATTTGCTGTTGATCCTACCATTATCCATCATCACCTAAACCCTCTAGCTGTTGCTGATGTTCCTGCTCCTTGAAAGAAATTGTACCTAATCACCAAGAGGGGGGGCGGGGGGTGAATAGGTGACCTTAATCTTTTTAAACTTTTAGGCAGAATTAATCACAGAATTCATAAAACTTTAAACAGCAAACACAGAATCAGTCACACAAAGAGTACACACGGTTTTTATAGTGGTTCCCCAAGGTCTGGGTACATCCACTTTCCCTCTTTGCCTATCTAGTAGTGTACTAGATTCGGCCAAACTTCTCCACTACTCAGATCCTCAGATCTTACAGCTCAGAACCCCAAACAGGTTCCTACAACTCAGAGTGATCCCACTCCTACAACTCAGGCACACAGCCCTACCACTCAGTCTTCACAAAGACCTACACTCAGCCTTCAACAAGGCCTACACTCAGCCCTCAACAAGGCCTACACTCAGAGAAATGAATCTCCTACACTCAGGCACACAGGCCCTACCACTCAGCCTTTATAATTTCAGGATTACAACTCAGATCCCTTAGGATCCTACAATAAATTAAAATTACAAAGTATATACCCACAACTCAGAATGAGAGAGAAGAGTTGACTGTTTTCTTGATGAGTTCTTGGAAGAACTTTGCTGAGATCAACCTCCCTTGGCTTTCTTTAAAGCTTCTTGAATTAGAACACAGTAGGGTTGAAACTCTATGCAGATGATCTTCAATCACTGCTGACTTAAGAATCAGATCTCAATCTGAAACTTTCTTCACAGCCTGGTTCAACAGCTGTCTTCTTAGAAGGAGCTCTCTCTCTCCAACTTCTTAGATCTTCACTTGAAGGTATTCTTCTTTTAGTGTTGTTAGATCTTCAATGAATCCAATACTCAATCTTTAATTTATTTTCTGTCGAAGGAGATGGGTCTTTATATAGACTTTCTCCAAGGTAACCGGCTGTTCCGGTTTCTAACAACTTTTTGACAGCTCTGACAGTTGCAGTAGATCGGCTGGAATGGCAGCTGTCAAGTCATCCAGTCACTTCTTGAATTTTCTGTAACTGTCTGAAAGTGTCGATACAGTCAGTCTTTAAGTGTCGACACTGATAGACTAAGTGTCGACACAAGTAGACTACGTGTCGACACTAGCCTTGTTGGTGTCGACACAACTCCTTGTGTTGTTGTATCTGTATCTCGACACAGCTTCTTCTGAATTTGTCGACACTGATTCTGTGTGTCTACACAAGCCTTCTGTTGAATGTGTCGACACTGATTGAAGGTGTCGACACAAGTACTTCTTCAATACTTTATCTGATTTCTGTTGAGTGTCAACACAACTCCTTTGTGTTGACACAAGCCTTCTTGTGTTGAACTTTGTTGAGTGTCGACACATCCCCTTTTTGTGTCGACACATGCCTTCTGTGTTGAAACTTCTGCTGAGTGTCGACACATCTCCTTGTGTCGACACATGCTTCATGTGTTGATACTTTTGCTGAGTGTCGACACATTTTTCATTATGTCGACACTTGTACTTAAACTCTGTTGAAGTTTGCTGAGTGTCGACACAGCCTCCTAGTGTCGACACTTGTACTTGAACTTTGTTGATGTTTTGCTGAGTGTCGACACAGCCTCCTAGTGTCGACACTTTTGATGTCGACAAAGTTCCTCTGGGTGTCGACACTGATTCTTTAGACATTTCTTCATTGTGTGTCGACACTGCCTGTATGTGTCGACACTTATCTTCTGGTGTCGACTCTGCATCCCTTGTGTCGACACAACTACTCCAAGTGTCGACACTGCTTCTCTAGGTGTCGACACAAGCCCTCTTAAGTGTCGACACTTTTCTTCTGGGTGTCGACACATGGACTTAGAAACTTTTAAGCTTTCCCTGCAATTACTTAACCTGCACACATCAACTCAAAAACACATCAAATACACCATGATGTATATCATTGAGTAGGGTGAGGCTTCTTCAAATCAGGTACATATTTCCAATGTACCCAACAATCTCCCCCTATTTGGAGAAGTCATAACCCTTAGTCAATGATATACACCATACATAACAAATTCACAGTATGATGTAAAACAATATTAAATGACAGGGTAAGTACATAAACACGTATAAACAAAACATGTATACACAAATATCTCAGAACAGTAATGTAATAGATTTAACACATATCACATTGTTCTAACAACTTCAACATTTTCATTATTCAAAAGTTTACAGAAAGTTGAATGCAACTGATTACACATAGTATACTTAAGAAAAATTTCTATCCTAAGTCAGCTCAGGCTCCTTGATAACTATGCCCTTTCCAGATTGAATCTTTGCTTGAACTTGAGCTTCAGTGTCATCAGTAGCAGCAGGCTTCTTCCCTTTAAGATTTTTCTTTTTCTACTCTTCAGCCTTGATCTTCTGCCTTTCAAAATAATGATAAGGCTTTGGGAAGTACTTGCTAGGCTCCTGTGCAGTAGGAGGTAGCTTTCCCATCTTAGCATTTCTTCTATATTGAACAATAGCCTCGTGTCTGTTCTCATGTTTCCTCCACTCTTGTTCAGAGTACCATTTGCCTCTATCCAGAATATTATCTTTAGCAGCCTTCCAAGCAGTCAAAATGATATTCCTGGAGGTGGGGCTCCATTGTTCAAAATCAGGCCTTAACTCAACTTGCTCTCTGAATCTTTTCTTAGACAACTGAGCTTCTTGTTCCTTTAACAAGGCCTCTTGCTCTTTGAGTATTGCCTCTGGCACTGGTTGAACTACTTTCTCTATAATGACATTCTGATTTCCCTCAGGAGGACTATACATTGACTGTATATCTTGATGTATCATATCAAAGTCTGGTGGAGGGTATATTACTTGAGCCACTTCAGCTTGCTCCACTCCAAGATATGCAGGATTGATTTCAGACTCTGCAATATTGTCATCATCACATAAGGGTGGATATCCAAGGGTGGCTCTGATGGAATTTGAAATCCACTTTGCATGATCAGAGCCTGCCTGGACTAATACCCTCTCCCCCTTTATGACTTCTCTCTCAATGTGATCCGTCAGATCAACTTTCTGGAACCTTATTTGTGCATTCAGATAGTTTACTCCATCCTTATAGAAAGGTTTCAACCTTTGGAGCTTTTCAGTTACATTCTTCTGAGAGTCTTCATTAGCAGTTTTAACAGCAGTTAGGCTCTCTTGCAATTCTTTGTCAAATTCAGCCTTGGCAGTAGCACTTGCTGTAGTCTGAGCAGTAGCTATATTTTTCATTTCAGTTACTATTGCATTATGTGAAGCAGTCAAATTATCATTCATTCTTATCTGGTTCTCTAGGACATAGCCTTGCTTCACTTCTAGCTCATCAAGTTTTGTCTTTAGTTTCTCTTGATGTGTGGCCAGATAGACTACTACATTTCCTCCCTTATGGAAGCAGTTAGTCGTTTCTTTCTTGTTAAGATTTACTTCAAATCTGATAGACTTGATGTCTTGGGCCAGATCAAATTGAAGTGACTTATGCCCTTCATCCACATATTTTTCCAGAGCTTGTCTTTGCTCATCCAGCTTGATTTGTAAAGCCACCATCAGTGAACTGTAATCAGTAGATGGGGCAGGCTGTGGAGCAATTATTTGTAGGGCTTTCTTATAGTTCTGGCTCCTTCTTTTGAAGACTTGGAACTTCCTCTTCTTGGCCCTAACAGTATCTTCATCCTCTAAAGCAGATGTGCTAGCAATATCCACTCTTTCTTTATGACTAGGAGGTAACTCCTTCTCAGTCCTCTATGATTCCTTAGTATCCTTTGGCTTTTCAGTCTCTTTGCTTGCAGTTTCTTCTATAATCTCCACTTGCTCCCCCTCAATATGGATCTCCTCCCCCTCAGCAGCAGCTTTCTCTTTCTCAAAATCTGTTTGTAGAAGATCAGGGAACAACTCCTCTAAGGTAAATTCCTGTTGAGGAAGGGCTGGAGAATCTCTTATCTCATCAACCACTTGATCAGCTACAGATGTGTCCTCCATGACAACATCTTGTGGTTGAGGAGTATCTGTGTGTGCTGATGAACATTAGGTAATGAATCAGACAGAACTTCATCCTCTATAGGGAAATCAAATTGATTAATGTCAGTTATTACCTCTAGTATGGTTTGAGTAGCTTGTTCACTCTCTAGTGGATTTGGCTCTTCCACAAGTAGAGGCTCCCTCTGGATGGAATCCAGGTGAATTGGGCTTGCTGGTGGTAGCTCCCCCTGCCTCTGTGCTTCTTTTTGTCTTGCTGGAGACTGACCAGCATTTCCAGTTTCTTCATCATCAGGTGTAAACACTACTTGCTCTTTAGAGCTGCTAGAGGATTCTTGAGCCACACTGGTTGTTTTCTTCTTCTTCTGGGGTGTTGTCTTTTCTGGAGTCGGTAGTTCCTTTGTTAGCACCCTATCCCACCTAGAGAAGATTCTCAAATCCATTCTCCGCATGTGGTTTATTTTTGAACCTGCAGCTTGATTCATTACCTCTGGAATACTTCCAGCAAGGTATAAACTTAGTATTCTTCCCAGATTGTGCTTCTTCATACTTTCTTTTATCTTCTCAAACACAACTGCAGACCAATCAGTATCAAGTTTAAAGATAATCCTTGTCATCAAACTGAACATATAAGCTGAAATTCTGTCATGTCCTCCAGGCTTTCTCAAGATGACTTTGCCAACTATCTCAGATAAGAATTTCCCTTGAATGTTCATTCCTTTTTTATTGAAAACAGATCCAATTTTCAGATTGGAATCTAGTCCACACCATCTCAATGCTTCTCTAGTCTTAGAAGCAGAAACATCTTCTTCTTCCTGAGTTCTTGGTAGTTGAAGTACTTTTCTTAGACTTTTAGGAGAGACCTTCACCTTTTCCCCGTGAACTCTTGACTTAATCTTGAGTCCTGATTCATCTAGTGTTGCTGCATTCAGAAACTCCAGGACCTCCTTCTTCCAGATCTTGATCGGTTCTGAAATAAGAAATTCTAACCCAGTCTCTGCTATTAGGGTTACCACTCCTTTGATTTCAGGTTCCGCCTCATCAAAGGCATGCTGCACGAGTTCATAACCTTCATTAACATTCTCTTCTAGCTTGGGCGCCATTAGGGTTTGAAGAAATTTGAATTTAGAGAAGAGAGATGTCGACACACAAGTTTTGTCTCAAAACTTTGGTGAGCGTATCGACAAACAATGGAAAAAACCTATTTATACCTTTCTAGAGTCGAAGATGAAAGGGCGCGTCAAAATACTTAAATTGTGTCGACATTGTTAAAAAGTGTCGACACTTACTTATAATGTCTCGACAACTATGTGGCGACACAAGTATAGTCGACAGAATGTATGTGTCGACACTTGTATATGTGTCGACAGCACTTAGCTCGACATTTAGTCGAGACTTTACTAGACTAATTCTGTGTATAGCTTAAGTGTCGACACCACCTTGGATGTGTCGACACCTACACTGCATGTGTCGACACTAATTTACTGAAGTGTCGACACAGACTTCCTAGATGTGTCGACACCATTTCTCTGAAATGTCGACACCACTTCTATGTGTCGACACAGACAACTCTGTGTGTCGACACCATTTTACTTAGCCAATTTTTTTTGTAAACTATTCTAAGTTTATCATCCCTAATTCAATTTTAAATTTATTGAATTTGGTTTCATCTAAGGGCTTAGTATACATGTCAGCTAGCTGATTATCTGTATTAATATATTCTAGTGAAATATCTCCTTTTTCCACATGTTCTCTTAGAAAATGGTATTTTATTTCTATGTGCTTAGTCCTACTATGGGAGACAGGATTGTTTGCAATAGAAATATCACTAGTAGAATCACAAAATAAAGGTGTTCTACTTACTTGAATACCATAATCTTCTAATTGATGTTGTATCCATAGAAGCTGAGCACAGCAACTTCCTGCAGCAACATACTCTGATTCTGCTGTGGAGATAGCCACACTTGTTTGTTTCTTGCTACTCCATGATATCAGCCTTCCACCTAGGAATTGACAGGTACCAGTTGTACTTTTCCTATCTTTCTTGCAGCCTGCAAAATCTGCATCTGAATAACCTGTCAGTACAAAGTCTCCATTCCTAGGGTACCAAAGGCCTAGATAAGGAGTGCCCTTAAGATATCTCAAAATTCTTTTGACTGCTGTCAAATGAGATTCTTTAGGGCAAGCTTGGTACCTAGCACAGACACATGTAGAATACATGATATCTGGTCTACTAGCAGTCAAATACAATAGGGAGCCAACTATCCCTCTATACAAAGTTTCATCTACAGGTTTCCCTGCATCATCTTTGCATAAAGACATTGTTGACCCCATAGGAGTTTTCATGGTAGTGGATGTTTCCATACCATATTTTCTTATCAACTCTAGGGTGAACTTAGACTGGCATATGGATAAACCATCCTCAGTCTGTCTAACTTGGAGACCCAAGAAGAACTTAAGTTCCCCCATACTACTCATTTCAAATTGTCCTTGCATTAGTTTTGCAAACTTGCTGCAAAGACTACTTTCTGTAGACCCAAATATGATGTCATCTACATATATTTGGACTAAGATGATCTTGCCTCTGGATTCCCTAAGGAATAGAGTGTTGTCTATTTTCCCCCTTGTGAATTTATTCTCAATGAGAAAACTAGACAGGGTCTCATACCAAGCCCTAGGGGCTTGTTTTAACCCATACAATGCCTTCCTAAGTCTATAAACATAATTAGATTTAGTAGAATCAACAAAACCTGATAGTTGTTCTACATAGACTTCTTCCTTCAGATTTCCATTCAGAAAAGCTGACTTAACATCCATTTGGTATACTTTAAACCCTTGATAGGTTGCATAGGCAAGAAACATCCTTATGGCCTCCAGTCTGGCTATTGGAGCAAAAGTTTGATCAAAGTCAATACCTTCTTCCTGCCTATATCCCTTAGCAACCAGTCTAGCTTTGTTGTTCACAATAACTCCATGTTCATCCATCTTGTTCCTAAAGATCCACTTAGTTCCTATAATGTTGTGGTCCTTGGGTTTAGGAACTAGCTCCCAGCCATTGCATCTTTTGAACTTGTTCAGCTCCTCTTGCATAGCCTCAATCCAATGAGGGTCTAGGATTGCTTCTTCAAATTTCTTTGGCTCTACTTGGGATAGAAAGCTGGAGTAGAGAACTGAACTTAGATTCCTGCTCCTTGTTTGTACCCCTTGTCTGAGATCACCAATAATTTGATTGGCTGGATGATCTTTTAGATGTCTATTTGCTGGAGGCAGCCTGTCTTCAGGTTGTACACCTTCATTCTCTTCAACTTGCTGAACCCCTTGGTCTTCTTCTGCATCAGGTGTAACTAGTACTCCCCCTGGACAACAGCCACTATCATCCACTTGCTGACTTGCAGTAGAACCTTCTTCAATAGTAAGCCTGTCCATCTTCTCAGTCACACCTGTGGAGCTGCAAATACTTCTAGACAATTCGTTGTTAATGAGTCTGGCTTCATCAAAAACTACATGAACAGACTCTTCTACAACTTGAGTAGTCAAGTTGTAGACCATATAAGCCTTACTGTTGTTGTTGTACCAAACAAAGATCCCCTCTTGGGATTTGGCAGCAAACTTGGTTAAGTAAGACTTACCATTGTTAAGTATATAACATTTACAACCAAAGATCCTGAAATAGGATAGATTTGGTTTTCTGCCTTTCACAATCTCATAGGGGGTCTTATTGTGGCTCTTGGTGATAGTAGCCCTATTAATTACATGACATGCAGTATTTACTGCCTCAGCCCAGAAATATTCAGGGAGAGATGTGCCACTTAACAGGGTTCTACCAGCCTCAATCAAGGTTCTATTTTTCCTTTCAGCAATGCCATTTTGCTGAGGTGTTCTTGGTGAAGAAAATTCCTGAAAAATTCCAAATTCTTCACACAGTTTTGTCATACTGTCAGACTGAAATTCAGTACCATGGTCACTTCTGATTTTGACCACTGTACTGTCCAATTCATTCTGAATTTGTTTAACAAAGCTGTATAAGATACTTGGAGTTTTAGATTTCTGTCTAAGGAAGAACACCCAGGAAAACCTTGAGTAGTCATCTACAACCACAAATGTTTAGACCTTCCTACCTAGGCTGTGAACTGGCATAGGACCAAAGAGATCCATATGCAAGAGGTATAAGCACCTCACAGCATCTTTGTTCTCAATGTCATTAAAGGTGGATCTAGTCTGCTTGCCATTTTGACAAGCTGAGCATATCTCATTCTTAATACACTTAACCTGAGGACCATTCCTCACTAACTCTTTACTATAGAGTTGACCAATTGTCTTATAGTTAAGATGGGCTAGCCTCTTGTGCCATTTAACACAATGAGAGACTTTCTCATCAGCTCCAAGACACACAGGAGAAACATTGTTCTCATACATAATGTCTAGACAATAGACATTTCTCTTCCTATAACCTGTCAGAATGATCTTTTGATCATTTGACCTCCTGATATGACAACCATCTTTGACAAAAGAGATGTCATATCCTAAATCACTCAGCTGACTTATACTAATGAGGTTGTGTTTCAAACCTTTAACATAGCCACTTGAGTAATTATAATAAGGTTGCTAGAAATGTTACCAAAGCCTTTGATGATTTCTTTTTCAGAACCACCAAAGGTGACTTTAGGACCATCCTTGATTGGTGTATAGTCCTTCAGCAATCCCCTAGTTCCAGTCATGTGCCTGGAACATCAACTGTCCAAGTACCATATTGGGGCATGGCCACTTGGACTCACCTGCAAAATAGATTACTTAACCTTAGAACCCAAAAACTTCTTGGGTCCTTGGTGCAAGTTAGTCTGACTCTTGACAAAACTACCTGTAGCTTTTTTAGCAGGCAGTTTGCTACCCATCTTGGCACTGGAATTGTGCCAACAATCTATGACAAAGTGGCCTACCTTGCCACAACACCAGCACTCAAATCTATTGTACCTTTGTTTAGGTACAACCCTGGCTATTTTGTCTACAGCAGGCTTCTTGTTGAGTACTAGGGCTTTGCCCTTAGATTTGGACTTGACTGTCCAAGCAGGTTTTGTAAACCCCAATCCAGTTTTACCCTTATGAGGGGCAAACTCATCTATCAAAGGTAGAACAGACTTTGGTTTAGAAAAACTTGCTACTATATCTCTCTCTTTCTGAAAACTAATCTCCAGATTTCTGATTTGATCATTTTTAAATGTTATAGTCCCCATCTGAATAACAGTAATGTGCTTCAGTCTGGCTATTTCATTTAATTTCTGATCAAGCAACTTGTCAAAATCTGTTGCAGCAACTTTAAGACTGGCAATATCCTTAGCCTGACTCTTGGCCAAGGATTTGCTTTTCTTCAAAGCTTGCAACACTACTCTATATTCATCAATCAACTGATGAATATCTCCTTCAGATTCAGATCCACTAACATCACTTGATGATGATGTATCTGAATCTGACTCAGTACTAGAAATTGAACTAACAGAACAATTTTGTACCTGACTTGGTCCAGGCTGATCCTGGATTTTGTCTCCTTCTGATAAGGCCATCAGTCCCTGGCACTGATTGTCCTCATGCTCATATATTGAGTTCATTAATTTTATGAACTCATCTTCCTCTTCTTCAGCAAACAGTCCAATATAAGCTTCAGCTTCTGAATCTGATTCTGAAGATGATATATCAGACAGACTTTTGTCCTTCTTAGCAACAAAGGACCTTTCCTTTTTGCCCTTGATTTGAGTCTTCTTCTTATCAGTTGACTCTTTCCTCTTCTCTGGACAGTCAGCAACAACATGTCCCTGTCTGTTACAACAATAGCAAACTATCTTTGAGGATGTAGTTTTACTTTGCTTGGACTTTCTTCTTTCATTCTTTGATGACTTCTGTGAAGTGGATGGCTTAGACCTCCACTGTTTCTTCTTAAGAAACTTCTGAAAATGTCTAGTGAAAGCTGCAAAATCTTCATCACTCTCACTGCTTTCAGAATTCTTGCTTTCTAACTCATCTGTCTCAGTCTCAGCAACTTTTGGAGGTGGAGATGGAGACTTACTTTTATATTTCCTAGTGGCTTCTGTCTTGAAAGCCACAGCTCTTTCTTTGTGCTCAACTCTGGTAGTCTTCTCTTCCTCCTTCCAAACCATTAGCTGCATTTCATAAGATAACAGCTTTCCAAATAATGTTGGAGGAGGAATGTTTGCTAATTTGGTCATTTCTCTTATGGAACAAATCTTGGTGTCTCAGTCCTTTGTCAAGGATCTCAAGAGCTTATCATTCAATTCATAATTGCTGAACTCTCTTCCATAAGACATCAACTCATTGACTATCCTATAGAATTTCTTGTAACACTCAGTTATGCTGTCAGACCTACCTTGTCTGAAGCTTTCATATTCTTGATTTAATAAAGACTTCATGTCTTGTCTTACCTCTTCTGATCCTTCCATATAGACTATCAGTGTATCCCACATTTCTTTAGAAGTTTTACAGTGAATCAAATTCTGAAATGTTGCATCATCTATTGCACTTACTATAATATTCTGGGCCCTCTTGTCCATAGTGGCCAGAATTATCTCATCTTTTGTCATTTCTGAATAATCTTTTGGAGTTCTCTGATTTGCATCTAGCACAGAGACTTTCATTGGCACATATGGCCCTTCTTTAACAGTAATGTAAATTCTTGGTCCTGAGGCTTCCATAAAAAGTCTAACCCTTTCTTTCCAAATGCCAAAAATTTCCTTTCTACAGATTGGCAACTTCATGTATCCTAGCTCTTTGTGATTCTCAATTGAACCAATTTTCTTGATTCTTGATTATACTGATTCTGCCAATAGGATCTTTACTCAGACTGTTATGTCCTTTTTGAGTAACCTCGCTCTGATACCACTTGAAATAAATTGTACCTTATCACCTAGAGGGGGGGGGGTGAATAGGTGACCTTAATCTTTTTAAACTTTTAGGAAGAATTAATCACAGAATTCACAGAACTTTAAACAGCAAACACAGAATCAGTCACACACAGAGTACACACAGTTTTTATAGTGGTTTCCCAAGGTCTGGGTACATCCACTTTCCCTCTTCGCCTATCTAGTAGTGTACTAGATTCGGCCAAACTTCTCCACTACTCCTCAGATCCTCAGATCTTACAGCTCAGAACCCCAAACAAGTTCCTACAACTCAGAGTAATCCCACTCCTACAACTTAAGCACACAGCCCTACCACTCAGTCTTCACAAAGACCTACACTCAGCCTTCAACAAGGCCTACACTCAGAGAAATGAATCTCCTACACTCAGGCACACAGGCCCTACCACTCAGCCTTTATAATTTCAGGCTTACAACTCAGATCTCTTAGGATCCTACAAGAAATTAAAATTACAAAGTAAATACCCACAACTCAGAATGAGAGAGAAGAGTTGACTGGTTTCTTGATGAGTTCTTGGAAGAACTTTGCTGAGATCAACCTCCCTTGGCTTTCTTCAAAGCTTCTTGAATTAGAACACAGTAGGGTTGAAACTCTATGCAGATGATCTTCAATCACTGCTGACTTAAGAATCAGATCTCAATCTGAAACTTTCTTCACAGCCTGGTTCAACAGTTGTCTTATTAGAAGGAGCTCTCTCTCTCTCCAACTTCTTAGATCTTCACTTGAAGGTCTTCTTATTTTAGTGTTGTTAGATCTTCAATGAATCCAATACTCAATCTTTAATTTATTTTCTGTCGAAGGAGAAGGGTCTTTATAAAGACTTTCTCCAAGGTAACCGGCTGTTCCGATTTCTAACAACTTTCTGACAGCTCTGATAGTTGTAGTAGACCGGTTGGAATGGCAGCTGTCAAGTCATCCAGTCACTTTTTGAATTTTCTATAACTGTCTGAAAGTGTCGAGACAGTCAGTCTTTAAGTGTCGATACTGATAGACTAAGTGTCGACACAAGTAGACTAAGTGTCGACACTAGCCTTGTTGGTGTCGACACAACTCCTTGTGTTGTTGTATCTGTATCTCGACACAGCTTCTTCTAAATGTGTCGACACTGATTCTGTGTGTCGACACAAGCCTTCTGTTGAATGTGTCGACACTGATTGAAGGTGTCGACACAAGTACTTCTTCAATACTTTATCTGATTTCTGCTGAGTGTCAACACAACTCCTTTGTGTTGACACAAGCCTTCTTGTGTTGAACTTTGTTGAGTGTCGACACATACCCTTTTTGTGTCGACACATGCTTTCTGTGTTGAAACTTCTGCTGAGTGTCGACACATCTCCTTGTGTCGACACATGCTTCATGTGTTGATACTTTTGCTGAGTGTCGACATATTTTTCATTATGTCGACACTTGTACTTAAACTCTGTTGAAGTTTGCTGAGTGTCGACACAGCCTCCTAGTGTCGACACTTGTACTTGAACTTTGTTGATGTTTTGCTGAGTGTCGACACAGCCTCCTAGTATCGACACTTTTGATGTCGACAAAGTTCCTCTGGGTGTCGACACTACTTCTAAGTGTCGACACTGATTCTTTAGACATTTCTTCATTATGTGTCGACACTGCCTGTATGTGTCGACATTTATCTTCTGGTGTCGACTCTGCATCCCTGGTGTCGACACAACTACTCCAAGTGTCGACACTGCTTCTCTAGGTGTCGACACAAGCCCTCTTAAGTGTCGACACTTTTCTTCTAGGTGTCGACACATGGACTTAGAAACTTTTAAGCTTTCCCTGTAATTACTTAACCTGCACACATCAACTCAAAAACACATCAAATACACCATGATGTATATCATTGAGTAGGGTGAGGCTTCTTCATATCAGGTACATATTTCCAATGTACCCAACACTCCTCCTCTGCACTTTTTTAGCATTTTTACGGAGTTATAGGAATGATAATATAGTTGTTTTAATTTTTCAACCTTTTTCATTTTCATTTTAAACATTTGTGCATTTAATTTTTCTGTTCTATTTTTATTCATTTCTACCGCATTCTAGCGGTAGAAATGTATTTATTTTAATTTTTCAAGCACTTAACTTTTGTGTTTATTTGCAAACCGTTTTGCTCTGTTAATTTTTATTTTCATTTTTTATGCATTTCTACCGCATTCTAGCGGTAGAAATGTAGTTATTTTAATTTTTCAGCCACTTAGTTTTCCTTATTTTTTGTACGTGTGCGCACTTATTTCCGCCTACTAGTTAAGAGTTAAATGGCGCATTGTTTTTATTTCATTCAGTATAGTGTGTGTGTGCGTATTTTACATTCTGTCTAGTGTGTGTGTGTGACTTTTACTTTTTGTAGAGTGTGTGCGTGTGTTGTATTTATTTACTCCTACTCATTTGAGTAGGACTCGCTTTATTTTCCCGCATACTCATTTGATTGGGACTTGCAATTTACTGCTTTCCTTTCCCGCTTTCCTTTTCCAGCTTTCGTTACTGCTTTCCATTTACTGCTTTCTCTTTATTACTTTCACCGCTTGTCGTCCCCATTCCGATGAGTGGCTAACCGTTCTTAGCCCTCAGTATCAAAGAGCATTGGGACAAATAAAATAGCTTAAAATAATTAAAGGTCATTATTTTCTAATTAATTAAAATTATATAAGATTTGCCTAGGGTTTACGAAGCGTAGGACCACATAATCGATGTGTGGGCCCTATTTCCTTACTCCATACGCTAGCTAGCCGAGAGGTTGTGCGTATGGACCGATCACACCCATCATGTTTTTGGCGCCGTTGCTGGGGAATTTTCGAGTCGTTATTTTGAACTCTAGAGACATATTAATTTTACCTATTTTTATATATATAATAAAAATTAAAAAATGGCCACCAAAAATACTAATACTAATAATAATAATAATAATAACTACGTTAAAAAAAACCAAAAACTAAAAAAAAACTTACGAAAAAAATAGTTTATATATATACTTATAATTTCATATATATTTATCTTAAAAAAACAAAAAAATGGAATAACGTTGTTTCCCAAAAAAATTAAATAACCCTATAAAACAAAAAACTTGAAAAAAAAACTACAAAATAAAAAAAAACAACAAAAATCTTGAAAATGAAAAAACTTAAAAAAAAATTTCATTATTTTTATGAAAAACAAAAGTACAAAAAACCCCTAAAAAATCCAAAAACCTCAAAAAGTCAAAAATCAAAAATCCTAAAAAGAGAATAAATATAAAATAAAAAAAGATGATAATCAAAAATACAAAAAAATGATAAAAACCCTAAAATTCCAAAAAATGTTTTATTAATTTTGTAACAAATAAAATCGAATATATCATATCTTAACCTTTTTTGCATTCCAAAAATCTAGTTTCGAGTTAATTTATAAGCGAATTTTACTTATTCTTTGTTTACTATTCGTTTATTAATTAAAGTTTGATAGATTTAAGTGTCTGGGATTAAGATTTAAAGAATTTTTTATCACTTTTTCTTATAATAGAGAACTTGTTTTTCACCGCCACTTCTAATGTTTATAAATAGAAGCTTGTCTTTTATGTTAGAAAATAACAACCACGGATTTCAATTATTTCTACTTCATGCTTTTAGAAACATCGGAAAGTTTATTTTAAAAAAGTTGCTCTCAAAACATTTTTATTAAAATCTAGTTTTCTTTTTGAAAAAATAAGCACACCACCTTTTTTTTCATGTCTTACCGAGCATGATTACCCCTATTTTATCCCTTAAAAGATCATATGTCAATGGGAATAAGATTTCGTTCCGTAAACATAGACACCCTATATTTAAAAAGATTATATGTTACGCAGTAAGAGGATAAAAAAAAAATTACTCCCACACATATATATTGGGTTAATTTAATTATTATGAAGTTGAAAAAGAAAAGAAAAGAAAAATAATATTAGAAAAATAAGATTTCATTTTCCTAATAATCCAAAAGAAAAAAAAATATATGCTGAGGTTCGAGAAAAAATTACCTCCCCTCTAAATCCAAGCCCTCTTCATAAACCACCAAACCACTTTTCCTATTTCAATGATTCTAGAATTAATTTAAATTATTTTTGAGAGCATAATTTTTAAATTGCATTATTTTCTTTAACTTCTTTTAAGCTAAAGTTTTTTATATAATTTCAATCCATCTTTGTTAAACTAATAAAAAAAAATTTTGCTTTCTATTTGTTTTATCTATAAGTCTTTCTGAAACTCTTTCTCTGTTTATAACTTTTCATAATTTAGGATTTAATTCTTTAACCCCAGATGTTTATTTTGATCTTACTTTCAAATAATTCAAACGGTAGTTAAAACTTAGGATTTCTTTAATTACTTATAAGTTCATCTCCAACTTTTGATCTGGAATAGCAAAAGCTTAAGTATGGGAGTATTTGATGAATTGTAAATATACCTAATTTTATGTACATTAAATAAGTTGTTTTTAGTTTATTTTTTTTATTTTTGTTTATTTTTCTTTAATAAATTTTTTTTTTTTGTAAATTTTATTCTAACTTAATTTTATTTTTGTTTCCTGAATTTTTCAGGAAATTGTCAAATTTTGCATGGGTCACGCCCGTATTCTTTGGTTCACGCCCGTGACCAGGGAGTGTCACGTCAAATTCCAGTGAAATCGGCATTTTTGAAGAAAAATCAACTATCACGCTCGTGACCCCTGCCCGTGTCACTCCCTCTCGACGAATTTCCTCTCGACGATCGTCGACATATTGGACACGCCCGTGTCACTCGCTCTCGACGATCGTTGACACATTGGACATGCCCGTGTCACTCTCGCTCGACATAATTGCACTCGACAATTGTCGACTCAACCCGACACGCCTAGCGTCATGCCCGTGACCTAGGGCGCGACTCCTCCAACTGGCCGACAAGACCCGCGCGGCGACTTTCAACGCAACCCGCGCCCAGATCCACCTTCCCGACACTCCCACCGTCACGCCCGTGACCTGGGGCGTGACCGCCACGTGTTCAGGCCGTAGTTAACTTTGATGTCAAATCTCGCCGGCCGCCATTTATACAGTGTCGACACGCCCCCTGACATGCCCGTGTTAGAGGGCGTGTTACATGAAATTTTTGCCTAGTTAAACCAGCTTGCTGGATGTATTCCTGTTCCAGTTTTTGGATCAATTTTGTATAGGGGATATGCTGCGTAGATGAGTTCCAATGCTATGTAAGGGATATTTTTCCCCCACACCTTAGTTTTATTCGTTCCTTTGTAACTCGTTCATTTTAACTTAATAAAATGTATTTTCATCTCCTTATTTGGCTTTGGAATGAATATAAACAACATACTCTTATGCAATCTTATTTTTTTTGTTTGTTTTAACTTAGTTTTTGTTCTTTTAAAATGTGTGTGTGTGTATGAGATTAATTTTCATGTTTTTATGTTTAGTTATTTTTACTTAGTTTTGGTTATACTTAGCATTTTTATAGATTTTTCAGTCATTCCTACAAACCAGTAAAAACGTTTTAAAGTGTTTTCATTTTCCTTCAAACTAGATTTTCAATTTTAGGTTGTAAAACTTTTTCGTTCTTTTTTCCTTTATTCACACGTTTTTAGCATTTTTACGGAGTTATAGGAATGATAATATAGTTGTTTTAATTTTTCAAGCATTTTCATTTTCATTTTAAACTTTTATCCATTTAATTTTTTTTGTCTTATTTTTATTCATTTCTACCGCATTCTAGCGGTAGAAATGTATTTATTTTAATTATTCGAGCACTTTACTTTTGCGTTTATTTGCAAACCGTTTTGCTCCGTTAATTTTTATTTTCACTTTTTATGCATTTCTACCGCATTCTAGCGGTAGAAATGTAGTTCTTTTAATTTTTCAGCCACTTAGTTTTTCTTATTTTTTGTACGTGTGCGCATTTATTTTCGCCTACTCGTTAAGAGTTAAATGGCGCATTATTTTTATTTCATTCAGTAGAGTGTGTGTGTGCGTATTTTACATCCTGTCGAGTGTGTGTGTGAGTTTTACTTTCTGTAGAGTGTGTGCGTGTGTTGCATTTATTTACTCCTACTTGTTTGAGTAGGAGTCGCTTTATTTTCCCGCCTACTCATTTGAGTGGGACTTACAATTTATTGATTTCCTTTCCTGCTTTCCTTTTCCAGCTTTCTTTACTGCTTTCTCTTTATTACTTTCACCGCTTGTCGTCCCCATTCCAATGAGTGTCTAACCGTTCTTAGACCTCAGTATCGAAGAGCATTGGGACAAATTAAGTAGCTTAAAATAATTAAAGGTCCTTATTTTCTAATTAATTAAAATTACTTAATGTTTGTCTAGGGTTTACGAAGCATAGGACCACATAATCGATGTGTGGGCCCTATTTCCGTAGTCCATACGCTAGCTAGCCAAGAGGCCGTGCGTTTGGACGATCACCCCCATCAAATTTTTGGCGCCATTGCCGGGGAATTTTCGAGTCGTTATTTTGAACTCTAGAGACATAATAATTTTACATATTTTTATTTATATAACAAAAATTAAAGAATGGCCACCAAACATACTAATACTAATAATAATAATTATAACTACCTTAAAAAAACCAAAAACTTTAAAAAAAACTTACGAAAAAAAAGAGTTTATATATATACTTATAATTTAATATATATTTATTTTAAAAAAATAAAAAAATGAAATAGCGCTGTTTCCCAAAAAACTTAAAAAACCCTATAAAACAAAAAACTTGAAAAAAACTACAAAATCAAAAAAAAAAACAAAAAAATCTTGAAAATGAGAAAACTTAAAAAAAAATTCATTATTTTTATTAAAAAAAACTACAAAAAACCCCTAAAAAATCCAAAAACCTCAAAAAGATAAAAATAAAAAATCCTAAAAAGAGAATAAATATAAAAATAAAAAAAAGATGATAATCAAAAATACAAAAAAAGATAAAAACC
Organism: Platanthera guangdongensis; assembly: GCA_039583875.1. NCBI lineage: Eukaryota > Viridiplantae > Streptophyta > Magnoliopsida > Asparagales > Orchidaceae > Platanthera > Platanthera guangdongensis. Next base: position 65,717,653 of record CM077164.1, read on the forward strand.
CTAAAATTTAAAAAAATGTTTTGTTAAATTTGTAACAAATAAAATCGAATATATCATATCTTAACCCTTTTTGCTTTCCAAAAATCTAGTTTCGAGTTAATTTATAAGCGAATTTTACTTATTATTTGTTTACTATTTGTTTATTAATTAAAGTTTGATAGATTTATATGTCTAGGGTTAAGATTTAAAAAAAACTTTGTCTTTTTCTTATAATAGAGAACTTATTTTTCACCACCACTTCTAATTTTTATAAATAGAAGCTCGTCTTTTATGTTAGAAAATAACAACTATGGATTTCAATTATTTCTACTTCATGCTTTTAAAAACATCGGAACGTTCATTTTAAAAAGGTTGCTCTCAAAACTTTTTTATTAAAATCTAGTTTTCTTTTTGAAAAAATAAACCCACCACCTTTTTTTTCATATATTACGTGGCATGATTACCCCTATTTTATCCCTTAAAAGATCTTATGTCAATGGGAATAAGATTTCGTTCCCTAAACATAGGCACCCAATATTTAAAAAGATTATATGTTACGGAGTAAGAGGATAAAATTCATTACTCCCACATATATACATTGGGTTAATTTAATTATTATGAAGTTGAAAAAAAAATGAAAAGAAAAATGATATTAGGAAAATAAGATTTCGTTTTCCTAATAATCCAAAAGAAAAAAATATATATGCTGAGGTTCGAGAAAACATTACCTCGCCTCAAAATCCAAGCCCTCTTCATAAACCACCAAACCACTTTTCTTATTTCAATGATTGTAGAATTAATTTAAATTATTTTTGAGAGAATGATTTTTAAATTGCATTATTTCCTTTAACTTCTTTTAAGCTAAAGATTTTTATATAATTTCAATCCATCTTTGTTAAACAAACAAAAATAAATTTTTGCTTTCTATATGTTTTATCTAGAAGTCTTTTTGAAACTCTTCCTCTATTTGTAACATTTTCATAATTTAGGATTTAATTCTTTAACCCCGAATGTTTATTTTGATCTTACTTTCAATTAATTCAAACGGTAGTTAAAACTTAGGATTTCTTTAATTCCTTATAAGTTCATCTCCAACTTTTGCTCTAGAATAGCAAAAGCTTAAGTATGGGGGTATTTGATGAATTGTAAATATACCTAATTTTATTTACATTAAATAATTTACTTTTGGTTTATTTTTGTTATTTTTGTTTATTTTTCTTTAATAAATTGTTTCTTTTTTGTAAATTTTATTCTAACTTAATTTTATTTTTGTTTCCTGAATTTTTCAGGAAATTGTCAAATTTTTTATGGGGCACGCCCGTGTTCTTTGGGTCACGCCCGTGACCAGGGCGTGACAAGTCAAATTTTAGTGAAATCATTATTTTTGAAGAAAAATCAACTGTCACGCCCGTGACCCCAGCCCATGTCACTCCCTCTCGACGATTTTACTCTCGACGATCGTCGACACATTGGACACGCCTGTGTCACTCGCTCTCGACGATTGTCGACACATTGGTCACGCACGTGTCACTCCCGCTCGGCAAAATTGCTCTCGACGATTTTCGACTCAACCCGGCACGCCTAGCATCACGCCCGTGACCTAGGGCGCGACTCCTCCACCTGGCCGACAGACCCACGTGGTGACTTTCAACGCAACCCATGCACAGATCCACCTTCCCAACACGCCCACCGTCACGCCCGTGACCTAGGGCGTGACCGCTGCGTGACCACCACATGTCCAGGACGAAGTCAACTTTGATGTCAAATCTCGTCGGCTGCCATTTGTACAGTGCCGACACGCCCCCTGACACGCTTGAGTCAGAGGGCATGTTACATGAAATTTTTACCTATTTAGACCAGCTTGCTGGATGTATTCATGTTCCACTTTTTGGTTCTATTTTATATAGGGGATATGCTGCGTAGATGAGTTCCAATGCTATGTAAGGGATATTTTCTCCCCCTCTCCTTAGTTTTTGTTTTCGTTCATTTGTAACTCGTTCATTTTAACTTAATAAAATGTGTTTTCATCTCTTTATTTGGCTTTGGAATGAATCTAAACAACCTACTCTTATGCAATCTTATTTTTTTCTTGTTTGTTTTAACTTAGTTTTTGTTCTTTTAAAATGTGTGTGTGTGTGTGTATGAGATTAATTTTCATGTTTTTATATTTAGTTATTTTTACTAAGTTTTGTTTATACTTAGGATTTTTATAGCTTTTTCAGTCATTCCTATAAACCCGTAAAAACGTTTTAAAGTATTTTTAATTTTCCTTCAAACTAGATTTTCGTTTTTAGGTTGTAAAACTTTTTCGTTCCTTTTCCTTTATTTGCACTTTTTTAGCATTTTTACGGAGTTATAAGAATGATAATATAGTTATTTTAATTTTTCAAGCATTTTCATTTTCATTTTAAACTTTTATCCGTTTAATTTTTCTGTCCTATTTTTATTCATTTCTACCACATTCTAGCGGTAGAAATGTATTTATTTTTATTTTTCGAACACTTAGCTTTTGCGTTTATTTACAAACGGTTTTGCTCCGTTAATTTTTATTTTCACTTTTTATGCATTTTTACAGCATTCTAGCGGTAGAAATGTAGTTATTTTAATTTTTCAGCCACTTAATTTTCTTATTTTATGTACATGTGCGCATTTATTTCCTCCTACTCATTAAGAGTTAAATGACGCATTGTTTTTATTTCATTCAGTAGAGTGTGTGTGTGTGTGTGTGCGTATTTTACATTCTGTCGAGTGTGTGTGTGAGTTTTACTTGCTGTAGAGTGTGTGCGTGTGTTGCATTTATTTACTCCTACTCGTTTCAGTAGGACTCGCTTTATTTTCTCGCCTACTCATTTGAGTGGGACTTGCAATTTACTGCTTTTTTTTCCCATTTTTCTTTTTCATCTTTCTTTACTGCTTTACATTTACTGCTTTCTCTTTATTGCTTTCACCGCTTGCCGTCCCCAATCCGATGAGTGGCTAACTGTTCTTAGCCCTCAGTATCGAAGAGCATTGGGACAAACAAAATAGCTTAAAATAATTAAAGGTCCTTATTTTCTAAATAATTAAAATTACTTAAGGTTTGCCAAGGGTTTACGAAGCGTATGACCATATAATCGATGTGTGGGCCCTATTTCCGTAGTCCATACACTAGCTAGCCGAGAGGCCATGCGATGGACCGATCACCCCCATCAAGTTTTTGGCGTCGTTTCCAGGGAATTTTCGAGTCGTTATTTTGAACTCTGGAGACCTATTAATTTTACCTATTTTTATATATATAACAAACATTAAAAACTGGCTACTAAAAATACTAATACTAATAATAATAATAATAATAATAACTACCTTAAAATAAACTAAAAACTTAAAAAAAACTTACGAAAAAAAATAGTTTATATATATACTTATAATTTCATATATATTTATCTTAAAAAAAATAAAAAAAATGAAATAGCGCTGTTTCACAAAAAAATTAAAAAACCCTATAAAACAAAAAACTTGAAAAAAAAACTACAAAATAAAAAAAAACAACAAAAATCTTGAAAATGAAAAAACATTAAAAAAAATTTCATTATTTTTATTAAAAATAAACTACAAAAAACCCCTAAAAATCCAAAAACCTCAAAAAGATAAAAATCAAAAATCCTAAAAAGAGAATAAATAGAAAAATAAAAAAAAGATGATAATCAAAAATACAAAAAAATGATAAAAACCATAAAATTCCAAAAAATGTTTTGTTAATTTTGTAATAAATAAATCGAATATACCATATCTTAACCCTTTTTTGCTTTCCAAAAATCTAGTTTCGAGTTAATTTATAAGCGAATTTTACTTATTTTTTGTTTACTATTCATTTAATAATTAAAGTTTGATAGATTTAGGTGTCTGGGGTTAAGATTTAAAAAATTTTTTATTTCTTTTTCTTATAATAGAGAACTTGTTTTCCACCACCACTTCTACTTTTTATAAATAGAAGCTCGTCTTTTATGTTAGAAAATAACAACCATAGATTTCAATTATTTCTACTTCATTCTTTTAGAAACATCGGAACGTTCATTTTAAAAAGATTGCTCTCAAAACTTTTTTATTAAAATCTAGTTTTCTTTTTGAAAAAATAAACCCGCCACCTTTTTTTTCATGTCTTACCTGGCATGATTACCCCTATTTTATCCCTTAAAAGATCCTATGTCAATGAGAATAAGATTTCGTTCCGTAAACATAGACACCCAATATTTAAAAAGATTATATGTTACGGAGTAAGAGGATAAAATTCATTACTCCCACATATATACATTGGGTTAATTTAATTATTATGAAGTTGAAAAAGAAAAGAAAAGAAAAATGATATTAGGAAAATAAGATTTCGTTTTCCTAATAATCCAAAAGAAAAAAAATATATGCTGAGGTTCGAGAAAAAATTACCTCACCTCTAAATCCAAGCCCTTTTCATAAACCACCAAACCACTTTCCTATTTCAATGATTCTAGAATTAATTTAAATTGTTTTTGAGGGCATAATTTTTAAATTGCATTATTTCCTTTAACTTCTTTAAGCTAAAGTTTTTTATATAATTTTAATCCATCTTTGTTAAACTAATAAAAAAAATTTTTTGCTTTCTATTTGTTTTATCTATAAGTCTTTCTGAAACCCTTTCTCTGTTTATAACATTTTCATAACTTAGGATTTAATTCTTTAACCCCGGATGTTTATTTTGATCTTACTTTCAAATAATTCAAACGGTAGTTATAACTTAGGATTTCTTTAATTTTTTATAAGTTCATCTCCAACTTTTGATCTGGAATAGCAAAAGCTTAAGTATGGGAGTATTTGATGAATTGTAAATATACCTAATTTTATGTACATTAAATAAGTTTTTTTTAGTTTATTTTTGTTATTTTTGTTTATTTTTCTTTAATAAATTGTTTTTTTGTAAATTTTATTCTAACTTAATTTTATTTTTGTTTCCTGAATTTTTCAGGAAATTATCAAATTTTGCATGGGTCACACCCGTGTTCTTTGGTTCACGCCCGTGACCAGGGAGTGACATGCCAAATTCCAGTGAAATCAGCATTTTTGAAGAAAAGTCAACCGTCACGCCCGTGACCCCTGCCCGTGTCACTCTCTCTCGACGAATTTCCTCTCGACGATCGTCGACACATTGGACACGCCCGTGTCACTCGCTCTCGACGATCGTTGACACATTGGACATGCCCGTGTCACTCTCGCTCGACATAATTGCACTCGACAATTGTCGACTCAACCCGACACGCCTAGCGTCACGCCCGTGACCTAGGGCGCGACTCCTCCAGCTGGCCGCAAGACCCGCGCGGCGACTTTCAACGCAACCCGCGCCCAGATCCACCTTCCCGACACTCCCACCGTCACGCCCGTGACCTGGGGCGTGACCGCCACGTGTTCAGGTCGTAGTCAACTTTGATGTCAAATATCGTCGGCCGCCATTTGTACAGTGTCGACACGCCCCCTGAAATGTCAGTGTTAGAGGGCGTGTTACATGAAATTTTTGCCTATTTAAACCAGCTTGCTGGATGTATTCCTGTTCTAGTTTTTGGATCCATTTTGTATAGGGGATATGCTGCGTAGATGAGTTCAAATGCTATGTAAGGGATATTTTTCCCCCACTCCTTAGTTTTTTTCGTTCCTTTGTAACTCGTTCATTTTAACTTAATAAAATGTATTTTCATCTCCTTATTTGGCTTTGGAATGAATCTAAACAACATACTCTTATGCAATCTTATTTTTTTTGTTTGTTTTAACTTAGTTTTTGTTCTTTTAAAATGTGTGTGTGTGTGTATGAGATTAATTTTCATGTTTTTATGTTTAGTTATTTTTACTTAGTTTTGGTTATACTTAGCATTTTTATAGCTTTTTCAGTCATTCCTATAAACTAGTAAAAACGTTTTAAAGTGTTTTCATTTTCCTTCAAACTAGATTTTCAATTTTAGGTTGCAAAAAGTTTTCGTTCTTTTTTCCTTTATTCACACTTTTTTAGCATTTTTACGGAGTTATAGGAATGATAATATAGTTGTTTTAATTTTTCAAGCATTTTCATTTTCATTTTAAACTTTTGTCCGTTTAATTTTTCTGTCTTATTTTTATTCATTTCTACCGCATTCTAGCGGTAGAAATGTATTTATTTTAATTATTCGAGCACTTTGCTTTTGCGTTTATTTGCAAACCGTTTTGCTCCGTTAATTTTTATTTTCACTTTTTATGCATTTCTACCGCATTCTAGCGGTAGAAATGTAGTTCTTTTAATTTTTCAGCCACTTAGTTTTTCTTATTTTTTGTACGTGTGCGCATTTATTTTCGCCTACACGTTAAGAGTTAAATGGCGCATTGTTTTTATTTCATTCAGTAGAGTGTGTGTGTGCGTATTTTACATTCTGTCGAGTGTGTGTGTGAGTTTTACTTTCTGTAGAGTGTGTGCGTGTGTTGCATTTATTTACTCCTACTCGTTTGAGTAGGACTCGCTTTATTTTCCCGCCTACTCATTTGAGTGGGACTTGCAATTTACTGATTTCCTTTCCTGCTTTCCTTTTCCAGCTTTCTTTACTGCTTTCTCTTTATTACTTTCACGGCTTCCCGTCCCCATTCCAATGAGTGCCTAACTGTTCTTAGACCTCAGTATCGAAGAGCATTGGGACAAATTAAGTAGCTTAAAATAATTAAAGCTCCTTATTTTCTAATTAATTAAAATTACTTAATGTTTGCCTAGGGTTTACGAAGCATAGGACCACATAATCGATGTGTGGGCCCTATTTCCGTAGTCCATACGCTAGCTAGCCAAGAGGCCGTGCGTATGGACGATCACCCCCATCAAATTTTTGGTGCCATTGCCGGGGAATTTTCGAGTCGTTATTTTGAACTCTGGAGACATAATAATTTTACATATTTTTATTTATATAACAAAAATTAAAGAATGGCCACCAAAAATACTAATACTAATAATAATAATAATAATTACCTTAAAAAAACCAAAAACTTAAAAAAAACTTACGGAAAAAAAGAGTTTATATATATACTTATAATTTAATATATATTTATTTTAAAAAAATAAAAAAATGAAATAGCGCTGTTTCCCAAAAAACTTAAAAAACCCTATAAAACAAAAAACTTGAAAAAAAACTGCAAAATCAAAAAAAAACAAAAAAATCTTGAAAATGAGAAAACTTAAAAAAAAATTCATTATTTTTATGAAAAAAAACTACAAAAAACCCCTAAAAAATCCAAAAACCTCAAAAAGATAAAAATAAAAAATCCTAAAAACAGAATAAATATAAAAATAAAAAAAAGATGATAATCAAAAATACAAAAAAAGATAAAAACCCTAAAATTCCAAAAAATGTTTTGTTAAATTTGTAACAAATAAAATCGAATATATCATATCTTAACCTCTTTTGCTTTCAAAAAATCTAGTTTCGAGTTAATTTATAGCGAATTTTACTTATTATTTATTTACTATTCGTTTATTAATTAAAGTTTGATAGATTTACATGTCTAGGGTTAAGATTTAAAAAAACCTTTGTCTTTTTCTTATAATAGAGAACTTATTTTTCACCACCACTTCTAATTTTTATAAATAGAAGCTCGTCTTTTATGTTAGAAAATAACAACCATGGATTTCAATTATTTCTACTTCATGCTTTTAGAAACATCGGAACGTTCATTTTAAAAAGGTTGCTCTCAAAACTTTTTTATTAAAATCTAGTTTTCTTTTTGAAAAAATAAACCCACCACCTTTTATTTCATGTCTTGCATGGCATGATTACCCCTATTTTATCCCTTAAAAGATCCTATGTCAATGAGAATAAGATTTTGTTCTGTAAACATAGGCACCCAATATTTAAAAAGATTATATATTACGGAGTAAGAGGATAAAATTCATTACTCCCACACATATACATTGGGTTAATTTAATTATTATGAAGTTGAAAAAGAAATGAAAAGAAAAATGATATTAGGAAAATAAGATTTCGTTTTCCTAATAATCCAAAAGAAAAAATATATATATGCTGCGGTTCGAGAAAACATTACCTCGCCTCTAAATCCAAGCCCTCTTCATAAACCACCAAACCACTTTTCTTATTTCAATGATTCTAGAATTAATTTAAATTATTTTTGAGAGCATAATTTTTAAATTGCATTATTTCCTTTAACTTCTTTTAAGCTAAAGATTTTTATATAATTTCAATCCATCTTTGTTAAACTAACAAAAATAAATTTTTGCTTTCTATTTGTTTTATCTAAAAGTCTTTTTGAAACTCTTCCTCTATTTGTAACATTTTCATAATTTAGGATTTAATTCTTTAACCCCGAATGTTTATTTTGATCTTACTTTCAAATAATTCAAACGGTAGTTAAAACTTAGGATTTCTTTAATTCCTTATAAGTTCATCTCCAACTTTTGCTCTAAAATAGCAAAAGCTTAAGTATGGGGGTATTTGATGAATTGTAAATATACCTAATTTTATGTACATTAAATAATTTATTTTTAGTTTATTTTTGTTATTTTTGTTTATTTTTTTGATAAATTGTTTCTTTTTTGTAAATTTTATTCTAACTTGATTTTATTTTTGTTTCCTGAATTTTTCAGGAAATTGTCAAATTTTTCATGGGGCACGCCCGTGTTCTTTGGGTCACGCCCGTGACCAGGGCGTGACACGTCAAATTTTAGTGAAATCATTGTTTTTGAAGAAAAATCAACTGTCACGCCCGTGACCCCAGCCCATATCACTCCCTCTCGACGATTTTCCTCTCGACGATCGTCGACACATTGGACACGCTCGTGTCACTCGCTCTCGACAATCGTCGACACATTGGTCACGCACGTGTCACTCCCGCTCGGCAAAATTGCTCTCGACGATTTTTGACTCAACCCGGCACGCCTAGCATCACGCCCGTGACCTAGGGCGCGACTCCTCCACCTGGCCGACAGACCCGCGTGGTGACTTTCAATACAACCCATGCCCAGATCCACCTTCCCAACAAGCCCACCGTCACGCCCGTGACCTGGGGCGTGACCGCTGCGTGACCACCACGTGTCCAGGACGAAGTCAACTTTGATGTCAAATCTTGTCGGCTGCCATTTGTACAGTGCCGACACGCCCCCTGACAAGCTCGAGTCAGAGGGCATGTTACATGAAATTTTTACCTATTTAGACCAGCTTGCTGGATGTATTCCTGTTCCACTTTTTGGTTCCATTTTATATAGGGGATATGCTGCGTAGATGAGTTCCAATGCTTTGTAAGGGATATTTTATCCCCCTCTCCTTAGTTTTTGTTTTCGTTCGTTTGTAACTCGTTCATTTTTACTTAATAAAATGTGTTTTCATCTCTTTATTTGGCTTTGGAATGAATCTAAACAACCTACTCTTATGCAATCTTATTTTTTTCTTGTTTGTTTTAACTTAGTTTTTGTTCTTTTAAAATGTGTGTGTGTGTGTGTGTGTGTGTGTATGAGATTAATTTTCATGTTTTTATGTTTAGTTATTTTTACTAAGTTTTGTTTATACTTAGTATTTTTATAGCTTTTTCAGTCATTCCTATAAACCCGTAAAAATGTTTTAAAGTGTTTTTCATTTTCCTTCAAACTAGATTTTCGTTTTTAGGTTGTAAAACTTTTTCGTTCCTTTTCCTTTATTTGCGCTTTTTTAGCATTTTTACGGAGTTATAAGAATGATAATATAGTTGTTTTAATTTTTCAAGCATTTTCATTTTAAACTTTTATCCGTTTAATTTTTCTGTCCTATTTTTATTCATTTCTACCGCATTCTAGCGGTATAAATGTATTTATTTTTATTTTTCGAACACTTAGCTTTTGCGTTTATTTACAAACGGTTTTGCTCCGTTAATTTTTATTTTCACTTTTTATGCATTTTTACAGCATTCTAGTGGTAGAAATGTAGTTATTTTAATTTTTCAGCCACTTAGTTTTCTTATTTTATGTACGTGTGCGCATTTATTTCCTCCTACTCATTAAGAGTTAAATGACGCATTATTTTTATTTCATTCAGTAGAGTGTGTGTGTGTGCGTATTTTACATTTTGTCGAGTGTGTGTGTGAGTTTTACTTGCTGTAGAGTGTGTGCGTATGTTGCATTTATTTACTACTACTCGTTTGTGTAAGACTCGCTTTATTTTCCCACCTACTAATTTGAGTGGGACTTGCAATTTACTGCTTTCCTTTCCCGCTTTTCTTTTCCAGCTTTCTTTACTGCTTTACATTTACTGATTTCTCTTTATTGCTTTCACCGCTTGCCGTCCCCAATCCGATAAGTGGCTAACCGTTCTTAGCCCTCAGTATCGAAGAGCATTGGGACAAACAAAATAGCTTAAAATAATTAAAGGTCCTTATTTTCTAAATAATTAAAATTACTTAAGGTTTGCCAAGGGTTTACGAACCGTAGGACCATGTAATCGATGTGTGGGCCCTATTTCCGTAGTCCATACACTAGCTAGCTGAGAGGCCATGCGATGGACCGATCACCCCCATCAAGTTTTTGGCGTCGTTGCCGGGGAATTTTCGAGTCGTTATTTTGAACTCTGGAGACCTATTAATTTTACATATTTTTATATATATAACAAAAATTAAAAACTGGCTACTAAAAATACTAATACTAATAATAATAATAATAATAACTACCTTAAAATAAACCAAAAACTTAAAAAAAACTTACGAAAAAAAATAGTTTATATATATACTTATAATTTCATATATATTTATCTTAAAAAAAACAAATAAAAATGAAATAGCGCTGTTTCACAAAAAAAATTAAAAAACCCTATAAAACAAAAAACTTGAAAAAAAAACTACAAAATAAAAAAAACAACAAAAATCTTGAAAATGAAAAAACATTAAAAAAAATTCATTATTTTTATGAAAAATAAACTACAAAAAACCCCTAAAAATCCAAAAACCTCAAAAAGATAAAAATCAAAAATCCTAAAAAGAGAATAAATAGAAAAATAAAAAAAAGATGATAATCAAAAATACAAAAAAAATGATAAAAACCATAAAATTCCAAAAAATGTTTTGTTAATTTTGTAATAAATAAATCGAATATACCATATCTTAACCGTTTTTTGCTTTCCAAAAATCTAGTTTCGAGTTAATTTATAAGCGAATTTTACTTATTCTTTGTTTACTATTCATTTAATAATTAAAGTTTGATAGATTTAAGTGTTTGGGGTTAAGATTTAAAAAAAATTTTATGTCTTTTTCTTATAATAGAGAACTTGTTTTCCACCACCACTTCTACTTTTTATATAGAAGCTCGTCTTTTTTGTTAGAAAATAACAACCATGGATTTCAATTATTTCTACTTCATTCTTTTAGAAACATCAGAACGTTCATTTTAAAAAGATTGCTCTCAAAACTTTTTTATTAAAATCTAGTTTTCTTTTTGAAAAAATAAACCCGCCACCTTTTTTTTCATGTCTTACCTGGCATGATTACCCGTATTTTATCCCTTAAAAGATCCTATGTCAATGGGAATAAGATTTCGTTCCGTAAACATAGACACCCAATATTTAAAAAGATTATATGTTACGGAGTAAGAGGATAAAATTCATTACTCACACATATATACATTGGGTTAATTTAATTATTATGAAGTTGAAAAAGAAAAGAAAATAAAAATGATATTAGGAAAATAAGATTTCGTTTTCCTAATAATCCAAAAGAAAAAAAAATATATGCTGAGGTTCGAGAAAAAATTATCTCACCTCTAAATCCAAGCCCTTTTCATAAACCACCAAACCACTTTTCCTATTTCAATGATTCTAGAATTAATTTAAATTGTTTTTGAGAGCATAATTTTTAAATTGCATTATTTCTTTTAACTTCTTTCAAGCTAAAGTTTTTTATATAATTTCAATCCATCTTTGTTAAACTAACAAAAATAGATTTTTGCATTCTACTTGTTTTATCTAGAATTCTTTTTTAAACTCTTCCTTTATTTATAACATTTTCATAATTTAGGATTTAATTCTTTAACCCCGGATGTTTATTTTGATCTTACTTTCAAATAATTCAAACGGTAGTTAAAACATAGGATTTCTTTAATTCCTTATAAGTTCATCTCCAACTTTTACTCTGGAATAACAAAAGCTTAAGTATGCGGGTATTTGATGAATTATAAATATACCTAATTTTATGTACATTAAATAAGTTGTTTTAGTTTATTTTTGTTACTTTTATTTATTTTTCTTTAATAAATTGTTTCTTTTTTATAAATTTTATTCTAACTTAATTTTATTTTTGTTTCCTGAATTTTTCAGGAAATAGTCAAATTTTGCATGGGTCACGCCCATGTTCTTTGGGTCACGCCCGTGAGAAGGGCGTGATGCGTCAAATTCCAGTGAAATCAGCGCTTTTGAAGAAAAATCAACTGTCACGCCCGTGACCCCAGCCCGTGTCACTCACTCTTTGTTGGGTACATTGGTATTAAATGTACCTGATTTGAAGAAGCCTCACCCTACTCAATGATATACATCAAAATGTATTTGATGTATTTTGAATTTAGTTGTGCAGGTCAAGTATTCACAGGGAAAGCTGAAAAGTTTCTAAGTCCATGTGACGACACCCAGAAGGAAAGTGTCGACACTTAAGAAGTTTTGTGTCGACACCCAGTGAAGCAGTGTCCACACTTGTAGTAATTGTGTTGACACCAGGGATGCAGAGTCAACACCAGACAGAAAGTGTCGACACATACAGGATGTGTCGACACTCATTGAAGAAATGTCTAGTGAAGAAGTGTCGACACTTAAAAGCAGTGTCGACACCCAGAGGAACATCGTCGACATCAGAAAGTGTCGACACTTGGAGGCTGTGTCGACACTCAGCAAATTTCAACAGAGTCTGAGTATATGTGTCGACATAATAAAGTATGTGTCGACACATAGCAGAAGACTCAGCACTTGAAGTAAGTGTCGACATAACAAAGAATGTGTCGACACACAGCAGAAGACTCAGCACTTGAAGTAAGTGTCGACATAACAAAGAATGTGTCGACATACAGCAGAAGACTCAATACATGAAGAAAGTGTCGACACTAGGAGGCTGTGTCGACACTCTTCAAAGTTTAACAAAAATTCTAAGTACAAGTGTCGACACAAAGGAGATGTGTCGACACTCAGCCAAAGTCTCAACAAAAGAAGAATGTGTCGACACAAGGAGCAGTGTCGACACTCAGCAAGTATCAACACAGAAGACAAGTGTCGACACCAAGAAGATGTGTCGACACTGAACAAGTTCAACACAAGAAGATGTGTCGACACAAAGGAGTTGTGTCAACACTTACAAGAATTCAACTAAGTATTGAAGAACAAGGAGTTATGTCGACACACAATTTCTGTGTCGACACATATTGAAGAAGCTGTGTCGAGAAGTGAATTCTACAACACAAGGAGTTGTGTCGACACCTTGAAGGCTAGTGTCGACACTTAGTCTACTTGTGTCGACACTTGGTCTATAAGTGTCGACACTTAAAGACAGACAGTCTCGACACTTTCAGACAGTTACAAATATTTCAAGAAGTGACTGGATGACATGACAGCTGCCATTCCAGCCGGTCTACTGCAACTGTCAGAGATGTCAGAAAGCTGTTAGGAACCGGATCAGCCGGTCACCATGAAAAAGGCCTATAAATAGGCTTATTCTGTCAACATAAAAAGGGGTCTAAGAGATTAACAACAAGAGATCAACAATCAAAGAAGAAGATCTAGCTATTCATTGAAGAATCAAGTGAAGATCTAAGAAGTTGGAGAGAGAGAGCTCCTTCCAAGAAGACAGCTGTTGGAACCAGGCTGTGAACAAGGGTTCAGACCTAGTTCTGAATCTTAAGTTGCAGTGATTGAAGATCATCTGCAAAGAATCAATCCTATTGTGTTCTACATTCAAGAAGCTTTGAAGAAAGCCAAGTGATGTTGATCTCAACAGAGTTCATTCAAGAACTCATCAACAACATGTCAACTCAACTCTCTTTTTCTGAGTTGTAGGTATATACTTTGTATTCTGTATTACTTATAGGATCCTTAGGGATCTGAGTTGTCAGCTTGCAATTATAAAGGCTGAGTGGTAGGGCCTGTGTGCCTGAGTGTAGGAGATTTGTTTCTCTGAGTGTAGGCCTGTTGTGGCTGAGTGTAGGCCTTGTGGCTGAGTGTAGGCCTTGTAGCTGAGTGTAGGTCTTTGGAGAAGACTGAGTTGTAGGGCCTTGGGCCTGAGCTGTAGGAACCATTTAGGGTTCTGAGTGTAAGATCTGAGGATCTGAGATAGTGGAGGAGTTTGACCGAATCTAGTACACTACTAGATAGGCGAAGGGGGAAAGTGGATGTACCCAAACCTTGGGGAACCACTATAAATCTGTGTGTTCACTGTGTGCATGTTTTATTCTGTGATTGTTGATTGATTTATGTGAAGAAGTAATTATAACTCTGTGATATAATCTGTAATCTGTCTAAAAAGTTTAAAAAGATTTAGTCACCTATTCACCCCCCCCCCCCCCTCTAGGTGAGTAGGTACAATTTCTTTCAAGTGGTATCAGAGCCAGGTTACTCAAAAAGGACTTAACTGTCTGAGTAGATCCTGTTGGCAGATTCAGTATAAGTAAAGTGCAGAATCAAGAAAATCAAGAAACATGGGTTCAACAGAGAATCATAAGGAACTTGGATCCATGAAGTTGCCCATTTGCAGAAAAGAGATTTTTGGCATCTTGAAAGAAAGGGTGAGACTGTTTATGGAAGCTTCAGACCCTAGAATATATATCACAGTTAAAGAAGGGTCATATGTGCCTATGAAGGTTTCAGTCCTGGATGCAAATCAGAGAACACCTAAGGACTTCTCTGAAATGACAAAAGATGAGATAATTCTAGCCACAATGGACAAGAGGGCTCAGAATATCATTGTGAGTGCCATAGATGATGCTACCTTTCAGAACTTGATACACTGTAAGACATCTAAAGAGATGCGGGATACCTTGATAGAATAAGAAGTGACCATGGTACTGAATTTCAGTCTGATAGTATGGCAAAACTATGTGAAGAATTTGAGATATTTCAGGAATTTTCTTCACCAAGAACACCTCAGCAAAATGACATTACTGAGAGGAAAAATAGAACCTTGATTGAGGCTGGTAGAACTCTATTAAGTGATACATCTCTCCCAGAATATTTCTGGGCTGAGGTAGTTAATACTGCATGCCATGTAATTAATAGGGCTACCATTACTAAGAGCCACAATAAGACCCCCTATGAGATTGTGAAAGGCAGAAAACCAAATCTATCCTATTTCAGGATCTTTGGTTGTAAGTGCTTTATACTTAACAATGGAAAGTCTTACTTGACCAAGTTTGCTGCCAAGTCCCAAGAGGGGATCTTTGTTGGGTACAACAACAACAGTAAGGCTTATAGGGTGTACAACTTTACTACACAAGTTGTAGAGGAGTCAGTACATGTAGTATTTGATGAAGCTAGACTTATTAACCATGAGTTGTCTAGAAGTATTTGCAGCTCCACAGGTGTGACTAAGAAGATGGACAAGCTCACTATTGAAGAAGGATCTACTACAAGTCAGCAAGTAGAAGATAGTGGCTGTTGTCCAGGGGGAGTACTACATGTACCTAATGCAGAAGAAGTCCAAGGAGTGCAGCAAGTTGAAGAAACTGAAGAAGTTCAACCTGAAGCCAGGATGCCTCCAGCTAATAGGCATCTAAGAGATCATCCAGCAGATCAAATTATTGGTGATATAAGACAAGGGGTACAAACAAGGAGCAGAAATCTGAGTGCAGCACTCTACTCCAGTTTTCTATCCCAAGTAGAGCCAAAGAAGTTTGAAGAAGCTATCCTAGACCCTCATTGGATTGAGGCAATGCAAGAGGAGCTGAATCAGTTCAAGAGATGCAAAGTCTGGGAGCTTGTTCCTAAACCAAAAGACCACAACATAATTGGAACCAAGTGGATCTTTAGGAACAAGATGGATGAACATGGAGTGATTATTAAGAACAAAGCAACACTGGTTGCTAAGGGATATAGGCAGGAAGAAGGTATTGACTTTGAACAAACCTTTGCTCCAGTAGCCAGACTGGAAGCCATAAGAATGTTCCTGGCCTATGCAAGCTATCAAGGATTTAAAGTATACCAAATGGATGTTAAGTCAGCCTTTCTGAATGGTAATCTAAAGGAAGAGCTTTATGTGGAACAGCCATTAGGTTTTGTTGATTCAACTCAACCTAATTATGTCTATAGACTTAGGAAGGCTTTGTATGGGTTAAAACAAGCCCCTAGGGCTTGGTATGAAACCCTGTCTAGTTTCCTCATTGAGAATAAATTCACAAGGGGGAAAATAGATAAGACTATATTCCTTAGGTAATCCAGAGGCAAGATCATACTAGTCCAAATATATATAGATGACATAATATTTGGGTCTACTGAAAGTAGTCTTTGCAAAAAGTTTGCAAAACTTATGCAAGGACAATTTGAGATGAGCAGTATGGGGGAACTTAAGTTCTTCTTGGGTCTCCAAGTTAGACAGACTGAGAATGGTTTATCCATATGCCAGTCTAAGTTCACCCTAGAACTGATAAGGAAGTATGGTATGGATTCATCCAGTACCATGAAGACTCCTATGGGGTCAAGTATGTCTCTTAGCAAAGATGATGCAGGGAAACCTGTAGATGAGACTTTGTATAGAGGGATAGTTGGCTCCCCACTCTATTTGACTGCAAATAGACCAAATATCATGTATGCTACATGTGTCTGTGCTAGGTACCAAGCATACCCTAAAGAGTCTCATTTGACAGCAGTCAAAAGGATACTGAGATATCTAAAGGGCACACCTTATCTAGGCCTTTGGTACCCTAGGAATGGAGACTTTGAACTGAGAGGTTATTCAGATGCAGATTTTGCAGGCTACAAAGAAGATAGGAAGAGTACAACTGGTACCTGTCAATTCCTAGGTGGAAGACTGATTTCATGTAGTAGCAAGAAGCAAACAAGTGTGGCTATCTCCACAGCAGAATCAGAATATGTGGCTGCAGGAAGTTGTTGTGCTCAACTTCTATGGATACAACATCAGCTAGAAGACTATGGTATTCAAGTAAGTAGAACACCACTATTTTGTGATTCTACTAGTGCTATATTTATTGCAAACAATCCTGTTTCCCATAGTAGAACTAAACACATTGAAATAAAATATCATTTTCTAAGGGAACATGTAGAAAAAAAAGATATTTCACTGGAGTATGTTAATACAGATAATCAACTAGCTGACATGTATACTAAGCTTTTAGAAGAAACTAAATTCAAAGGTTTAAAATTGAATTAGGTATGATAAACTTAGAATAAGTTTACAGAATTGGCTAAGTAAAATAGTGTCAACACACAGAGTTGTCTGTGTCGAGACAGAGAATTGGTGTCGACACTTCAGAGAAAAGGTGTCGACACATCTAGGTAATTGGTGTCGACACTTCAGAGAATTAGTGTCAACACATGATAAGTAGGTGTCGACACATCCAAGGTGGTGTCGACACTTAGGCTTTGCTCAGATTTAGTGAAGTAAAATCTCGACTAAGTGTCGAGCTAAGTGGTGTCGACACATAAACAAGTGTCGACACATATATTCTGTCGACTATACTTGTGTCGACACATTATTGTCGAGACATTATAAGTCTGTGTCGACACCTTCCATCAGTGTCGACACAATTTAAGTTTGTTGACGCGCCCTTTCATCTTCAATCCTAGAAAGGTATAAATAGGATTTCAACATTGTCTGTCGACACGCTCACCAAAGTTTCGAGACCAAACTTGTGTGTCGACACCTCTCTTCTCACAATTCAAATTCTTCAAACCCAAATGGCGCCAAAGCTCGAAGAGAATGTAAATGAAGGATATGAACTGGTGCGGCATGCGTTTGATGACGCAGAATCAGAGATCAAGGATGTGGTAACCCTAGTTGCAAACTCTGGGTTAGATTTTCTTGTTTCATAGCCAACCAAGATATGGAAGAAAGAAGTTCTAGAATTTCTGAATGGAGCAACCCTAGACGAATCTGGACTCAAGATAAAGTCAAGGGTTCATGGAGAAAAGGTGAAGGTCTCACCTAAGAGTTTAAGAAAGGTACTAAACCTACCAAGGACTAAGGAAGAAGCTGAAGTTTCTACTTCTAAGACCAGAGAAGCTTTACAATGGTGTGGACTGGATTCCAAGATGAAAATTGGATCAGTGTTCAATAGAAAGGGAATGAACAGCCAAGGCAAATTTCTCTCTGAAATTGTTGGCAAGGTGATCATGTGCAAGTCTGGAGGACATGACAGGATTTCAGCATATATGTTCAGTCTAATGACAAGGTTAATCTTCCAACTAAACACTGATTAGTCTGGAGTAGTGTTTGAGAAGATTAAGGAGAGCCTGAAGAAATCCAATTTGGGTAGGATATTAAGTCTTTACTTGGCTGGTAGTATACCAGAAGTAATGAGTCAAGCTGCAGGATCAAAAATCAACCACATGAAGAAGATGGACATGAGGATCTTCTCAAGGTGGGATAGGGTCTTGACCAAGGAATTGCCAACACCTGAGAAGGTAACACCCCAAAAGAAGAAGAAGAAGATAGCCCCAGTGGCTCAAGAATCATCTAGTAGCTCTGAAGAGCATGTTGTCTTTACACTAGATGATGAACAAGAAACTGAAACTGTTGGCAAGTCTCCAGATAGACAAATAGCTGCAGACAGGCAGGGGGAGCTACCACAGGCTAGCCCTCTTCACCAGGATTCTATCCAGGGGAGCCTCTACTGGTTGAAGAGCCAACACCCTTTGAAAGTGAAAGAGCCACTCAAACCATACTTGAGGTAATCACTGACATTAATAAATTAAATTTCCCTATTGAAGATGATGTTTTGTCTGATTCAATACCTCATGTTAATCAGCAACCTCAAACACCTAGCCAACCCCAAGATGTTGTCATGGAAGACACATCTGTTGCAGATCAAGTAGTGTCTGATCAAGTAGTTGATGAGATCAGGAATTGTCCACCCCCTCATCAACAAGAGTTTACTTTGGAAGAACTTTTCCCTGATCTTCTCCAAACAGACTTTGAGAAGGAAAGTGCTGCTGCTGAGGGGGAGAAGGCTCAAGTTGAGGGGGAGCAAGTGGAGATTCTAGAAGAAACTACAAGCAAAGAGACTGAAAAGCCTAAGAATGCTGAGAAATTACCTAGGAAGCATTTGCCTCCACTCCCTAAGGACAGGGTTGATATAGCTAGTACATCTGCTTCTGAAGATAAGGAGGCTGCAAGAGCAAAGAAAAGGAAATTCCAAGTCTTTAAAAGAAGGAGCCAAACTTACAAAAAGGCTTTACAAACTATTGCATCACAGCCTGCACCACAGCCAACACCATCTGTAGATTACAGTTCTCTGATGGTTGCCATGCAAATAAAGCTTGATGAGCAAAGGAAAGCAATAGAAACATATATGGATGAGGGGCATAAGTCTTTAAAGTTTGATCTGGCCCAAGATATTAAGTCCATTAGATTTGAAATGAATCTAAATAAGAAGGAGATGACTGACTGCTTCCACAAGGGAGGGAATGCAGTTGTCTATTTAGCTACACATCAAGAGAAAATCAAAGCTCAAGTGGATGATATTGCAGTGAAGCAAGGGTATGTTCTGGAGAACCAGCTCAGGATGAATGACAATTTGACTGCTTCATACAATGCAATAGTCACAGAGATAAAGAATATAGCTGCAGGGCAGACTACAACTAATGCTACAGCTAAAGCAGACTTTGATAAAGCATTCCAAGAGGGAATAACTGTTGTTAAGACTGCAATACAAGACTCTCAGAAGATAATAACTGACAAACTCAAAGGTTGAAACCTTACTTTAAGGATGGAGTAAACTATTTGGATGCACAAATAAGATTTCAGAAAGATGATATGAGGGATCACATGGTTAGAGAAGTCATAAAGGGGGAGAGGGTGTTAGTCAAAGCCAGCTCTGATCATGCAAAGTGGATTTCTAATTCTATCAGAGCCACTCTTGGTTATCCTCCTTTATGTGATGATGATAATGTTGCAGAGTCTGGGATAAATCCTGCATATCTAGGAGGGGAGCAACCTGAAGTGGCTCAAGTAATCTACCATCCTCCATACTTTGATATGATACATGCTGATATACAATCCATGTATAGCCCTCCTGAGGGAATTGAGAAGGTCATCATAGAGAAAGTGGTTCAATCAGTGCCAGAGGCTATACTGAAAGAGCAAGAAGCTTTGCTGCTCAAAGAACAAGAGACTCTATTGTATAAGAAAAGGTTTAGAGAGCAAGCTGAACAAAGGCCTGACTTTGAACAGTGGAGCCCCACTTCAAGGAATATTATCTTAACTGCATGGAAGGCTGCCAAGGATAATATTCAAGATAGAAACAAGTGGTTTTCTGAACCGGAGTGGAGGAAGCATGAGACCAGACAAGAAGCAATTGTGCAGTATAGAAGAAAGGCTAAGATGGGAAAGCTACCTCCTACTGCCCAGGAGCCTAGCAAGTACTTTCCTAAGCCTTATCATTACTTTGAGAGGCAAAAGATCAAAGCTGAAGAACTAAAGAAAAAAGATCTTAAAGGCAAGAAGCCTGCTGCTACTGAAGATGCTGAAGCCCCTATTCAAGCAAAGATACATTCTGGCAAGGGCATAGTGATCAAGGAGGCTGAGCAAAAATAGAATAGAATTTATCCTTAGTTTACAGTTGTAATCTTTTGATTTTAAACACTCTGTAAACTTTTGTATAATGAATATGACAAAGTTGTTAGAACAATGTGATGTGTGAAAAATCTATTACATAATTGTTCTGAGATATATGCGTGTACATATTTTGTTTATTACATGTTTATGAATTTTCCCTGTTACATAATCATGCTGTACATCATACTGTAATTTTATTATATATGGTGTATATCATTGACTAAGGGTTATGACTTCTCCAAATAGGGGGAGATTGTTGGGTACATTAGTATTAAATGTACCTGATGTGAAGAAGCCTCACCGTACTTAATGATATACATCAAAATGTATTTGATGTATTTTGAGTTTAGTTGTGCAGGTCAAGTATTCACAGGGAAAGCTGAAAAGTTTCTAAGTCCATGTGACGACACCTAGAAGGAAAGTGTCGACACTTAAGAAGACTTGTGTCGACACGCAGTGAAGCAGTGTCGACACTTGGAGTAATTGTGTCGACACCAGGGATGCAGAGTCAACACTAGACAGAAAGTGTCGACACATACAGGATGTGTCGACACTCATTGAAGAAATGTCCAGTGAAGAAGTGTCGACACTTAAAAGCAGTGTCGACACCCAGAGGAACATCGTCGACATCAGAAAGTGTCGACACTTGGAGGCTGTGTCAACACTCAGCAAATTTCAACAGAGTCTGAGTATATGTGTCGACATAATAAAGTATGTGTCGACACACAGCAGAAGACTCAGCACTTGAAGTAAGTGTCGACATAACAAAGAATGTGTCGACACACAGCAGAAGACTCAGCACTTGAAGTAAGTGTCGACATAACAAAGAATGTGTCGACACACAGCAGAAGACTCAACACATGAAGAAAGTGTCGACACTAGGAGGCTGTGTCGACACTCAGCAAAGTTCAACAAAAATTCTAAGTACAAGTGTCAACACAAAGGAGATGTGTCGACACTCAGCCAAAGTCTCAACAAAAGAAGAATGTGTCGACACAAGGAGCAGTGTCGACACTCAGCAAGTATCAACACAGAAGACAAGTGTCGACACCAAGAAGATGTGTCGACACTGAACAAGTTCAACACAAGAAGATGTGTCGAAACAAAGGAGTTGTGTCGACACTTACAAGAATTCAACTAAGTACTGAAGAACAAGGAGTTGTGTCGACACACAATTTCTGTGTCGACACATATTGAAGAAGCTGTGTCGAGAAGTGAATTCTACAACACAAGGAGTTGTGTCGGCACCTTAAAGGCTAGTGTCGACACTTAGTCTACTTGTGTCGACACTTGGTCTATAAGTGTCGACACTTAAAGACAGACAGTCTCGACACTTTCAGACAGTTACAAATATTTCAAGAAGTGACTGGATGACATGACAGCTGCCATTCCAGCCGGTCTACTGCAACTGTCAGAGATGTTAGAAAGCTGTTAGGAACCGGATCAGCCGGTCACCATGAAGAAGGCCTATAAATAGGCTTATTCTGTCAACAGAAAAAGGGGTCTAAGAGATTAACAACAAGAGATCAACAATCAAAGAAGAAGATCTAGCTATGCATTGAAGAATCAAGTGAAGATCTAATAAGTTGGAGAGAGAGAGCTCCTTCCAAGAAGACAGCCATTGGAACCAGGCTGTGAAGAAGGGTTCAGACCTAGTTCTGAATCTTAAGTTGCAGTGATTGAAGATCAGCTGCAGAGAATCAATTCTATTGTGTTCTACATTCAAGAAGCTTTGAAGAAAGCCAAGTGAGGTTGATCTCAGCAGAGTTCATTCAAGAACTCATCAAGAACCTGTCAACTCATCTCTCTTTTTCTGAGTTGTAGGTATATACTTTGTATTCTATATTACTTGTAGGATTCTTAGGGATCTGAGTTGTAAGCCTGCAATTATAAAGGCTGAGTGGTAGGGCATGTGTGCCTGAGTGTAGGAGATCTATTTCTCTGAGTGTAGGCCTGTTGTGGCTGAGTGTAGGCCTTGTGGCTGAGTGTAGGCCTTGTGGCTGAGTGTAGGTCGTTGGAGAAGACTGAGTTGTAGGGCCTTGGGCCTGAGCTGTAGGAACCATTTGGGGTTCTGAGTGTAAGATCTGAGGATCTGAGATAGTG
The DNA here is from genome assembly GCA_039583875.1 of Platanthera guangdongensis. Lineage (NCBI taxonomy): Eukaryota > Viridiplantae > Streptophyta > Magnoliopsida > Asparagales > Orchidaceae > Platanthera > Platanthera guangdongensis. The sequence continues at coordinate 65,740,477 of CM077164.1, forward strand.
GAGGAGTTTGGCCGAATATAGTACACTACTAGATAGGCGAAGGGGGAAAGTGGATGTACCCAAACCTTGGGGAACCACTATAAATCTGTGTGTTCACTGTGTGCATGTTTGATTCTGTGATTGCTGATTGATTTTTGTGAAGAAGTAATTATAACTCTGTGATATAATCTGTAATCTGCATAAAAAGTTTAAAAAGATTTAGTCACCTATTCACCCCCCCCCCCCCTCTAGGTGATTAGGTACAATTTCTTTCACTCTTGACGATTTTCCTCTCGACGATCGTCGACATATTGGACACGCCCATGTCACTCGCTCTCGATGATCGTCGACACATTGGACACGCCCGTGTCACTCCCGCTCGAAAAATTGCTCTCGACGATTGTCGACTCAGCCCGACACGCCTAGCGTCACGCCCGTGACCTAGGGTGCGACTCCTCCACCTGGCCGACAAGACCCGCGCAGCGACTTTCAATGCAACCTGCGCCCAGATCCACCTTCCCGGCACGCCCACCGTCACTCCCGTGACCTAGGGCGTGACCGCTGTGTGACCGCCACGTGTCCAGGCCGAAGTCAACTTTGATGTCAATTCTCGCCAGCCGCCATTTGTACAGTTCCAACACGCCCCCTAACACGCCCGTGTTAGAGGGTGTGTTACATGAAATTTTTGCATATTTAAACCAGCTTGCTGGATGTATTCCTGTTCCACTTTTTGGATCAATTTTGTATATGGGATATGCTACGTAGATGAGTTCCAATGCTATATAAGGGATATTTTCTCCCCCTCTCCTTAGTTTTTATTTTTGTTCCTTTGTAACTTGTTCATTTTAACTTAATAAAATGTGTTTTCATCTCTTTATTTGGCTTTGGAATGAATCTAAAAAACCTACTCTTATGCAATCTTATTTTTTTCTTATTTGTTTTAACTTAGTTTTTGATCTTTTAAAATGTGTGTGTGTGTGTGTATGAGATTAATTTTCATGTTTTTATGTTTAGTTATTTTTTCTTAGTTTTGGTTATACTTAGCATTTTTTATAGCTTTTTCAGTCATTCCTATAAACCCGTAAAAATGTTTTAAAGTGTTTTTCATTTTCCTTCAAACTAGATTTTCGTTTTTAGGTTGTGAAACTTTTTCGTTCTTTTTCCTTTATTCGCACTTTTTTAGAATTTTTACGGAGTTACAGGAATGATAATATAGTTGTTTTAATTTTTCAAGCATTTTCATTTTAAACTTTGTCCGTTTAATTTTTTTGTCCTATTTTTATTCATTTCTACCGCATTCTAGAGGTAGAAATGTATTTATTTTAATTTTTCGATCACTTAGCTTTTGCATTTATTTGCAAACCGTTTTGCTCCGTTAATTTTTATTTTCACTTTTTATGCATTTCTACTGCATTCTAGCGGTAGAAATGTAGTTATTTTAATTTTTCAGCCACTTAGTTTTTCTTATTTTTTGTACGTGTGAGCATTTATTTCCGCTTACTCGTTAAGAGTTAAATGGCGCATTGTTTTTATTTCATTCAGTAGAGTGTGTGTGTGCGTATTTTACATTCTGTCTAGTGTGTGTGTGAGTTTTACTTTCTGTAGAGTGTGTGCGTGTGTTGTATTTATTTACTCCTACTTGTTTGAGTCGGACTTGCTTTATTTTCCCTCCTACTCATTTGAGTAGGACTTGCAATTTCCCGCCCACTCGTTTGAGTGGGACTTAAATTTTACTGCTTTCCTTTCTCCCGCCCATGCATTTGCGCCGGGACTCGCACTTTACAGCTTTCATTTGTCTCACTCGTTTGAGTGGGACTTGCAATTTACTGCTTTCCTTTCCTGCTTTCCTTTTCCAGCTTTCTTTACTTCTTTCCATTTACTGCTTTCTCTTTATTGCTTTCACCTCTTATTGTCCCCATTTCGATGAGTGGCTAACCGTTCTTAGCCCTCAGTATCGAAGAGCATTGGGACAAATAAAATAGCTTAAAATAATTAAAGGTCCTTATTTTCTAATTAATCAAAATTACTTAAGGTTTGCCTAGGGTTTACGAAGCGTAGGAGCACATAATCGATGTGTGGGCCCTATTTCTGTAGTCCATATGCTAGCTAGCCCAAAGACCGTGCGTATGGACCGATCACCCCTTGGTAAATGGAGTTCCGCACTAACCCTCGAGAGAGGAGGCACGCAAACTCTACCGGATTGGGTTCCCCACCCAATAATGGGGTTCTTAGCGTAATGCGGTCGTTAAGAGGAATCCTTCGTCGGACTAACGTTCGGTCGAATAGTCTTAGCGTTCAGGTGAGCGATAGCCCTATAGTTAGGTGAGCTCATTTTAGTGGAACATCCACGGCCAAGTCTCCGCCTTAATTAATTTGAAACTTAGGATCTCTTTTTATTAAAAGTTTATTTTAGTTCTAATTCTATTCGATTTCGTTGTGCTAAGCTTTTCATCGGCTCCACCTTCTTACTTGTTTTTATTTTTATTGCCTTTTTATTATATATAAAATACCCGACAAGTAATTATCGGTAAAATAATAGTCCCCTCCAGGGAAGAGTAGAAATAATCGACCCTACCCTGAGAATAATACGACCTCGATATTCCACAGCGGAATATCATGTACTACACGCGATAGGTGCACTTGCCTCCTTTCGTTAAAACTCGATTTCACCTGTTTTATATCCAACTAATAAATCTGCGCGCCCCGTTTTCTAAATAAAACCAATTCCATTTTTCTTAAATAAAACGCCCGGGGCGCCCCACGATCGTAATAATTTTTGGAGTTTTAACTTGTATCAAGGTACATCACTTGGCAGGTCGAGGTTTAGCGGAGGTCTCAATTAAAGAATTCTACCGATTGTTTTTAGCCAAGTATTTGCCAGTGTCGCAGCGGATTGCGATGGAAAACGAGATTCAACGTCTGGTGTAGGGTGAGACTGATATTGATACGTACCTGCATGAGTTTACCAGACTTGATCGTTATGCGGGGTCTACTTTCACTGAAGAGGCTCGAAAGACGAATCGATTTTCTGAGGGACTACGTGATGAATTGCGATTGGCACTCCCGAGTTCGGTGAATCAAGGCTTCCAAGCGTTGGTCGATACGGCCAGGGCACTGGAGAAAGATTTGAAATGAGTGCAGGATAAAAATAAGTTGGCAATGGAGAAGCCGGAATTTAAAGTCCCGCAGTCTCAACAATTGGAGTTTCGGAAACGAGACAAGAAGAAGTTCAGGTCTGCTGAACCAACTTCTTCAACTGTTTCATCGGGCGCAACCTATGGACAAGGACGGGTTGAAACTCGTACATGTTTTAAATGTGGAAAACAGGGACATATAGCCACTAATTGTTGGAGTGGCCCTCCAGGGAGTGAGAAAAGGACGGGTGCGTCTTATAACGAAAAGGGTAAAGCAGTGGCCGAATCATCTGCATCCCAGACGCAACCTCGATTGCATAATCTGGAAGTGCATGATCCGCAAAGCTCAGTCGGTGAAATACAGCCTCGCGTGTTTAGGTTGGAACTACAAGAGGCTATCAAAAATATTATGAATGAAGATGCGGTTGAGCTGAAATAAATGCCCTATGTGATTGTTTTGGTGTACATATTTGTGGTGTATGTTATATCATATGTGAATATGATGTTTGAGCTATCTGGATGTACATATGTTAGCAATATGTATGTGTGTATGGTATACAAGTGGTGTTTCTTTTGTGCAATGTCGTGGGGAGAGACAAGCTGCGGTTGCTGAGCTCGAACCCGGATCGTTTTGTTAAGGTGATCGTTTGCTTGTGGTACAACGAGAAATGTGTATTTGATGGTCTGTAGGTAAGCCAAATTTCGAGTACGAAATTTCTTTGAAGGAGGGGAGGATTGTAACACACCAAAATTACAGAGTGGGCAACTTTTGGGTGACACGGCCTTGGACACGGGCATGTCCCAGGGCATGTCCTGCTCGGGTTGAGCAGTTAGGCACGTGGTCGACGAAATTCGGTCCACGAAGTTTTCGGGAGGTCACGCCCTGTGACACGGGCATGATAGGGGGCGTGACCTAGGGCGTGTCCCATCTAGTCGACGAACTGCACTCGACGATCATCGAGCGGCAAGCAAGGGGTATACGGCCTGTGACACGAGCGTGTCACAGGGCGTGTCCAGATGTGTCGAGAGGTCGATAATTTTCTCTCGACGAGGTGTCGAGTGGTTTACACGCCCTGGGTCACGGGCATGACTGGGCCGACACGGGCGTGTACCCTGGCCGTATTCTATTTTGGATATGTCAGAATGAGTCGGTTCGTGTGCCTCTTAAGGTACACGCCATGTGACACGGGCATGTCATAGGGCATGTCACAGGGCGTGTCAGGCCCGAAAAGTGATTTTGTTAGCATTTTTGGTCGTTCATTTCCCTGTTTTGGATCTAATGGTCTAGGCTTCTTTCTTGTGGATAATAAGGCCGAGAATGGGATAAAGTCCCTTCATTCTCATCTCCATCTTCTTCTCATTTCAAGAGAGATAAAAAGAAAGGGAAAGGCCAAGGTTAGGAAGGGAGAAAGGAAAACCAGCTGCTGGAGGAGCTGTGGAGTGCGGATTGAAGATCCGAGAACGGATTCGTGAAGGCAAAGCCGAGGTGGTGACTTCCATCCGACTGCTTCATGGCACCGAAGTGATCTTCGAGGGTAACGATCTCCTTATTGCACATCGAAGTCCTTGCTTTATGCATGTGTGTGGAATCCTCCACCAAGAGGTGGATCTCGTAAGTGATTCCTTAGTTAAATTTGCATCTAGAGCCGGATGTGTGGAGTACGGCATAGGCATGCTGTGTGAAGCCCATCTGGACGGATAGTCTGGATTGGTGATGATCATGGGTAAACAGGAGAAGACTTTGTGGATTTAACGATATGAAATATGTGTAAGTGATGAATAAATGATATGTGATGTTGCTTTTGGATGAATGGAGGCTCTGGTTAAGCTCCTTGTGTTATGAGCGTTGCGGGTGCTATTTGTTATGCGAGAACGGTGGAAAGCTGTGGCTGATTAGGAGGGAAAGCCGACCCGCGTCAAGCTGCGGTATTGACGATTTGAGCACAGGAAAAGGCTGACCTCTACCTGGTTATTTTGGTCGATTGGTGGCAATGCAAATGGGGGATGCGGTCATACCCGGCTTGGTACACCACAGTGGTGGGTCGATCTAAATGCTAAATTTTGTTGTGGTGTTAGTACCTCTGAATGGTTTGGGAGGAATGCTCACAGCATGCGTGTTGTGGTGACTCACCAGAGTATGTGAATACAGATAATCAACTAGCTGACATGTATACTAAGCCTTTAGAAGAAATCAAATTCAATAGGTTTAAAATTGAATTAGGTATGATAAACTTAGAATAAGTTTACAAAAATGGCTAAGTAAAATAGTGTCGACACACAGAGTTGTCTGTGTCGAGACAGAGAATTGGTGTCGACACTTCAGAGAAAAGGTGTCAACACATCTAGGAAGTTGGTGTCGACACTTCAGAAAATTAGTGTCGACACATACAGGGTAGGTGTCGACACAACCAAGGTGGTGTCGACACTTAGAATTTACACAGAATTAAACCAGTAAAGTCTCGACTAAGTGTCGAGTTAAGTGGTGTCGACACATAAACAAGTGTCGACACATATATTCTGTCGACTATACTTGTGTCGACACATAGGTGTCGAGACATTATAAGTCTGTGTCGACACTTTTCAACAGTGTCGACACAATTTGAGTATTTTGACGTGCCCTTTCATCTTCGATCCTAGAAAGGTATAAATAGGGTTTCACCATTGTTTGTCGACACGCTCACCAAAGTTTCGAGACCAAACTTGTGTGTCGACACCTCTCTTCTCTCAATTCAAATTTCTTCAAACCCTAATGGCGCCTAAGCTCGAAGAGAACGTGAATGAAGGATATGAACTGGTGCGACACGCATTTGATGAGGCGGAACCCGCGATCAAAGGTGTGGTAACCCTAGTTGCAGAATCTAGATTAGAATTCCTTGTTTCAGAACCCATCAAGATCTGGAAAAAGGAGGTCCTGGAATTTCTGAATGGCGCAACCCTAGATGAATCAGGAGTAAAGATTAAGTCAAGGGTTCATGGAGAAAAGGTGAAGGTCTCACCTAAGAGTTTGAGAAAGGTACTAAATCTACCAAGGACTAAGGAAGAAGTTGAAGTTTCTGCTTCTAAGACTAGAGAAGCATTAACATGGTGTGGACTGGATTCCAAGATGAAAATAGGATCTGTTTTCAATAGGAAGGGGATGAACAGCCAAGGCAAATTCTTATCTGAGATTGTGGGCAAGGTTATCTTGAGCAAGCCTGGAGGGCATGACAGAGTTTCATCTCATATGTTTAGTCTAATGACAAGAATTATCTTCACACTACAAACTGATTGGTCTGTAGTAGTGTTTGAGAAGATTAAGGAAAGCCAGAAGAAACCCAATTTGGGTAGAATTCTAAGTCTTTACTTGGCTGGTAGTATACCAGAAGTAATGAGCCAAGCTGCAGGATCCAAAATTAACCACATGAGAAGAATGGATTTGAGGATCTTCTCTAGGTGGGATAGGGTCTTGACTAAGGAAATGCCAACTCCTGAAAAGGTAACACCACAAAAGAAGAAGAAGAAAACAGCTCCTGTGGCTCAAGAATCATCAAGCAGTTCTGAGGAACAAGTAGTGTTCACTCCTGATGAAAAAGACACTAGAAATGCTGGAAAGTCTCCAGCTAGACAAGATGATGCAGAGAGGCAGGGGGAGCTACCACAGGCTAGCCCAACTCACCAGGATTCAATCCAGGGGGAGCCTCTACTAGTAGATGAGCCAACTCCACTAGAGAGTGAACAGGCTACCCACACCATACTTGAGGTAATCACTGACATCAATAAATTAAACTTCCCTATTGAGGATGATGTTTTGTCTGATTCATTATATAATGTTAATCAGCAAACTCCAACACATAGCCAACCCCAAGATGTTGTCATGGAGGACACATCTGTAGCAAATCAAGTGGAACCTAATCAAGTGGCTGATGAGATCAGGGATTCTCCACCCCATCCTCAACAGGAATTCACCCTAGAAGAGCTATTCCCTGACCTACTCCAAACTGACTTGGAGAAAGAAAGTGCTGCTACTGAGGGGGAGAAGGCCCATGTTAAGGGGGAGCAAGTAGTTATTGTTGAGGAAACTGCAAGGAAGGAACCTGAAGTGCAGAAGGAGTTACCTCCAAGCCCTAAGAACAGGGTTGATATTGCAAGCACATCTACTTCAGAAGATGAGGAGGCTGCCAGAGCTAAAAAGAGAAAGTTTCAAGTCTTCAAGAGGAGGAGCCAAAATTATAAGAAATCTCTGTAAACCATTGCACCACAGCCTACACCACAGCCAGCACCATCTGTAGATTACAGTTCATTGATGGTGGCATTATAGATAAAGCTTGATGAGCAAAGGCAAGCTCTGGAAAAATATGTGGATGAAAGGCAAAAATCTCTACAGTTTGATCTGGCCCAAGATATTAAGTCCATCAGATTTGAAATGAATCTGAATAAGAAAGAAATGACTGATTGCTTCCACAAGGGAGGGAATACAGTGGTCTACTTGGCTACACATCAAGAGAAGATCAAAGCTCAAGTAGATGATATTGCAGTGAAGCAAGGTTATGTACTGGAGAACCAGATAAGGATGAATGATAATCTTACAGCTTCACATAATGCAATAATTACAGAAATGAAGAATATAGCTGCTGGTCAGACTACAGCTAATGCTACAGCAAAGGCAGAATTTGATAAAGCATTACAAGAGGGCATAACTGCTGTTAAGACTGCTATACAAGACTCTCAAAAGGCTATAACAGACAAGCTCCAAAGGTTGAAACCTTTCTTTAAGGATGGAGTAAACTATTTGGATGCCCAAATAAGATTTCAGAAAGATGATCTGAGAGATCATATTGTTAGAGAAGTCATAAAGGGGGAGAGGGTGTTAGTCAAAGCCAGCTCTGATCATGCAAAATGGATTTCCAATTCCATCAGAGCCACCCTTGGATATCCTCCATTGTGTGATGATGACAATGTAGCAGAGTCTGGGATTCATCCTGCATATCTTGGAGGGGAGCAAGCTGAAGTGGCTCAAGTAATTTACCCTCCACCAGACTTTGATATGATACATGCAGATATACAATCAATGTATAGCCCTCCTGAGGGAATTGAGAAGGTCATCATAGAGAAAGTGGTTCAGCCAGTGCCAGAGGCTATACTGAAAGAACAAGAAGCCTTACTGCTCAAAGAACAAGAGACTCTATTGTCTAAGAAAAGGTTCAGAGAGCAAGCTGAACAAAGGCCTGATTTTGAACAGTGGAGCCACACTTCAAGGAATATCATTCTGACTGCATGGAAGGCTGCCAAAGACAATATTGTGGACAGAGGCAAATGGTATTCTGATGTGGAGTGGAGGAAGCATGAGAACAGGCAAGAAGCCATTATGCAATATAGAAGAAAGGCTAAGATGGGAAAGCTACCTCCTACTGCCCAGGAGCCTAGCAAGTACTTTCCCAAGCCTTATCATTACTTTGAAAGGCAGAAAATCAAAGCTGAAGAATTAAAGAAGAAGGATCTAAAAGGCAAGAAGCCTGTTGCTGCTGAAGATACTGAACCCCCAGTTCAAGCAAAGATACAATCTGGAAAGGGCATAGTTATCAAGGAGGCTGAGCAGCAATAGGATAGAATTTATCTTTAGTCTACAGTTGTAATCTTTTGATTTTAAACACTCTGTAAACTTTTGTATAATGAATATGATAAAGTTGTTAGAACAATGTAATGTGTGATAAATCTATTATATTATTGTTCTGAGATTTTGGTATATACATGTCTTGTTTTGATACATGTTTCTGTTTTCCCCGATTGTATAATCATGTTTTACATCTTACTGTGATTTTGTTATGTATGGTGTATATCATTGACTAAGGGTTATGACTTCTCCAAATAGGGGGAGATTGTTGGGTACATTGGAATGAATGTACCTGATTTGAAGAAGTCTCACCCTACTCAATGATATACATCAAAATGTATTTGATGTGTTTTGAGTTTAGTTGTGCAGGTCAAGTATTTACAGGGAAAGCTGAAAAGATTCTAAGTCCATGAGTCGACACCCAGAAGGAAAGTGTCGACACTTAAGAAGACTTGTGTCGACACCCAGAGAAGCAGTGTCGACACTTGGAGTAATTGTGTCGACACCAGGGATGCAGAGTCGACACCAGACAGAAAGTGTCGACACATACAGGTTGTGTCGACACTCAATGAAGAAAAGTCCAGTGAAGTTGTGTCGACACTTAGCAGCAGTGTCGACACCTAGAGGAACTTTGCCTACATCAGAAAGTGTCGACACTTGAAGGCTGTGACGACACTCAGCAAAAGTCAGCAGAGTCTAAGTATAAGTGTCGACATAATGAAGTATGTGTCGACACACAGCAGAAGACTCAACACATGAATAAAGTGTCGACATAATAAAGAATGTGTCGACACTCAGCAGAAGACTCAATACAAGAAGAAAGTGTCGACACTAGGAGGCTATGTCGACACTCAGCAAAGTTCAATAAATTCTAAGTACAAGTGTCGACACAAAGGAGATGTGTCGACACTCAGCCAAAGTTTCAACAAAAGAAGAATGTGTCGACACAAGGAGCAGTGTCGACACCCAGCAAGTATCAACACAGAAGGCATGTGTCGACACCAAGAAGATGTGTCGACACTGAACAAGATCAACACAAGAAGATGTGTCGACACAAAGGAGTTGTGTCGACACTTACAAGAAATCAACTAAGTACTGAAGAATAAGGAGTTGTGTCGACACACAATATCAGTGTCGACACATGATGAAGAAGCAGTGTCGAGAAGAAATTTCTACAACACAAGAAGTTGTGTCGACACCTTGAAGGCTAGTGTCGACACTTAGTCTACTTGTGTCGATACTTAGTCTATAAGTGTCGACACTTAAAGACAGACTGTCTCGACACTTTCAGACGGTTACAGATATTTCAAGAAGTGACTGGATGACATGACAACTGCCATTCCAGCCGGTCTACTGCAACTGTCAAAGTTGTCAGAAAGTGTTAGGAACCGGATCAGCCGGTCACCATGAAGAAGGCCTATATAAAGGCTTATTCTGTCAACAGAAGGAGAGAATTCAACATAGATTAACACAAATCAGTTGAAGTGATCAGAAGATCTAAGTAGTTGGAGAGAGAGAGCTCATTCCAAGAAGACAGCTGTTGGAACCAGGCTGTGAAGAAGGGTTCAGACCTAGTTCTGAATCTTTAGTTGCAGTGATTGAAGATCAGCTGTAGAGAGTTTCAACCCTATTGTGTTCTACATTCAAGAAGCTTTGAAGAAAGCCAAGTGAGGTTGATCTCAGCAGAGTTCATTCAAGAACTCATCAAGAACCTACCAACTCTTCTCTCTTATTCAGAGTTGTAGGTATATACTTTGTATTCTAAATTTCTTGTAGGATCCTTAGGGATCTGAGTTGTAAGCCTGCAATTATAAAGGCTGAGTGGTAGGGCCTGTGTGCCTGAGTGTAGGAGATCTATTTCTCTTAGTGTAGGCCTGTTGTGGCTGAGTGTAGGCCTTGTTGAAGGCTGAGTGTAGATCTTTGTGAAGACTGAGTTGTAGGGCCTTGGGCCTGAGCTGTAGGAACCATTTGGTGTTCTGAGTGTAAGATCTGTGGATCTGAGGTATAGTGGAGGAGTTTGTCCGAATCTAGTACACTACTAGATAGGCGAAGGGGGAAAGTGGATGTACCCAAACCTTGGGGAACCACTATAAATCTGTGTGTTCACTGGGTGCATGCTTTATTCTGTGATTGCTGATTGATTGCTGTGAAGAAGTAGTTATAAAACTGTGATATAATCTGCCTAAAAGTTAAAAAAAAAAGTAAGTCACCTATTCACCCCCCCTCTAGGTGATTATGGTACAATTTCTTTCATTAGGGTTGAGTGAAAGCTTGGATTGAGAAGAGAGAAGTTGTCGACACAGGATTTTGGTCTCGAAAATATGGAGAGTGTGTCGACAGAATATGTTGTTGACCTATTTATACCTTTCTAAGTAATGAAGGTCAAAAGTCGCATCAACATTCTCTAAATGTGTCGACACTGTTGAAAAGTGTCGACACAGACTTCTAATGACTCGACATCAATTCTATTTGACTTTGTCGAGTTCGACGATCTGAGGTCGACAAATCTGTGTGTCTACTCTAAGTGTCGACACCACATCTGGATGTGTCGACACCACTTCTCTGAAGTGTCGACACAGATTCTTTATATGTGTCGACACCACTTTCCTGGAATGTCGACACCAACTACTATGTGTCGACACCACTTCTCTGAAATGTCGACACCAACTACTATGTGTCGACACAGACAACTTCTGATGTCGACACAATTTTACTTAGCCAAATTTGTTAAACTAATTTATGTTCAACATGCCTATTTCAATTTTGAAATTATTGAATTTAGTTTCATCTAAAGGCTTAGTAAACATGTCAGATAGTTGTAAATCAGTACTAACAAATTCTAAAGAGATATCTTCTTTCTCTACATGATCTCTAAGAAAATGGTATCTTATTTTTATATGTTTTGTTCTAATATGAGAAACAGGATTATGAGCAATAGAAATAGCACTAGTAGAATCACATAATAATGGAGTTCTACTTACTTGAATACCATAGTCTTCTAACTGATGTTTTATCCACAATAGTTGTGCAAAGCAACTTCCAGCAGCAACATACTCAGACTCAGCTGTGGAAATTGCCACACTGGTCTGCTTCTTACAGCTCCAAGTTGACAGGTGCCTGTTGTACTTTTCCTATCTACTTTGCAACCTGCAAAGTCTGCATCTAAATAGCCCATTAGTAGAAAATCTTTATTCCTAGGATACCAAAGACCTAGATTAGGTGTGCCCTTAAGATATCTCAAAATCCTTTTGACAACAGTAAGATGAGATTCTTTAGGGAAGGATTGGTACCTAGCACAGACACATGTAGCATACATGATATCTGGTCTACTAGCAGTCAGATATAGGAGGGAGCCAACTATTCCTCTATACAAAGTTTCATCTACAGGTTTCCCTGCATCATCTTTGCTAAGAGATACACTTGTCCCCATAGGAGTTCTTATGATAATGGATGACTTCATACCATACTTCTTAATTAACTCTAGGGTGAACTTAGACTGAGATATGGACAGGTCATCATCAGTCTGTCTTACTTGGAGACCCAAGAAGAACTTAAGTTCTCCCATACTGCTCATTTCAAATTTCCTTTGCATAAGTTTTGCAAACTTTCTACAAATGTTATTCTCAGTAGAACCAAATATTATGTCATCAACATATATTTGGACTAGGATAATCTTTCCTTTGGATTCCCTAAGGAATAGAGTCTTGTCTATTTTCCCCCTTCAGAATTTGTTCTCAATGAGGAAAGTAGACAGGGTTTCATACCAAACAGTTGGATCTTGTTTTAACTCATACAAAGCTTTCCTAAGTCTATAAACATAAGCAGGATTGAGTGGATCAACAAAACCTGAGGGCTGCTCTACATAGACCTCCACTTTTAAGTCTCCATTTAAGAATGCAGACTTAACATCCATCGGGAACACTTTGAAGCCTTGATATGCTGCATAGGCTAGGAATAGCCTGATAGCTTCCAACCTAGCCATTGGAGCAAAAGTCTGATCAAAGTTTATGCCCTCCTCATGTCTGTATCCTTTGGCAACTAGTCTTGTCTTGTTCTTCACTATGATCCCACTCTCATCAAGCTTGTTTCTATAAATCCACTTTGTCCCTATGACATTGTGGCCCTTTGGTTTTGGAACCAAATCTCAGACCTTGCACCTTCTGAATTGATTTAACTCCTCCTGCATAGCTTCAATCTAGTGAGGGTCTTGAATTGCTTCTTCAAATCTTTTGGGTTCCACTTGAGATAAGAAACTTTAGCAAAGAACTGTATTTAAGTTCCTGCTCCTTGTTTGTACTCCTTGTCTTGGATCACCAATGATCTGATGTACAGGATGATCTTTCAACTGTCTAACTGCTGGTGGTAATCTATCAGCAGTTTGACCTTCTCCAAACTCTTCATTATGTTGCACCTCATGGTCTTCATCAGCATCTTGAGTGTCTTGTACTCCCCCTGGACTGCAACTACCATTTTCCACATCCTGCTTTGCAGTTGGATCTTCTCTGATAGTAAGCTGGTCCATCTTCTATTGTATACCTGGAGAGCTACAAGAACTACTTGGCAACTCACTGTTAATAAGTCTAGTTTCATCAAAGATGACATGAACTGACTCTTCTACAACTTGAGTAGCCAAATTGTAGACCCTATAAGCCCTACTATTGTTGTTATACCCAACAAATATCCTATCTTGGGATTTGACAACAAACTTAATTAGGTGAGATTTTCCATTGTTAAGCACATAGCACTTGCAACCAAAGATCCTAAAATAGAATAAGTTTGGTTTTCTGTCTTTCACAACCTCATAGGGTGTCTTTTTGTGACTTTTGGTGATGGAAGCTCTATTGAGTACATGGCATGCAATGTTTACTACCTCAGCCCAGAAATATTCTGGGAGAGAAGTATCACTCAATAGTGTTCTTCCAGCCTCAATCAATGTCCTATTCTTTCTCTCAGCAATGTCATTTTCCCGAGGTGTTCTAGGTGAGGAGAATTCCTAAAGAATCCCAAATTCTTCACACAGCCTTGTCATACTTTCAGATTGGAATTCAGTTCCATGGTCACTTCTGATTTTGACCACTAAACTATTTAATTCATTCTGAATTTGTTTGACAAAATTGTAGACGACCTTTGGGATTTCAGATTTCTGTCTCAGAAAGAATACCCATGAGAATCTAGAATAGTCATCTACAACCACAAAAGTGTAGACCTTCCTACCTAGGCTCTGAACTGGCATAGGACCAAATAAATCCATATGTAAGAGGTACAAGCACATCACTGAATCCTTGGTTTCAAGGCTATGAAAGGAGCATCTAGTCTGCTTGCCTTTTTGACAAGCTGAGCATATCCTATCCGTATAACACTTAACTTGACCACCATTCCTCACTAACTCTTTACTAAAGAGTTGGCTAATTGTCTTGTAGTTAATCGATGACCATTCGTGATTTTCCACGAATTTGTTCACTATGTTTATTGACTATGAATGTTGGGCTACGATGTGGGATATTACTGCACTGAATGACCTTAAGGCGAAGTAAGTCATCAATATGCATTTTAAATTCGGCTATTTTGTCATTGGTAACATCTATCTTTTGGGAAACGATACGGAAATTTGGGTTTTTAAATTCTAATTTGCAAACTAGTTTGTTTCTATCCCAATGGCGCTGTGGATGAGTTCCGAATGTTTCATCTTTTTTATAATGTGCTAATAAGGTGGTGTATATCCGTATTTTTGGTCTCTAATAGAGTGTATACCGGATTCAGAGGATTTGTAGAAAGGATTGGTGAAGGGTAGGCTTCGAATCGTCTATATAAAATTCGAGATTATTGACGTAGGTTTCTAGTTTATCTTCGCCTTGGGGTAATGGAAGGGGAAGTGGACATTCGCATTGGTATTCGCCTTGGATCTTACAATGGCATGTAGGTGAGGTGGCGATGGCAATGTTGGTTTCAACTCCACCACGCTTCCTAGGCAACTCTGATGTAAAATAGAGGGTTGGTTGTTGGAGGAGGTGGACACCGATACTGGTGATCAGAAGACCGTGGTACCAATTGACTAAGAGGTTAAGTCCTATGACGCAATCGACATTGCTAAGTCGCAAATCGCGTAGGGTGATACAGACCGAAAGAGCTTGGTCATGAGTCCAGGTATTGTTGTCAAGCATATAGCTAATTTTATAAGTGGTGTTTAATTGTTGGTCGTAATGGAGGAGTTTACCATCCATTTGTTGGGCGTTGAATCGTTCTATGGTAGGGATTTGTTGGATATGAGCCGGCGATACTAGTTTGATGTCAAGCAAAGTATTGCTACATCTGGTATCGACGAGTCCTAAGACATCCAAAATGCAAACTCGAATTTTGAACCGTAGTTGGATTTTTAAACTATAGATATGAGGACCATGTCTTAACTCAGATGGAAGTGATTTAGCAGGTGTATGTTTACTGCTAAGGAGTTGGTATGGCTGGTCACATTGTTGGTGAATCAGTTCTTTGTAATTGGAACAAAGTAAGAGGAATTTTTTTAGAACCTTGCGGGCTAAATATCATTCTCTAATGGTCTAGATGCGTTTATAAGAGACCTGCGCATGTAATTTTCTGATGAATTTTGTGATTGCTAGATAGGGCTTAATGCTACGCTCAATGGCTTGAGTGAGATAGATTTTATTACGTGGATGGTCGTGAGCCAGAAAGGCTTCAATCATATGAAGATCAAATTTTAGGTTACGGAGCATGGACATGGTTATATATTTGTTCAAAAAGGGAAAATAAGTTTGCAAATTCTTTTTGGATGGTTGATACCTGTATATGGAGATTGCTTAATTGGTTTTCTATGTCCAATATTCTTAATTCAATAATTTCCGTTTGAACTGGTGTTTGTAAGGAGAGTTGTGCGATAGGTATTGTAGGGTATTTTTCTTCAAGGGAAAATTTACAAGTTTCTATTAAACATAACCATTTCCTCAAACATCGCTTCTCTCCACAAATGAATCTCCAGAGCACTCTGTCAGGATGTTGGTATGGATATCTGTACATCACCGTGTTCATCGAGTGGGTCCCTCAAAAGAAAACCAGGGCAAAGATAGCAGTTTTAGGATAAGGAGGGTCGGATTGGCGAGTGGGGAAGGAATTCCCCAAATCGAAGGAAAATTTACAAGTTTCTATTAAACATAACCATTTCCTCAGCGGACACTCCTCAGCTCGCACCCCTCAATGCTCGCCCAGTTCAGTAGCGGCGGACTCCGCGGATTCTCCTCGCAGTTCGCCACTAAACCAGTACCTCCCCAGCAGCAGGCAGACTCCGCTCAGCAGAGGCGGACTCCGCGAACTCGCATCGCAGTTCGACACTCTCGGTCTCCCAGCTCGCCGGTCAACAGGACCAGTTCCAGCAAACATCCAGTCCGCTCGGCCTCTTGCGGACTCCGCGGACTCCTTCCACTTCTTGCTCAAGTTACCGTCTCACCGGGGGTAACGTCACCGCAAGCCGTTACCTCCTCGGGCCTATAAATAGACCCCCATACCTCTCTTGGAGGGAAGAGCTTCAGCTTCTGACATCGCCAAGGGGCTCACGATCGAAGACAGCCCACAGAAAACTCAACCCCTGCGGACTCGCTTTCCCAGTCCGCGTGCGGCCTGCCGGCTTCAGAGTCCAGACCTCGCGGCCTCCTTTCCTCTCGTAGTCGCGCGGCCTGCCGACCTGGTTGTCCAGTCCGCGCGGTCTGTGTTACTCTCCTAACCACGCGGTTTGTCGGCCTCCTAGCTCAGTCCGTGCGGCCTCTTCTGGCATTCTTTCCTTAGCTGTCAGCTTCCTCTTTGTACCCCTTTATTTCTTTCTCTTGTAAAGGTGTACTAGCGAGTTGTAATAACTCAACATTAATCAAAGGAAAGTTCGTCGCAAGAGTGGCATTTAAGCCGCGGCGGGCGAAGTCTGCTGTTGCCGCTGCCAGCGGCCTCTTTCTCTTCTCTTCAGCTCAGCTAAGCTCTCTCGGCTCAAACTGCAAGCACAACTGTCATAGTAACCGTCTGCTCGACAGCTCCTGATCAACCTCCTCTTCTCTTCAGCCTTCCCGGCTGCTCAAATAATCTACACTAGGTCACTAGTTAATACTTCCCATTTTCGAAGCAAAAAATCGGAATAGAGTGACAGGACAAAATCACTGAATCATGGACATGACAAATAAACAGAGACTTAAGTTATGTGAGGTAACGGCTGGAACTGGAACGTTTCCTAGAGAGTCGTCGGCTAGAGGTAGGGGTGAGTGTAGTGGAGCAGAGACAGCGGCACGGTGGTTGTCAACTGAAAGCCTAAGCTATGCAATTAACGAGATTGAGTGCAAGCAGGGTGGACCAGGGAGAGGGGGAGGTGGTTCATCTGTTGTCACTGTCATCGGTGCAAGGGGTGAGCTGCAATATAATGGTAAAACCCCAGGAGGATTGGACGACACGTATTGGTAATATGAGAGACAAGGTAAAGGGCCTCAGATACTAAATACATAATACTTGGTTGGCAAGATACCTAATAACCTTATAAAGGTTTGGTTCAACGCAGTGCATTTTTAGGACTCGGAAACCATGCCGAACTGATGAAAGACCGATTAAAGGAGTTCCAAACGTAATGTACAACAAACGAGATGATTTGGTTCAAAAATTGCCTCGTTCTAATCAATTTTGTCGGTTTTCAATTTGCTCGCCTCGCCCCTAATGAAAAAGCAAGAGGTGAGGGCACTAAAATTGAGAAAATGCTTGAATATGGAGGCAAGATCTTAATTAGGAAATACAATTAAAAATAGCTAATCATAAGGGGGAAAAAACTATATATTTGAGGGAAGAATAATATACAAAGAGATTGTGAAGGCTGCAACTAATAAAGTCAACTATGAGAATAATCAAGGTAGGCTTAGTTATTAAAGACGCAAGGCGCACCAAGGCGTAAAGGGATCTTGTAGCCTAGGTGCAAGGCTCAAGGCCCAGGCGCGCGTCTGACGAAGTCAAGACGCAACCACATCCATTTTAAATAATCAACATCAAACATCGCTTCATCAATTCTACTAATTAATCATTCATTACTATCGTTTATACCCCTTAAAATAGAATTAATGTAGTGACATGCATTATATTTGAGTCCCAACACATAATTATCTTTCACAAACACTAAATAAAACAAATTTTATTTTCTTATATTATTTCTTTGTTTTTTTTTTTGAAAAAAGAAAAAGCTTGCAACAAATATCTCACTCATGCGCGTCATTTATGTTTCAAAGGCAAATGAGGTGCACGAAGACGCAGACCTCTGAGCCTGGTGAGCCTAGAGTCATAGGCGCGCCTTTAACAACATAGAAGGTAGGAGAGAATATTCTCTTGTCTAAGGCCACAAAAGGATGGAAAAACCTAGTTGGTTCTCCTTTAATGAGATGGGAGAATCATGTGTTAAATATAATAAGACACAAGGTCAATAACTAGCCAAGAGAATCCAAAATATCTCATGACTTTAAGGGATGGTCATTCAATATTGTCAACAAATCTATTTAGAGCATACGTAATGAAGATTTTATGACTGAGTTCGAAGATTGATATTTTAAATGACATCCAGAGCAAAAGTAATGTTGTTATACAATGCGACAACAATAGTGAAACCAAATTGTTTAGGAGAGAAAACACTAGGAAGGATAAAGGAGAACCTTTACACTAATCTTGGTGACAATTTTATTAAAAACAATACAGACTTATGGAAGAAAGCCACTCCCATAGGCGGAAAAATCATATTGAGGATAAGAGTGATGAGAGTCGAAGAGAAATAGAAGGGAAAGAGGGCATCAAAAAGAATGTTGGGAAAAATCCCTTTATGATTTGATAAATCAGATCATCAAAATAATATAGGATAAATGTTTGTATGTATAGATGACATCTTGTCTTAAGTGCAAGTACAAAGTCATTGAGAAAAGGTGAGACAAAGATTCAGTTCACACAGGAAATCTGAATAAAGCCAAGTGAAAATCTGTGCTTCGAGAAGATGTCGACATACGTTGATGCAACCCACATCACACCTTTTATTTTATTATTACACCTGTTTCTTATGTTTGTAGCATATGTCTTTGAGTATTTTTTTTGTTTGGCTTCGTTATGTGTTAAGTTATATCGCGCGTGTTATAGGCGTTTGGGTGTTATTTTATATCGTGTAAATTATTCGCATAATTTTTGTTCGGCTTGTTGGTGTGACCGGCCAACGAGATCTTAAATGCATAGGTCTGGTAACCTAGGGGATAAATTAGTTGAGGACAAGCTTATAATATTTAATTGTTTCAAAGTAACCTGTTATTTCCAAAATCTGATACGAGATTTTTAATTGGGAAATGTCCATAATTATGCCCTTCAATTTCATCAAGTCTGGCCCGTTTACAAATCCCACCTAATTTAAGCTCATTTACTACTCCTTGTAAACCCAAAATGCTACATTATAAAAAGACCTCTCCCACTCCCTGTAAATCGGCTGGAATTGAACTGAATGAATCATTATTTGATTTGTTCGGTTCAAACCAGCGTCGTTCCTGTCTGAAGCTCGACGTCTCCTTCCTTTTCTCTCCCCGTCCGCTCGACGCCGCCAGTTTCCCCCTCGTCTGCCTCATCCACCGACTCTAGTCTCCTCCCAAGGCTCTGATGACACCTCCTGCACTGTCCCATGGCAGATCCTGTAAACCTCCGACGGACCTCTTCTTCTAGTCAGTTGAGCCTCTGCTCTTTCATCCCTACCGCTGCCAGAACTCCCTACCGTATATGGAGACTTATTCTCTGCCAGCCTCCAGCATTCTCGGGTGGCCCTGATCCTCTCCTTGGATACCGTCGGCCACTCCTGCACCCTGCTTCAGTCGCCTGATGCTAGTGGCTCCAGCCAGTTCTTCTCTGTATCCCCCAGTCCAACCATCATTCTTGTACCTGAGCCCAAACTGACCTGTCCTAGGGCCTCCAGCACTTTGAAGACCTTCCTCCTGCTAGCCGCTGCTTGGAGAACTATGCTCGAGCCCTGCTAGTATACCTTGCTTGACACCTAGCTCGATCATGCAATTAAATTTATGTTCAGATAATATAAATGAATAGTTATTAGTGAGAGCTTGCCTAATTTTCATCCCCTAACTATCGTCTTTTATATCCATGAATGTCTGCCGCCGTATTTCTGGGCCCGTGGAATTGTGATTCGTGACAATGTTACGTTTGCGGAGCAACTTTACGTTGGCGAGCGACACCTAGGTCGTTTTATTCATTTATAATAGCCTGTCAAGTTCCCGTGTGTCGCATTATTTTAAAAGAGTTTGCATTTAATTATGGTCAGAACCTACAGCCCCGACCTTGGTTCACATCATACGTCAAGAAGTTTACTCTATGCTTCAACTAATAGTCAACACGTGAAGAAAAGCTATTGTACTCCCTTGTGTTGAGATCTCATATAAAGGAAAATGAAGTCAGAGCATAAGTATGTCCACATACATTGAGATCTCTTCTCTTTTATATTTCAACATATTTTGACTAGAAGTCGACGTATAAGAAGTCTTACGTCAGCTTTTCTGCAGAACATTTATAAATGAAAATCAAGCAGAATAAAACAAGGATGAAGATCTGATTATGACCGTTAAGGATCTAATTAAGAAATGACTTAATTCTAATTAGGTCAGATCCGAAAGGGTATAATGCTAGCAACAAATCTACATATACTGAAGGAATGACATACGAGGAAATAATTCTGGAGGAAATTTTGTAAAAGGCTCTCTCGTCTCTGATCTTCTTTTCTATACAGAAGTTCTCTCAGAAGAATCATAACCGACAAGATCATCTTTTCTCATATCTGACGGCTCCTCTCTCAAAGGTTATACGTTTCTTCTTTGGGATTCCTCTCTAGCAAGATTCAAAATTCTCTCTACTGAATCTCAACATCATCTCAGGGGGAAATGTTGTTGTTGGTTGCTGCACTACAAGAACTAAAATTCTCATCGCTTGTTGAAGAGACTTACATTTTAAAAACAAAAATTCAACCATAATCTGTTGATAGAGTTTTGAGAATCACTCTCCCGAAGATTCAATGGTTGTATGTATAACCCGTAATTTGCCGAGATCAGAGATGACTGAGGATGGCTTAGGAGATCTTGCCCAGGTGGCCAGTGCAGGAGATTTCGCCCACCTGGGGAGAGTTCAGGAGATCTCGCCCACCTAGGCCGAGCTCAATTTTTCACTTCATCTCAGACCATCTAGGCCTGCGAGTATCACTTTGGTTAAGGCAGGAGCGGCTATTTGCAAACCATATCCCCCTCCCCCTTGAATTTGTCTATAAATAGGAAATCGAGGCACATGTAGAAGGCATCTTCACCCCCCCCCCCCTCCTCCCAATGGTAGGCAAGATCAGTGTCCACCTCACTTGTGTCGAGCTCAGTAATGGCTTTAGGAGGGAAAGTTCCTATAGATTTTCGGGTGTGTGGCGGGATCTCGTTGTAGCACGCATGTTTCATTTGTAGGAGATTCAGGGGAATTTCTTGTGCTCGTTATTCTCTTCTCGTCATATCTCATATGGGTCGACCACTAGACCAGTAAACTTTGGTCACCCTCGGGTCCAAACAGTAGGGAGCAAAAATCTTAGTTCCAACTTTTTGGTGTTGTGAGCGTGGACCGTGACCGGAGGAAGAAACTTTAGTGTAACATCAGGGGAATTTCTTGTGCTCGCTATTCTCTTCTCATCATATCTCATCTGGGTCGGCCACTAGACCAGTAAACTTTGGTCACCCTCAGGTCGAAACAGTAGGGTGTAAAAATCTTGGTTCTAACTTTTTGGTGCTGTGAGCGTGGACCGTGATCGGAGGAAGAAACTTTATTGTAAGATCTCATGGCGAGCCATGATGAGAAGGATGAGAGGCAAGCTCCAACTAAGAGAGTAGGGATAGTACCAGATGAGGCGAGTTCCTGTACAAACATGCTCCAGATGGGCAAGTACCAGTTGAGGTGAGCTTTATCTTAGAAGAGTTCTAACTCAGGGGAGCTCAAAACGGGTGACTTCTTCATCTCGACGACCTCAGTAGGCGAGTTCATCATTGAGACCTCAGGTGGCGAGCATAGTCAACTCGTAGGTACCCACTTACTTATATTCTACTCGCAAGATGCGAGGTGAACCTGTATTGACGACCACATCTTGTGAATCTTAAGGTCAGGCAAGGGGAAATCGAGCTCGAATCTGGGCGGTTTCAACACTTGGCGAGCTCGAATCTGAGGAGTGGAACCCCCAAGGACTCTGCTTAGGGGGTTATATAGTCAATGGTGACACTTGCTTCGACCTGGTTTTCACTTTTTTTAGGGTGCTAACGCTTTCTCATATATATTACATACTAACACTCACAGGTGTTTTGGTAAAACCTAAGAGTGTTTTCATATGACTTGCAATAGTGCTGGTTTTGGCATTTCGGCCACAACGACAACCGCTACAAGAGGATCAAGGTGAAGTGCATACTCGCATGGTCTTTTCAAAAGCTTTATTTGTTCCAAGGCTTCATGCCCATAAGGTGTTCAACCCCCCTCTCTTATTCTGCGAGCTCATCTCGTGAGGTCACAACATGGGTATTCTATCTTATTTCGTGAGATCATCTCGCGAGGTCACAGGGTATTCTCTCTTATTTTGCGAGCTCATCTCGAGAGGTCACGGGGTATTCTATCTTATTCCATGAGCTCATCTCGTGAGGTCACAGAGTAATCTCTCTTATTCTGCGAGCTCATTTCATGAGGTCACGAAATATTCTATCTTATTTTGCAAGCTCATCTCACGAGATCATAGGGTATTTTATCTTATTTTGCGAGCTCATCTCGCGAGGTCACAAGGTATAATCTCTTATTTCGCGAGCTCATCTCGAGAGGTCACAGGGTATTCTATCTTATTCCGCGTGCTCATCTCGTGAGGTCACAGGGTAATCTCTATTATTCTGCGAGCTCATGTCATGGGAACATGAAATATTCTATCCTATTTTGCGAGCTCATCACACGAGATCATAGGGTATTCTCTCTTATTCTGCGAGGTCATCTCGCGAGGTCATTGAGCATTCACTATTAATTTTGTGAGTTTATACTCGCGAGGTCTTCAATTCATCAACAATGGAGTTCTCTCTATATTCTGTGAGTCCATACTCGCGAGGTATACGCTTCAGTAATTATGGAGTTCCCTCTATATTCCTTGAATCCATACTCATGAGGTCTTTGCTTCAACAATTATGATCTTCTCTATATTCTACGAGTTCATACTCAGGTGGTCATCTCTTCAACACTGTTGTTTATTGCATCTCTTCAATGACTCATACTGACAATGATATCTCCAACAACTCATCTCTACAAGATCTAGAAGAAATTTATATTTGGTAAGTGCTTACTCGCCATGGGTGTTCATACTCAGGATGACCTTATTCAACAGGTTATACTTCACGATGAAGACTCAAAGGGTTATTAGTCATAACTCACTTCGATGAGTAAAGTCATTATAGATCAGGTCAGGAAAAATATATGAGTCCTATTTTGGTCACTACATAAATCAACGTAACCCTCTCATTTATGTTTTTCATGATATTTCGTCTCCCCGGTGTTAAACATAATAAAATGTGGACACATAAGAGTGACACCCCCGAGAAGGTTCCGCTGACTGACTCTCACAAGCTGACAAGATAGGTTGATCACCCGGATGGCATGGTAGAAAAGAGTTTTCGTGGTTGAGAGAAGTCCCCGGTAAGGTTCCGCTGACCGGGCTCTTATAAATTGGCAGGACAGGTTGATCAGAGAAGACTGAGGACGGTTTAAGTGATCTCGCCCACTTGAGGCGAGTAGAGAAGATCTCCCCCACCTAGGTGAGTGCAGGAGATCTCACCCACCTCAGGCGAGTGCAGGAGTTCTCGCCCAGCTGGGGCGAGATCACTTTTTCACCTCGTCTCAGACCATTTAGACATGTGAATATCACTTTGGTTAAGACGAGAGCGGCTATTAATAGACTATACCGCTACCCCTTGGATTTACATATACATAGGACCCCGAGGCACAAGTAGAAGGCACCTTCACCCCCCCCCCCCCCCCCCACCACCACCAATGGTGAGCATGTTCAGTGTATGTCTCACTTATGTTGAGTTCAGCAATGGCTTTAGACTTTCGGGTGTGTGGCGAGACCTCCTCACTACAGCACACAAGCCTTATTTGTAAGCGATTCAGGAGAATTTCTTGTGCTCGCTAGCCTCTTCTTGTCATATCTCATCCGGGTAGACCACTAGACTAGTAAACATTGCTCAACCCCAGGTCCAAATAGCAAGGACCAAAAATCTTGATTCCAACATTGTGAGTCTTCTTATCAAATGACTTAATGGTTCCGTGAATTTTCCTTATCAAAAGATTCAGGGTTTTGAAAGACATTATCAAAATTTCTATTAGTTTTTTGAATATTCTGTATCAAAAGATCCAGTTGTAATGTTCCAGGAGCCTTTTTATCAAAAGACTCAACACTGATTAATGAATATCATGTCAAGGGACAAAAGAGTAGATACCTAAATATATTGGGGAACCATAACAAATCTTTCTGTTTGTCGGTTGCTTAATTCTCTGTGATTACTTTCTTATTTTACTTTCATTACTTTTGAATAGAACTCTGTGGCTAGAGCCGTCATTTAAAATCGAAAACCGTAAATCGAACCAGAATTGAACAGGAACTGCAAAGAATCGAACCAAAATGTTCGCAAATTATTCGGGTTCAGATTTGAAGTTTGGAACCGTAAAAAACATTGCTTCGGGTATGGTTCCTTCATTTTATTATCCAGACCGGAACCGAAACTGGAATATATAAGTCTCACGCGATTTCAAGATTTTTAGGTCAGATTCAAACCTGACCGAAATAGAACCGAACCGCAACTCATTCATTGTTATTTTATTATTATTATTATTATTATATTAATGTTTTATTATAATCTATCTATAATATTTATACTTACAATTATGGGTGAGACTGACATGGTTTAAACCCAAACCGTTAGGGGTGTAACTCAGGTCAGTTCGAATCGGTTCCACCTAAAATCAAGAACCAACCCATACAGGTTCAGTTCTGACTTTTTGGGAACAAGAACCGATCCAAGATATAGAAGCAGATCTGAACCGCAAAGCTCGGTTTGGTTCTTGTTTGGTTCTCGGTTCTATTTAGGCTTTATAATTTTTTCTGAATACCGGCCCTTATACATGTAAATATTTCTAATGATTAAATAAAAAATTATAAAATCAAAACTTCACCTTAAAGAAATTGTTCAAATGTTATATAGTTGTATATATATTCAGTCATTACAAAAATTCTCACAAACTAGTGAATTACACTAAATAATAATTTAATTAAATCAAATTTTATTTTGATAACTCTAGAAATTAATAAGTGTAGTTTCAATAATCGGTTCCAGATAGGTCTCATGTACCTGAGCATCAGAACCGAGAACGGAACTGAACTACTCGGTTCTAACATTTGTGGATCCGAAACCGAACTAAGACTCATGAGAATCGACCTGAATCTCTCGTTTCGGTTTCGGTCCGGTTCTCGAATCTTTGATTATTTTTGCACACCCCTACAAACCACAATCACACCAAAGAGGGTCGGTTTTAGACTGAACAAAACTGCACCGCACCAAGATCATGTTGTAGGGTTTGACATTGGTGCGGTTTAGAATCAGTTTTAGTAGTGTAATTTTGGTTTTTATGCCGTTGTATAATATATTTCTCAATTTTACTCACATACTTTTTTGAAATATTTTGTTTTGAGAATACAAAGGGTATTCAACTACTATTTAATATTAATCATAAAAGACAAATCTAATTGTAGCTGATAAATTAGTAAAATTGAATTAACTAATATAGTTTTCAAACAAAATTTAAATTATAAAATAAAATTTCAAGAACAACAAGTCAATGTTCTTTACCTCATGTTGAGTCGTGATATTTAGCAACATAAACATTGCATCAACATTACATAATCATGATCCTTGAATTTTGAATGGACATTGGTGGTCCCCGATTCACTTCAGCCTTTATGAGTCAGAAAAACAAATTCTGAACATAATTTAATACATATCAAGGAAGAGCTGAAGAGGAAGGATGATACCAGAATGATTTCTGTGCGACTAGGAGTTGCGGACACACATATGCAGGCCGCAGAGACCGCAGGCCGCAGGGCGGATAGGAAAGGGAGTCCGCAGGAGTCCGGAACCTGACTCTGATACCATGTAGAAATGGAGAAAGCCAACCTTGTATATATGTCCACTTGGTACAAATACAAAGAATGAGTACATATATATAGATGAGAGAAAGAGAGAGAAAAGTCATATACACAATGTGGGACTAAAGAGAGGAGAGAAAACAATAAAAGCTATACAAATGGGCCTAGTTTAAGTGGGCTTTTCCAACAATTTCTAATATGACAATCGTTGTATAGTAAGAGTCGAAAAGGAAGGAATCACTAGCTATCCAAAAAGGAGACGACAAAGTTGCAGAAGAAGTAAGGTAACCTATACTTGTTGGCGATTATTGGAATCTCAGGTCTTCTTGAAGAAGACGGTAGGAACGATGACTGGAATGTGAGTTCCTCTCGATGAACACAATAAAGACAATAATTGGAGTGGGAGTCTCCCCTAATAAAGAAGATAAGAGTTTAGAAGAGTCTCGTCTTCTTTGTTCTCAGTTCTCCTAGGGAAATGGGGAGACGTGAAGCCGAGGAGAGTAGCATACAAATATGTCAGATAGAATACAACAACAATAGAACTCATATAGTCCACAATCATTGGGGGTATGGGCAGGGTGGAAACAGACCTAACCTTTTGCACTATGCACAAAGTGGCTTCTCTCAGAGAAGAAGGACCTAATCTTTGACAATAAATGTACAAAGTGACTGCTCACAGATAGTACTGAAAATAGTGTACCCCTATACCGCCACGTTTGTTGCAGAATCATGCCCTCAAATCAAAGTCAAAGATATCAGAGAGGGCAGACCCAAGAATCCATTTTGATTTATGTTCGCATTACCATGCTTCTCTTAGAGGTCAGATAGAATAAGTGAACAAAATAAAATAACCTAGCTAGAAGAATAAAACAAGTCGGACTCAAATAAAATAAAACAAGGCAGTCTGATAGTGTTGAAGCAAGAAGTATTGAATTTGGAGAATGTTTAATTGATATAGATGAAAGATGTGATGTTTTCAACTCAAAAAAATATGTGAATAATACAATAACATATAAATATTATATTGTAGGTGCAACACGGTTTTGTCGGTTTTGCACTGCGAAAAACCACATTGCAAACTATGTGGTTTTGCAACCAACGAAACTGCTCCACAACCAAACCATTCAGTGCGGTTTTGTGATTTTGCATTTCAATTTTTAACTTTTAGTCATACTTACTGTATTAAACAAAAAAAAACTCATCCTTGGTGTAACGGAAAATTATTGTGCCCCGGGCCCTGGACTTCGAAATTCCTCTTGCAAAAAAATCGAACGAGTTTACTTTTCACCTATATTTTTTTTGACCTCCCCTATTCATTCTGCCAATTTTGATTTTGGATTTGGTTGGTACCGATTGGAACCGGACCGAACCGCATAGAACCAAACTGAACCGTTACAAACCGGTTTGGTTTTGGTTGTTGTTGAACTGGAATTGTTGACACGATGTTTTCAAAAATTATGTTGTAACTGGAAACAAAACCGGAACCAATTAAACCAAAAAAGATTTTAGTTCTAATTTGAAGAATTGTTACCTTGGTGCTTCGGTTCACAATTTTAATAAAATCAGAACCGAATTGGAACCGTGACAGCTCTATCTAAGGAATGTACTGTGATTAATTACATAAATAATTTTTACCCCCTCCCCCTCTAGAATTATTCTTGATTATGGTTATTCAATTTTAAAAGACATTCAAGACTGTAAAACAAACGTCCAATTTGTTGATGTTGAAATATTGTGGGGAGAAATGGTAAGAGATCTGTCAAGACCGGCAAATTGACGTCAAAAGTGGTTGTGCATATCTCCTTATCAAAAGGGATTGAACATAAATAAAAACTATCCTTTTAAGAGACGTGAGATGAAATAACAGAAAAATCGGTATTTGGAAGTTGAAAGAACTTCATTTGAGATTGTTAGGAGGAAAATCAATGAAATTTTTAAAATCTTTTAAATCAAAATGGAAGCACCACAAGCTACCAAAGATATAGAAGATTGTGGAACTATATCTTCACTTTTTAGTGTAGATATGATAGTGTTTAGTATTCCTATTATAATCTTTAAGTCAATCAAGACATTTTTGGTCTATGGTATTTTTCCAACATCAAAAGAGTAATAAGAAGATATAAGTTAGGCTTTATATTAGGTTTCCTAGTCTGAGGGCGGTGAAAGCTAGAGAAAGAGACCTCCAAAGTGTCAACTTTTGGCTTGGTTGTGCGAACTTTTGCAGAAATTATTGTTGAAGACGTCAAGTTTGTTTTGAGTGTGTTTGCACCAGCAAGAGTCTCGTGTGTGAGAGTTCGAAAGGTGTTGTCAATAAATTGTTAGTGAATGAAAATATTTCAAAGGTGTTGTGACACCAAACTGTGAGAGAGTGTCTCTTATATTTCGGTGCATGTCCTCCGGGCATAAAAAGAGATTTCTATTAGTTAAAGTGAAACTATACTTCCAACGGTTTGGTAAGTTTCAAAAGATATAAAATTTTGATTATAACTATCTGATCTTGTCAATAATCAAACAAATATATTGAATTTCATGTAAAGTAGATAACATTAAGCTTAGAGTTTGGAATTCTATTTGTATTTTGATTCAAATTTGGTTTTAGATATTGATTCCTCTTATGCTTAGATGATAATTCAAATTTAACTTCAAATGTTCCGTCACAAAGACAGTGTTATAATGAGCACCATAATCTTCAAATGTTCCGTCACAAAGGCAGTGTTATAATGAGCACCATAATCTTCTTCTAATGCTAAATCTTCACCATCAATAAAGGGTTTATCATATCCAAATTCTTTGACTGGGCAAATCTCACATAACTGAAATAATTTCGATATTCTTCAATATCTTTTATTTTTAAAAAAAAGAAATTAATTTCCATGTCATTGTTGAAACCGAAGAATCGATCTCGGTGGTGTTCGACACTTGGGGAAGGGTGATCGCACACTTATTTCTCTCTCATAAGCCAAACAACTAGAGACTTAGCACGAGGAATAGACTCAAGGCTCTAGCACGGAGGTCCCACCACACACTCGGAAGATCTTAGAGCGCTTCCCCTCCTTAGTCAAGTGTTGAGCTAAAGATACCGTAGAAAGCGCAAGAAGATCAGAGCACAATTAAGCATGTCTTCTGAGGAACCCCCTTGGATCTATTTATAGTTTTCTGAAAACGGTATGCAAATAACGTACCTTCGCTGTTCCAAACTGCAACAGGCAGGCTAACGGGAGTAGAATGGCAAGAATACATCACTGGGCGAGTCGTCCACAAAATTCCACTCGCCTGGGGTGGCGAGTGCCTGATGAGGCTGTCACTCGCCACATCCTCGAGGGCGAGGGAGAGTGCGGGCCCGGCCTGCCCCACTCGTCGGCTACCTGCCGAGATGCCCGGGGCGAATGCGAGCCCGCCTGCTCCACTCGTGCCTTCTACACTCCCCCCTTCCCAGGCGAGTCGGGCAGCCCCCAAAAGTACTTGGCCCCCTCCTGACTCACCGGGAACTTGGACTGTGCCAAAATGACTGGCCCGACTCTTGCTGACACCACTCGTCGGATACGGGGTTGTACACAATCCCCACTGTTTGCGAGATTGTCCCACATTCGGAAAGAAACATCCAACCCCAAGAGATCGACGAGTGGGTCAGCGAGCCCAAGGGAATCTTTTGGTGGGATCCACCAGCAGCTATATATATACGCCTGCGTACCTTGGCGACGTTTGACATTCTCCTTACTCTAACGTTGTCGAGATGCCTCTTTCCAAAGAGCTCCAAGAGAGGCTGGATCGTGTTCGCGGGCTCAACGTTGCTCGCGCTGCTAGCCAGGTCGTTGTCACCCCCAACGCTTTACCACGCGAGCCTCCTAATTCTCAGCCTGCCAAAGAGGCCAAGTCAGCCCCAAAAACTGCCGAGTCCGTCTATCGCGACCTGGCCTCCACCCCAGATGACGGACTCGCTTCTTCCACTGAGCAAGATCCTGATCGAAAGGGAAAGGGGATCATTGAGATTCCTGTCGACCCGGACAGCCATCAGACCGACGCTAAGGCCTCCACGCCGCGAGTCAACTCACCCCGCGATGACTCGCGGCCTAAAACTCAGCCTACTCGCCAGCGAGACTCATCTACCCCCTTTGGGACTACGGGGCTGGACTCGCAAAAGCCGAATTCACCAGCTCGCGTACCTTCTCAGCAACTCACACCCGCTCCTGCTCATCTCCCCAGGATCCCAACTTTCGGGCCGCTGCAAGAACCTTGCCTTGCCTCTTACCTACACCTTCTGGGGGCAGCCGAGCTCATCCCTTAAGCTCTACTTT
This sequence comes from Platanthera guangdongensis, assembly GCA_039583875.1. Taxonomy (NCBI): domain Eukaryota; kingdom Viridiplantae; phylum Streptophyta; class Magnoliopsida; order Asparagales; family Orchidaceae; genus Platanthera; species Platanthera guangdongensis. The sequence goes on from CM077164.1 coordinate 65,770,711, forward strand.
CATTGTACCATCTCGCCTAGTTCTTTTGAAGCACTCGCCCTTTGTACATTTATCTTGATTACTAGTCTTTGCAGATCTCCCCGGCCAATCCGATGCTGAAGAATCTTCTGAGCCAGCCCACCGCTCGCCACCCCCTTCCCCCAATGTGATAGAGAACTTCATGGACATCTCGCTAGACTCCGCAGAGCTGAGGAAGTGATTCATCGAGGTCTTCAAGAAGCAGGCGCGCGCGCTACGCAGGATGCTGGAGGAGAATGATCTTGGCGAGCAGAGGCTGCAGGCACTGGAGCGGGATTACGTACTGCTCGCGGACGAGGTGAAGCGTGGCTCGGCGAGCGGGATGACGTCTCCCACCCCGCTTATGGACAGGATCAGCGAGAACATGCGGTTCATCCACCATGATCTGGAGTTGATCCGCGAGTTCAACAACCTGTGTCATCCTCCGGGGATGGGGACGCGAGGCCGGGTAGGTGGAAATGGCTCCATAGCTGAGCCTACCGGCACTCGCCACCCATCCCCCAGCTCGCGCGCGCTGAAATAACTTCCTTCTTGCTGTACTTTCTTTTTAGGAACTGCGAGAACTCCTGTCTGTAATAACTTGAACAATTTTTACATTTCTGTTTATTGATTCTGCATAATACGCTGCGCTTTAGGTTCAGCTCGCCGGACTAACCGGTCGGCTCGGCCATTAATTCCATTTTCTATAAATAGACCCCCTCACCAACCCCCAGACTATCGCCTTTACTCCTCACTCTTACTCCCCTCTGCTTGCCCTTACCGCCACCTCGAATCGCGCCATAATCTTTGAAAACATGGGCAAAACACGACCCGACGGGGACGGGAGGTCGAAATGTGCTCGGCAATTCGCCGAGTACAACATTTATGAGGGAAACACCAACGAGCAGGAGCTCGGAGACTTCACTGCCGACTACATTCCCCCGGGTTCTCTGCGCGCCGACCCGCGGCAGGCGAGGCCATCAACTCCTTCTATGAGGATGAGCTCGCCTTCCACATCTCGCACTTCGAGGTGGGGTTGCACCTCCCCCTATGACCAAAAATCTGCCAGATCCCGAAGTATTACGGGGCGGTACCGGCCCAACTGAACCTGAATGCCATCACCATGATGGTGGCATTCGCCTGCTACCTCCGCCGAGAGCGGATAGAGTTCAACCCGACAGTCTTCAGGAAACTCTTCATCTACCTCACGACCAATGACGGGGTCGCCTTCCTCGACAGCTCGCAGTTCAAGGTCCGCGAGAAGGTTAACAAGAACCACAACTGATTCTCCAAGCTCGTCTTCATCAAGGGTGAGCTCAACAACATACTCTTCTCGCCTCGGCAGAGGAGCGAGAAGGTGTACCAGCCCCCGAAAGTGATGGGGAATGATGCCGAGCTCCACAAGTTCTTCCTCGGCAAGGACTTTGAGGTCGCCTTCCTTCAAAATAGACTCGACTCGCTTCTCCCGGTTCCGCCCGATGAAGGTATGGCTCTTTCCCTTCTTTCCTCAATAGGCTCGCGTACATATAATAACAATTTTCTAACTCCCAAGTTCTTTCTGCAGGGAAACGGCTGATTCCCGAGCACTCGCATTTTGCGGGTTCGGCACTCTACCCGGACCCACTCGCGCGCGAGCGGGAAGCCGCAGCAGCCTGTTGGGACAAGCTGGGGTTGGGGAAACCTTCCTCCTATAAGAAGCGACCCGATCCCGCGAGATCCAGCTCGCCTCGTCGTGTTACACCTCCAAAAAAGATGAAGGTGGTGGCGGTCTCCAGGGGAGAACAACAACAACATCATCAAATATACCTGAGCTCCCCAGAGACCACGCTGGAGAAGTCGCCAGAGAAGGACCAAGGTGGAGGAGACCCGCCTGCCTCCAACACCGCCGAGGAGTTCGCTGCCCGCGAGCCGGGCCTGCTGAAAGACCACCAGAACTTTGGTCTCGGCGGGAAGATCATAGACCGGCTCGCGCGCCGATGGTCTAATGGGATGAGCAGGCTCACCGAGTCTCCATCTCGTCCGTCCATCCCTCTTGGTCGGAGCGCCACCCTCCCAGCGGACACGCCTATGCCCTAGGGTTCGGGCTATATGGTCGCGAGAACGACACAGCCTACAATGGCATGAACCTCCCGCAACTCGCCTATCAGAGCTCGCGAGCTCAAATACGCGAGCTGGAGTTCGTGCATATGTCGACTCGCCGCAACTTCCAGCTCAGTTGCAACTTGGTGAAGGCGGAGCAGGAGCGGGATGTCGCGAAGGACGACGTCGTCGACCTGCCGAAGCGGCTTCAGATCACCGAGAGCCTCCTCGCCAAAGCAGCCAGCGGGGTGGTAAGTATTGATTGACCCCTTCCCCTTTTTACTTTAGTTTCCCGCAATCTCTAATCTTTTCTTGCCTGACAGGATGCCGAGACCACAGACCGCATGCGTGCTCGCGCCGCTGAGTTGGAGGAGAGAAACAAGGCGCTGGAGGAGCAGAACAAAGACCTCCAGGGCGAGGTCAATCGCCTAATGGACATCGTCTTCCTCCCCTCTGGCGGTGAGCTGGGCGGCCCGATCCGAAGACCAAAGATCTTCACCAAGGTCGAGGTCGCCAAGAAGCTGTGCGTCATCTCCATCAGTACTGCCGACTTCACCCTGCAAGTCATGCGAGATATGCGGGTGCTGACAGAAGGCTGCGAGGAGATGAATGCGAGAGACTTGGTGCCAGAGTTGTTCTCCCCTCCCGCTTCCCCCTGGTGAGAAGGAAGACAACTTCCGGTCGCTCTTCAAGGACGTCGCTGGCTATAGGGATGACAACTCTGGAGTGGAAGGCGAGAGTTAGCTCGCCCCCCTTCCCTTTTTTTGCTTCTGTAAATCTCTCCGCTTCTAATTTTGTAACCTCGCCGCGGCGAGCTCCCATTTTGTAATGACATGTACATTAATGAAAGATACTTTGCCGAATTTGTTTCTCTTTGGTGTACTTACTTTCTGTGTTGCACTCGCATGCGCATGCCGCCCCTTCATGGTGTGACCTCGCTAGGATAGCACATGCTACTAGTACTTGAGTTAGGATACGTATCCGCGAGAAGACCTTGGGATCTCGCTAACACATGCTACTAGGACTTTCCTTTGGCCAACCATCGGGCGCTACCACCGTCCCAATTAGCTAGATGAGAGCCTGACGGCGAGTGTTGAGCATCAACCGGACTTTCCTTTGTCCAACCATCGGGCGCTACCACCGGCCCAATCAGCTAGGTGAGAGCCTAACGACGGGCATTGAGCATTAACCGGACTTTCCTTTGGCCAACCACCGGGCACTACCACCGGCCCAATCAGCTAGGTGAGAGCCTGACAGAGGGTGTTGAGCATCAACCGGACTTTCCTTTGGCCAACCATCGGGCGCTACCACCAGCCCAATCAGCTAGGTAAGAGCCTGACGGCGGGTGTTGAGCATCAACTGGACTTTCCTTCAACCAAGTATAATGTTATTCCTGCCAAGCAAATGAATCATCATCAAATAGTAAGATCGTGAAAAAAACTATCTCATTACTTTCACGGGTAGAATCACTTCAAGTCATCACCGCTCCAGGTGTGACTCAGGGTCTCGCCCTCCACATTCCGGAGGTGATACCCTCCTCATCTCAACACTTCCTCTACGATGTACGGGCCTTTCCAGTTAGAGTTGAGCTTTCCCACGGTAGCTGATCTTCCAGCTGCATCCACCCTTTTCAAGACCAAGTCCCCTTCCGTGAACTGTTTGATTTGAACGTGCTTATCAAAGTACTTGGTCATTCTCCATTTGACCTCTTCCTGCCGGATAATCGACATGTCGCGCAGCTCCATGTCAAGGGAAAACAGAAGCTCATCCTCGTTCTCGGCCCGCCACTCTTCTCCACCTTCCTCTGCCGCCGCCGCCCGCGGTGTCCGAACCTCGAACTCGATAGGATGTACTGCTTTGCAGCCATGAGAGAGTTTGAAAGGGATCTTACCTGTGGCTGCGTTGGGGGTGGTCATCAAGGCCCATAGGACTGAAGGAAGTTGTTCTACCCAACTCCCCTTCAAGTTCTCAACTTTCTTCTTCAAGAGGTTTACAATGATCTTGTTCTCCGCCTCCACCTGCCTGTTGCTCCTGGGGTGGTGGACCGAGGTAAACCTGAGGTCAATCCCAAGTTGTCCACAAAAGCTGATGAACTCCGCGCTGGCAAACTGAGGCTCATTATCCGTGACAATGGCCTGGGGTAACCCGTGCCGGCAGATGATCTCCCCCCATACGAAATTTCTGATTACTTGGGAGGTCATCTTGGTCAGCGCCTTTACCTCCAACCACTTAGAAAAATAATCGATCATCACCAACAAAAACCTCCTCTGCCCGTTGGCCTGGGGGAAAGGTCCTACCAGATCCATTTCCCAGATGGCGAAGGGTCGGGGTGTCGTGATACTCCTGAGCCGCTGAGCTAGTTGAAGTTGGAGAGGCGCGAACAACTGACACTTATGAAACTTTTTTGCGAACTCAGCGCCATCATGCCCCAGGGTCGGCCAGAAATATCCTTGTCTGACTGTCCTTCCTTCCAAGGTCCGTCTTCCAGAGTAACTCCCGCACTCTCCGGAATGGACCTCTTCCAAAATCCTCGGGACCTCCCTCTCGGCCACGCAACGTGCCAACATCCCTGAGAGGGTCTTTCTGTATAGCTGCCCGTCGCGCATGAGGTAGTATGCCGACTTATGCTTGAATCGTTTCTTATCCATCCCCTCTGGGTACTTCCCCGTGCATAGGAAAGTTGCAAAAGGATCAATCCATGAGGGATGCTGATCCACCTCCATCAGATCCCTCTCTTCGATGGACGGGCAGAACAAGTCGGTGATGGTGCCACCCACCCGGGGTCCGTGCTTGGCCAATTGATCTACCTGATCTTTTTCTTTCCTTGGAACGTGTCGGATGGAGAATGTCTGAAACATGTCGATCACCCCTTTCACCTTTGCCAAATACAATTGGAGAGTTGGCTCCCTTGCCTCGAACTCCACATTGATCTGGGAGGCCACCACCATGGAATCTGTGAGGACCTCCACATCATGCACTCTCAGCTCTCTGGCCAGGACCAATCCTGTTATCACTGCCTCGTATTCGGCTTGATTGTTTGTGATGGGAAAATGAACTACCACAGTTTTCTCAATCTTTGCTCTCTGGGATCTCTCTAAGATCACCCCACCCCCAAGGAATGTCTTCCTAAAGCCCATCCACCATCACCTTCCAAGGGACCGGACGAGTGAGTTCCGCCTCCACCACCTCGACCACATAATCAGCAAGAAAATCGGCCATCTCCTGGGCCTTGATCGAGAGGTGGTGAACGAAGGATATGTCGAACTCACTCAACTCCACCGACCACTTCGCCAACCTCTCGGAGTGATCCACTCCCTCAAAGATGTTGAAGAGGGGGTGGTCAGTCAGTACCCGGATGGAGTGCGCTTGGAAGTAGGGTCCGAACCTCCGAGCCGAGAAAACTATGGCAAAAGCTAACTTCTCCAGAATCGGATATCGGAGTTCTGCCTTCCGCAAGACCCTACTCACATAATAGATGACAATTGCTTATTCCATTCTTCCCGGACCAAGACGGAGCTCCAGGCCTCTGCTCCCACCCCAAGATACAGGGACAAGTCCTCCCCTTCCTTGGGCCCTTGGTGGAGCGAAGCCTGAGCCAATTGCCTCTTCAAGTCTTGGAATGCCTCCTCGCACTCTTTGGACCACTCGAACTTCTGATGCTTTGAAGAAGAAGGAGCACTTCTCTCTTGCCCGAGAGAGGAACCTGCTCAGCCCGACCAACTTTTCTGTTAGCCTTTAGGCCTCCTTGGCGTTCCAAGGCGACCCTAACTCCATGATTTCCTTGACTTTGTTAGGGTTGGGCTCTACATCTGCAGGAGTAAGGAGATGGCCTAGGAACTTACCCCTACTTTCCCCGAAGACACACTTTAAGGGATTTAGCCTCATCTTGTACTTCTGCAGGGTGCTGAAGATCTCTTCCAGATCCCGGAGGTGAGAGTCAACATCCCAACTCTTGATCATGAGATCATCTACGTACACCTCCAGGTTCTTCCCCTTCTGCTTTTGGAAGACTCGGTCCATCATCTTTTGATACGTTGCCCCCACATTCTTTAGCTCATAGGGCAACATCTTGTAGCAGTAGCATCAGTCCCCTGTGATGAATGAGAGATCTTTTATGTCGGGCGGGTGTATCCTGATTTGATGATAACCTGAAAAAGCATCTAAGAAACTCATCACAGAAAAACCGACGACTGAGTCAACCAGCATGTCGATCCGAGAAAAGGGATAACAATCCTTAGGACATGATTTATTTAATAAAAAAAAAATCAACACACATCCTCCACTAGCCGTCTCGTTTTTTAACCATTACAACATTGAAGACCCAGTCAGAGTATTGGATTTTGGATACGAAGCCGACCTTGAGGAGCTTGGTCACCTCCTCCTTGATGGGCTCGGCCAACTTATCCGCTGTGGACCTCTTCTTCTGCTGGATGGGGCGGGCTTCTGGATCCAGGTTGAGGCGGTGGCAGGCAACGTCTGTATTGATCCCCGACATCTCTGTCGCGCTCCACGCGAAGATGTCCACGTTCTTCTGCATGCATTCCAGCACCCCCTGGTCCTCCGAGCTCAGCCACCCACTGATCCACACGTTCTCCACCCTGCCACCCTGGGTGAGACCGTTCATCTCCATCACCTCCTTGGCAACCTCCAGTAGGGACTGCTCTCCCCATTCTCCAATGGCTCCCTCACCTGGGACTAGGACCTCCTCGACTTCCTCCACATCCATCACCTCGGCCGGCTCCTTCTTAACTCCTTTCTCCACCCCCACCTGGGTGCGGACATCTTCCTCCACTTCCATCTCCTCCACCTCTCTTTCGGCCTCCTGCCGGGACAGCTCCTCCATCCTCCTCTCCATCTTCTCAGCTCCTCCCTGCCAAGATATGGACTTCACCGCGGTGACATAACACTCTCGTGCCACCTTAGGGTGTCCCTGGACCCTGACCTGGATGCCCTCAGCGTTGAACTTCAAACACTGATGGAAAGATGAGGGTACACAATGGAAGACACAGATGAGGGGCCGTCCAAAGATAGCAATGTAACTGTTGGGCGTGTCCATGATGACGGACCTACAGTTTATGGATTCCCCCACCCCAAGGTAACATTGACTTCTACTCCTTCCACCTCCTTCCTCTCCCGAGAACCCAAAGAGAGGTACATTTGAGGCCAGCAGCCCTCGGGCCTCCACCTTCATCGCGTCGAACTCCTTCTTGAAAATGACATTGACCGAACTCCCGTTATCGATGAGGATCCGGGAGACAGTAAAATTCTCGACCGCGATCTGGACGACCAACGCGTAGCAAGAAGGATCCTTATGATCCGACATGTCCTTCCTAGAGAAGGTGATCTTCTCCTCTGGGGTTGAGGCTAGAGATGTGGAGGCAACGCTCCGGCGATACATAGTATGGAGACTCGCCTTCCGGGAAGCTTCAACTCCCCCCCCCCCCTCGTGGATCACTTTGATCCCTCCTCGGTTTCCGACATCGGCCTTATCCTCGCACCGATCTTCCTCTCCCCTAGGCAGGACCTCCTCGATCCTCACCTCCTGGCGGGGTTGTTGCTGCTCTCTGTTTCCCCTCATCTCGAGGAACTCCGGGCACGTGACCGTAGCATGGCCCTCTTCCTGGTGGAAGTCGCAATAGGGCAACTCCACCCTGACTTCCCGCCTTCTCATTTGCTGACCTCTCCTCCTCTGGGCTATCATCATAGCATGACGTTGATCGGGGAGAGGGTGCCTTTGGCCCTGCCTCCAGCCCTGGGGGTTGAACTGACCCTGGCCCCACTGACGGTTGTCTCCTCCATGGAAATCTCTTCGCTGGCCTTGGTCCCACCACTCTTGTTGCCTCCAGCCGAGCAAATTGTTCGGCTCTTAGCGACCCCACCTCGGCTGTTATTGTTACTGCTGCTGTTGTTCCCTCTGTCGGGGTTCAACTCACCTCACCTCCTGACCTCTGCCACCTCCTAGCATCTCCTCCTCTGTGGCCCATCTGGCCAACTTCCGAGCAAAGTCCGGGTTCGACGCCTCTCCGTCGACCTCCCTTGCTACCATCTCCATCAACTCCTCAAAAGAGATAGGAGGCACCCTCTTCAGCTCCATCCCGAAGAAGCCCTTCTGCAGCACCAGGATGAAGATCATCATCACGGTATGCCCTGACATCTACTGCACTTGGAGGACCTCCTCTTGGAATCAGTCCGCGTAGCTCCCCAGTGTCTCATTCACTCCCTGCTTGATGTGGAACAGGGACTCGGACTCCCTCTTCCTCTTCTTCAAAGTGGTGAACCTCAACATGAACCCCCGGCACAAGTCCTCGAAACAGTAGATAGAGCTGGTCGGTAGCTGGTGGAACCAATCTCTTGCCTTCTCCTTGAGGGTGATGACGAAGAGTCTGCACTTAAAGGCATCTGACATCTGTCTTATCGAAATCACATCCTCGAACCACCGGATGTGTTGAACTGGGTCGTCCTTCCCGGTGTAGTAGGACATCTCCGGCTCGCGAAACCCCTCTGGAACTGGGGCGGATGAAACCAACTCGCTAAAGGGGCTGCCTCCCACTACTGGACGAACAGGGGGATCTTGCATGCCCACCTTGTCGATCCGGCCTCCACTCGCCGAGCCGGGGAATAACACTCGCCCCTACAGATCTCGCTCCCTCCCCTCCTCTACTACCTCCTTCCCATCTCGCCGAGCCGGGGAGACCTCGCCCAGGGCTGGGGCAGCGACGACTGGGACTGCTGGCGTCGGACACTCGGCGCGCGTGCCGAGTACGAACTTGATGAGGCTGATCACCTCCAGCCGGAAATCCTCAAACACCCCGAGGGTGGCGAGAGGAGGTGGGGGGTGACGAGTCGTCCCTGTCGGATCCCTGACCTTCACCTCCAGTCATCGAGCTCACGGAAGATTTTTGGTGCTGACCACGCTCCACGCTCACCGCACTAAAATGTTGAAACCAAAGAATCGGTCTCTGTGGAGTTCGACCCTTGGGGAAGGGGTGATCGCACACTTACTTCTCACTCACAAGCCAAACAACTAGAGACTTTGCACGAGGAATAAACCAAAGGCTCTAGCATGGAGGTCCCACCACACACCCAGAAGATCTTAGAGTGCTTCCCCTCCTTAGCCAAGTGCTGAGCTAAAGATACCTCAGAAAGCGCAAGAAGACCAGAGAACAAGTAAGCATGCCTTCTGAGATATCTCATTGAGTCTATTTATAGTTTTCTGAAAACGGTTTACAAATAGCGTACCTCCGCTGTTCAAAATAGCTACGGGCAGGCCAACGGGAGTAAAATGACAAGAATACATCACTGGGCGAGTGGTCCACAAAATTCCACTCGCCTGGCGTGGCGAGTGCTTGATGAGGCTGGCACTTGCCACCGCCTCGAGGGCCAGCGCGAGTGAGGGCCCGGCCTGCCCAACTCGTCGGTTACCTGCCGAGATGACAGGGGCGAGTGCGAGCCCACTTGCTACACTCGCCCCTTCTACACTCCCCCCCTTCCCAGGCGAGTCGGACAACCCCCAAACGTACTTGGCCCCCACCCGACTCGCCGGGAACTTGTACTGCGCCAAAATGACTGGCCCGACTCTTGCTAACATCACTCGCCTGATACGTGGTTGTACAGTCATCTTTAATATCATAAGCAAGTCTATTTAGCAAGAAAAGGATCTTCAAATTTGACATGCTTAATAAAATAAATGATCTTTCAAATCTATCCACAATAGATTTCTTTTTAAATACACTAAATTCTCATTTCATCCTTAATATCACAAATAGCGATCTCTTTCGCGCAGCTCTGGCGGATGGAAAATCTATATTCCAACACCCGTCACAGCTGTTTTTAAACTGTTTGGGACAGCTATGCATGCCCAGCTTTTTGAAAATCAAGTTTGATAGAGCTGTTTTTGAGAAATTATGAGGGGGCAGTTTTAGTGGTTCGTAAATAGATTTTTTATTGGCGCAAAAGCAATTTTTTCGGTCTGTATGCGATTTCTTCGCTCAAGCACATTTTTTTGCTGGGACGTGATTTTTTTGCCCGAATACGATATTTTCTCATGTGCGCGATTTTTTCACCCGGGCGCGAATTTTCCGCCCGGGCGCGAATTTTCCGCCCGGGCGCGAATTTTCCGCCCGGGCGCGAATTTTCCGCCCGGGCGCGAATTTTCCGCCCGGGCGCGAATTTTCCGCCCGGGCGCGAATTTTCCGCCCGGGCGCGAAATTTCCGCCGGGGCGCGAATTTTCCGCCGGGGCGCGAATTTTCCGCCCAGGCGCGCATTTTCAGCCGGGGCGCGAATATATCGCCCGGGCGTGAATTTTCCGCACGGGCACGAATTTTCTTCTCGTGCACGAATTTTCCGCCTGGACGCGCTTTTTCCATCTGGACGCGATTTTTCCTCCCGAAAATGACTTATTCGCCCGTACGCAATTTTTTTGCCCCAGCCGTGATTTTTTCGCCGGGACTTGATTTTTTTCGCATAGAGCGCATTTCTTTATTTGTGCAAATACAATTTATTCGGCCCGTATGCATTTTTTTCACCAAGACGTGATTTTTTCGCACGTGCGCGCTTTTTTCGCCCTGATACGATTTCTTCGCCGGTGCACAAATTTTTTTTCCCCGGGAGTGACTTTTTCGCCCGAACGCGAATTTTCCTCTCGGAAGCGACTTTTTCGCTTGGACGTGACTTTTTCGCCTGGACGTGATTTTTTCGCCTGCGCGCGATATTTTTGCTTGGGCGCGTGTTTTTCGCCCGTTCGCGTGTTTTTCGCCCGGTCGCGTGTTTTTCGCCCGGTCGCGTGTTTTTCGTCCGGTCGCGTGTTTTTCGCCCGGGCGCTTATTTTTCGCCCGGGCGCGTGATTTTCGCCCGGGCGCGTGTTTTTTGCCCGGGCGCGTGTTTTTCGCCCGGGGGCGTGTTTTCGCCCGGGCGCGAGTTTTTCGCCCGGGAGCGAGTTTTTCGCCCGGGCGCGAGTTTTTCGCCCGGGCGTGTTTTTTTCGCCCGGACATATTTTTTTCGCTTTAATGTTTTTTTTTTGTGGAGCGCATTTTTTGCCCGGCTGTGTTTTTTCTCCTGGACGCATTTTTTGCATCCTGGCAAAAATATCTCGCTCATGCAAAAATATCGTGTCCGATCGAGGAAAAAAGCGGCCGAGAGAAAAAATCTCGCACGTGCAAAAAAATCACGTCTCAGAGAAAAAATTGCGCCCGGGCGAAAATATCGCGTCCTGGTGAAAAAATCACTCTCGGGCAAAAAAAACATGCCCGGGCAAAAAACATTGCGTCGAAGACGAAGAATCGCGTCCGGGAGAAAATAATTCATTTATGTAAAAACTTCGTATAGCTTTTCTGAGAGCTCTCAGAGTTTTTTCTACCAAACAGTCTGCAGTTCTGTTTGTAGAACTCTTTCTAAGAGCTCGACTAAATTTTACCAAGTAAGAAAAGAATCTTCGAAAATGTCACAATTATAACAATAAAAAAAATTCTAACTCGATTTGAACAAATTAAGAAACAAATACTATCGTGATACTCATCGTGTACAGGGACAAGATAATTAACAAAAAATTATTGCAATTATTAATAAATTATATGTATACTGAGATGTAATGATGATTTTATAAATTCTAATCCGCAAACATGAGAAATTATGAATTACTTGCATGAAATTTCTCTACCCTTAATCATAGAAATATGTTAATATATGGGCAAAATAACAACTTAATATATTGCACTAGTCAAATTTTAAAAAAAATATGTGAAAGTAAAGTACATACTTCTGAAATATATCTTTCGATGCATAAACTAAATAAGCTCGCATAGCAGAGGTCCAGAACTTCATACTCAATAAGCCGTGATCTGTAGCTCTGATTTCAGGACGCCGGTGGATCTTCTACCATGGTGGAGAGAGTATGGATGACAACAAGAAAGAGCACGCCGGTAAACAGTCATGGCCTCCGTCCCAAAAGTGCCGACCAGCGTGCTCTCTCTCGTTGTCATGCAAGCACGCCAACCAAAGTAAAAAAAAGCGGTAGAAAACTCAACCCAAGCACCTAATCAAATTGTGCTACTCCGGATCAGAGTAGGAAGAAGAAGGATGAAGAAGGGGCGAAATCATACATACCTTCTTTTCGCAGAACATAGGGATCATCAGTGAGATAACGAAGCTCCAACGGTGAATCGCCAGCACAAATCCATATCCGCCGCAAGATCTCTCTTCGAACCATTCAAATCTCTGCGGATCACATGAGATACACGACGAAATCGCAAGCAGTTGGCATCCCTGGGAGAGAAGAACCAAGCAAACCCTAGATCTTTCTAGGAATACACCAGAATATAAAAAGTAGAAGGGCCGGCGAGGGCTTTTCGGGGGATCTCTCGTCCGCTCTTTCGTTTATATATACCTCCTAAATATCTTTAATTAATATCGTATATATATATAACTGAGTAAAATAATCGGTAATTATGCTTGCATGATTAAAATAGCTTCGTGGCGTACTAACGCAAGGTTTCGCACGCGTGTCGGTTGTTGAGATGAGGGTTTCGAAATGAGTTATCCTAAAGAGTGAGGAAAGAGTTTTGTACGGGGGGGGTCAGGAGTTAAACGTGTCGATTTCAGTGGGCAAGAGTTAGAACAGAAACGACCATCGGAGTATGATGGATAGACGGTTTAGTAGCAGACATTTGCAGACCACACGATGTTTTGGTCCTTCTGTACTATGTGAAATCTAAGAGAAATACTACGGTGACGACGGTGGACGCTGCTTATTGTCCTGTATTAATGAGGAGTCTGTAAAGGAGATGAGGTCCATGCAATTTTGACTTGTGTCATACACTTTTGCGCGGGACACTCATCGTTTGTGGCTGCTCATTGGTTGTGTAGATGATAAATTTTTTCCACGGTCCTGACCTAAAAATTTTCCTGAAATCTAGGTAGAGGAATGAACCCTTGAACCAGAGTTTTTTTCCGTGCCTTTCTCGCAGGGGTGTGAGACGGCTGGGATCACGCGATCTTCAATTCAACGGTGGAAGCGCAGCAAAACAAACTGTATCTAGCGGCTGGATAAACTCGCGCTACATCGAACGGCGGGATATGCCTCTCGCGCACATACGAGAAACTCACCTAATTTTTTTTTCATTGAACCGCGATAAATTATTAGGACTTCATTTGGTTTGGCGGTGGCGGGTCGATCCGGGGGTGGAAACAAAGTGTTCGAAACGGAGGGGGGAGGTGGTTGCTCCAAACAGAGTTTTTTGAGGCGTTTCTCAAGACGGGCGGGTGGAAACAGAGCAAATGTCGTCGGAGGTTCATTTATTTACCCTCCTTCCGGTGATGTTTGCCCAAAACAGAGTAGCCAAACGTCCCAACAAATAGAGCCTAGGTTTGTACCTAATTAAAAAAGATGTTAAAGTAGGTAAAAAAATTTGGTCAGCCGATCAGACCTAATGGAAGGTCCGCTCAAAATATGGACGTGCGATCAGACTGCCAGCGAAATCTGTGATTTAGGTTTCGTTTGATTGAGCGGTGGCGGGAGGAGGCGGTGGCGGGGTAGAACTGGAGGGGTTGGAAAAGCTCCGTTTTGGCAGTTTTTCCTCTATCCGGCAGGTGCAAACAGAGCAAATGCCGGAGCCCGTTTGTTTACCCGCCGTCCGGCGGCGTTTGCTCCAAACAGAAGCGGCGAAACGCCGAACCAAACGAAACCTTAAAAAAAAATCAATAATGGTATCCGACTGACCGGCTGGATTTTAAAAGGCGCGATATCAGGTCAATTTTTTTCTAAAAAAAATTTATAGGAAAATAAAATTTTAAAATAATGATAAAACTTTTAAAATAACATTTTATAATTTATTTTTTAAAAAATAAATTCTTATTTGATTAAAATTATTTTTTTGTGGGATGAGCGGACCTTCCTCTAGGTCTGATCGGCGAACGCAATTTTTTTTCGTTAAAGTAGCCTCAAAATTTTGTTTGCCGACACTCATTTTTAAAATATTTTAGGGCTTTCTAAAAAAATCTATCCGCACTCACCTAACTCACTCACGCGGATCATGCGCTTCTTTTGTTATTTCATGGCCAGCAAGCTTCTGCCTGTTTCAACTGGTTTGCTAGAGATTACTCATTCTTTGGCCCAGTATGTCAGAGGTTTAACATATGCTATGCTTGGCACAACTATGACGACTGTAGAAGTTCTTTTCCAGCCGTCGGAGCTGATTTTTCGTCTGTTTGTTTGCCCAACGGTTGGTAAATTGTGGATCTAAAAACGTGGAATTAGGGGCTCTTTGGGAAGCTATCGACCCCTGCTTTCGCTCTCCAAAAATCGTGCTTCTTAAAATCCCCGTGCTCCCGCTCCCGTCGTGCCTAGCGATCCCGTCTTCTTCCCAATGCTCTTCTCCTTGACAAGCCCTAATATCCAGTGGCCGACCTCAGTGTTCTTCTCCTCAACGAGCCTGCTCTTCTCCTCGACGAGCCCTAATATCCAGCCACCACGATTGCGTGAATGACGGGATGCTACCACGATAGCAAGCCTCCTCTTCTAGATCCGGCCAATTGGAGCCTTCCTTCGGCGATTTGGAGCCCCCGACAACCATTTGGAGCCTTCCTCCGGTGATTCTGAGCCCTCCTCTTTCAGATCTCTTCCGAATCACAAACCCTAGCTTTCTGAGCCTGATTTTTCTACCAAACAGTCTGCAGTTTTATCTGTAGAGCTTTTTTTAAAGCTCTTTCTAATAGCTCTACTCCATCAGCAACTTCTTCATCCTCCAGAGCTGTCTCAAACAGAGGAGTAATTCTTCTGTACGGGTAGCATTCCCTCCTTTGGGAGTGGGTGAAATCCAAGTCATCCATCTTTAAATCCAACGTCAACCGTCAGCAGAAAAATAAAACAAAGCACATCTTCTAAAGCCCAATCAGACGGCTGGAGTGCTACCCGCGCTCCTTCCTCTGAGAGCGGGTAGCGCTGCCAATTTTTTTGCAAATAGAGCCATAGTTTCGCCTGGTTTCATGTTTTTTCACTGCAACCAAGGTAAAACCTTGATAAAATCCTGCTTTTCCCATGTTTGATTACAAAACTGAAGAAAGTTAACTTGCAAATTTGAAGATCATATCATCATGAGTACTTGAATTTAAACAAAAAAAACCCCGTAAAAATAGTGTGAAAAAAAGAAAGAATGAGCTGAAATTCTATATACTGAACTATATGAATTACAGAGAGTCAGTATCGAAGAGGAAATTGAACGAATAAAATTTCCAGCAAAAATTAAAATCCTAAAAAGGAGCAAGCATACATTCTTGTCTCCCGACTCTTTTGATTGCAGGTAACGTGCAACCAAGTGCAGGATAGCTAGGTGTCAGATTCCTGTTCATCATCACATTTTTCAGGTTGGAAAGGCTCCTTCTGTTGAAATTTGTGAAGTGGAAGTGGGTGATGGGCAGGCCGGGCGGACTGGGCGGCCTGTGCGGACTCGGTCTGCGGCCTGGGAGGACTGCTTGTTGCAGCCTGAGTGCATTGGCTGTTCTTGAGGAGCGGTGTGTGCGGCCTGAGCGGTCTGATGTGCAGCCTGGTTGGCCAACGGCCAAGGACGGGCTTCTAGCGAAGCGGACCGAGCGAACTGCGGTTTGCGGGCTGTTGGCAGTGCTTGTTCTGCGGTCTTGTAGTTGTGCAAGCTTCCATTAACAGGCGCATTGGAGACTGAATCCGCGGGAGGCTTTGCTGACTGACAAGTCCGCGGTGTCCGTTGTTGCGGACTGGCCTTGGAATTTGGCTGTGGCTTTGCCGAGCTCTGGTGGTACAGCAGGTGTTGCTGCTGTGGAGGACTGCGCGGACTGGTGATTGGAGTCCGGCAGGTGGCCGTTGTCTTGGCAGCTGTGCGAGTAGGGCTTGCGAGATTTGCCTTCTGATGATGTGATTGGCGATCTGCTTTGGAGCAGGTGGACTAGGCCTTGTCCGCCGAGCTCGCGCTTGCTCTTGGTGGTTTTCTGGACTTGGTCACATTCAGTGACGAGTACAGTTTGTGTCCGCGATATCCGCCGAGTCCGCAGTTGACCGGGCGGACTGTCTTTTGGTTGTGGTCTTGTGGCGGATGATGGCTTTGTTTTCGAGCTGTACGGACTGCCTCCTAGTCTGCATATTGTGTGCGGACTGTCGCAGTAAAGGTAGCTGTCCTGTGTGTTTGCGGGCTATGCGGGCTGGTGCCTTGTCCGCATAGCATGGGCGGACTGGTGCGAGTTCGCCTAATGGTGAACACCGTTATTTCTCCTGGCGGTTTCTCTTGGAATCCGGCTAAGTTCTTGCGGACTCAGCGGACGGAACTTTGCTAGTGAGCGAGCTGGGGTGGTGACTCTATTCACTAGAGTGGTGACCACACTCCTCACCTCGCCTATAAATAGACCCCCCCTGCACGTCTATAGCAACTGAGTGAACAGTAAGTGGGGGCTTGGTCAAATTGCTGCGGTCTGAATTTTTCTGTCCGCGCGGGTTGAGTAGAGTTAATTGTGTGCTGTGTGCAGGTCACGCGACTAGCTTCAAGGAGCCAGGAGTTTGGCTTTGACTTCGGTCAAGTACTTGGAAGTGTGTTGTCTCTGCGGTTTCAGCAGGTCGCTCTGCGGCTTGTCAATTCTCTGCTTCAGCTTTGCCAGTTCCAATAACATGTCTGCCGGTCTCAGGCGGGTAGGCGCTCTGTTCTTCAGTTCATCAGCAGTACACGAATAACGATGTGTCCGCGCAGCCTCGCGGTCTTAGGAAGACTTTGTATTCTATTCGGTGTGTAGCAACTAGAGCTCGGGCGGCTTCAGTGACCTTGGCGGACTCGGCGGTCTCAGCGGTCTGCAGTTCTGTCCACCCGGTTTGTTTTGTGCTTTCTATTTGTAGCTTGTGTACTGGCGAAATCATGTCTCGCCACGTATACCTCGCCTTGTAGAGAAGTGCAATGAATATAAGATCTGCTTGTTCTTCCATGTGCATGTTGTGTTAAGTTTGCCCCTTGGGTTTCCGCATGATCAAAGTGTGAACTGGGTAGTGCTGAGAATATTAATTTGGCTTCAGGCTATCTTGCTGACCACTTTGAGAAACTTTAACATTGTATTAGAGCGAGGTTCAGTTGCTTGAGCAGTGATCAATGTGTGTTGGTGTTCTGTGCTTCTGAAGGCTTAACCAAAGGTTGTTGCAATGGAAGAGAGCTATGCAAGGGGTCTTGACATTGAACTCTTGACCACGACTAACTTCAAGAAGTGGAAGTCGTGTATGAAGACTTTTCTTATAGGCGAAGAGCTATGGGAGGTCGTCGGTGGTGACGACAGAAAGGAAGTGACCGCTGCTTTTGGAACTACTGAGCAGGTGAGGCTCTGGAGAAAAACCAATGCAAAGGCGGAGTTTTTTCTCAAGAGAGCTGTGTCCCCAGAGCTGTTTGATCACATCATTGGATGTGAGTCAGCTGCAGACATTTGGACAACTATTAATGAGTTGTTCAATAGGAAGAACATGGTGAGGCTCCAGTTCTTGGAGAATGAGTTGGTAAGGGCAACTCAAGGAGACCTGGCCATCTCCAAATTCTTTCTGAAGATGAAGAGCTTATGTGCTGAGCTGTCAGCTCTTTATCCTGATGAGCCTATCTCTGAGGCTAAATTGAAGAGACACATAATCCGCGGCTTGCGGAAGGAATATGTTGCTTTTGTTACATCAGTTCAAGGCTGGGCCACTCAGCCATCTTTGCTGGAGCTTGAGAACCTACTTGCTTCGCAAGAAAGTTTAGCAAGGCAGATGGCTGGAGTCACTTTCTCTGAGGAGAGCAGTGAAGCACTCTTCATGGGCAAGAAGAAGAAGAGGTGGGAAGGGAAGAAGAAGCAAGTCGCTGCTGAGAATGAGCCTTCAACTTCTTATCAGCCAGAGAGGAGCGCTACTCCGAAGAAGGTGTAACAGCCCAAAATTTCAAAATGGTAAATTTTCGGGTGACACGGCCTGGGACACGGGCGTGTCCCATGGCGTGTCCTGCTCGGGTGCGGAGATGTTGTGAGTTCGACGAAAATGCGTTCGACGAAGTGTTCGGGCAGAACACGCCCTGTGACACGGGCGTGTCAGGGGCGTGGCCTAGGGCGTGTCCTCCTATGTCGACACTCGAGTTCTTTGGTCGACGAAAGTGGTCGACAGAGGGAACACGCCTGTGACACAGGCGTGTACCTTCCAACACGGGGGTGTCAGGGGTGGGGGGTGGGGGGTGGGGGGGGGGGGGGGTGGGGGGCGTATTCCCCTCTGGTCGACGAAATCAGCTCGACGATCGTCGAGTGAAGACACGCCCAGCGACACAGGAGTGTACCCTGGCCGTGACCTGTTTCGGGATAAGGCGGCTTATGCACCGCTTAACGAATAGGCCTGTGACACGGGCATGTCACAGGGCGTGTCGGACCCGAAAAGTGATTTTTAGGCTTTTTCGTGGCCGTCCATTTCCTTCAGCTGGAATCCAAGGGTTGAGGTATTTTCCTGCTTCCTTAAGGCCGTGGATGGGATGAAAGAATTCATTTTATTTTGGCCTTCATCTTTCTACAAGTCTAAGAGAGAGAAAGAGAGGAAGAAGGAGGAGGAGGAGGTGGGGCTGAGCACCAGTGGAGCTTGAGAGATTCAAGCTGAAATCTGAGGTCATTGTTGCATAAGAAAAGCTCTTGCGGTTCTTTCCAGCCAGCAAGGAGCTCATGGCACCAAAGCGGTCTTCGAGGGTAAGGACCTTTCTTCTTAGACATGTGAAGACTTCCTTTTAGCATATGCATATGATTCCCCCACCAGAGGGTGGCTGGTTATGGGAGTCTTTGGGTTGATTCATGGAATCCCCAATTGGGTGGCATATAGATCCTGAAATGAAAGTACGAAATAGACATGTTGTGTGAAGCCCATCTGGACAGGTTGGTCTGGATTGGTGATGTTGCATACGAACCGGAGAAGACTCCATGAAAACGTGTAGTTTAGGAGTCGACGGGTTGGACCTGTGAAGGGGAGTAGCAGGAAGTACTGCATTGGAAGGCCAGGAAATACCCATTGGAATGTTTAATGTTCATAGGTGGTACCTGTGAAGGGGAGTAGCAGGAAGTACTGGCATGGTAAGACAGGAAAGACCCCTGACATTTGAAATATTGGCGGAGTCATGCCTGTGAAGGGGAGTAACAGGAAGTACTGGTATGCCCAGGAAAGATCCGCTGATGTGTGCTATGAAATTGGTGTAAGAGAAATACCCAGGCTGAATGTCAAACAGGAATGGTGAAACTGACCCGCGCCTTTATATAGCCGCGAGTACGCTGTGCTCGGTGATGGCAAGGCAATTTGAGCAACGGGGGGTGGATGATCCGACCTGTGCTATGTCCGTCCGACGTAAGACCTGAAAGTGCGGTCTGTTGGAGCACATAGTGAAAGTCGTAGTCCTGCGCGCCATGACACAGTGGGGGGCTACGGGCCAATCCCGGTGCATTACGACTAGAACTCCGGCTGCACGCCATGGAGTAGAAATGCTCAAGTGATTTGTCGTTGGGTTGCGACCTTGAAACGGTGTTGGGACCCTGGTTCGCCGGTACACCAAGAATTTGCCCTGAGTGCACGAATCGTCAGGCCACGTGGCTGACGGTTGTGTTGGAATGTATGTGCGTGAGTGCACATTGAATGAGCTATATATATATATATATGCTTGTGAAATTCTATGCTTGCAGGGAAGAATACCGCTGCCCCGAGAGAAGGGGTAGGGTCGTTATATTTTGGTCAGCTGCATGCTGACCGTTGCCTTTGTTTGCCATCGTTGGGTGGACTATCCCTGTGCAGGTACTGAAGAGCCAAGCGGGACCCGTAAGGACTGAAATCCCTGCTACTTTTGCTGCTGCTACTGCTAGCCCCTGAAGGCTAAATGAATTGAAATGGAAATGTTGTATTTCTTTATATGTGGCCGGCCAGCGCGCCAATGTTAAGGCCACTTGTGTGAAAGCCCTGTAAGGCCATAAGGCCAACTGCTTGTTTTTGTAAGACATTCCTATGACATATAAAATGTGGAGCTTTTATGTGTTGGACATTCAGGAATGGAGTTCAAGTGTTAGTGATAGGCTTCCGCTAGAATGTAATGTGTTAGGGTGTGCTGCGCTACTCTGGTATCACTCTGTAGCTTCACCGTCTGTTTTGTGGTATATGTTGTGGGGCCCCGGCCGGACCTTCTGGTATATATTATATGAATGGATGGGGTTGTTATAGTTTTGGTATCAGCTGTTTCGGTCTTTCCCTCTCGATGTTGTGGCCGACTTCTTTTGTGGGGTGGCAAGCACGTGTCTGTGCGAACCAAGTTAACATGATTGAACTCCTGAATGTCCATTGTAGGAATGCAAATACATGTATTTGCGGAACTTGCGCGTTCCTCTCTTGTGGTGATTGCTTGTGTACGGTCGCTAATGTATGTGTCTTGTCCACTTATAGGCGACGCGAAGTGGAGCTGGGCAGTCGGAGCCCCAACGTTCTGATGAAAGTACAGGACCAGCTGAGGTTCCTACGCCTCCGCCTTCTGCGGAAACTATATGCTTAGTTGCTGAGGATTTGTTTGCCATGATCCAAGGCCAGCCGATTGGGCAGGCATATCCGGCATTGAGGCCAGAACAAGTGGCGGCGAGGCCAGAACCTGTTGTAGCTATGGATCCTCGAGCAGCTGAACGACATTTGAAATGGTTCATGAGCTTTCATCTGCCTACGTTCTCGGGAGTGGGATCTCCTACGCAGGCTGAGGACTGGCTATCACGTGTCAAGCGGATAATGACGACGCTTGGGTCGGAGGAGCATCAGAATGTCACCTTAGCTACCTTCCTACTTGAAGGAGAAGGTAGACTATGGTGGGACGAGATGGAGCTTCACACTTAACGGGTCGACCGTTGACACAAGTTTCCATAGAGGAATTTTCTAGAATCTTCTTGGCAAAGCACCTTCCGGCGGCCCAACGCATTGTCGTGGAGAACGAATTCCAAAGGCTAACGCAAGGAGAAGGTAGTGTGTGAAAGTGATGTGTTAGATCTAATATACTCTAGAGGGGGAGGGGGTGAATAGAGTATTTGTAGGTCCTTATAAAAAAAACTGTTACAGCTTTTGCTGTAATTGAAATGTGCAGAATTAAACTAAAGTAAATAATCACACAACAGTCCTAAAAACACAAGCACAACAAGAACAAAAAGAAAAGGGGCAATCAGACGACACAAGAAATTTTATAGTGGTTCCCCAACCTGGGTACATCCACTCTTCTACCACCCTGGTAGGAATCCACTCAGGTTTTTGATCAGGTGTCTGACACTAATGAGCTTTTGATCAGGTGCTCAAAAACCATACCCTCAAGTCTTTTGACCAGGTGACTTGTAACCAGGAATCACTTTTGAAGGGAGATGACAACCCTTTACAAAGGTGGGGATGAGAGAGTGATGGAAGTCTTCTTTTCTCAATCACAATGAGAAGACTATGTGGATTCAGTGATGTTGTCAAAGCTCCCCCTGAGATGTAGAAGAGTTTAGGACAACTGGAGCTTTGTACGGGGTGATAGGCCTTCAATTGAGAGACTTGATTCAGGAGCTTTAGACTGATGGTGCTTGAATGTCTTAGCAAGGTCATGGAGAAGAAGAACAGGAAGACTCTTGATTTGAAAAAGGTGTTCTTCTTGCTTCTTCTACAAATTACTGACAGAATGAGAAATCTGATGAAGATCTGCTTCAGAATATCTTTTGATGAAAGCAGAAATGATCTTTTCTGTCTGTCTTTCACTCTTTTTCTGAGAGCCTATTTTTCCAGCCAATTCAAGATCAAAAATCGGATGACTGCTTTGTTATCTCTGAATTGAATCATAGAAAAACCTTCGTTTTAATTTCAAAAACATTCCTTTCCAATATTCTGCAGGAATCGGGGAGAAGACAAAACGGATACAAAAATTGCAATAAATGATTTCCTCAACTGTATTTGGCATGTAATAAAGTATAATAACTCTGTGAAGACCTGTAGTTAATACTGCAATAGAAACAACTATATTCCTTGAAAACATCAGCATTAACTACCAGAGCTTTGATGCCATAAATAGCAGTGACAAAATGAGAATAAAATCTTCAAGACAGTTGAGCAATAAGGCAGTTGAACACAAAACAATAATCGCTGAGCTGAGATAGAAGATTGTCGAGCTGAGACAAGAAATCGTCGATCTGAGATCTGAGATCGTCGAGCTGAGATCAACTATATGCGATCTGAGATATCCGAGAACTAAAGAGAAAGCGTCGACCTGAGCTCGTAGATCGTCGAGCTCAGTTCAGAGACTAATCTCTGAGATCGTCGATCGGAGATCGAGGATTGTCGATCAGAGATCGAGGATCGTCGAGCTGAGTTCGACGAAAGTCGAACTGGTCTGAAATTCATACTTTACTTCTGAGTCTTGCTCTTTGAAATGAAGTCCAATGCTGGTCTTTGTGAAGCCTGTTCTACTAAGACTAACTAAGACCTAGACTATGACCCGGGTTATACAAGTGGGTCAACTAACCTATGAGTGAACCTAGCCCAAATCAAACATGGGGTTCCAACAATCTCCCCCTATTTGGGTGAGGTTACTCAAAATAAAAATAATAACAAAAAGCAATGCAGTGCTATAGATATCTGATATAATATTGAAATAAGCAACAAATATAGTATAGCATGTAATTCACAAATAATTCAGTCAGAGCAGTAAAAATAACTAAACTATAAAGAGTTCAGATAACTTAGGATTTATCAGAAGGAGGAGAAGAAGAGGGCTTAGAAAATATGATCTTCATGGAAGGATCCTCTGCTTCTTTCTTTGTCATCTTCATATCTTGATCTCCTAGAATCTTCTGAGATGTAGCTCTAGGCACAACTGCTTCAGGATGAAGAGACATATACTCTAATAGATTAAATACTTTCTTGCTGACCTGCAATATGTTAAGTTCTTTCTCTCTATATGATGACATAGTAGTGAATTTAGAGGGGTCTTAACCTTCTTTCCTGGCTTTATTCATTTGTGAGAGCCCAAATAATTCATTTAACCTTGCCATTCTGAAGATAGGGTCAAGCTCAAGATCAAGAGGAGGAGAAGGAGGTCTCTCTAAATTTGCTACCTGGTCTGACTTTAGAGAAGAGATTCTGAACTGAGTAGATTGGTCCTGAAAATTTGTAGACACTATATAAAGACCTGGGAGGTGGGACTTCACTAAGCTTTCTTTTTGACTTTCCTGAAGTAATAGACCTTTGAGAGGATGAATGCTTATCAAAAGATCTGGCTGGAGGAGGATTTGAAGATCTGTCTTGCCTTTGATAGGTCTGGGTAATAGAAGGAGATCTTTGAGATGCTAATCCTGAAGCTCCTGCTACTGGAGGAGGAGGAGGAGGACCTCTCTTAAACTTCTGAGGTGGAGGAGAGTATCTCCTGCTCTTCTTCTTAGCTTTTTGTTCATTCTTAGATAACCACATCCATCTTTCCATGCCAGGGTATGGTGTAATCCCTTTCAAAATGTAATAAGGGGTGTCATTTGTATTGCCTGGCTTGGGAGCAACTTTGGGAGCAGCCTTTCTTTTCTTAGACATTTTCTTCTTCTTAGAGTCAGACTCAGAATCCTCTGAGTCATCATCATGATCTTCATCAGATGATCCTTGGGGATTGTTATAAAGAGCATCAATCTCTCTAATCATTTCTATGGGAATTTCCTTAACAGCTGGAGGAGGGACAACTTCAGCAAGGACTGCTTCAGTTTCCATAGCAATGTCTTGAGCAAAAATGTCATCAAGACTGGGAATGGGGCTATCATCCATAACATAGGATAGTCCAGGAGGGCTAGATATTTGATCATCAGGATGTACTGCTGGAGGAACTACCAAACTGCCTTAAGCTCTCTGAGAACTTTAGAAGTTATATGAGGAGAGCAACACATAATATCCAAATAATATGGCTTGGGTCTTGGAAGACAATTAAGATAACTTGTGCGGAAAGAAGTTAATAGATCAAAAATATCCATTGTGGGATTGATGCAACAATCACCAACAGTCACAACTACTGGAAGAGTGATGTCCTCTGAGTTTGTATCAAGAGTTATTTCTGCTGAATCTGTATCAATATCAATAGCTTCTGTATATATAACTACTTGATTTTCTGAAGGAACATCTAACTGGTCTTCTGAAGAGATATCTATCTGCATTTCTACTGGAACTGCTGCTACTGCTAAAACTGCTGCTGAAGGGATCAAGGGAGCTTCTTCATTGGATTTCTCCCCCTACCTGGCTGCAGAGGCTTCTGTAGTCAGGCCCCCAGAAGAAGAAGCAGAGGATAAAGCAGCAACTCTTTGGGTAAGAGTGTTGATAGAAGCAGTTAGAGGAGCTATAACTTGAGCTATAAGAAGCTCTAAGGAAGGAGAAATGAATTGCAGAAGATCTTTAGCTATGATGGAGAAATTGAGATGAAGGGGTTCAGGTTCAGAGGCTGAGTAAGGAGTTCTATGCCCACAGTTTGAGCAAACAGAGACTGCAGAAGAGAAGTCTGTGCGAGTGTGCTCAGGAAAAGATGATGATGAAGGGGCAGCAGGGGGAAGAGATGTTGAGGGAACATTTGTTGATGGAACATATGTTGGTGGAGCAGATGTTGATGGAACATTTTCTTGGATGGGGTTAGAGGGGATCTGAGAGGATAAAGATGGAGAAAGGATGGGAGAAGAAATGTGATGAGGAGAATCATGAGGATTTTCAGGATGATCTTCATGAGGAGAAGCAAGATTGACTGCATGAGGAGATGTAGAAAGATCTGGAGAAGACGATGCAGGATGATCTGCATAGTGAGATGCAGAATGATCTACAGTAGGAGATACAGGATGATCTTCTGGAGTTGGGGAAATAGCTCTGGTATCCTCAGAAGTCCTAGAGGTATTAGGAGGCCTAGGAATGGTCCTCTCCCATTTTCCAAACAAAGAGGAATCCAACCTCTTGCAGGCATTGATGAATTGGGTCTGGGAGACCATCAGTTCAGGGGCTTTTGCCTGGATAAATATCCCTAATAACCCAAAGCATACCTCTTTCTTAGAGCATTTCCTTCTAATCAATGAAAATAACAAATCAGCCCAGTTGACTGACGTTCCATTAACCAGAGCAGACATAATAACAAACTGCTGCCTGTTAATGTTATCATGGGCAGAGTGCTTTCCCAGCAACACTTTCCCGACAACATCAGCCAAGAACTTATATTGAGCAGATAAGTTCTTCTTGAGCAACTTTGCTAGCACTCCATCAGGATGACCCATCCTTCCCAGCATAGTTCTATATTCAGAACTAATTTCCAGCAATTGATCCAATCATGGTTGATTCATCTAGGCAGTTTGAAGAGTAAACCCATTCTTTAATCTCCGCAGTTGGTAACTTGATTCTCTTTGTCATAAACTTCCTCAGACCTTGATTTCCACAAAGCTGCAGCATATCCATGAATATCGGATCGCAATGGCTGATCGAGTCGAAATCGATGTCAAACCCTGCGTCAAATTTCATCGCAGATAGGGTAGCCGCCGGAATCGCCATTAGAAACCTACAAGAGAGAACACGAGAACAAGTGCAGGAGGGGAAGTTTGAAAGCGCGGGATAGAGCACGACGATAAACCCTTAAGTAGGTTTTTCAGAATGTGACGAGTCGGGCTCTGTCCTACGATAAGTAAAGAAAAACATCGATCTCAGATTTAAGAGGGTAAATAGATCGTCGATCTCCGTTCGACGATTTATCTTCTGAAGTATAGGCGTCAATCTCCGTTCGATGATGTTTACTTCACAAAGCTGTCGTCAATCGCAGGTCGATGATTTAGCTCAGGATCAGTTCGAAGATCATCGAACTATGTTCGACGATTTTGGAACAGATCCAAAACCTAGGGCAGAAAAGTTAAATTAATCCTTCCCATTGATGATTCCAAAGCTGATTCAGGAAGAACATGTGCTTCTTTTCATTTAGGGGTTTGGTGAAATGTGCGCTCTTTGAAAATCAGTGGAGATAAAGTCAAGATTAATTTTTCTTTTTGTTTACATTATCTCTAATGAAATGATGTCTTATTTTTGTATGTTTTGTTCTAAAATGATGCATTGGATTATGTGTTATAGATATAACACTTGTACTGTCACAGAAAATGGTTGAATTATTTAGATTGAGATCATAATCTAAAAGGTTGTTTTGTATCCACAAGATCTGTGAACAGCAACTGCCAGTAGCCATATATTCAAGGTAAAATTCTTCAGGGTTCACCTGGAACCTAGCACAAAGGCATATGACAAACATGATATCTGGTCTGCTTGCTGTTAGATATAATGGGGATCCAACAATTGCCCTATACCTGGTCTGATCAACAGGTTTTCCATGTTCATCAGAGTCTAATACAGCATTGGCAGCCATGGGGGTCTTCATAGGAGAGGCATCAGTCATCCCAAACTTCTTAATAAGCTCATTAGCATATTTAGGCTCTATTTGTTTGGGCGTTTCGCAACTCCGTTTTGGGGAAACGCCGCCGGAAGGAGGGTAAACAAATGAACCTCCGGCGGCGTTTGCTCCATTTCCACCCGCCCGCCTTGAGAAACGCCCCAAAAAGCTTCGTTTGGAGCAGCCACCTCCCCCCCTCCGGTTCAAACTCTCTGTTTCCACCCGCCGGATCGACCCGCCACCTCTAAAACAAATGAAGCCTTAGATTGGGAAATGGAGATTCCATCAAAAGATTGTTTCAATTGGATACCAAGGAAATAAGATGGCTCACCCATGCTACTCATCTCAAATTTGGAATGCATTAGATCAGAAAATTACTTGCACAATTTGGGATCAGTAGAACCAAATATGATGTCATCTACATATATTTGTACTATTAAAATTTTATCATGATGCAATTTTGTAAAAAGAGTTCTATCTATCATGCAATTTGAGAACAAAATATGGATGAGTTGGAAAAACAGAACCTGTAGGTTGTTCAACATGAACCACTTCTTTAAGTACTCCATTCAAGAATGCACTCTTCACATCCATTTGGTAGACCTTGAACTTCTGGAATGCAGCATAGGCCAGCAAAATCCTTATAACCTCTAGCCTGGCAACTTTCTTGAAAATCACTGTTCCAATCTTGACTTTACCATAACTTTTGTTCTGGCCACAGTTTGAATCACCAAAGATAAACTTTGCTCCCATCTTGGACTTGTAATCACTTAAGTTGTCCTTGCTCCCTATCATATACTTGGAGCAACTACTGTTCAGGTACCAATGTTGATTATATGCTGGACAGTTCTTTTCCTGTAAGAAAAATAGCTAATTGTTTTTGACCCAGGTAACCTTGGGTTCTTGGTGATTTACATAACTATAACTGGAAATGTAACAACATTCGGGTTGATTCTTGTAACCTTTAAGATGATATCTTCTTGGTGGTATTATCCATTGATTAAATAGATTGAAGTTGCTATTAGAATTTAGTTTTCTGCTAATAGAATCTGGGATCGACGATTTCTGGTGGAATTGTCGAACTGAGCTCGACGATGTTGGATGAGATCTTCGATCTCTGCTCAAAGAATGAAAATAATCATTCTCGGGGCACCACAATCGTCGATCTCTG
This sequence comes from Platanthera guangdongensis, assembly GCA_039583875.1. Classification (NCBI taxonomy): domain Eukaryota; kingdom Viridiplantae; phylum Streptophyta; class Magnoliopsida; order Asparagales; family Orchidaceae; genus Platanthera; species Platanthera guangdongensis. The sequence continues at coordinate 65,798,357 of CM077164.1, forward strand.
TTCGACAAATCATACTGATATCGTAGATCGTAGATCAAAGAATGATTACTACTGAAGTTTGCGTTCAGAGATCGTCGATCTGCGTTCGACGACAAGTATTGATCTCGTCGATCTCGGTTCACAGAGTAATAACGACTACTATCTGTGTTCCACGATCGTCGATCTCTGCTCGACAAAAAGTGATGATATCGTCGATCCCCTTTTGCTGAGTAGTTAAACCCAACCTCTGGGTTCAGAGATCGTCGATCGTCGTTCGACGAGTAATACTGAGATCGTCGATCTTGGTTCGACGACTTATTTTGAACAAAAAATTTCTGAATATTTTTAGTTTGTTTTGGTAAAAATTCAGTTATTTTTTCTAAATCTATTATCTTTTCTTTGCCTTTCACTGATTCTAATGAAGCTAATTTTTTTGAAGTAATTGTTAATTTTTCTTTGAGTTGAATGTTTTCAGAAGATAAATTAATTACTTTTTCTGTAAGAATTTTTATCTCCTTCTCAGATAGAATCAAATCATTGCATAAAATTTTAAAATCTTCTTTAAAATGTTCTGAAGAGAAATCAAGGGAGGAAATAACCTGATCCTCTTCTGATTCTGTTATTGATTCTTCATCATATTCAGATTCTTCATTATAGCTGCTGGAAGATGCATTGATTGCCATCAAGCAGAATTCTCTTGCTCTTATTTCTTCTTCATCCTCAGTTGTACAGGATGAAGCTTCAGAGTCACTCCAAGATTCAGCTTTAAATGTTCTTTCTTTTGCTGATCCAGCAGCCATTGCTGTGAGGGAGTCCCAGATTTCCTTTGCTGAAGTACATTCAGCCACTTCTTGAAAAATGTCATCAGACATTGATTGAGCAAGGATGTCCATTGCTCTTGCATCAGCAATTTTTAGTAATTTTGGGCTTCTGAGGCTGCAGATAGTGTAATGGGACCTGACAAAATAGAGTTGTAAATGGCTTCATCAATAGAATTCATAAACAATTTAATTCTTGCCTTTCAGATGGCAAACCTATTAAGGTTGCAAACTGGAGGTCTGGTGTTTGCATAATTCTTGTTCTGTACCATGGCTATGTTTATGATCTAAATGAAAATGAAATAATGTGTAGATCTAACAAATGATCTTTGGTTCAAGGTTTAGCTTGTACAACCAAAGGAACCTGCTCTGATACCAATTGAAAGTGATGTGTTAGATCTAATATACTCTAGAGGGGGGGGGGGGTGAATAGAGTATTTGTAGGTCCTTATAAAAAAACAGTTACAACATCTGCTGTAATTGAAATGTGCAGAATTAAACTAAAGTAAATAATCACACAGTAGTCCTAAAAATACAAGCATAGCAAGAACAAAAAAAAGGGGCAGCCGGAAGACACAAGAAATTTTATAGTGGTTCCCCAATCAGGGTACATCGACTCTTCTACCACCCTGGTAGGAATCCACTCAAGTTTTTGATCAGCTGCCTGACACCAATGAGATTTTGATCAGGTACTCAAAAACCAAACCCTCAAGTATTTTGATCAGGTGACTTGTAACCATGAATCACTTTTGAAGGGAGATGACAACCCTTTACAGAGATGGGGAGGAGAGAGTGATGGAAGTCTTCTTTTCTCAATCACAATGAGAAGACTATGTGGATTCAGTGATGTTGTCAAAGCTCCCCCTGAGATGTAGAAGAGTTCAGGAGAACTGGAGCTTTGCACAGGGTGATAAGCCTTCAATTAAGAGACTTGATTCAGGAGCTTTAGACTGATGGTGCTTGAATGTCTTAGCAAGGTCCTGGAGAAGAAGAACAGGAAGACTCTTGATTTGAAAAAGGTGTTCTTCTTGCTTCTTCTACAAATTACTGACAGAATGAGAAATCTGATGAAGATCTGCTTCAGAATATCTTTTGATGAAAGCAAGAATGATCTTTTCTGTCTGTCTCTCACTCTTTTTCTGAGAGCCTATTTTGGCAGCCAACTCAAGATCAAAAATCAGATGACTGCTTTGTTCTCTCTGAATTAAATCATAGAAAAACCTTCGTTTTAATTTCAAAACATTCCTTTCCAATATTCTGTAGGAATCGAGGAGAAGACAAAACGGATACAAAAATTGCAATAAATGATTTCCTCAATTGTCTTTGGCATGTAATAAAGTATAATAACTCTGTGAAGACCTGTAGTTAATGCTGCAATAGAAACAGCTATAATCCTTGAAAACATCAGCATTAACTTTCAGAGATTTGATGTCATAAATAGCATTGACAAAATAAGAATGAAATCTTCAAGACAGTTGAGCTATAAGGCAGTTGAACACAGAATAATAATCGCTGAGTTTAGATAGAAGATCGTCGAGCTGAGACAGGAAATCGTCGATCTGAGATCTGAGATCGTCGAGCTGAGATCAACTATCTGCGATCTGAGATATCCGAGAACTGAAGAGAAAGCGTCGACCTGAGCTTGTCGTCGAGCTCAGTTCAGAGACTAATCTCTGAGATCGTCGATCGGATATCGACGATCGTCGAGCTGAATTCGACGAAAGTCGAACTGGTCTGAAATTCAGACTTTACTTATGAGTCTTGGTCTTTTAAATGAAGTCCAATGCCGGTCTTTGTGAAGCATGTTCTACTAAGACTAACTTAGAGCTAGACTTTGACCCGGGCTATACAAGTGGGTCAACCAACCTATGAGTGAACCTATCCCAAATCAAACATGGGGTTCCAACAGTGTGGAAGCTTACTTGTATGAGTTTACTCGCTTGGGGCGGTATGCGGGTTCTATTTTTGCTAATGAGCAGAGGAAGACGAATCAGTTCTATGAACCAGGGCTTCCATGCATTGGTCGACACTGCATGCGCGCTGGAAAAGGATATGAAGATGGTGCAGGGGAAGAGGCCCTTGGCTATGACACAGTCGGAGTTCAAGGTGCCCCTACCGATGAAGTCATTTTATAAGAAGAAATGGGGCAAGAGGCCCAAGACGACATGACAAGCTCCTTCTTCGGTTGCATCGGGAGCAACGTCGGGGACCACCGCAAGGCCGGAAACTCGTATGTGCTTTATGTGTGGACAGGTGGGGCATATAGCCTGTGATTGTCGGGTGTCACCAAAGAAGGAAAAGAAGGCGGGAGCGTCCTATGTGGAGAAAGGAAAGGCAGTAGTGGAGTCTTTTGCCTCGCAGGCGCAGCCCCGGGTCTAAAATCTTGGCCTGCGGGAGGGAAGGAAGGATTTCACATATATACTGATGCCTCATATCAGGGGATGGGTGCGGTATTGATGCAGCACAGATACGTCATCGCTTATGCTTCGAGGCAGTTGAAGAAGCATGAACAAAATTACCCCGTACATGATTTAGAACTCGGGGCGGTGGTATTTGCATTAAAGATCTGGAGACATTACTTATTTGGGGTTCATTGTGATATCTTCTCGGATCACAAGAACCTAAAATATGTTGACACGCAGAAAGACCTGAACCTGCGCCAGATGAGGTGGCTTGAGTTCTTATACGACTATGATTACACCATGTATTATCATCCGGGGAAGGCGAACACCGTGGCAGATGCCTTGAGCAGGAGAGCCAGCTCCTCATTACCGGAGACTCGAGTGATGTCTATGGAGCTGTTGCAGATGTTAGAGGATATGCACATTACGGTCGTTTCCGAGTCCCAGCTGGATATCTACCGGGAATATTTGAACTCCCTGATCGTGGAATGTGATATACAAGAGTGCATCAGGGTACAACTGAGGTTGGATGCAGCTTTGGTGTCGGTGTTCAGGGCACTGGAAGAGGGCAGGCTAGGTGATTATTCTTTGCTTGATGGCCTCGTCCATTTCCACGGTAGTGTTTATATACCCGCAGGAGGTGGTATCCGGGAGGATATACTCAAGGAGGCACATAGTTCTCAGTACTCAGTGCACCCCGGTATCACCAAGATGACAACAGATCAGCGGAAGAGCATGTATTAGCCGGGGATAAAGAGGGAGATCATCTTCTATGTGACACACTACGAGATATGTCAGGGAGTAAAAGCTGAATGCAAGAGCCCCGGAGGGTTGCTACAGTCCCTGCCAGTCCCTGAGTGGAAGTTTGAGGATATTGCTATGGATTTTGTGCATGGATTGCCTCGCTCCCACTCAGGGCACGATTCTGTTTGGGTCATTGTTGACAGGCTGACCAAGGTGGCCCGGTTTATACCTATCAGGAAGGACAACCCAGTCATTGTTTTGGTGAGATTGTTTGTGGAACAGTTCATCAGGTATCACGGGGTCCCCCGGACTATTATCTCGGATCGTGACGGTCGATTCACTTCTAGGTAATGGAGAGCGGTGCAGGCTTATTTGGGTTCTCATCTTGCTTTTAGCACCGCTTTACATCCATAGACCGACGGTCAGACAGAGCGGACCATCAGGAACATGGAGGATCTGCTATGATTGTGTATACTGGATACAGGAAGGCCCTGGGAGAGACTGTTGCCTCTAGTCGAGTTCTCCTACAACATCAGTCACCAGACAAGCATTGGGATGACACCTTATGAGGCTCTTTACGGGAGTAAATGCCAGGCACCGCTATCTTGGGTCCAGGATGAGGACCCCAGGGCACTTGGATTGGAATATATTGAGGATACGAATGCTCAGATACGATTGATCAGGGACCAGATGCTAGAGGCCCAGAGCAGGCAGGCGAAGTACTACGATGCGCGACATCAGAATGTGGAGTTCCAGGTGGGGGATAGAGTGTTCTTGAAGATAAGTCTGGTGCATGGTGTTTCTTGGGTGCAGAGGCACAAGAAGCTCAGTACTCGGTATATGGGGCCATAATTGATTCTGGAGCGGATCGGTCCCTTGGCCTACAGGTTGGAGCTGCCGCCAGAGCTGGAGACCTTGCACGACGTCTTCCATGTCTCCTCGCTACGGAGAGCTCTCCTTTGGCCAGAGCAGCATATCACCACTACAGTAGGCCCGTTAGCATCTGACAGATCAGTTCGTTTGGAGCCGCTCCGGATCGATGATACCGCGGTCCGAGTGCTGCAGAAGAAGAATGTTCCCCTGGTGAAGGTATTGTGGTCCAACCATGGACGGGAGTAGCATACCTGGGAGCTGAGGGATCTGATGCTAGAGCGGCACCCGGAGATTTTTACCTCAGGTAACACTTTAATTAATGTTTAAAGTACTTAAATTTTTATATACTTGAAAACCCCGTAGGCCCAAACTTAAATTTCGGGGACAAAATTATTCATTTGTTTATTGGAGTTTGTAACATCCCACCTTCAATTAGACACCTCTACTTAGGTTGGGTTAGGACATATGGTGGGGATATGGGTTTAGACTAGGTTGGACCATGGGATTTGGGTTTAACCACACGGGGCCCATAATAGGGCCCAAGGTAACCTAAGTCCAACCAGCCCAAATTGGGGTCCTAGACACACATTGATTCCACCACTGTATCCCTAACCCTAACACCAACCTAAGGGAACCATAAGCCATATCACAAGGTCACCAATTGACTAGAGTTGACCAAAGTCAACCCTAATCTTAATTTGGTCAAACCCACACCTAAAGGCCCAAATAGTCCAAGTGGGGCACCACCATGGACCAACCCAAGTTGGGTGGTGTCATAGGGTCCATGACCTTCTGGTGGGGTTAGCCTACTCATCAAGTTGACCAAGTCAACCCTAAAAGTCAACATAGTCAACTTGAAGCCTAAAGGAAGAAAGAGTGAGCCAAGCCCACTCCCAATAGGCAAAGCCCACTAACCATGGCCCATGACTAGCCCAAGTGGTCAAAGACAGCTCCTACCCCTCTGAATTAGGAGAGAGAATGCATGCATGGGGGTAAAATGGGAATTTTAGGAGAGAGAAGGTGGAGAAAAGAAAATGAGGGCCATGTGACCCTCCTTCCTTCTGTCCAAGACACCTAACAAGCTTCCCCAGCTCATTCCAGAGAGATTATGCTGCTGGATGGCCACTTGGCACCATGGGTGAAGCATCCTAAGCATGACTGAGCCTCACCTTGGGGTTAACTCCTTATACATCCACTCCAAGCCAAAATTACCTGCACCATTAGCTTTAGAAGGAGGAAATGAGTGGACTTTGAGTGCTGGAGCAAGGAAATTGCTAGACAAACTAGGAAACGGGAAGGATTCGCCGGAGCAAGCTCGGCCATGGCTCACCGCCGCCAAACTCGCCGCCAAGCCTCAATTTCGGTTCGTTTCACCTCACCTCTCACATTACTAGAATTCTGGATCGACTAGGAGAGACATCGGGCTCAATTGAGCCCGATACCATGGGAGCAGAGAGCAAAAATTCGAGCTTTTTCTTCTTGCTCGGGATCGTCGGAGGAGCCGCCTCCGGCAGCCTCACCGCCGGGAAACGCCAGCCACCACCTCAACGAAGGTGGTGGCAATAATCGCCGTCGGTGACGCCGGCCCAAGTGGCCGGAAATGGGGTATCAAGTTGATCCAGATCGGGCTCATCTCAGCCGTTGGCTGGAGGTAGGATATAAACGGATGCCGTCCGTTTAATTTCCTATGATTAATGGATTAATTTTGATATGAACAGTAATTTTTATGTCACACTTTTATACATTTTTTGTATTCTAAAAATAGGCCTCTTAACTGCAATTTCAGAACCAGACACCAACATGAAAATTATAGGCCTATGTCTTACCTTCATTTTGCCACCCTAAACTTGAGATTTGGACCAGTAGGGATCCCTATAGGGCCATTCTACCCAGACTGGTCCTACGCTAGGGCAGATATTCAAATGTGTGCCCAAGCCAAATTACAAGTCCTAATGACTGATGAGTCCGATTTATATAGGATTTTTCGGACTCATCTGGGCTAGTTTTCACGCGTTTGCACTTCACCTTTAGTTTTATATCATTCATATTTCATCTTGTCTATATTTCCATAGGAAGTGCACACTTTGGCCCGTTGTTGTGTATTTTTGTACTTTTATTGTTTGTACTCCTTTTTGTGCTCGTCTGGAATGTCTGCACTTATCAGTGCTGGGTTTAGGGGTCGTGTGTGTGTTCCGGGGACGTTTGGAAGCAAGAATACTGCACATGATCATCGGATATAGTGCGCACGACCACTGGTCGTGCGCCGATGATCGTGCGCAATGTACCCTGATTTCCAGAATCAGTCTGGGGTAATCGCACGACCACTGTATACAGTGCGCACGACCACCGGTAGTGCTCCACTAATCGTTTGCATTGATTCCTCTTTTCCTGGAGTTCTGTCTGGGGTAATCGCGCGACCATTGGACATAGTGCGCACGACCACCGGTCGTGCGCCGCTGCTCGTGCGCGGTATCCCAGTTCTTCTTCCTAATCTGCCATGCAAGTGCGCACGATCATTGGACATAGTGTGCATGACCACTAGTCGTGCGCCCGTGATCGTGCACATTGTTCAAATTCTGCTATCTATAAATATCGCAGGTCTCGCCCTAATTCGGAATCTTTGGAGATCGCTCGACATTTTCTCCGCCGTTTCCGCTGGTTCCGCCGCTTCTCACCATTCTCCACCCTATGGAGGTGCTCCGGGCAAGCTTTCACCGCCAAATCCAAGCAAGAGCTTCCTCTCGGCCTTCTCCTTACTCTGTGAGCTTCATGTAGGGTTTGACTCCATCGCCAACAAGCAAAGGGAAGCTTGCAACTTTCGTCCGCTATCATGACATGAAGAAGACGTGCCATTGGAAGGTGGTGACAGCCCTTCTCTACCCAGGACGCAGTTGAGGACCGAGCTTGGACGCAGATTGACAACTTGACGATTCCAACCGTGAATCCTCAGCAAGACTTCGGATTCGGTCGATCTCTTGACTTGTTCTTGCTTTCTTGTTGAATATTGGTGTTTAAATCTATTTATATTGATGATGTGCACTTTGGTTGTATATGTTATATGTTTCATGTCTATGTGATTCCTATTTCATTTTACTGCTTAAGTTGCTTGAGTTGCGCCATATTCCATCCGCCACTACATCCACCCTTGCCGCACTAGCAATTGCTAGTGGTATGCGTAGCGAAGAGGTGCTCACGACCCTCATTCCGCCGTTCTAAACACCTCGTCTGCAAGTCTACTCGTCCATTCGCCCCGTGATTCGGTGCATAGCGGCCCGACTAGTCTTCCATCCCGCCTAGTGAAGCATCGCATAGCGGCATTGCATAGGAGTAGTTGTTAGCCTTTTATTTTCTTTTTTCGCAAATATCAAAACCCCCCTTAGTTAACTCCGACCTAAGGACTTCAATCTCAAGTCCTCCTCGAAATTAAGTCCACCTTACTGTGTTCCTTGAGAGATCGATACTTGGGAAAACTCGCCCATTTTATATTACTTGTGCGACCGATTCACTGCCGTGATCTTTAGCATCAAGTTTTTGGCGTCGTTCCCGCGGAACACAGTCGTGTGAGTTTTTGGAGAGGAAGATAGGAGATAGAAGCCCTTTTCCATTTGTATATTTCATGTTTCTTCTTTTCTTTAATTTTTAGAATTTGTTGTTTATTTTTCTTTGTTCCTTTTCTAGTTTTATTTTTTCTGCAGCAAACATTCCTTTTCTTTTATCTGCTGGTGTGTAGTTAATTTTTGCTTAGATTATTTTTGTTGGTGAATTATTTCTTGTTGCTCCATGTATTCCTATATGAATATCCGTTGTAGATGGTGCGGGGATTATATGCATAGTAGTGATGAGTGCCCCATTGAAGATAGTGAGCATGATTCTCGTGGTTCAGTGTATGAAGCACCGTCCTCTTATGGTACTTCATACACAGTACCCAAGTCTTATGGTCGCTTCTCTTCTACACGTTCATCTTTTTCATATTCCTCTCCGGTCCGACCTGGACTGAGGAGTAATGGAAAATGATGGTTGTATTGTCGTAGCACCGACCACATGTTGAAAGATTGTGCAGAATTTCAGCGCCAGTTGGAGGAGGATGATGAACCAGCTATCTGATTCGTTCCACCCACCTCTCAATCAGCTGCTCATTCTGATTCTGATGATATATGTGCAGTACCACCTTGTCTATGGGGGACTGCTGAGGATATACCCATCAGACTTTCTGCTGATCGGTGTGACGACATTGTGGTGCCATCTCTCCCTATGCATTCTCCCCTCTTATTGATTCACCACCGGAGGAACCCACACATATTTTCTCTGATGATGTTGTTCCTCCGCCTTCTTTGCAAGAATTATCTATACCTATTTTTAGTGAGTCGGTTGATGATGTTAGGCCAGATTGTGATTCTGAACCTGAGGATGTGCCCATATTTGACGAGGATATTATTTTCATTAATGGAAAGTATTACATCATGGAACATGTGGACGCACCGAGGTGTGTTGATGAGGAGATCCTTTCTGATGAGGAAGTTCTCACTTCCTTGTTGAATGAGGAGATACAAACCACCACCGAGGACCTCGAGCTCTCGGATTCCCCCCGCTATGACTCATATGACACCGATAGTGATCTAAGTCTGGATCCAACTGGGATTGACACCGGGATCACTCCACTGATTAGTTCCTTATGTTCTTCGTCGCTTTTATTTCTTGATCCCCCTTCTCGATCTGAGCATGTGCAGGTTAAGTCTCCACATGTACTTCAGGAGAACTTGGAGCACTCTGCTCAAGTCAATGATCACAACATACTTATATGCGAGGAGGTTGATCCATCCTCCATTGTGGAAGCCTCATTCGTTGTCTTCTCCTCCTGTAGACTTGTTGTGGATGATACCTTGTAGGGCAAGGATTTTTTGTGTGAGATAAGTGAGGACCAGGCCTGTTAACCCCTCAGTCCGCAACACCCTACAAGATGCCAAAATCCCCCTTTCAACACGCGCGGGCTAGATTTGTCAGTCCGCCCAGTCCGGCAAGGTCACCAATCGGACGCCAAGGATGGTACCCCAGCAGCAGACTCAAGGACCTGTTCGCTCAGTCCGCCAGGACTTGGGATATCAGATTCTCTACAGCGGCGGACACAGTGTCTCGTCAGCCCAGGCCGCCTCCCTCCAGCAGGATCGCGCCCAGTAGCAGTGGAAGCTCTAGTCCGCGAGCCCAGTCCGCCCTTTCTGCGTGGACTGGCGTGTTTTTTTTTTTTGCTTCCCGTCACCGCTGCCCGGTTCTCCTGTACCCCGGGCAGCCGGTTATTTTAGCCCTGCCCGTTTGGGCAGGCCCCCTATCCTATAAATAGGGGGGAGGTGGTGCACCCAAGGCACGCTGACTCGGACCCAGGAGCCTATTTGTTTCAGGCTGCGGACTCGAATCTTGTGCTTTGCGGACTCCCCCTCGCTCTGCTTGAAAGATATGGTACCTAAACACCTAGAGGGGGGGGGGTGAATAGGTGACCTAATCCTTTTTAAGTTTTGTTTGGCAGCACAACAGCTATTTCACAGAATTCTACAGCTAACAGCAATTACAGCATAAACACAGTAATTTCACAGCACAGCACAGCACAGAAGACACACTAATTTATAGTGGTTCCCCAATCTTTGGGTACATCCACTTTCCCCCTTCGCCTATCTAGCAGTGTACTAGATTCGGCCAAACTTCTCCACTAACTCAGAACCAAACTAGGTTCCTACCTCAGGCCCAAAGCCTTACACTCAGCCAAAAGGCCTACACTCAGCCACCCAGGCCTACACTCAGCCAATTAAGGCCTACACTCAGAGTTCTTCAACTCCTACACTCAGGCAACCAAGCCCTACCCTCAGCCTTTATAAAATAGGCTTACAATTCTCTCAGATCCAATGGATCCTACAGGTTAAAATAGAAAGTACAATAGTTAACTCTACAACTCAGAAAATAGGAGAGGAGTTGAGAGATTCTTGAAGAGTTCTTGGAAGAACTCAGCTAGATCCAAACTGACTTAGCTTCCTTCAAAGCTTCTTGATTAGAACTGAATAAGTCTGAATCTTCTGCAGTTGTTCCTTGACCTCTGCTTCTTGATATCCAGATGACTCTGAATTCTTCTTCTCAGCCTTAGTTCCAAAGACTGAATTCTTGGTTGGAGCTCTCTCTCTCCAACTTCTTAGATCTGCAGATGCACAGCAAGATCTTCTTGTGTTGATGCTCAATATACCCCTTTTACAAAGATCTGAACTCTCTTTATCAACTACTTCTATATAACTTGATCAATCTTAATCTCAATAATAATTTTTCTGTAAACTATGAGTGCCTATTTATAGGCTTCCTTCATGGTAACCGGCTGGTCCGGTTCATAACAGACTTCTGATTTCTCTGACAGTTGCAGTAGACCGGCTGGATTGGCAGCTGTCATGTCAACCAGTCACTTCTTGAAATTTCACTAACTGTCAGATAGTGTCGAGACTTTCTGTTCTTAAGTGTCGACACTTATAGACTAAGTGTCGACACATATTGTGTAAGTGTCGACACAAGTCTACAAGGTGTCGACACAATTCCTTGTATGTCTCGACACAGTTTCTTCTGCATATGTCGACACTGAAATTGAGTGTCGACACAAGTACTTGTACTTCATTCTTTAACTGTATTCTTCTAAGTGTCGACACATCTCATTTGTGTCGACACATCTTCATGTGTAGAAACTGTCAAGTGTCGACACTGCTTCTTGGTGTCGACACAAGTCTTCAATCTTGTTTCTTCAGCTGAGTGTCGACACATTCCTTTAGTGTCGACACTTGTACTTAGAATATTTTGTAACTTTTCTGTTCTTTGCTAAGTGTCGACACAGCTCCTTGTGTCGACACTTTCTTCAAGTGTAGAGTCTTCAATTAAGTGTCGACACATTGTGCTGGGTGTCGACACTTTCTTCAAGTGTTGACTCTTCTGGTTGTGTGTCGACACATTGTGCTGAGTGTCGACACAAACTTCAAGTGTTGACTCCTTTGAGTGTGTGTCGACACATTGTGCTGAGTGTCGACTCATTCTTCATATGTTGACTCTGCTGATTGAGTGTCGACACATTGTGTTGAGTGTCGACACTTGTACTTAGTCTCTGCAGAATTTTGCTGAGTGTCGACACAACTCCAAGTGTCGACACTTTCTGGTGTTGACTCAGCTCTTCTAGGTGTCGACACTTCTGCTAAGTGTCGACACAGCTTTTCTGCATTCTTCTTCACTGAGTGTCGACACAGCTCCAAGTGTCGACACTTTCTGACTGGTGTCGACTCTTCTTCCCAGGTGTCGACACAATGACTCCAAGTGTCGACACTGCTTGTCTGGGTGTCGACACAAGTCTTCTCAAGTGTCGACACTTTCCCTCTGGGTGTCGACACATGGACTTAGAATTTTTAGCTTCAGTCCAGTGTATTCCTAACCTGCACAAGTAACTCAAACAAACATCAAATACACTATGATGTATATCATTGAGTTAGGTGAGGCTTCTTCAAATCAGGTACATTTGACCAATGTACCCAACAATCTCCCCCTATTTGGAGAAGTCATAACCCTTAGTCAATGATATACATCATTCATAATTAAAAATTATAAAATGAAGTAAAACAGATATATGACAACAAAGTTAAACTTTAACATGTAATAAAGCACACATGTATACTCATTCAGCATTATAGAACAAACAAGAATTAGACACATTCATCAGAACAATCATGAAATTTGTTTAACAAAAATTGTTCATACATTTAATACATTTTCAATGATTTACACAAAATGTTTGATGTAACAGATTACAACATTCTTCAGTTTAATCTTAATCTAATTCTGCTCTGGTTCCTTAATGACTATGCCTTTTCCAGCTTGTACTTTAGCTTTCACAGCAGCAGCAGCAGCAGGCTCAGCTTCAGTAGTCTTCTTCCCTTTGGAGTCCTTCTTCTTCTGTTCTTCAGCCTTGATCTTTTGCCTTTCAAAATAATGATAGGGCTTAGGAAAGTACTTGCTAGGCTCCACAGCTGTAGGAGGTAGCTTTCCTAACTTAGCCTTCCTTCTATGTTGGACAATGGCTTCCTGCCTACTTTCATGTTTCCTCCATTCTGCCTCTGAGAACCACTTGTTCCTCTCATGGGCATTGTCCTTGGCTGCTTTCCAGGCTGTGAGAATGTTGTTCCTAGAAGTAGGGCTCCACTGTTCAAAATCTGGTTTTTGTTCAGCTAGTTCCCTGAACTTCTTCTTTGATAGCCTAGTCTCTTCTTCTTTGTCCAAAGCCTCTTGCATAGCAGCTGTGATAGGTTGAACAACCTTTTCCAGAATAACATTGGCTTGCCAGCAGTTGGACTATACATTGTGCTTACATCAGCATGAACCATTTCAAAATCTGGAGGTGGATAGATTACATCAGCCACTGCCTGTTGCTCACCTCCAAGATATGTTCCTTGAATACCAGATTCAGCTACATTGTCATCATCACACAGGGGAGGATAGCCCAGTGTAGCCCTGATGGAATTGGATATCCATTTTGCATGGTCAGAACTGGCTTTGACTAACACCCTCTCCCCCTTTATGACTTCTTGTTCCACATGATCTCTCACATCATCTTTCTGGAACCTGATTTGGCTGTCCAAATACCTTATGCCCTCTTTAAAGAAAGGTCTAAGCTTGGTAAGCTGTTCAGAAATGACCTTCTGGAATCCTTGATGGCAGTCTTGACAGCAGTTTTCAGCTTGAAAGAGTTTATCAAAATCAGCTTTGGCAGCAGCAGAGGAGGTTGATGGTTCAGTAGACTTATTCTTGATTTCAGTGACTATTGCATTGTGAGATGCAGTCAAATTATCATTCATCCTCAATTGATTTTCCAACACATATCCTTGCTTTAGTGCAATATCTTCTACCTTCTCTTTTATGGTTTCTTGAGTTTAGCCAGATAGACCACTGCATGAGCACCCTTTGTAAAACAATCAGTCATTTCCTTTCTTATTAAGGTTCATTTCAAACCTTATTGACTTGATTTCCTGTAGATCAGATTGTAGTGCCTTGTGCCCTTCATCAACATAATGTTCTAAAGCCTTCCTTTGTTCATCCATCTTGATTTGCATGGCAAGCAGTAGAGCACTGTAATCAGTTGATGGAGCTTGTTGAACCAGTGAGTGTTGAGCAACAGTTTGGAGAGCCTTCTTGTAGCTCTGGCTCCTTCTTTTGAAAACAAAGAACTGCTTTTCTTAGCTTGCTCAGCTTCATCATCTTCAGATTCTGATGTACTGGCTATATCCACCCTATCCTTAGGGCTGGATGGTTTTTCAGTGTGCACATCTTGTGCCTTCTCAGTATCTAGCCTTATAGGCTCTTCTTGAATATCCAAATTCTCCCCCTCAGCAGCAGCATCCTTCTCTTCATCAGCAGCATTCTTTTCCATATCAAAATCATCTTGATCTAAATTCAGAAATAGATCTTCCATTGTGTATTCTGCTGGAGACTGTGCAGGAGATGTACTGTGTTCATCAGCTACAACAGATGTGTCTTGGAGAACAACATCTGGTTCTTGAGTTGCTGGCTGATTTTGCTGATGGTCATCAGACAAATCAGAATTTATTATAGAAAAATTCAAAGTATTAAGGTCAACAAGTACCTCTTGGATGAGGAGGGTGGCTTGCTCACTCTCCAGTGTAGATGGTTCTGCTACACCTGGAAGCTCCCCCTGGCTTGGATGTCTAGTGGCAGTCCCCCTGAGGAGCAGGTGACTTTTCTGCAGCTTATCCATTGGACTATCAGGAGTGAAGACCACATGTTCTTCACTGCCTGAGCTGCTGGAGGACTCTTGAGGCACAGCAGCAGTCTTCTCTTCTTCCTGGGAGGAGAGTCTTTCTTAGAAGCTTGTTTCTCAGGGGTGGTCAATTCCTTTGACAGCACCCTTTCCCATCTAGAGAATATCCTTGAGTCCATTCTCCTCATGTGATTGATTTTTGTTCCTGCAGCAGAGCTCATTACCTCTGGAATTGATCCAGCCAGGTAGAGACTTAGTATCCTGCCCAGATTGGGCTTCTTCAGACTTTCTTTTACTTTCTCAAAGACAATCATAGACCAGTCTGTTTTGATGTTGAAGATGATTCTGGTCATAATACTGAACATAGAGGCTGACACCCTGTCATGCCCTCCAGTTTTACTAGAATGACCTTGCCTACTACTTCAGACAGGAATTTGCCTTGAGTGTTCATGCCTTTTCTGTTGAAGACAGAACCTATTTTCATCTTAGAATCAAGACCACACCAAGTGAGTGCTTCTCTGGTCTTAGATGTGGTCACTTACTCTTCTTCTTGAATCTTAGGTAGCTGAAGTACCTTTCTCAAGGACTTGGGTGAAACCTTGACCTTGGTTCCATGCACTATGGATTTGATTCTGTATCCAGAGTCGTCCACAGTTGCTCCAGTAAGAAATTCAATCACTTCTTTCTTCCATATCTTGGTTGGTTCTGAAACCAAGTATTCCAGTCCTGAATCGCTGACTAGGGTTATCACTGATTTGATTTCTGATCGCCATCGTCGAATGCGCCTCGCACGAGCTCATAGCCTTCGTTAACGTTCTCTTCCAGCTTGGGAGCCATTAGGGTTTGAAGAATTAGTCTTTAGAGAAGAGAAATGTCGACACAGAGTTTGGTCTCGAAACTCTGAAAGCGTGTCGACAAACAAAACAGAACCCTATTTATACCTTTCTTGTTTGAAGACGAACAGGCGGGATGAATTTCTAAAGATGTGTCGACACTGTCAATAAGTGTCGACACTGACTTATAATGTCTCGACACACATGTGTCGACACAAGTTTAGTCAACAGATTTTATGTGTCGACACTTGGTTAAGTGTCGACACCACTATACTCGACATGTAGTCGAGACTTTACTTAGAAAAATTCTGAGTAAAACTTAAGTGTCGACACTTATTGGATGTGTCGACACCTACTCGACATGTGTCGACACTAACATTCTGAAGTGTCGACACTAACTTCCTAGATGTGTCGACACCATTTTCCTGAAGTGTCGACACTTACTATTCTGTGTCGACATAGACTTGTCTATGTGTCGACACCTTTTTACTTAGCCAATTTTTGTTCTGTATACTTAGTCTAAGTTTATCATACCTAGTTCAATTTTGAACCTATTAAACTTAGCTTCTTCTAAGGGCTTAGTAAACATATCAGCTATCTGATTATCAGTTTTAACATATTCAAGTGCAATATCATTTCTTTCTACATGCTCCCTAAGAAAGTGATATTTAATCTCAATATGTTTAGTTCTACTATGTGATACAGGGTTATTAGCTATGGAAATAGCACTTGTAGAATCACAATAAAGTGGAGTTCTACTTACCTGACATCCATAGTCTTCTAGCTGATGTTGAATCCACAGAAGTTGAGCACAGCAACTTCCTGCAGCTACATATTCTGACTCAGCTGTGGAGATGGCCACACTGGTTTGCTTCTTACTACTCCATGAAATGAGTCTTCCACCTAGGAATTGACAGGATCCAGTTGTGCTCTTTCTATCTTCTTTGCATCCTGCAAAGTCTGCATCTGAATAGCCTGTTAGATCAAAATCTCCATTCCTAGGGTACCAGAGGCCTAGATAAGGTGTGCCCTTTAGATATCTCAAGATTCTCTTGACTGCAGTCAAGTGAGACTCTTTAGGGGCAGGCTTGATACCTGGCACAAACACATGTAGCATACATAATGTCAGGCCTACTTGCAGTCAAGTATAGTAGGGAGCCAACTATCCCTCTATACAAGGTTTCATCTACAGGTTTCCCTGCATCATCCTTGCTTAGAGACATACTTGACCCCATAGGAGTCTTCATGGTACTGGATGAATCCATACCATATTTCCTTATGAGTTCTAGGGTGAACTTTGACTGACATATGGATAAGCCACTTTCAGTCTGTTTAACTTGGAGACCCAAGAAAAACTTCAGCTCTCCCATACTACTCATCTCAAATTGACTTTGCATAAGCTTTGCAAACTTTTTGCAAAGGCTACTTTCAGTAGACCCAAATATAATGTCATCTACATATATTTGGACAAGTATGACTTTGCCTCTAGATTCCCTAAGGAATAGAGTCTTATCTATTTTCCCCTTGTGAACTTGTTCTCAATGAGGAAACTAGATAGGGTTTCATACCAAGCTCTAGGAGCTTGTTTTAACCCATACAATGCTTTCCTAAGTCTATAGACATAATGTGGAAGAGTAGGATCAACAAAACCTGAAGGCTGCTCCACATATACTTCTTCTTTCAAATTACCATTAAGGAATGCTGACTTCACATCCATTTGGTATACTTTGAATCCTTGGTAGGTTGCATAGGCCAAGAACATCCTTATGGCTTCCAGTCTGGCTACTGGAGCAAAGGTTTGATCAAAATCAATACCTTCTTCTTGCCTATATCCTTTTGCAACCAGTCTTGCCTTATTCTTAATGATGACACCTTGTTCATCTAACTTGTTCCTGTAGATCCACTTTGTTCCTATCACATTGTGATCTTTAGGCTTAGGAACCAGATCCCAAACCTTGCACCTTTTGAACTGATTAAGCTCCTCCTGCATTGCTTCAGTCCACTGTGGATCTTGTATAGCTTCTTCAAATTTCTTTGGTTCTATTTGAGACAGAAAACTTGAATATACTACAGCATTCTGATTTCTGCTCCTTGTCTGAACACCTTGTCTTGGATCTCCAATAATCAGCTCTACTGGATGATCTCTTAGATGCCTGTTGGCTGGAGGCATCCTTACTTCTGGTTGAACTTCTTCAGCATCTTCATCAAGCTGAGTTCCTTGTACTTCTTCAGCTCCTGGTACATGTAGTTCTCCCCCTGGACATAAGCCATCTTCTTCTACTTGCTGTCTTGCAGCAGGTACATCTTCTATGGTTAGCTTGTCCATCTTCTTAGTAAGACCTGTGGGGCTGCACACACTACTAGACAACTCATTGTTAATTAGTTGTGTCTCATCAAAAACTACATGCACAGACTCCTCTACAACTTGTGTAGTCAAGTTGTAGACTCTATAAGCCTTACTATTATTGCTGTACCCAACAAACACTCCCTCTTGGGACTTGGCAGCAAACTTAGTTAAGTAAGACTTTCCATTGTTAAGTATGTAGCATTTACAACCAAAGATCCTAAAGTAGGATAGATTTGGTTTCCTGCCTTTCACAACTTCATAGGGGGTCTTGTTTAACCTTTTAGTGATGGTAGCCCTATTTATCACATGGCATGCAGTGTTAACTGCTTCAGCCCAGAAATATTCTGGCAGTGATGAATCACTTAATAGGGTTCTACCAGCCTCTATCAAGGTCCTATTTTTCCTTTCAGCAATGCCATTTTGCTGAGGTGTTCTAGGTGAAGAGAATTCTTGAAATATCCCATAGTCTTCACACAGCTTTGTCATGCTTTCAGACTGAAACTCAGTACCATGGTCACTTCTAATTTTGACCACTGTACAGTTCAATTCATTCTGAATTTGCTTAACAAAACTATAGAAGACACTAGGTGTTTCAGATTTCTGCTTTAAGAAGAACACCCAGGAAAACCTTGAGTAGTCATCAACAACTACAAAGGTGTATAGACCTTCCTACCTAAGCTGTGAACTGGCATTGGACCAAATAGATCCATATGCAAGAGGTATAAACACCTCACAGCATCTTTGTTGTCTAAGCTTCTAAAGGTGGATTTAGTCTGCTTGCCCTTTTGACAAGCTGAGCAAATGCCATCTTTGACACACTTAACTTGAGGACCATTCCTCACTAACTCTTTACTAAAGAGTTTGCCAATAGTCTTGTAATTAAGATGAGCAAGCCTCTTGTGCCATTTGACACATTGAGAGACTGTCTCATCAGCTACAAGACACACAGGAGAACCATTGTTCTCAATCATAATGTCTAAACAATAGACATTTCTCTTTCTATATCCTGTCAAAATGATCTCTTGATCACTTGACCTCTTGATATGACAACCATTTTTAACAAATGAGATGTCATACCCTACATCACTTAATTGGCTTATACTTATAAGATTGTGTTTCAAACCTTTAACATAAGCCACTTGAGTAATGGTAACAAGGTTTGAAGAGATGTTACCAAACCCTTTGATGATTCCTTTTTCAGAACCACCAAAGGTCACTTTAGGACCATTTTTGATTGGGATGTAGTCCTTCAGTAGTCCCCTTGTTCCAGTCATATGTCTGGAACATCCACTATCCAAGTACCATGTTGGGGTATGGCCACTTGGATTCACCTGCAAAACAAATTAATGAACCTTAGAACCCAAAGTAAACTTGGGTCCTTGGTGATTGTTAGTTTGCAATTTGACATAGCTACCTGCTGGCTTTCCACCAGGTAACTTGCTACTCAACTTGGCACTGGCATTGTGCCAACAATCCAAGGCAAAGTGGCCAACCTTGCCACAACACCAGCATTCAAACTTGTTGTACCTTTGCTTAGATACAACCTTTGCTGTCTTGACTACAGCAGGCTTGTTGAATGTTGGGGCTTTACCCTTGGACTTGGACTGATCCTGAACAGTCCTTGCAGGTCTAACAAAACCTAGTCCAGCTTTGCCTTTTTGATGAACAAATTCATCAATTAATGGTAATACTGATTTAGGTTTTGAAAACCTGGCAGCAAGTTCTTTTTCCTTCTGGAGATTGATCTCCAGTCTCTTAATTTGATCATTCTTAAATGTAATAGTACCCATCTGAATCACTGTAATGTGTTTCAGCCTGGCTACTTCATTCAGTTTTTGATCATACTGTTTTTCAAAATCTGTTGCAGCTGCCTTGAGATCAGCAATCTCCTTTGCCTGACTTTTGGCAGGGGACTTGCTTTTCTTATAGGCTTGCAACAGTACTTTATATTCATCTAAGAGCTGATGAATATCTCCCTCAGATTCAGAAACACTTCCATCACTTGATGAAGATGAATCTGACTCTGAACTAGAACTGAAATCTGAACTTTGAGTTGGACTTTGTACCTGACTAGGTCCTGGCTGCTCCAGGATTTTGGTACTTTCAGTCAATGCCATCAGTCCTTGGCACTGACACTCTTCTTGTTCATGGATTGATTCCATGATCTGCATAAACTCTTCTTCTTCTTCAGCAAATAGCCCTATGTAGGCTTCAGCATCTGTCTCAGTATCTGAAGAAGAAATGTCTGAAAGAGTCTTCTCATTCTTTGCAACAAAGGACTTCTCCTTCTTTCCTTTGAAGTGAGTCTTCTTTTTGTCACTGGATTCTTTTCTTCTTTCAGGACAATCTGCAATAACATGCCCCTGTCTATTGCAGCAGTAACATACTATCTTAGACCCAGTTGCCTTGCTAGTCTTTGTCTTTTTCTTGTCCTTCTTTGAAGGCTTCTTCTCCTGATACTGAACTTCTTTCCCTTTGGAAATGAAGGTCTGGACCTCCATTGTTTCTTTTTCAGGAATTTCTGAAAATGTCTGGTGAATGCAGCAAAATCTTCATCACTTTCACTGCTTGTAGATTTAGTGCTAACAGACTCATCAGATTCTGATTCAACTACCTCTGGAGGAGGAGTTGATGACTTAGTCCTGTTCTTTCTAGGCACTTCTGACTTAAAGGCAACAGTCCTTTCCCTGTGTTCAGTCCTTGTTGACTTTTCCTCCACTTTTCTTACTGACAATTGCATCTCATAAGATAACAACTTGCCAAACAGTGTGGGAGGAGGAATTTCTCCCAACTTTGCCATTTCTCTGATGGCACAGATCTTGGTGTCCCAGTCTTTGGTTAGGGACCTTAAGAATTTATCATTCAATTCATAGTTAGAGAACTCTCTTCCATAGGACATGAGTTCATTAACAATTCTATAAAACTTCTTGTAGCATTCAGTGATGCTATCTCCTCTTCCTTGCCTAAAGCTCTCATATTCTTGATTAAGCAAGGACTTCCTATCTTGTCTTACTTCTTCAGAACCTTCCATGTAGACAATGAGGGTATCCCACATTTCTTTTGCTGTTTTACAGTGAATAAGGTTCTGGAAGGTGGCATCATCAATTGCACTAACTATGATGTTCTGTGCCCTTTTGTCCATTGTAGCTAGGACAATCTCATCCTTGGTCATCTCAGAAAAATCCTTTGGAGTTCTCTGTGTAGCATCCAAGACTGAAATCTTCATGGGCACATAAGGCCCTTCTTTGACTGTGATGTAGATCCTAGGGTCAGAGGCCTCCATGAACAGCCTTACCCTTTCTTTCCAGATTCCAAAAATCTCTTTTCTGCATATGGGCAGTTTCATTGAACCCAATTCCTTGTGATTCTCTGAAGAACCCATGTTTCTTGATTTTCTTGAAACTGTTTCCTGACTTACACTGAATCTGCCAAACTGGATCTCCTCAGACAGTTAGTCCTTTTTGAGGAACCTCCCTCTGATACCACTTGAAAGATATGGTACCTAAACACCTAGAGGGGGGGGGGGTGAATAGGTGACCTAAACCTTTTTGCAATTTTGTTGACAGCTCAACAGTTATTTCACAGATTATTACAACTAACAGCAATTACAGAAATAACAGTAATTCCACAGCACAGCACAGCACAGAAGACACACTAATTTATAGTGGTTCCCCAATCTTTGGGTACATCCACTTTCCCCCTTCGCCTATCTAGCAGTGTACTAGATTCGGCCAAACTTCTCCACTAACTCAGAACCCAACTAGGTTCCTACCTCAGGCCCAAAGCCTTACACTCAGCCAATAGGCCTACACTCAGCCACCCAGGCCTACACTCAGCCAATTAAGGCCTACACTCAGAGTTCTTCAACTCATACACTCAGGCAAGCAAGCCCTACCCTCAGCCTTTATAATATAGGCTTACAATTCTCTCAGATCCAATGGATCCTACAAGTTAAAATAGAAAGTACAATAGCTAACTCTACAACTCAGAAAATAAGAGAGGAGTTGAGAGATTCTTGAAGAGTTCTTGGAAGAACTCAGTTAGATCCAAACTGACTTAGCTTCCTTCAAAGCTTCTTGATTAGAACTGAATTAGTCTGAATCTTCTGCAGTTGTTCCTTGACCTCTGCTTCTTGAAATCCAGATGACTCTGAATTCTTCTTCTCAGCCTTAGTTCCAAAGACTGAATACTTGGTTGGAGCTCTCTCTCTCCAACTTCTTAGATCTGCCGATGCACAGCAAGATCTTCTTGTGTTGATACTCAATATACCACTTTTACAAAGATCTGAACTCTCACTGTCAAAAACTTTTTCAAATACTTCTATATCACTTCATCAATCTTGATCAATCTCTGTCTGTAAACTATGGGTGCCTATTTATAGGCTTCCTTCATGGTAACCGGCTGGTCCGGTTCATAACAGACTTCTGATATCTCTGACAGTTGATGTAGACCGGCTGGATCGGCAGCTGTCTTGTCAACCAGTCACTTCTTGAAATTCTCTAACTGTCAGATAGTGTCGAGACTTTCTGTTCTTAAGTGTCGACACTTATAGGCCAAGTGTCGACACATGTTGTGTAAGTGTCGACACAAGTCTACAAGGTGTCGACACAATTCCTTGTATGTCTCGACACAGATTCTTCTGCATGTGTCGACACTGAAATTGAGTATCGACACAAATACTTGTACTTCATTCTTTAACTGTATTCTTCTAAGTGTCGACACATCTCCTTTGTGTCGACACATCTTCATGTGTTGAAACTGTCAAGTGTCGACACTGCTTCTTGGTGTCGACACAAGTCTTCACTTTTGTTTCTTCAGCTGAGTGTCGACACATTCCTTTAGTGTCGACACTTGTACTTAGAATATTTTGTAACTTTTCTGTTCTTTGCTAAGTGTCGACACAGCTCCTTGTGTCGACACTTTCTTCAAGTGTAGAGTCTTCAATTAAGTGTCGACACATTGTGCTGAGTGTCGACACTTTCTTCAACTACTGACTCTTCAGCATAGTGTCGACACATTGTGTTGAGTGTCGACACTTACTTCAAATACTGAGTCTTTAGCTAAGTGTCGACACATTGTGCTGGGTGTCGACACTTTCTTTAAGTGTTGACTCTTCTGCATAGTGTCGACACATTGTGTTGAGTGTCGACACTTGTACTTAGATTCTGCAGACTTTTGCTGAGTGTCGACACAACTCCAAGTGTCGACACTTTCTGGTGTTGACTCAGCTCTTCTAGGTGTCGACACTTCTGCTAAGTGTCGACACAGCTTTTCTGCATTCTTCTACACTGAGTGTCGACACAGCTCCAAGTGTCGACACTTTCTGACTGGTGTCGACTCTTCTTCCCAGGTGTCGACACAATGACTCCAAGTGTCGACACTGCTTGTCTGGGTGTCGACACAAGCTTTCTCAAGTGTCGACACTTTCCCTCTGGGTGTCGACACATGGACTTAGAAACTTTTAGCTTCAGTCTAGTGAATACCTAACCTGCACAAGTAACTCAAACACACATCAAATACACTATGATGTATATCATTGAGTTAGGTGAGGCTTCTTCAAATCAGGTACATTTGACCAATGTACCCAACACCGGGAATATTTGAACTCCCTGATCGTGGAATGTGATATACAAGAGTGCATCAGGGTACAACTGAGGTTGGATGCAGCTTTGGTTTCGGTGTTCAGGGCACTGGAAGAGGGCAGGCTAGGTGATTATTCTTTGCTTGATGGCCTCTTCCATTTCCACGGTAGTGTTTATATACCCGCAGGAGGTGGTATCCGGGAGGATATACTCAAGGAGGCACATAGTTCTCAGTACTCAGTGCACCCCGGTATCACCAAGATGACAACAGATCAGCGGAAGAGCATGTATTAGCCGGGGATAAAGAGGGAGATCATCTTCTATGTGACACACTATGAGATATGTCAGGGAGTAAAATCTGAATGCAAGAGCCCCGGAGGGTTGCTACAGTCCCTGCCAGTCCCTGAGTGGAAGTTTGAGGATATTGCTATGGATTTTGTGCATGGATTGCCTCGCTCCCACTCAGGGCACGATTCTGTTTGGGTCATTGTCGACAGGCTGACCAAGGTGGCCCGGTTTATACCTATCAGGAAGGACAACCCAGTCATTGTTTTGGTGAGATTGTTTGTGGAACAGTTCATCAGGTATCACAGGGTCCCCCGGACTATTATCTCGGATCGTGACGGTCGATTCACTTCTAGGTAATGGAGAGCGGTGCAGGCTTATTTGGGTTCTCATCTTGCTTTTAGCACCGCTTTACATCCATAGACCGACGGTCAGACAGAGCGGACCATCAGGAACATGGAGGATCTGCTATGATTGTGTATACTGGATACGGGAAGGCCCTGGGAGAGACTGTTGCCTCTGGTCGAGTTCTCCTACCACATCAGTCACCAGGCAAGCATTGGGATGACACCTTATGAGGCTCTTTACGGGAGTAAATGCCGGACACCGCTATCTTGGGTCCAGGATGAGGACCCCAGGGCACTTGGATTGGAATATTATGAGGATACGAATGCTCAGATACGATTGATCAGGGACCGGATGCTAGAGGCCCAGAGCAGGCAGACGAAGTACTACGATGCGCGATATCAGAATGTGGAGTTCCAGGTGCGGGATAGAGTGTTCTTGAAGATAAGTCTGGTGCATGGTGTTTCTCGGGTGCGGAGGCACAAGAAGCTCAGTCCTCGGTATATGGGGCCATAATTGATTCTGGAGCGGATCGGTCCCTTGGCCTACAGGTTGGAGCTGCCGCCAGAGCTGGAGACCTTGCACGACGTCTTCCATGTCTCCTCGCTACGGAGAGCTCTCCTTTGGCCAGAGCAGCATATCAGCACTACAGTAGGCCCGTTAGCGTCTGACAGATCAGTTCGTTTGGAGCCGCTCCGGATCGATGATACTGCGGTCCGAGTGCTGCAGAAGAAGAAGGTTCCCCTGGTGGAGGTATTGTGGTCCAACCATGGATGGGAGGAGCATACCTGGGAGCTGAGGGATCTGATGCTAGAGCGGCACCCGGAGAGTTTTACCTCAGGTAACACTTTAATTAATGTTTAAAGTACTTAAATTTTTATATACTTGAAAACCCCGTAGGCCCGAACTTAAATTTCAGGGACAAAATTATTCATTTGTTTATTGGAGTTTGTAACATCCCACCTTCAATTAGACACCTCTACTTAGGTTGGGTTAGGACATATGGTGGGGATATGGGTTTAGACTAGGTTGGACCATGGGATTTGGGTTTAACCACACGGGGCCCATAATAGGGCCCAAGGTAACCTAAGTCCAACCAGCCCAAATTGGGGTCCTAGACACACATTGATTCCACCACTGTATCCCTAACCCTAACACCAACCTAAGGGAACCATAAACCATATCACAAGGTCACCAATTGACTAGAGTTGACCAAAGTCAACCCTAATCTTAATTTGGTCAAACCCACACCTAAAGGCCCAAATAGTCCAAGTGGGGCACCACCATGGACCAACCCAAGTTGGGTGGTGTCATAGGGTCCATGACCTTCTGGTGGGGTTAGCCTACTCATCAAGTTGACCAAGTCAACCCTAAAAGTCAACATAGTCAACTTGAAGCCTAAAGGAAGAAAGAGTGAGCCAAGCCCACTCCCAATAGGCAAAGCCCACTAACCATGGCCCATGACCAGCCCAAGTGGTCAAAGACAGCTCCTACCCCTCTGAATTAGGAGAGAGAATGCATGCATGGGGGTAAAATGGGAATTTTAGGAGAGAGAAGGTGGAGAAAAGAAAATGAGGGCCATGTGACCCTCCTTCCTTCTGTCCAAGACACCTAACAAGCTTCCCCAGCTCATTCCAGAGAGATTATGCTGCTGGATGGCCACTTGGCACCATGGGTGAAGCATCCTAAGCATGACCGAGCCACACCTTGGGGTTAACTCCTTATACATCCACTCCAAGCCAAAATTACCCCCACCATTAGCTTTAGAAGGAGGAAATGAGTGGACTTTGAGTGCTGGAGCAAGGAAATTGCTAGAGAAACTAGGAAATGGGAAGGACTCGCCGGAGCAAGCTCGGCCATGGCTCACCGCCGCCAAACACGCCGCCAAGCCTCAATTTCGGTTCGTTTCACCTTACCTCTCACCTTACTAGAATTCTGGATCGACTAGGAGAGACATCGGGCTCAATTGAGCCCGATACCATGGGAGCAGAGAGCAAAAATTCGAGCTTTTTCTTCTTGCTCGGGATCATCGGAGGAGCCGCCTCCGGCAGCCTCACCGTCGGGAAACGCCAGCCACCACCTCAACGAAGGTGGTGGCAATAATCGCCGTCGGTGACGCCGGCCCAAGTGGCCGGAAATGAGGTATCAAGTTGATCCAGATCGGGCTCATCTCAGCCGTTGGCTGGAGGTAGGAGATAAACGGATGCCGTCCGTTTAATTTCCTATGATTAATGGATTAATTTTGATATGAACAGTAATTTTTATGTCACACTTTTATATAGTTTTTGTATTCTAAAAAAAGGCCTCTTAACTGCAATTTCAGAACCAGACATCAACATGAAAATTATAGGCCTATGTTTTACCTTCATTTTGCCACCCTAAACTTGAGATTTGGACCAGTAGGGCTCCCTATAGGGCCATTCTACCCAGACTGGTCCTACGCTAGGGCAGATATTCAAATGTGTGCTCAAGCCAAATTACAAGTCCTAATGACTGATGAGTCCGATTTATATAGGATTTTTCGGACTCATCTGGGCTAGTTTTCACTTGTTTGCACTTCACCTTTAGTTTTATATCATTAATATTTCATCTTGTCTATATTTCCATAGGAAGTGCACACTTTGGCCCGTTGTTGTGTATTTTTGTACATTTATTGTTTGTACTCCTTTTTGTGCTCATCTGGAATGTCTGCACATATCAGTGCTGGGTTTAGGGGTCGTGTGTGTGTTCCGGGGACGTTTGGAAGCAGGAATACTGCGCACGATCATCGGATATAGTGCGCACGACCACTGGTCGTGCGCCGATGATCGTGCGCAATGTACCCTAATTTCTAGAATCAGTCTGGGGTAATCGTACGACCACTGTATACAGTGCGCACGACCACCGATAGTGCTCCACTAATCGTTTGCATTGATTCCTCTTTTCCTGGAGTTCTGTCTGGGGTAATCGCGCGACCATTGGACATAGTGCGCATGACCACCGGTCGTGCGCCACTGCTCGTGCGCGGTATCCCAGTTCTTCTTCCTAATCTGCCATGCAAGCGCGCACGATCATTGGACATAGTGTGCATGACCACTAATCGTGCGCCCGTGATCGTGCACATTGTTCAAATTCTGCTATCTATAAATATCGCAGGTCTCGCCCTAATTCGGAATCTTTGGACATCGCTCGACATTTTCTCCGCCGTTTCCGCTGGTTCCGTCGTTTCTCACCATTCTCCACCCTATGGAGGTGCTCCGGGCAAGCTTTCACCGCCAAATCCAAGCAAGAGCTTCCTCTCGGCCTTCTCCTTCATCTGTGAGCTTCATGTAGGGTTTGACTCCATCGCCAACAAGCAAAGGGAAGCTTGCAACTTTCGTCCGCTATCGTGACATGAAGAAGACGGGCCATTGGAAGGTGGTGACAACCCTTCTCTACCCCGGACGCAGTTGAGGACCGAGCTTGGACGCAGATTGACAACCTGACGATTCCAACCGTGAATCCTCAGTAAGACTTCGGATTCGGTCGATCTCTTAACTTGTTCTTGCTTTCTTATTGAATATTGGTGTTTAAATCTATTTATATTGATGATGTGCACTTTGGTTGTATATGTTATATGTTTCATGTCTATGTGATTCCTATTTCATTTTACTGCTTAAGTTGCTTGAGTTGCGCCATATTCCATCCGCCACTACATCCACCCTTGCCACACAAGCAATTGCTAGTGGCGTGCGTAGCGAAGAGGTGCTCACGACACTCATTCCGCCGTTCTAAACACCTCATCTGCAAGTCTACTCGTCCATCCGCCCCGCGATTCGGTGCGTAGCGGCCCGACTAGTCTTCCATCCCGCCTAGTGAAGCATCGCATAGCGGCATTGCATAGGAGTAGTTGTTAGCCTTTTATTTTCTTTTTTCGCAAATACCAAAACCCCCCTTAGTTAACTCCGACCTAAGGACTTCAATCTCAAGTCCTCCTCGAAATTAACTCCACCTTACTGTGTTCCTTGAGAGATCGATACTTGGGAAAACTCGCCCATTTTATATTACTTGTGCGACCGATTCACTGCCGTGATCTTTAGCATCAAGTTTTTGGCGTCGTTCCCGCGGAACACAGTCGTGTGAGTTTTTGGAGAGGAAGATAGGAGATAGAAGCCCTTTTCCATTTGTATATTTCATGTTTCTTCTTTTCTTTAATTTTTAGAATTTGTTGTTTGTTTTTCTTTGTTCCTTTTCTAGTTTTAATTTTTCTGCAGCAAACATTCGTTTTCTTTTATCTGCTGGTGTGTAGTTAATTTTTGCTTAGATTATTTTTGTTGGTGAATTGTTTCTTGTTGCTCCATGTATTCCTATATGAATATCCGTTGTAGATGGTGCGGGGATTATATGCATAGTAGTGATGAGTGCCCCATTGAAGATAGTGAGCATGATTCTCGTGGTTCAGTGTATGAAGCACCGTCCTCTTATGGTACTTCATACACAGTACCCAAGTCTTATGGTCGCTTCTCTTCTACACGTTCATCTTTTTCATATTCCTCCCCGGTTCGACCTGGACTGAGGAGTAATGGAAAATGATGTTTGTATTGTCGTAGCACCGACCACGTGTTGAAAGATTGTGCAGAATTTCAGCGCCAGTTGGAGGAGGATGATGAACCAGCTATCCGATTCGTTCCACCCACCTCTCAATCAGCTGCTCATTCTGATTCTGATGATATATGTGCAGTACCACCTTGTCTATGGGGGACTGCTGAGGATATACCCATCAGACTTTCTGCTGATCGGTGTGACGACATTGTGGTGCCGTCTCTCCCTATGCATTCTCCCCCTCTTATTGATTCACCACCGGAGGAACCCACACATATTTTCTCTGATGATGTTGTTCCTCCGCCTTCTTTGCAAGAATTATCTATCCCTATTTTTAGTGAGTCGGTTGATGATGTTAGGCCAGATTGTGATTCTGAACCTGAGGATGTGCCCATATTTGACGAGGATATTATTTTCATTAATGGAAAGTATTACATCATGGAACATGTGGATGCACCGAGGTGTGTTGATGAGGAGATCCTTTCTGATGAGGAAGTTCTCACTTCCTTGTTGAATGAGGAGATCCAAACCACCACCGAGGACCTCGAGCTCTCGGATTCCCCTCGCTATGACTCATATGACACCGATAGTGATCTAAGTCTGGATCCTACTGGGATTGACACCGGGATCACTCCACTGATTAGTTCCTTATGTTCTTCGTCGCTTTTATTTCTTGATCCCACTTCTCTATCTGAGCATGTGCAGGTTAAGTATCCACAGGTACTTCAGGAGAACTTGGAGCACTCTGCTCAAGTCAATGATCACAACATCCTTATATGCGAGGAGGTTGATCCATCCTCCATTGTGGAAGCCTCATTCGTTGTCTTCTCCTCCTATAGACTTGTTGTGGATGATACCTTGCAGGGCAAGGATTTTTTGTGTGAGATAATTGAGGACCAGGCCTGTTAACCCCTCAGTCCGCAACACCCTACAAGATGCCAAAATCTCCCTTTCAACACGCGCAGACTAGATTTGTCAGTCCGCCCAGTCCGGCAAGGTCACCAATCGGACGCCAAGGATGGTACCCCAGCAGTGGACTCAAGGACCTGTTCGTTCAGTCCGCCAGGACTTGGGATATCAGATTCTCTACAGTAGCGGACACAGTGTCTCGTCAGCCCAGGCCGCCGCCCTCCAGCAGGATCGCGCCCAGCAGCAGTGGAAGCTCCAGTCCGCGAGCCCAGTCCGCCCTTTCTGCGCGGACTGGCGTGTTCTTTTTTTTTTGCTTCCCGTCACCGCTGCCCGGTTCTCCTGTACCCCGGGCAGCCGGTTATTTTAGCCCTGCCCATTTGGGCAGGCCCCCTATCCTATAAATAGGGGGGAGGTGGTGCACCCAAGGCACGCTGACTCGGACCCAGAAGCCTATTTGTTTCAGGCTGCGGACTCGAATCTTGTGCTTTGCGGACTCCCCCTCGCTCTGCTCTTGTCAACCTTTTCCTTTCACTTGTAACCAAGCCTTTCTTCAATCAAGGGAAAGCCCGTCGCAAGAGAGGCATTCAGGCCGCGACGGGCGAAGTCTGTTGTTGTCGTGGCTCACGACCCTGCTCTTCTTCCTGCCCTCATCCGCTTAGTAGATCACTACTCGCAGTCTCTCTATTCCCCGGTGTTCGAACCGTTAGCTGGTAGTGCTCGACCCCTCTATGTTTTCGTGCAGCAACAGTTAACACGCGGCCTTCAGATCCGAGTAGTGTTTTGAATTCAACGGACGGAAATGTCAGACCGCAGAGCCCGCTCTTCAGACCGCTCCAGCTCTTCAGAGGACTCTCTTTGGGATGCGATTGAGCAAGCTCGCCTTGAGGCCGAGCAGTCCCGCCAGCAGACCGACCAGCGTCTCGACGCAATCGGCCAAGCTCTGCTCGCGCTAGCCCAGCGGCTTGCTCCTCAGGCCGCAGCAGATCCAGCGGACTCGCCAGTCCGCCAGACCCCAGCTCACCGAACTCTGCTTCGGCAGTCGCCAGCCACTCCTCGGAACCCTGCTCAGTCCGCCGCTCCTCTGCGCCCTCAGGAGGAGCAATTTGCTTTTAGAAATTTCTTCAGAGAAGCTGTCAGGGGCACTCCAGCCCGCCAGCTTCACTTTGCTGACCGCCAGTCCGCCGAGCCCGCGGACTCCCCGGCTCCAGTCCCCCCCTTCTACCCCGCAGAGTTCGAGACCTCGTCTCCCTTTGCTGATCGAATCCGATGGGAATCGACTCCTAGCAACTTCAGGGAGCCTCGCATCCCATTCTATTCAGGAGTAACTGATCCAGTCTCTCACCTCCAAGCATTTGAGGGGGCAGTTGCTTTGAGATGCCTCTCAGATGCTATCAAGTGTAAACTGCTGGTTACCACTCTCGAAGGACAGGCGAGAGAGTGGTTCTACGAGCTGCCATCGGGCACAATCTCTTCTTTCGCAGAGCTTCGTAGCCAGTTGTTGCTGAGGTTTGCTACCTCGAGGAAGAGGAAGAATGGGCCAGCTGCCCTATTTGAAATCAAGCAAAGGGATAATGAATCAGTGGCGCGATTCGTTGATCGCTTTCAGAGAGAGATCCAAGGGGTAAGGAATGTGAACCCCGATTATTACAAGGTCGCCTTGATCCATGGCCTCCGGGAAGGCCCTCTGAAGTTTAAAGCAACAACCAAGGCACCTGAGACTTATCAAGAGTTGAACGCCATGGTCAACCGTTTCATTGAAGGAGAATATGCCAATCCAACCTATGTCTCATCCCTGACAGCCAAGGATGAAGGAAGGGATGCCTCAGCTTCTTCCTCTCGTAGCAAGCCCCCTCGCCCAGACTTGCAGCCTCCGTCTCAAAGAGGCAGGAATTTCCGCAACAAGAAACCTTTCCAAGGCCATCAACAGTTTCATGAGCAGAGACTGCCGTTGGCCGCCACTCCCACCGTTCCATTGCAAGCTCTTCCCATCCTCCAACAAGCAGCCTTGCCTGCTCCGGGCCAATTTGATGAAAGCCCCATGGAGGACATTGCAGATCTGGACCTTGACAAAGTCATCCAGATCTTGCAAAAGAGATCAGAAGAAAAGAGGCAAGAGCCTCAGAAAATGTGGAAGCCGAGGAATAATGCGCAATATTGCCAGTTCCACAAAGAAAAGGGCCACTTGACCGAGGACTGCAAGGCCCTCCGCACGCTGATAGAGAAGCTGCTTGCCGAGGGCAAGATTGACTTGGCCAAGAAGGATTCTCCTTCCTCTTCGAAGCCATCCACCTCAAAGGGCAAAGAAGTAGCTGAAGCATACCAGGAATGTGTGGATGTAGAGGACGAGGGCCGTTTGGGGCCGATCAACGTCCCGGTAGAGTGCTTCAACACAAATGATGAGGGGATTCTAGGATGCCTCTTTTTCATTCATGGTGGAGCTGGGATCGAGTCTACTCAGAAATCGTCAATTTCAAGGGTCACCCGGGCAGAGGTGGCCTCTTCTTCCGTTGATCCTCCAAGTGAGGTTGTCACCTTTGGTCCAGCAGACATACCCCAAACAGCCAACCCATTTAATGATGCAGTAGTGATCCAGGCTAGTATTGGGGACTTTACAGTTGATAGAATTCTTGTTGACACAGGCAGCTCGGTCAACCTCCTGTTCAAGTCTACTTTTGAGGCCCTGAGGACCGGAAAGCCTCTGCTTTCCACTGAAGGGCCACTCTATGGTTTCTCGGGAGAGAGAAAAGAAGTGGATGGCAGCATCATCCTGCCCGTGAAGCTTGGATGGGCGACTAAGCAAATACAGTTCATAGTGGTTGACACCCCCAGCACCTACTATGCCATCATTGGCAGGCCCCTGTTAAACAAATTTCAAGCGGTGGTTTCCACTTACCACCTTGTCATCAAGTTCTTTGCCGACGGAAGGATGTGCCGGGTCAGGAGTGACCCAAGAAGAGCAAGGGAGTGCTACGTCCGCACTGTCAACATGGTACAAGCCAGCCCTTCCTTTGCTCCAACAGAAGCTGTAGAAGCCTCTCCCAGTTCAGAAGCTGCTGCTGATGAAGGTGCTCACCTGGAACCTGCCCAGGTGACGCAAGGAGTCCCCATTGCTGAGGGGGAGGAGAGGAAGCTCTCCATCAACTCAGAGCTACCTGAAGAACAAAAGGCCGAGTTGATTTCCTGCTTGCTGAATAACCTGGATGTCTTCGCCTGGTCAGCAGAAGAAATGCCAGTAGTGGATCCTGATGTTGCATGCCACCACTTGAATGTTGATCCCAGCTGCAAGCCTATACAACAAAAGAAGAGGGACATAGCCACAAAGCTTGCTGAGCCGATAAGGGAGGAGGTCGCAAAGCTCCTCAAAGCAAATTTTATCAAAGAAATTCAATATCCTACTTGGATTTCTAATGTTGTAATGGTTAAGAAACCAGGAGGAAAATGGCGAATGTGTGTAGATTTTACCAAACTTAATAAAGCGTGCCCTAAAGATTGCTACCCCTTGCCTCGGATAGATTCTTTAGTTGATTCCGCGGTAGGGTACTCTTATATGAGTTTTTTAGATGCGTTTTCTGGTTATCACCAGATAAGAATGCATAAGCCCGACGTTCCTCACACGTCGTTCATTACTAATGATGGTTGTTATTGCTACCTTGTGATGCCCTTTGGGCTTAAGAATGCCGGTGCAACCTACCAACGGATGATGGACCGTGTGTTTAACCATCAGAAGGGGAGGAACCTAGAAGTGTATGTAGACGATCTCTTGATTAAGAGTAAGTCGTTTTCGCTGCACTTGCGAGACCTAGCAGAGACGTTCGCTACTCTGCGTAGGTACAAAATGAAGCTCAACCCTTTGAAATGTACGTTTGGGGGGAGTAAGGGGAAGTTTCTTGGTCATCTCCTTACTCCGGAAGGACTTGCCCCCAATCCTGATAAAGTGAAAGCCATCCTTGATATGCCTACCCCTCGTTCGCCAAAAGAAGTTCAGCAGTTAGGGGGGAGGCTAGCAGGCCTTGCGAGATTTCTCTCTCGAGTTGGAGATAGGAGTGCTCCATTCTTCAAAACTCTCCGAGGAGCATCCAAGTTTGAGTGGACGGAAGAATGTTCCCAAGCTTTTGAGCAGTTGAATATGCAACTGACCTCAGCACCACTGCTTCAGAGTCCTCGGCCAGGAGAGATTCTTTTCTTATACCTAGGGGTTGGCCCTGAGGCCGTCAGCTCCGTCCTTCTTCGGGAAGAGAGCAGAAAGCAATTCCCAATTTACTATGTTAGCCATATCCTAAAGAGTGCTAAGACACGGTATCCAATTTTGGAGAAGTTAGCCTTGGCGCTAGTCATGTCAGCTCGCAGGCTCCGCCCGTACTTCCAAGCACATTCAATTCAAGTCGTCACCGATCAGCCTTTGAAGGGTGTGTTGGAAAAGCCAGAACATTCTGGCAGACTAGCTAAGTGGGCAATAGAGTTGAGCGAATTTGAAATCTCTTATGTGCCCAAGACAGCCATTAAAGCTCAGGTCCTAGCAGATTTTCTAATTGACATGCCAGAATCCAGTTCTGATCGAGCAGAAAGGTCACCTTTGGCTTGGACCATCTACGTCGATGGTGCCTCAGGCAGAAGTTCTTATGGAGCAGGAGTGGTTCTCATCAATCCAAACAGAGTCAAATTGGAGCAGGCCATCAAATTTTACTTTCCAGTAACCAATAATCAGGCCGAGTATGAATCTTTGCTAGCAGGCTTGAGGCTTGCAAGAGAACTCGGAATCGATCATGTTCATATCAAAACCGATTCTCTGGTGATGGCGTCACAAGTCCTCGGTAACTTCGAAACAAGAGAGCCAATCTTGAAGAAATATCTAGCTCTTGTGAAGATAGAAGTCGGCAGGTTCAAGAGCTTTACCATCGAGTACATCCCCAGAACAGAAAATGAGGAGGCAGATTTTCTTTCCAAGTATGGGATGCTTTCAGGAGGAAAAACTTCCGAGCTCTTCCGCCCGGCAGTGGTGGAAGGAGATCTGATGCAAGTAGACCAACGTGCCTCTTGGATGGACCCATTCATCCTCTATCTGTCAACGGGAGATTATCATCATACAGTCAGAGAAAAGAAAAAGTTCAGAATAAAGGCAGCTCACTACTTCCTATTGGCGGGAGTCCTTTACAGAAAAACCTTCCTCTCTACCATGGCCCGGTGTGTTTCAGAAGAAGAAGCTTTCATTGTTTTGCAAGAGGTTCATTCAGGAGAGTGTGGAAGCCACTCGGGAGCAAGAACCCTTGAAAAACGGATCCTGCGGCAAGGATATTTCTGGCCCACTATGAAGAGAGACTCTGAGATCTATGCCAGAAAATGTGTTCAATGCCAGAAGTTTGCTCCACTTCAGCACCAGGCTGCTCAGTCACTCAGATCGATTGCAACTCCTTGGCCCTTCGCAGTTTTGGGAATGGACCTCCTCGGTCCTTTTCCCATGGCAAGCAGTCAGCGGCGTTTCATCATCGTAATGATCGACTACTTCAGCAAGTGGATTAAAGCCAAGGCATTGGCTAAGACAACTACTCAGGTCGTCAGAAACTTCATTTGGGGGGAGATTGTCTGCCGACATGGAATTCCAATGGCTATAATCACTGATAATGGGCCGCAATTCAACAACTCAGAGATGATAAACTTCTTCAGGCAGATCAGAACAGAGCTGCGATTTGCATCAGTTTATCATCCCAGAAGCAATGACCAAGTAGAAGCAGCCAACAAGCAGATCCTCAATTTGCTCAAAAAGAAAGTACAGAATCTCAAGGGTAGCTGGGCTGATCAGCTTCCATCAGTCCTCTGGTCCCTTAGGACAACGTCATCATCTGCAACAGGGGAGACTCCATTCAAACTTTCTCATGGCTCAGAAGCGCTTATTCTAGTTGAGTTTGAGGTCCCGTCACCCAGGTTTTTGCTTGCAAGAGAAGGCGTTGAGGACTGGCTTGAGTTGAATAATGAAGAGATGAGGTTCAGTTTGGAACACATCGAGGCAATCAGAGATCAAGCAGCCATAAGGCAGGAGGAGGTAAAAAGAAGGATGGCCCGCTACTTTGATCAGAACGTGAGGATCAAACACTTCCAAGTGGGAGATCTCGTTCTAAAGAAGATTGATCCCCGCTCCATGTGGAAAGCTTAATCCAAATTGGGCCGGCCCTTTTGTTATCAAAGAAGCATTAAAGAGCGGCGCTTACCGCTTGCAGACATACGACGAAGAGGATATACCACACACATGGAGCGGGGATGATCTCAAATGGTTCTATTCTTGAACCTCCTTTTTTCTACTTTGTGTATCCTCTTCAAGAGTTATTATGAATAGAAACTGCTTGCTAACGCTTCTTCAAGTGTTTTTTTATGTAATCATAACAGATAAAACGCTAAGAAAGATTCCAAAAATGATTCTGCGCCTGAACTCCCTTTTCTTTCTTATGTTTGCTTTGCAAATACATTTTGTTAATCAAAGGATCCATACTGACACTTTTTCTAGTGTTTTCTCTCTCTCCCAAAAACCTATAACGGTTCCCTGATACTAGGAGACATCGCTGAGTTCAGCAAGACCTCCCCTAGAGCTGTTGTCATTAGCGTAACACCACAAAGACCACGTGTTGCGAGGAGATTTCGCACCGTGTAGTGGGAGCTTGCAGGCTCTAGTGCGGTTGGATTCTGGACTTCGGATCCCGGCAAGTACCTGACCCCACCTCTGCATTATGGAGGGCTGGGTGGGAGTAAAGCTCTACCTTGCCGCCACAGGGATATCGTTACAACTTCGATGATCGCGTGAGGAAAGTATGTCGTTCCGGCTCACCTGCCCGCGGGTCATCTTAGCTTGTAACCCTCGAACACTCCATGGTACCCTCAAGCAGTGCCTGCAGGAGACCCACAGCTTAGACTGTACTCCAGGCAAGAGGGCAGGGAACCGTTCCGCCAAATGAGCATCTTGCTCTTCATAGGGAATTATGTGCGGACTGGTTTTCTCTATCCGCTTAGTCCGCCTGTTTGGGTTGATTTTATAGCTTGTAGCCCGGTGAGGAAAGTATGCCGCTCCGGCTCACCTGCCCACCTGGTCGCAAGCTATAGATCATTTCTATTATGAGCGGATTGGTTTTCTGTATCCGCTTAGTCCGCCAGCTTCTTTGGGTTGATCATATAGCCAGTGGCCTGGTGAGGAAAGCAATGCCATGTGCACCTGCCCACCGGGTCGCAAGCTGTAGGTCATTTCTATCTTGGGCGGACCGGCTTTATCTATCCGCGCAGTCCGCCAGTTTCCTTGGATGATTTTATAGATTGTATTTCTATCTTTGGCGGACTGGTTTTATGTATCCACTCAGTCCGACGGTTTTCTTGAGACCACGATCTATATAGATCATTTCTATTATGAGCGGATTGGTTTTCTGTATCCGCTCAGTCCGCCGAATGGTTTTCATATATAATTTGATAAGTTAATAAAGAGAATTGCGGACTCTACTAGAACTCAATGAAGTACCACCTGACATTGTTATCAGCTGGCTACTTTCGTCATTTTTAAGGCGAATATTGAATGGATTGATAAGTTGAATTCTCTAATCAGCAAGATTCGTAATAAATGATGTGTCGTGCGGACTGCAATTGAAACTCAACAGAGTCCGCCTGACAATTTCTTCTCATTCCAATGACGGACAATAATTTTCTCTAATCAGCAAGTTAAAAAGCTGTGGGATTTATCAGCGTGTCGTGCGGACTGCTAAGTGTCGGTGCGGTGAGCGTGGAAAAAGAACATTGCAGGAAGCACACATGCCAAAAATATCCTTTCTTTCTATTTCATCAAAAACTGTTTACATCATTCTATATGTTCGGCGGACTGCGATCTTGCGTCCGCCCCTTTTACAAAAACCAAAAAAGATAAAAATACATTAATCAATCTGTAGTCTTTTGTTTCTTTTCTAGAGGTGCAGGGCTTTCGCCAACAATGTCGATTTCTGGAGAGTAGCCACCCGAGCCGCTTCCGCTGCTATCTGATCCTGTACTTGAGGCGGACCCGCTATGCGAGCTCCCGGTAGCAGAGGATGCAGAGGTGTCGGACTCGGCGGATGATGCGCCTGCTCGCTGGCTCGAGGCAGCATTGTCTGCTATTTCCTTGGCGCCTTGCCCTTCGCCCTGCCCTCCGTCTTCAACTTCTTCTTCTTCTTCTTTTTCGTCTTCTTCTTCGTCTTCTTCTTCGCCTTCTTCCTCAATGATATCCTTGCCTTTTTTAGCCCTCTCCATCGCCGCGACCTGCGGAGCCAGCTCAGGGAAGATCTCCAAGAAAGGGACGCCATCCACTCCCTCCTTTATGAAGCCGTCGCGGACAAGTCGCTCAATGGCGACCTCGACGGTCTCCTTCACGAAAGGGAGCATGGCAGCCTGGAAGTTGTTGTTTTCCAAGTCATAGGCGACCTGCGCAAAATAAAAGCAAATGTCAGACAGATCGCGGCGGATAGCAAATTAAGGCCGCTGAGAATTCAATTAACCCCAAGCTCTTCTCTTTGCTGAGCATCCCTTTTTCCCAACCGCACATTCCTTTCCTTTAGCACTTTATTATACTTTTGAAGTTGTTCATTCTGCCTCAACAGGTCTCTGGCCAGTGTGGCAACATAGTGGTTCGTCACCACGTTGTTCGCAGCGGCCTGAGAGGCTAGCAGAGGGAGGTCGGCGGCGGGCACCTTCTTAAGGTCGCTCAAGTTGCGCTTTCCGTAAAGCGCGGAGATCGCAATATGGGCGTGGCGTGTTATCCGCGGACTCTTCCACGAAGGGAGCGCGGTGGATAGGCGGACGTGTTTGTTCTTGCTATGCCAGTGGACCATAGGGTTCCCCCTAAGATCCTTCTGGCTGATGCCGAAGCCGCTCATGGTGAAGCTTTCAGAGGAAGAGTAATCCGCCGCGGGATCCCCTTCCTCCTTCCTCTTTCTTGCGACTGCTTCTTTCTTCTCTTTCTGTGTAGGAACGAAGCCGCTAGGCATCTGCGACAAGTTAGCGGGTACCGCCAAGGTTGCTGCAAAAACAAATGGGTTAAACACCAAGGTCGCAGCGGATGCAAAAGCTGAGTTCGGAAGCTACTTACTCTCTTCGGGCATGACGTCCGCTAAGCTCGCCAGCAGCGGAATATAATGCTTGATGTCAAGCCTGGCATTGGCCAAGAACTCGACAATGGCGGATTCTAAGTCATCCAGTTGCACACTTTTGAAGGCGGAGTCCGCACGCACCTGCGGGTAGGTGTGCGCGAACCCTAGGTCGCCCTCAAAGATCAGGAACCTAGAGGTCCAGTTGTGGATTTTGTTGGGAAGGCCCACAACCTTCATCCCCCTGTAGTAGAAGTATATCACCCCCTTGTAGGGGCGGCCTCCGGAAGCGGTAATGGAGCGGACAGAGAATATCTTGCGGAAGACATTCATCGAAAAAGCGATCTTTTCAGATCGCAAATAAGAGACAAAGCTGCAGATCGCAGCGAGTGTATTCGGCGCAAGCTGGCCAGGCACCATTCCATAGTGCTCAAAGATGGCGGCGAGTTCCCATAGAAGCAGAAACTTGAATCCGCTATCAAAATGGTCCACTGGGATGGCGATCTGGGTTGCGGTTGAGAAGTTTAACCTTTCTTGATGGGCGGGAAGGCGGACAAGGATATTCGAGTTCGCCATCTTCTTTTCGACAAAGGCGTCCAGGTCGGCCTCTGTCAATGTGCATTTCCGGTGGTCCGCGGAGTGGAAGGAGACAGCAGCATCAGTACGCGCGGACACCATTTTGCAGGCCGCATGGTTCCTTTTACTTCAGCTGTTTCCTGCATAAGAGAAAGCGGAAGGCCCTATTTATAGATAAAGGGTCTGACAGCTTTTTTATCAGGCCGCAAAGCTCGCAGATTCAATCCGCACAGTCCGCAAAAAATTAAAGCACAGCCAAACAATAACGCGGATACAAACACAGATTCACATGACAAGGAAAATTCAAAGCAAAAAGTTATGGCCGACACAATTTGTCGTCCGCCCAGATCGCGCCTTTTTCTCCCGGCAGGTCACAAGGAGCGGATACATTTTCAATCCGCTTAGTTCGTAGTATTTCCCACCTGCAGGTCAAATAACGAGAAGCGGACACAACATTAGTCCGCACAATTCGCGACAGATCAAGCCAAGGATTAAGCTACATAATTTGCGGATATATAATCTGAGTCCGCACAGATCGCAACAGAGTTCAGTTTACAACACAGCGTTGTTTGAAGCACAATTATACAAACAAGTATACAATTAAACAAATAAAGGCTCGTGGCATCGCAGACTCAGCGGTCCCTAGTCTCGGTCCGCGCCGGCCTTTCCGCCCTATCTCTGCATAAGTGAGCTGCTTGGTCGCTTATCTGAAGAATTTCGCTATACACGCGGCAGAGGTGGTGATGAATAACATTTATGGTCCGGTGCATATGAGCAGCTTCCCAATCTACCCGACTGAGGGGCACCATTGGCTCCGCCGTCGGCCTCGGCTCCTCATCCGCAGCCTGTTGGACACCGCCTGCCGGTGCGGCGATCTCTGGAGCAGCGCGATCTGGCAATCGCGACCTCTGCTCAGCGACCTCAGCAGCCCGCTTCCCCTTTTCTTCGCGCACTGACGCCAAGTGCTTGCCCTTATAGAATCGGACATCATCCACAAGCCTCTTCTTCTCCCTTTCAGACCTCTCCAGCGCCCTCGAGATGCTGGCGATCTGGTCTTTTAGGGCTTTTTCGCGCTCTGCGGATGCTTTCTCACGCGCCGCGGACGCCCTCTCGCACTCCTCTGACTTCTCTAGCTCTGCTTTAACACCTTGCATTTCAGCTTGGAATTTCTTCTCTAACTCTTTTATAATGTTCAGGCTGGGCGGCTCATCCCCCGCGGATTCCACATGTGAGACCGCGTCAGCACCAATATTCGGTGTAACCACGATCTCGCCACTCTCGATGGAGCCCGGCGGCGACTTTCTACCTGCAACAAACAAAGTCAACTTCGCATTTAAAGGCAGTTCGCGGCGGACGCAAAGAAAGGATGAAAGATCACTTTTAGACATAGCAGCAGCAAGTTGCCGACTATCGAAGATGATTGGCCGCCTTGCCCGCTCCGGGTCAAAAGCGCTTAACCGCTTCTTCCATTCGCGATGAACCTTTGCTCTTTTCTCAGCAGCCAAACTTGTTGAAACCACAATATCGTCCGTCTCAGTGATGATTTTGATTGGCCTTGACGTCCGCGGCGGCGACCTGTAAAGCCACTCACGCTTAAAGTATTTAGGCGCCGGTTGAAGTTTACCTGACCGCAGTAGCTCCGCAGCAATCCGCAGATCTTCAGCGGCTTTATCCGCCGCGACCTGCTTCGAGGCCGCCCCTACCGCAGCAACATGAGCAACAATTTGTTTCTTCTGCTCCTCAATCTTCTACTTCAACCTCTCCCTCTCTTCTTCCTCCGCAGCGGACAAAGAAGGGAGTTCGCTGTCCTTTTTTCAGTGTCTTCCACCTCAGATTGCTGCAGTACAACCAGCAAGGATTCGTTGATTAAATCAAGTCGATCGACGTCTATGGAATCAATTATCTCATCCGTGGATAAACTGACCGTGGAAAGGGAATTGTCCCCATGGATTTGGGCTTCCGGTGTGACCAGATCGCTGTCAGGAACTTCTTTGTCGCGCGGTTTGTATTGTAAGTCCGCCTCCCCAGTCCGCTTGGAGACATTTTTCTCCTTCATCGCACGCAGTTTCTTCTCAACCCGCTCGGCAACAGTCGCCCCATCCCTCTTCCTCTTCTTTCTTTTAGCCATCTTCTCAACAGAATCCGCAGCGGACCCACCTAAGTCGGGCTGGCTTTCGCGGACAGCCTCAGGGTTTACAGCAGTCAATGCCTTTGAGGGCGCATCGTCCTCTTCCTCAGTCCGCCTTTCTTCTTCATCCAAATTAACAATGGGCACTTGGGCGTTGGGAGAAGATATGTCAGCCTCAATGTGTTCACCAACGGTGTCCGCCGAGGTTGTAGTTTTCTGGGAAGGGGCAGAGTCCGACAAGGTCACCATCTTTTCACTTCTCAGTGGTTCAGCTTCGACTGCGGCATCCTCGCGAGCAGATATATCGGCACGGCGGACTGCTTTCTCCGCAGGCTTTTGGCTGTGGGAACTCTCTCCTGTAGGGCAGGATAGGATCCTTTCTTGCCGACCTCTTTATTATCTTCTTGGTCTTCATAGGCATTGTCAGCGCTGAGTCGCCTTTTGCAGTGAGACTAGAGAAGAAAGCTCCAAGCCTTGCCATGCCGGACTGGAAAGTGGAGACCGCAAGTGGTGAGTAGCGCCCCGTGTCGATCGGGATTCTCAACAGTTCCAGGCCCTCCAGCGATATTTATAGCGTTGGCGGCATTTTCGAGGCTTGCGGACTCGGCGGTTAAGAAAACATTTTCGAAGTTTTCTGGAAACTTAAAAATGTGCGGGGATTATGTTAACCCCTCAGTCCGCAACACCCTACAAGATGCCAAAATCCCCCTTTCAACACGCGCGGACTAGATTTGTCAGTCCGCCCAGTCCGGCAAGGTCACCAATCGGACGCCAAGGATGGTACCCCAGCAGCGGACACAAGGACCTGTTCGCTCAGTCCGCCAGGACTTGGGATATCGGATTCTCTACAGCGGCGGACGCAGTGTCTCGTCCGCCCAGGCCGCCGCCCTCCAGCAGGATCGCGCCCAGCAGCAGTGGAAGCTCCAGTCCGCGAGCCCAGTCCGCCCTTTCTGCGCGGACTGGCGTGTTCTTTTTTTTTTGCTTCCCGTCACCGCTGCCCGGTTCTCCTGTACCCCGGGCAGCCGGTTATTTTAGCCCTGCCCGTTTGGGCAGGCCCCCTATCCTATAAATAGGGGGGAGGTGGTGCACCCAAGGCACGCTGACTCGGACCCAGGAGCCTATTTGTTTCAGGCTGCGGACTCGAATCTTGTACCTTGCGGACTCCCCCTCGCTCTGCTCTTGTCAACCTTTTCCTTTCACTTGTAACCAAGCCTTTCTTCAATCAAGGGAAAGCCCGTCGCAAGAGAGGCATTCAGGCCGCGACGGGCGAAGTCTGTTGTTGTCGTGGCTCACAGCCCTGCTCTTCTTCCTGCCCTCATCCGCTTAGTAGATCATTACTCACAGTCTCTCTATTCCCCGGTGTTCGAACCGTTAGCTGGTGGTGCTCGACCCCTCTGTGTTTTCGTGCATCAACAAGGCCTCCTCCTCATCTTACATTCTGTTTCCTCTACTTGCTTGTTTGCATGTATTATTATTCAGGAAGAGGGGTTACTGTTCTATCACCGTATCGGTACCAGTTACCGCAACGGATAATGGAACAGTTACCTGTGCACTTTTCTTTTCATAGGCCCATTAGCTATAACTATATAGAATTTAATAACCCTAGTACGTATCTTTCATTTTCTGCATTTTGTTTTTCATATCTATTTAGCTTTAGTATTTCTTTGTAGTTTGTATATTTTTCTTTTGTTTTTGTGGAGCTCACCCCTGCAGGTATTCTTGACAACTTCGTGTTGGCGGGGTTGTGATTCTTCGTATAGCGGGCTTGCTTCGATTTTTCACGCGTCTTCTGGTATGCTCACTAGCTAAGCATTGGGTAAACTCTCCCCTTGTTTATCTGATTTTAATTTCTATATCATATACTGTGTTGCTTAGTTTAAGTCTGGGGGAGAGCCATTATTTGTTACCTATTGCACACACACATTTCTTGTGTATACTAGAAGCTTTTATAGATTTATTATGATTAATTCATTGCATCACACACCACTGCACCCACATGAGTGCGTG
This sequence comes from Platanthera guangdongensis, assembly GCA_039583875.1. Lineage (NCBI taxonomy): Eukaryota > Viridiplantae > Streptophyta > Magnoliopsida > Asparagales > Orchidaceae > Platanthera > Platanthera guangdongensis. The sequence continues at coordinate 65,841,603 of CM077164.1, forward strand.
CTTAGCTTTTTGCGTGCTGCGAGTTAAACTCGTTTCTTTTGTATGATTTGGGAAAATTATGGTGCTAACATAGGATTGTGAGACGGAGTAAAATGTTGACCCTGCTGTGCTCCTAGTCAAGTGCTCTCGTCTCGTGTAGAAATTAGAGTAGATTTAATTTTTTTGTATGCTATAGTTTTATATTTTTCTATTTGCGTAAATACTTTTTATTCTACTCAAAAATTGGTGAATCCGGTGTGAATCCTACGGTAGCTTAGGGATGTGTGTAGACGGCCGTTAGTTTCGTATTGCTTGAGTCAGGAGGATGTATAGTCTTTCTCGTTGGCTAAGAACTTGCCCCAAGCTATTCTTGAAGCATGGGTATAGGTTAGTCACGCATGAGCGTGATGTAGGCCATCATTTTGGCGAGCTTTGTACCGTTCTTAACGTCTTGTCCTCGCTAGCCCCGTTGTGCCTACCCTTTTTTTGATTCAGCTCCACAATTATTTCACCAAAGCCTCATAGCCAATCCTAGTCGCACACCCAAGTCGAGTTTTAGTGTTTTACATTTTCATGTTGGGGTGTTGATGTGGTGTTATTACATGTGAATATGTGGATGTGCTCCAAAGCTTATATTTGCTGAAATTGTGAAAATAAAAAGATAATTTGAAAAAAAATGATGTTAATTGTAAAACAAAAGAGAAAAAGTATAATTGAAAATTTTATTTGAGATGAGATTGTATATGGAGTAGGCGGTGCACACACCCATATGCTAAAAGTTAAGTCTGGGGTGTGGTGTACCCGCATGTATTTTGCTTAGCAGAGGGATTCTTTTTATGATAGCTCATTTGGGTTAGGTGCGTAGCCATCCTTTTTTATCTTTGTTTACCTTACCGTAACCCAAGCCCCATGATTATCCTAAAGTCCTACTGATTCGTGTGTTAACAAAACCAATGCCGTGGAGAGAATGCGAAAGGGAAAGCATATGGTCACCGACATTGGTGGATTCCTTTGGAGGTTATCCCGAGCCCCGATCTTTGGCAATGCTTGCCTAGTGATTAGTCTAATTTCTCCCTATGCGTGACCAGAAGATTCACCGTGATTCCATTTTTGAGTAATAATAAAATGTTGATACACATTGTGAAAAATATAAACTATTTTGTATACTTAGATATTTCTTCTATTATATTTTTACGCGTGCGAGCATGCAACTTCGCATGGTACTCCGTATCGCAATTTCCTTGTTAGCTAAATCATTTTCCTTATATGCATAGATTTTGTTTGCTCGGGACGCGCAAACAGTTAAGTCTGGGGGTATGATGAGTCCGATTTATATAGGGTTTTTCGGACTCATCTGGGCTAGTTTTCACGCGTTTGTACTTCACTTTTAGTTCTATATCGTTCATATTTCATCTTGTCTATATTTCCATAGGAAGTGCACACTTTGGCCCGTGATTGTGTATTTTTGTACTTTTATTGTTTGTACTCCTTTTTGTGCTCGTCTTGAATGTCTGCACATATCAGTGCTGGGTTTAGGGGTCTTGTGTGTGTTCCGGGGATGTTTGGAAGCAGGAATACTGCGTACGATCATCGGATATAGTGCGCACGACCATTGGTCGTGCGTCGATGATCGTGCGCAATGTACCCTGATTTCCAGAATCAGCCTGGGGTAATCGCACGACCACTGGACACAGTGCGCACGACCACAGGTCATGCTCCACTAATCGTGTGCATTGATTCCCCTTTTTTGGGAGTTCTGTCTCGGGTAATCGCATGACCATTGTACATAGTGCGCACGACCACCGGTCGTGCGCTGCTCGTGCACGGTACCCCAGTTCTTCTTCCTAATCTGCCATGCAAGTGCGCACGATCATTGGACATAGTGTGCATGACCACTAGTCGTGCGCCCGTGATCGTGCACATTGTTCAAATTCTGCTATCTATAAATATCGCAGGTCTCGCCCTAATTCGGAATCTTTGGAGATCGCTCGACATTTTCTCCGCCGTTTCCACTGGTTCCGCCGTTTCTCACCATTCTCCACCCTATGGAGGTGCTCCGGGCAAGCTTTCACCGCCAAATCCAAGCAAGAGCTTCCTCTTGGCCTTCTCCTTCATCTGTGAGCTTCATGTAGGGTTTGACTCCATCGCCAACAAGCAAAGGGAAGCTTGCAACTTTCTTCCGCTATCGTGACATGAAGAAGACGGGCCATTGGAAGGTGGTGACAGCCCTTCTCTACCCCGGACGCAGTTGAGGACCGAGCTTGGACGCAGATTGACAACCTGACGATTCCAACCGTGAATCCTCAGCAAGACTTCAGATTCGGTCTATCTCTTGACTTGTTCTTGCTTTCTTGTTGAATATTGGTGTTTAAATCTATTTATATTGATGATGTGCACTTTGGTTGTATATGTTATGTGTTTCATGTCTATGTGATTCCTTTTTCATTTTACTGCTTAAGTTGCTTGAGTTGCGCCATATTCCATCCAACACTACATCCACCCTTGCCGCACTAGCAATTACTAGTGGCGTGCGTAGAGAAGAGGTGCTCATGACTCTCATTCCGCCGTTCTAAAAACCTCATCCGCAAGCCTACTCGTCCATCCGCCCCGCGATTCGGTGCATAGCAGCCCGACTAGTCTTCCATCCCGCCTGGCGAAGCATCGCATAGCGGCGTTGCATAGGAGTAGTTGTTAGCCTTTTATTTTCTTTTTCCGCAAATATCAAAACCCCCCTTAGTTAACTCCGACCTAAGGACTTCAATCTCAAGTCCTCCTCGAAATTAACTTCACCTTACTGTGTTCCTTGAGAGATCGATACTTGGGAAAACTCGCCCATTTTATATTACTTGTGCGACCGGTTCACTGCCGTGATCTTTAGCATCAATGACCTGAGATTTTGGTCATGCATGAGACTATGCCATACTTAGTTAGGGACCAAAAATTGGAATTTTTGGAAAAATATTTCCTGTAGTTTTTTGCAAAATTTTCTTATTTAAATTAATTGAATATATGGATAAATACAACTCCAAATGACCCCAAATTTTGGTGGCATGGCCTTTGGGTCAGTATAAGCCCATGATAAAAATTTCAGCCTCTTTCGGCCTCTGCATGTTGGGTAAACCCACTTGCATGAGTATGATGAATATAGGCTTGGGGTGCCTTTATCAAAAAATTATATAATGGGGACTTAGCCCATTTGAAACATTACAAGTCTATGAAATCTTGGTCAGAGGATTATTAGGGTGAAATATACCTGCAACAGAAGTTATGGGATTTTTGGGATCAAAAATCCCATTATTTGGAATTTTTGAGTATTAGGCCATTTAAAGATAAAAATTTGAAAATAAAGTTATTGATGAGTTAAAATTCTAAAATTTTGTTAAGAGCTCAAGGGAGTCATATTTAACCACTGGAAAATTATATGGGTCTGTTAGATGAATACATGTTGGAATTATGTAGAGTTTACAATTTTGCCCCTTTATGGAAATTATTTAAAAATGATGGAAATTACAGTAAGAATATTATGAAAAAATTCCTAGAGATTTAATTATGTGTTTGGGACCTTGTGTAATTTTTTTAAAATTTTTGGATGCCCTTATAGATTTAAAATCCCATAAATGACATTTTTGTTATTCTTGACATTTGAGTGTTGGTGAAGCAAATTACTGTCTAGGGCTATGAAATTTTATATTTGGTATTATTTCATCAATTTACATATGCAGTAATTTTCCTAGAAATTTTGGAAACATATTTAATGTACTTTATTTGTAAAGTGGTCAATTCATGAATTTAACTTTAAATAAAAATTAAATGGAAATATAAATGGGAAAATTACAATTCTTAGAAACCAGTCATAATTAGCCTAAATGATCATCAGGACAATTTATTAGACCAGGGGGATCATTTGATATAGTGCATCTTGTATAAAGTGACATAGGCCACTTAATTAAAGGATTTAATTTAGGGTCTCTATGACTTAGAAAAATAGTGAAAACTCCACATAATCAATATCATATATCATACCATCCCATGATAAGTGGTTAGGGTCACTTTGATCAAGAAATTGGAAGTCGAACTTTACGGGTGGTATTAGGCCATGAGTTGCGTCTAGCTCAGATGGTATATACTACTAGGACCGCAGGGGGATAAGAATAGACATTGAGATGGTAATTATTTTGGGAGAATAACCCTGGTTGGTCTACTATAGGTCATTTCTTGATTACGAGCGATAAAGTGCAAGTCCTAGGATAGTAACCATAACAAAGGCCGGCGGAAGACCGCCGTCCTTCTATTAACATCTTAAGTCATTAGGACCACTACAGAGTAATAATGAGAGCAGAGTATGGACAAGGGGTAGACATTAATAAGAGTAAATATCATTGAGAAAGGGAGCTTTGGGATTCAGCCCATCGTATTTCCTAGTGCCCCTGAGAGCCCTTCATCGGGCATGCCTCGGAAAGTCCTGGGATCAACCCTAAGCTGCTAGGTGTAACTAACACTAGACAAGAGTAGTCCAATAGGTTAAGACATTGTGGTCCATTCTAACCCATGATGGGTTTGAGGGATCTTGAATAAAAGCACTATGTGCAATCTCACCCATGATGGTTTGAGGGATCTTGAATAAAAGCACTATGTGCAATCTCACCCGCGATGGGTTGGAGGGATTTAGGACGGATTGATCCTGTGAGCTGAAAACTTGGGTCGGAATATCTTGCATGCACATAAACTTGTGGCGGGTAATGCGGTACTGGGCCAATCGTCACACCGATGACAGTACGGTGGCTTAGACGAGGTGTGTTTGTTTGAGGGGCCAGTGGGTTGTTTTACGCTGCGGTCTGGAGGACGATCCCCGAAAATGCACACTTGACCAAAAGACTGGCAGGTAGCCAGCAAATAGTACGCAGAGACTCTAGAGTGCACCTAGGACGTGTATAGAGGCGTATGGGAAGTCTAGGCCTGTTAGTGTGTATACCCGCCTAGGAGTGGAGACGCCCGCTCCACTGCTGCCGTAGCCACAACGGTGGTACCAGAGAGTGATGCTAGCTTCGAATAGTGGGAACTAAAGGTCTGTGATCATAGAGTTTTGTGTGTGAGTTGCACTTATATGAACCATAAAACGCATGCATATCATACATTCATAACTAGGTCATTCGCATACGCACCATGGATCCTTATCATATAAATTAGTATGAGCTTTTTTGTATGATAAGTTATATTTCTGGAAACCTTAACTTATATGTTTGTATGAGCATTCATATAAGTTAAGATACTTTTGTGATGATAGTAGTAGCTTATTTTATTTGTTGTCCTTACTCAACTTTACTGTTTACTTACTGCACATGCTCATTCTGTTCAGTTCGTTTTACTTTCCTACACCATATATATAGAACTGCTAGAATAGAGATATTGATGTATATATACATGTTAGTATAGTCCCATTGTCACCTGCTTTTGTTTTACCCCTTGTTGTACTCCGCTTTGCCCTCCCGCCCGGTGCCTAGGAGTTGCGGGGCGAGGTGTGGAGGAAACGAGTTAGTCCTTTTGACTAACGGTCGGTGTGACCAACCATTTTAGGAGCTCGAGGTGATGGAGCACCAACAGGACGAGGTGGCAGGGCGTGAGGAGCTGATACCACCACCACTTACTACTACTACTGTAGCCCGACGTCAGGTGGGACGTGTCTTCTGAGGATAGTGTAGCTTCCGCTCGTGTTATTCATGAGAGAGATATTTGTCATTATGTACTGGGCATAAGCCCTTTTCTGTATATTTGATAAACTCACTATGAACTGTTGTACACTTAGTTATATATGATTGTGCTGTAACTTGTGGACTAGTGGTTACTTTAAACTACTTTACTTCTTTATCTCTTTTGGCCAATAGGTTTTATGATCGTACAAGCCGGCAGGATCGGCGTGTTGCGGTGTCGACTAACCCGTGTGTTAGTGCCTCCGTAAGACGACGGTTCTGGGCATAAGACCGGGTTAACTTCTTGGTAAAAGGGAGGGTCTTACAGGACGAAGATCATCTTCCGCACCGGACGAAGATCATCGTCCGCCCCGGACGAAGATCATCGTGGAAAGATCATCTGGAATCTAGGTGATTTGAACTCTTCTCCTTATCTTTTTTTCTTCGTTTTTTTTGCTGGGCAATTTTTATGCCAGGTATTTTCTGAGTTATAATTTTTTGCTTAAGAAACCGGTAATATCTCAGCTTGTTGTTTTTTCTTCCTTGGTCCATTTTTTGTAATATCTTATTTATAATTTAACTCAGATATTTTTTGTGATATCTCACATAAAAATTATAAGATTAATTTTTGTTAAATTATATGTATCCTTTGACTTAAAAACAAATTATCTCAGTGATTTTGTGTAATATCATATCTCTCAGTTATTTTCAGCAATATCTCAGATGAAAATATAATTTTTTAGCTATTATCTATAATATCAGAGTTAAAATGTAATCTTTCATATATTTTATATTATATCTAAGATTAAACTTTTTAAAAATTGAGTGAAATAAGTATTATTTAAATTAATATATATATTTTTAAATAAACTTATTGTTGCGGTCAAACTCGACGTCCCGGTCGGATCGGGATAACCTGGAGAGCCATAGCTCTCAGAACGGTCGAGTGTGCACACAAACAATGAGGTTGATCAATTGAACACATGAGGTTTTAACGTGAAAAAACCCTTCAATTGGGTAAAAAACCACGTGACATGGCCTGCGCCAGTCAAAATCCACTATTTGCTTGCGGTTACAATCTGTTTACTGAATCGGGTGAGACAGACTACTCCTTGTTACAATTTGGAGGAAGTGAACATTTTGTACTCGGCGGATGACGAATTGTTGCGCTTGGTATCTTCTACAAATTACACTTGGCGGTGATGGGCGTCTCTGTGCGTTGTGATGGCGTTGAATGCAGGAGTGGAGCACTTGGAAATGCGCTGGTAGGGACATCCAGGAAGTTATGAAATAGGCTTTGTCAGACGGCTCGAAGATATCTTGAATGTGGCTTGAAGACGACTTAAATGTGTCTCGAGGATGGCTTGAACGTGGCTTGAAGACGACTTGAATATATGCTGCTCGTAGAAGGAATCTGATAGAGCTCTGGCCTGAGGAAGAAGAAGACTCAGAGGAAAAATGTGAGAAATGACGAGGCCTGAAACTTCTTTTATAGACTCCAGGAGGTGGTTATGGTGGTTATGCGGCTATCCGCACACCATAACCACCCAAATTAATATTTTTTTCTATATCTTATGGGCGCGCATTATGATCATTCATTCTGATACCTGCTGACCAATGAATATAATAATAAAATTTCCCCACTAACCTGGCGGTTAGTGGGTGGTTACATGCGAATCAGACGACAATGATTGATCTGAGATGATTGGGCAGCGAGGAAGCGCTCCTGTGGGCGGGCGATGAACTTGCCGACGAACTTGCTGGCAAGGAGGGAGGTCGCCGCCGACGGCCGAGGGAGCGTGCGCAGGCCAAGCCGACGGCGGAAAGGGGGAGCGGCCGACGGTCGGTTGGGGCAGCCGGCTCGGGCACCTCCTCGACCGCACGTCAGTGGCCGAAGAGGGGGAGGGTTCGGCGGACGGTTGGGGAGGCCGGCTGGACCGCCTCCTCGGCCGCAAGCCGGCGGCCGACGAGGGGCGACTGGCTAGGCCTCCTCCCCGGCCGCATGCCGGCGGCCGAAGAGGGGCGGCCGGCTCGGCTGCCACCTCGGCCAAAGAGGGACTGTCACAACCCACATTTTCTCTCGAATTTAAATGAATATCAGAGTAAGAGAAAAAACGCGCCATGATGCCATGTCGTGCAGGGGATAACTGCAGACATTCTGGCAAACTCCAATTCTAACACAATTTATGAAAATACCAAATTATAATGTGAAGAAAACATGTTTTAAGTTAAATTTTGGATGGTCGTATCCCTCGGCTCAGTGGATCAACTAGTTCGCAACCGAAAATATAAGTTTACACTGCAGAAAATACCTTATTTACATTAATTGACATCCTACTTGAGCAAAAACATTCATATAGGACAACTCATAGTATGCAAGACTCTAGATTTAGTATAAGTATGAAAATAGATTTTACGTTCGCCAAACATAATGAAGTTATTTTTGAAAAAATGACATGTATGTGGTGATAGAAGTAATACTTTTATAATTTAAAATATATAACACACAACCAAACATAAAATTTTCCCAGAGAGCAAGTAATTACGACAAGTCATACAGAAAAAGACTTAGCAGCTAGCAAGTACATAACATTATACAAAAAATCAAGTGGGCGTCAACAACCTGACACGAACCCACTAAAGATATGTATGTTTGAAGTAAAAGTAAACAACAACAACTACCTCACAGTCGGTAAGGAAACGATAGCTACAGAGTACTAGCCAAAAACCAACCCTAGCCTCTCAACCGACTACTTCTTCAAACCCGAGGCATTCAAAGAAAGAACACCTCAGCAAAAAAGAATATATAAGTGGAGAACAAAAGATCAAAAGGTTAGCAATAAACCAAAAAGAAATAAAGGGTTACCAACCCTAATCCAAGAATAGTGAGAAAAGATTAACTTACGAGCTTAACATTACGGAATTTGCATGAAGTGCTATAAAGATCTATGCTTTTATGGAACATGTAAATTAATAACTATAAGTATAAGGAATTAAGTAGCCCATAACTTGGTGAACAAAAGAAAACACCAGCCATCTGACACTTATAATGGTGGGAACCTACCCAACACACCAACAATAAAAACTTCACGAGGGCCCAAAGAAAGGTGGTCTTATACCTTGACACACCCAAATGGTGGAAAACTGGTACCTGTAGTGGCGGGAACCTACCCAACACACCAACAGTCACATACCCACATCGGGCAAACCCACCATGGAAATAATTCATCAAAAAAGGCATTAAGTTGGTGGTCCTTTATCTACTGCCAATCTAGCCATAACCATATAACCAACACACCGACAACCACAGCCGAACATAGATAGACCATAACAAACACATTGGGCTCCTTCAATAACAAATGGAGGGATAAATCCCAGAATTTGGCCTAAGGCCAAACCTGACGGATTAGATATAATTCGGCCTATGAATACCAAGTCCACACTGATTCGTCGAGTATACTCGATGAATACATCAACACTCAACGATTTTTACATAACAAAACCAAACCACTATGAAAGTGAGGGATATATCTCCTTTACACTAGAGTGGGGGTGAATAGCTTATTTTAAAATTTTAATTTGTTTTCACAGCGGAGTTAAAGTAGGTGATAAATAAATATATAAGAAAAAACAATTACAGCACACAAATAAAAAAGTAAAGGCAATCCAGACGACACAAGAAATTTATAGTGGTTCCCCAATAAACCAGGGTACATCCACTCTTCTACCACCATGGTAGGAATCCACTACAGGTTTTTGCTTAGGTGCCCTGCCACCACAGGTTTTTGCTCAGGTTCCCTATCACCAGAAGATTTATTTTTCTAAGGGAGATCTAGCAACCCTTTGAGCTTTTGATCACGTGCCCAAAATCCAATCCCAAGTCTTTTGATCAGGTAACTTGTGATCCAAAAGGTTAACTTCTGAAGGGAGTTAAAACCCTGTTGATGTGTCCGATTTATATATGGTTTTTCGGACTCATCTAGGCTTATTTTCATGCTTGTACACTACTATTTCAGTAGGAATTGTCATATATTTAATTAGGGCCTCACTTAGACATTGTGCAATGTTTCAGCCCATTTTGGTTTGCAAATTGCACCGGGATGTCAGGAGTAAGTACTGTGGTACTCCCCGTGCGGCTTTGGTTAGTCTTTGTTATATATTTGGTGCTGGGAGCTTGTGCTCCAGTTATGATTTTTTATTATGCAGGTAGTGCGCTTTCCCCAAGATAGGAATTCTGATTTTTAGAAAACACACGGTCGTGCGTTTCCTTAGTGCACGTTTTTTGCCAATCATGCATTTTGTTGAGCAGGAGAAGCGTCGAGTGGAGCTCGACTAATTTTGTCGAGCTGAGCTCGACGATCTCCACGCACGTTTAACGCACGGTTTCTTCGAAACCGTGCGCGAAGAAAAAGCACGATTTTCCTGTGACTGCCTTGATTCATTGCGCTCTGTGGTTAATCATGAGATTTTTTCACGCACGGGCAGAAGTGCCTGTGCGTGAGTAAAACGCATGATTCCACCTGCTTGCCAAAAAGTTTTGCTTTCTGTGGTTACCCGTGCATTTTACTTCACGCACGGGAGGAATCGTCCGTGCACGAAGGAAACGCACGGGTCAACGCTTCTTCTTCCGCAAGCTTGTTCTGGAATCTAATTGTTGAATTTTCTCAAAGTGGTCAACGAGATAGTCTAACGCCAAATTAATATTATCATAACTATCAAAATCACACCTTGATCATACGGAAACCCGGAACGCAAGCTCAAACACCAAATGCAACCACAGGGTCAAGCAGATCATATATTTATTTCTTCTTTACAGAGTAAGGTATACATAGCGAGACATGATTTCACCAGTACACAGGAACAAAAAAAATTACAAGTAAAACAATTCGAGCGGACTGGACTGGAGACCGCCGAGACTGCCCAGTCCGCCAAAGTCACCGAGGTCACCTGAACTGCTGCTGCTGCTAGAAGACGAATAGAACACGGAGTCCGCCGAGACCGCGAGGTCGCGCGGACACACCATTATTCGCTGACTACTACAAGCTGCTGCGGAACTTAAGAATAGACCGCCTATCCGCCCGAGTCCGACGGACACGTTATTGAACTTGGAAAAGCTGAAGCAGAGAAAATTGACAAGCCGCAGAAGCAACCTGCTGAGACCGCCGATTGAAAACCACAAACTTCACTGATGCTGACCACAGTCAAAGCCAAACTCCTAGCTCCTCAGTGTTAGCCGTGCAACCTGCAAACAACAGACAGTTATCTCTCTTCAACCTGCACAGACAGAAAAAACTAGACCGCAACACTTAACCAAGACTCAACTTACTGTTCACTCAATTACTGTAGATGTGCCGGGGGTGGGGGTCTATTTATAGGAGAGGTGAGGAGTGTGGTCACAACCGTAGTGAATAGAGTCACTGCCCCAGCCCCCGCGCTAACACATCCCAGTCCGCCAAGTCTGCAAGGACTTTGCCAGACTTCAAACAACCGGCCAGGCTCCAGGTCAAAGCCAGTTTGCCACCATGCGAACACAATGCCAGTCCGCACAACACAAGCACAGCGCCAGTCCGCCACTCAACACAGCATGCGGTTACAGCCACACATCATGCTGCATCAGTCCGCACACTATACAGGACGAAGCGACAGTCCGCACAGCTCGACAACAATGCCATAGTCCGCCACGAGTCTACGACCAACAGGCAGTCCTCCACGAGTCTACGACCAACAGGCAGTCCGCCCGGTCAACATTGGACTCTACGGACACTACGAACACCATGGACTTGTCACAAAAAATGACCAAGTCCAACATACCATCAAGCAACTGGCGCGAGCACGGAGGACCCAAAAGACACAAATCGCCAATCATTAGGACAGTCCGCCACAAGGATGTGGCTAACATCCATCGCATCACCAGAGATCTCGGCAAAAAACCAAAGCACAACTTCATAGCCAGTCCGCAAAGGCGGTCTCCGCGGATGCAAAACAAGTCTGCTATAACACCGCAGATACAACTTCCAATCCGCCCGATTACCCTAAGAATTGGCTAACTGTAAGGCCGCAGATCAAGCTGAGCACCGCCAATAGACCGCCAAACACAGTCCGCTCCACAAGACGCCCAAGCCGCCAATACTTCCCTGGCCACAGACCACCCAGGCCGCACACCAGTCCGCCCAGGCCGCAAACACAGGCCGCCTAGACCGCCCGACCTGCCCATCACCCACTTTCACTTCAAAAATTTCAACACTCCCCCTTGAAGTGAGAAGTGGCGATCATGCCCAGCAAACCTCGTAACCATGGAAATGGCCCCTTCAATAGTGGCTTCGTGAAGATGTCAGCAAGATTGTCTTCACTCCGAACATACCCGACCATAAGAGATCCCTCCAACACCTTCTCCCTTATGAAGTGGTGCTCGATCTAAATATGCTTGGTCCTAGCATGACACATTAGATTGTTCACCAGTTTGATTGCACTCTCATTATCACCACGGAGCAAAGTAGGACCTTGCACTTCCTCATGGACGTCCTCTACAAGCCTCCTCAGCTAGATGGCTTCCCGAGCAGTCAAGGCCGAAGTCTTGTACTCTGCCTCCGTAGTAGAGACGGACACTGAATCCTGCTTCTTTCTACACCACGAGATGCAAGCCGATCCACAAGTGAAAACATAACCCGAAGTTGATCTTCAATCATCCGAGTCACCACCATAATCAACATCCGTGTATCCAAGCAAAGAAAAGCCCGTGCCCCTTCTATAGAAGAGTCCCATATCAGAAGTAGCCCTGACATACTTCAAGATATTATTTGCTGCCACCAGATGAGACTTCCTTGGCTCTGCCATAAATCGACTTACTCAGCCAATAGTGTAAGTAATGTCTGGCCTTGTAATCGTCAGGAAGATCAAGCTCCCCACTAGAGCTGGGAACACCAAGGGATCATGAAGAATTTTTCCTTCATCTCGTCGAAGCTTCAAACCATGATCCAGAGGAGTAGAGCAACTCTTCCCTTTACTCATGCCGAATCGATTTACAATGCTATCCACATACCCTTTCTGGCAAATGAGAATCCCGCTCTCCTTCCTCTCCACTTCAAGACCAAGAAAGTGATGAAGCTCTCCCAAGTCTTTCATCTCGAAGCGAATAGCTAGCTGAGCCCTGAGCATAGCTACCTCTTCTTCAGAATTCCCTGTGATGATCATGTCATCAACATACAACAGAACCAGTACCTGGAGCTCCCCCTTCTTCTTAATGAACAAGCTAGAATTCGAGTTTGAAGAAATATATCTGCAGAATTGGAGATATTCTGCTATCTTTCCATACCACTCTCTTAGAGCCTTCTTCAACCCATAGAGAGCCTTCCTAAGCATACAGACATAGTCCGAATGAACTTCAGAAACAAAATCAAGCAGCTGATCCATGAAGATGTCCTTATCAATTTCTCCGTAAAGAAAAGCGTTCTTCACATCAAGTTGCCACATCCTCCATCCTTGGCAAGCAGCCAAAGCGATCACCACCCGAACCAAAGTCATCTTTGCAACTGCACTAAATGTCTCCTCGTAGTCCTCTCCATACTGTTGTGAGAATCCTCAAGCAACAAGGCGAACCTTGTATCTTTCAATGCTCTCATCATCCTTCTTCTTCAACTTGTACACCCACTTGCAAGTCACTGGAGTAATGTCATCAACCTTGGGCACAAGGTCCCTGGTTTCATTCTTCTTAAGAGCAGCAATCTCCTCTTTCATGAAATCTTCCCACTCCTTGACTACAGTGGCCTCATTGAAGTTTGTAGGCTCTCGCTCATCTAGAGGACCTACAAAGAAGCAGGAGACAAAGATCACTACATTCCCATCATAGTATCGAGCTGGTGGCTTGACAACCCTCTTTGATCTCCGAAGGGTTTGCTCCTTGCTCACCACTTCAGTTGCTTCTTTAGCCTCAGCTCCATTCCCGGGCACACTTTGAGCAATGCTCCCCCTCCTGAATCAGAAGCCTCTGCCCTAGAGCTTGAAGCAACAGGAGCTGCTGGTGATACAACAAGCTTCTCTTCCAGAACATCAGCAGCCATCTTCTGCTCTTCATCAACCTTGCTCTTTGGTAGCTCAATCGAGTCTCCTCCATATGACGTCAGTTCATCAAAGACCTCATCTCTTAATACAACAAACATCTTCATCGCAGGATCCATGCACTTCCATCCCTTCTTCCGCTCATCATAGTCAACAAAGACAAGCTTCCTTGCCTTTGCATCAAGATTTATCCTTGAAGCATCCGGGATATGCACATAGCAAGTTGATCCAAACACCCGAAGGTGTTCCATGCTTGGCTTCTCCTTCAAAAACATCTCAAAGGGAGACTTCATGTTGATCGGACTGAGCGGCATCCGATTGATGACATAAGAAGCACAAGACATCCCCTCAGCCCAGAACGACCTAGGAATGTCTTTCGCATGAAGCCAGCACTTGCAGGTTTCCGTCAGATGATGAATCTTCCGCTCCGCTACTCCATTTTGTTGTGGAGTATGAGCACAAGTAAGCTCTTTCTAGATCCCTTGCTTCTTGCAGAAGTTAGAAAACTTGGAGGAGACAAACTCACCACCGTTGTCTGATCTAAACTTCTTGATCCGCAAGCCAAGCCGGCCCTCCACTAGCTCCTTGAAGTCCACAGACAACTGAAAAGCTTCTGACTTCTCCTTCAAGAAATATACCCAAGTATATCTTGAGTAGTCATCAATCAGAATGAGTATGTATCTGCTCCCACCAAGGCTAGCAGTGACGGTTGGTCCCATCAAGTCACCATGGATACACTCCAATGGTCTCTTGCTCCTTGTTTATGACTTATCAAACGGAAGGCGATGAGCCTTACCGTACTAACACCTGGCGCAAACGTGACCATCGCCAAAAGAAGATAGCTTAGGCAAGCCTCTCACAAGGCTCCTGTTTGCCATAGCTTTCAACTTATCCATTCCTACATACCCCAGCCTCTCATGCCATATTGCAGCGCTATCATTAGCCCTCATCCGATCAATGTAAGAGTTTGTTGCAAGAACAACAAGTTCTTTACTCTCCTCCCAACATGAGCAACATCAACCTTTACTGCTGATATGTTGGGAAGGAACTTCACTTCTGTCGGCCCAAACAGAACGTGATAACCTGCGTCTACCGCATTGGTCACATAGAAGAGGTTCTTCTTCATGCCTGGTACGTGATACACACTCCTTAACATGAGTGGCCCCTTATCACTACCCAAGGACACAACCCCCTCCTTCTCTACTGTATAAACAATATTATCAGCAGTAATGAAAGCTTTGTTACCTGAGTAAGTTTATAGTGGTGAGAGCTTCGACTTGTCTCCGGTGAAGTGATGACCACACCCAGAGTCCACAATCCACTCGTCGTCGAAGTCGACAGTGGACAAAGCACGGACACAGGTGCCTGTCAAGAAAGCTCTACCCCAACCAGATTCCTCAGTATTAGAGCAAGCTTCCTCTTTGCCTGCAGCATGCCCAGGTTGTAGTTTGACCTTGCAGTCACGCTTGAAGTGTCCCCGCTGATGACACCTGTAGCACTTCAAGTTCTTCTTCCAATCCTTCTTAGGAGCAGCGTTCCTCTCTGACTGATTAGAAGTTGAAGGCTCATTTTCAACAGTGGTCTGCTTCTTCTTCCCTTCCCATCTCTTCTTCTTCTTGCCTATGAAGAGAGCTTCACTACCTCCCTCAGAGGTAGTCACTTCAGCCATCTGTCTGGCCAAACTTTCCTGCGAAGCAAGCAGATTCTCAAGCTCTAGCAGAGATGGCTGAGTTGCCCAGCCTTGAACAGAGGTAACAAAGGCCACAAACTCCTTCCACAAGCTGCGGATTATGCGCCTTTTCAACTTAGCCTCAGAAATAGGCTCATCAGGATCAAGCGTTGATATCACAGCACACAGGCTCTTCATCTTCAGAAAGAACTTCGAGATGGTCAGGTCTCCTTGAGTTGTCCTAGCCAACTCATTCTCCAGGAATTGCAGTCTCTCCACATTCTTCCTGTTGAACAACTCATCAATGGTTGTCCAGATATCAGCAGCTGACTCACATCCATTGATGTGATCAAACAGCTCCGGCGAAACAACCCTCTTGAGGATAAACTCAGCCTTTGCATTTGTTTTCCTCCAGACTCTCACCTGCTCAATAGTCCCAAAAGGAACAGTAACTTCCTGCCTGTCGTCACCACCGACGACCTCCCATAGCTCCTCACCCAGAAGAAAACTCTTCATGCACGACTTCCACTTTTTAAAGTTAGTCATGGTTAAGAGTTCAATACCCAGACCTCTTACTAGCTCCCATCCATTGCAGCAACCTTGGTCAAGCTTCAGAAGTACATAACACAACATAAGTTGATCACCGCTCAAGCAACTGAACCTCCCACTGATACTATGTTGAATTTTCTCAAAGTGGTCAACGAGATAGTCTAACGCCAAATTAATATTCTCAGAACTATCAAGATCACAACTTGATCATGCGGAAACCAGGAAAGCAAGCTTAAACACCAAATGCAACCACAGGGACAAGCATATCATATATTTATTTCTTCTTTACAGAGCAAGGTATACATGATGAGACATGATTTCACCAGTACGCGGGAACAGAAAAAATTACAAGTAAAACAATTCGAGCGGACAGAACTGGAGACCGCCGAGACTGCCCAGTCCGGCAAAGTCGCTGAGGCCACCCGAACTACTGCTGCTGCTAGAAGATGAATAGAACACAGAGTTCGCAGAGACCGCGAGGTCGCACGGACAAGTCATTATTCGCTGACTGCTACAAGCTATTGCTGAACTGAAGAACTGACCGCCTACCCGCCCGAGTCTGGCAGACAGGTTATTGAACTTGGAAAAGCTGAAGCAGAGAAAAATTACAAGCCGTAGAAGCGACCTGCTGAGACCGTCGATTGAAAACCGCGTACTTCACTAATGCTGACCGCAGTCAAAGCCAAACTCCTGGCTCCTCAGTGTTAGCCGCGCAACCTGCAAACAACAAAAAGTTATCTCCCTTCAACCCGCACAGACAGGAAAAAATAGACCGCAACACTTAACCAAGACTCAACTTACTCTTCACTCAGTTACTGTAGATGTGCCAGGAGGTCTATTTATAGGCGAGGTGAGGAGTGTGGTCACCACCCTAGTGAATAGAGTCACCGCCCTAGCCCGCGCGCTAACACATCCCAGCCCGCCAAGTCCACAAGGACTTTGCCAGACTTCAAACAACCTGCCAGGGGCTCGGCCAAAGTCAGTCCGCCACCATGCGTACATAATGCCGGTCCGCACAATACAAGCATAGCGCCAGTCCGCCACTCAACACAGCACTAGGACACAGCCATACCTCATGCTGCATCAGTCCGCACATTATACGTGGATGAAGTGGCAGTACACACAGCTCGACAACAACACCACAGTCCGCCATGAGTGCACGACCAACAGGCAGTCCGCCCGGTCAACAATGGACTCTGCGGACACTGCGAACACCGTGGACTTGTCACAGAAAATGACTAAGTCCAGCAGCCCATCAAGTAACTGGCATGAGCACGGCGGACACAAAAAACCCAGACCGCCAATCATCAGGTGTGAGACCCCTCCTTTTTTATTCTAAAACTCCGGGGTCTTAGGCCCAGAACCGCCGCCTTGCGGTGACACCTTCGCACTCGGGAAGGTCGTCACTACAAGACGCCGATCCTGCCGGCCAAATCGATCGCAGCTGTAGCAAAAAGTAGCAGTACATGAGAAGATAAGTCCACAGTAAATCACATATATATATAAATCTCCACGAAGGGAGTGTCCACAGAATAGTAAAGTGTATAAAAATAAAAGGGCTGAAGCCCGGTACATCAATATCCTCACTACAGATCTCTCATGCGGAAGCAAAACAAAACAACTACTAGAAGTCGAAACTCACGGTCCCAGCTGGCTGTACTCCTGAGCTAGACTGCCCTATCTCCAATTGCACCGGTCTCCTGGGCTGCTCCTCCATACTCGGCTCCACGATCCCCTAATATGATGTGGTTCAAAAACCATTAGTCTAAAAGACTAAGCCCTATCGTCCCCCACCCCTTCCCCCATGCTCCTAGGCACCGAGCGGGGAGGAAGAAAGGAAAGGACGTGAAAGAGGAGATAAATCAAAAACAGGTGACAGGGGGGCCTAACTAGAAAGTTATAATCATGTTGTAATAGGTAAAGAAGAAAGGAATTTAACCTTCACTTATGTGAGTACACATAAGCCAAGGGATCTTCTACAAGGCTCCCATCATATAAAATGTCCCATACCACTTCATACGTTGGGGTGTCGGTTATCACAAGCAGCATATAAATATTAAAATAACCTTAATTTATAAACTTGCCCACACAAGCTTATAGACCAAGGGGTCGTTTTGCAGGGCCTAATGTATAAGCGTCCAATACCACTTATACTTTAGGTGACAAGGTTAAATGAATCGATTATGCTATGACATGCAAGTGGGTATGATGGACATGCAAGTGCAACACACACTCCTGGCTCTGTGCACACAGACCTTTAGTTCCCCCTTTCGGAGCCGTTACCTCCCAGGATACCTCCGTAGTGGCAGACGGAAGCGGTGGGTTGGGCCTCGCCCACCTCAAAACCAATAAAAGCACCACCGGTCTGACCTATCGTACGCCTCAACGCTTGGTGCACTAAGCGGACTACCGCGTACTCTTGCCGACAAGACCGCCGGACTTAAGTTTGGCGAAGTGTAAAACCACACTTGCCGAGTCATCGTATAGGCGTCGGTGCATCGACTAACCCATACCGAAGACCCACCACCTTAACTTTCCTTCCTTTCATGCACATGCAAATTTATCGTATCAGAACCGAGCTAAAGCTCCCCGGACCATCCCGTCCGTCACAAGTATCACCCGAGCCAAAGCTCGCCGGACCGAAACGTCCGTCTCTTATTCCAAACCTCATCCCTTTGAACACCGCGGGATGGCGCCCCTTTGAACACCTCGGGACGACTTAACCATTTCTAATACTTGTCCAACTAGTGAGTGCAGTGTGAAACCCTATTTACTAAATTACTCTTTCGATTTGTTATTTAAGGTTTACGTTAACCCAGGACTGCCCCCGATATTCCTTGTGAAGGGCTCTCAAGTGGCACTAGGAACTGTGTTGGGATTACGCCCAGCGTTCCCTTTCGCAAGTTACTTATTATTATTATTGGTTGATTTCCCTTACCCCATACCTTCTCATATTGCGATAGGCTAATCCTAAGGTAATTTAGACCTTTCACTCTCGCGGGAACGACGATCTTTCGTCGAACTCGCTTACCTTCTAACACACATCCACTCGATTCCCACCACTCCTTAGAACTTTCTAGGTGACTCATCCACTTTTATTCAAACAATTCAACACGACTAACTCCACCCTATTCCAACTCTTATCCTAATACAACTTTTCCCCAAATTACTATTTGCAGACCAACCTATACTAAATGATGTTCATGATAGGATGTCCTTCAAGTTTTCATCCGAATGACCTAGGATTATTACTGGAGACCTATCATGACATAAATGATTTAATTCCAGAATGTTGTATTTTCCTCAATTAATCTTCTATTTAAATAATTTCTTACAAGAGCCAATTATAGTCAAGTTGATCATGAAGTATACATTTTAGACATGATTAATGTTCCATAAATTCATGATAAAATTCCATATATCTAAAAGTGACAATTTCCAAATTTGACATTTTCTATAAACATTTAAGGGGCCTAAAATTATTTTAGCAGTAAATTCCCATATTCCAAGATTTGTAAATCAACTACTTGAAATTATCATCCAAATAATTTGAGATAAATATGTTACACTACTACAGTCCTAAAATTAGCACTGGCCAAACCTTCATGATTTTTCACAGAATATTTAATTCTAAATGAATTCAATACAAAAATCTACAAAGGGGCATAATTGTGAATCAAGTACTATGAATATACTTCAAAAATTCCTAATTAAATTCCTAACAGTAGATATCATCCTAAAATCATCAATGGCCAAAAGTCACATTTTTACAAGTTAAATTATTCTTTAAAAGATTTATTTACCAAGTATGGCCTTTACAAAAGTTATGAAGGAAGCAATATATAAATTCCTTCAAAAATTGTAATAAAATTCGGAGACATCTATTAGGTCAAAAACCTCTACTGGCCAAATTTTACTAAATTCCATTTAAACTAAATGATCAAATTAAATCAAATACTAAATTGGACACTTTGATATTTAACAAAGGAACTACCATGAATATAATCCATAAAATTCCACTAAAAATATCTAGGGGTTAAACTCACCCTAAGATTCATTCTACCCCATTTTCACAATTTTTAGATGAGGTTAAGTTACCATTTTGACCTAGTAGTGCTTCTACCCTAAAACTAGGGTTTGACTTTTGAGGTACTTAACTGCTTCAAAATTCCCTAATATTTCAACCAGAGGCTTAAATATATCTAAGATAACTCTCTACGGATTTACAAGGCCATACAAGGGCATTTGCCCCTATGTCCTTCACAACCCCTTAAAGGTCCATCCTTAGGGTGTGAACTTGGGTCCAAGGGTAAGTCAACCCTAATTCATCCATTTTCCCCAAAGAGGGGAGGGTACTTAAGGTAATACTAAGTAAGTGGTTCAAAAAGGGCTGTGCCTTCAATATTTTATTTTTTTCTTCTTTTGTCTATAAGCACACCAAGTCCTTTACAAGCCAACACATGCAAGGGGTTTTCCTAACTTGCTGTGCTCCATATGGGCTGAAAATTTAACCATGCCATAATAATGTCCTCATGGACATGCCACCAAAAAGTGGGGCCTTTTGGAGTTGAACTACTCCAAGAATCACCTAAACAAGTCTAGGGGTAATTTGGTAATTTCCACCTGATTTTAATTCCAATTAATCCCATTTTTGGGCAGGACCTAAATATGCCCTAAACCAGTTACTTCCAAAAATCGGAAGTCATTTGGGCCTCTGTATGGGCTTGGGCGTACCTTTCAAATTTCTGCATTTTGCTATTTGCAGCCCAAGGCCATTTAATTTTTCAAATCTTGCAAGTGAGATATCTCAACATGCAGAGGGCTAAATTGTCTAATTTTTCTACCATAGCTCTAATATACGCCTAAGGACAGGCCACCAAAATTTGGGGCATTTTGGAGGTGATATGCTCCAAGAATCACCTAAACAAGCCTAGGGGTAATTTGGTAATTCCACCCTAATTTTAATTCCAGTTAATCCCATTTTTTGGACAGGACCTAAATATGCCCTAAACCAGTTACTTCCCAAAAGCTCAGGTCATTTGGGCCTCTGGATGGGCTTGGGCATCCCTTTCAAATTTCTGCATTTTGCTATTTGCAGCCCAAGGCCATTCAATTTTTCAGATCTTGCAAGTAAGATATCTCAACATGCACAAGGCTAAATTGCCTACTTTTTCTACCATAGGTCTAATATACTCCTAAGGGGAGGCCACCAAAAGTTTAGGCATTTTGGAGTTGATATGCTCCAAATATCAAGAAAATGTAATTAATAATATTTGGACTAAAACTATAGAATTAGTTTCCCCAAAAATTCCCATTTTTTGGGAGAGCCTAGATATGACTAATTAAGCCACATGCCCAATATTTCAGGCCATTTGGACTTAGGTTTTGGGCAGGACACTCATTTTAGTTTCTGACCTATCCTAGGACCAGCCCTAGGAAAATGGCTCTATAGGGCAGTAGACTTAACCAATGATTATGTGTAATATATCAAATTAAAGGTGACTTCATGACCTACAATTTTCATGTTGAGAACATTTTATGAAAAAAGTGTAAGTGCCCTAATATTGGCATACAAAGGTCGGTTAAAAAGGGGCAGAAAATAACACTATTCATATGATTATAATAATTCCAGGATTTAACATTTGCATGGCACGGATCTTGACGCAATCCGACAGCAACTGCTCATCTTCTCCAATCCGCCTGGTTCCCAGCCCGAATTTCACGGGGCTTTTCCCGGCCGCCTCCGGCGGTGCCTCCACCGGCGATCATCAGCTCCCTCCTCACGGTGGTGGGGGCATGCTTTTCCGGCGTCTAGGGCGGCGCCACCTCACCCGAGATCCTCTAAAACCGCCATTAATGGCAAAAATGAAGGCAAAAATGAAGAGCTAGGCTCGAGCTCATTCGAGCCCGAACCCTAACCTAGATATTCCTAAGATCTAAGCATGAAGAGAGAGGTGAGGGAGGACCTTCCCGGCGGCCTTGCGACGTGAGGAGCGGCGGGGAACCATGGCGGCGGCGGCGGCGCTTCTCCCTTGGTTTTCACGGCTAATGCTCGGTTCTCTCTCTCTCCCTCTACTGCTCTCCCTGTCCTGAGAGTGGTGAACTGAAAGGGGAGAGGGGGGAAAGTGAGAAGATGAAGTAAAAGGGGAGGGTGATAATTCCTATGTGCAAGGTGGAGTGTTTACTTTGTTATTGTCACCATGCATGCATGGGTGGGCCCCACTCCATCCAACTCCTTCTCATGACTTCCAAGGGTCGGCCAGCCCATGTGGGGGTTGTGTTGGAGTTACCATGATGATCTGGAAGTGATCAAACATGTAATCTCACTGCCAATGCGATATGAGCCTGCAGGGTCGCACATAAGAGATGTGGAGAAGTTGGATAATTGACTGTGTTGGTAAAGGTTGCCAATCACCGACCTGAATGGGGTTGTGGGCAAAATGTTGCCTTGGAGGGCTGGTAAGATTGTCGTCCGAGGGTCGATAGCATTCGTCGCGAATCGTCTTTCTGATTCCCGCCGATCGACGAGAATCATCTCTTTGATTCTCGCCGATCGACGAGAATCGTCGAGAATCAATATGTTGATTCTCGACGATCGACGACTTCGACATGTATCGTCGACCGCGGCTCGACGGTCGACAAGATTCGACGTGTATCGTCAAGTGAAGCTCGACGATCGGCGAGAATCGTCGAGTATTGTACTCTGATTCTCGCCGATCCATGATGATGCTCGCCGATCGATTCTCGTCGATTCTCGCCGACTCTCGCCGATTGATACTCGCCGATTCTGAACCTTATTCTTGGGTGGTCTGCGGATAGCGATAAGCCTAGGTTTATTTATACCTTTGGTATAAATACAACACTTAGGGTTTTCGGGTGCTTGCTGGATTTACTCCTGTAGCGAATCAAACCCGACGGAAGAGTTCCGCTCGTTCGCTCCGCCGATCCCGATTCCCGCCGCCGGAAGAGTTCCGCCGCCGTGTTCGCTCCGTCGACCTCCTCTTCTCCGGCGACTGTCGCTGGTGCTGCTCTTCCTGGCACGGACCTAGCAGTCCGTGGATTAGCAGAGGTGAGGTCTTCTCCTTCCCGATAATCCGTGCGACGGATAGATCGGCGCTCTCCCGCTCGTGTGGACTTCTGCAGAAACGTGGACATTATTCCACGTAGAACTCGCCGCTAGCAGGAAGAAGAAATTTGGAGCATCTCCGTTGAGTTGTGACTCAACGCCACCGAGGTAATTTTTGCCTAGTTTTTGCTAACTTCTTGATTCAACGTTCATAGCCCGATCCACATCTCTTTGGGTTTTTCTTGATGTTTATTTTTCCGCTGCGTGCACAAGTGTTGTGCCATCCTCATAGAGAAACCCAACAGTGGTATCAGAGGGAGGTTTCGGCCATGATCGTTGTATTGGAAGTTTGTTATTCCAGTGCGTGTAAACCTAGGGATTTAGAAGTGTTCTAAATGTCTAGATTTAGTCTTGGTTCCCCGCCAAGAACGTCTGGAATTGCGTGGGAATTTCTAAGTGTTAGAAATTGTTGTCTCCTTAGCAGTAACCATCCCTCGAGTATGTTTTGGATTATGAATCCAACATAGAGAGATGAGCTTGTCTACTGCTTTAAGTTGAGTTGTCTTCGCCTTTGTCCAATGCATGTAAATCTGAGGATTTGGACATTTCCGGATGTTCAGATTTAGCTCTTCCTTCTATCAATTGTTGATGGTGTTAGGATGTGCACATAAGGGATGCATGTGGTTTAGAATTGTTTTTCTTTGGATGTGCACATTGATCAAATGTTGATCATGGTTAATTGTTAACCTATAATTGAAAATCCCTTCACCTAATATTAAGTGTTCGGATGCCTTCCGATGGATGACACTCTTCCTGCCTCGATCGATGAAGTGTGGGCTTGCCAAAACAAGGTTCATTAATCTATCTTGGTAAGGGTGCGAGCGGATAATTGTGATATCCCACTGTCGACATCGGGTCATACTTAACTAGGTGACCTCAAAGGTTGAGTGCCTAGAGGCATAGGGTTGGCATGCACCATATGATGGATGCGAATAAGGAGTTATTCACCAACCATACAAGAATTGCATGAGGATGCAATTGGCAAGCGTTGCCTACCTAAATAACCGCATCGTGAGAGGAACGCCAAAGCGGACTCATAGTGTTGGTGAAATACGGATCTTGTCCACTAAGAGAGTAGCTCGCATGAACTCTCCGAATTGTTAGTGGGGGCTATCATTTCGAATAAAATAGTGGGAGTATTTTTAATTGAAGTCCAAATTAAAATAAATTGTATTTGGAATTTTGGTACTGATTTTATTCTGCATAAATTCTTGTAGAATTCCATGGCAAGTGTGTCACACTCCACGTTGTCTCTGAGAGCCATCCTTGAGAAGGATAAGCTCAGTGGGACTAATTACATGGACTGGTACAGGAACCTGAGAATTGTTCTCAGGCAAGAGCGAAAGCTCTATGTCTTGGAAGAAGAAACCCCCGAGGTGCCGACCGGGAACTCTTCCCGTGCTGAGAAAGATACTTATAAGAAGTATACTGACGATGCTTTAGATGTCGAATGCCTTATGCTTGCCACTATGAACTCTAAGCTTCAGAAGCAACATGAGAACATGGGGTGCAAGGAGATTGACGAGCATCTCAAGAAAATGTTTCAAGGGCAGGCTCGTCAAGAGAGGTTCGACATAACAAAAGCGTTGTTTCAGTGCAAGATGGGAGTTCGAGACTCAGTAGGGACTCACGTACTCAAGATGATTGGGTATATAGAGAACCTTGAAAGGCTGGGTTTTCCTCTTGGTCAAGAGTTGGCCACGGATCTGATCCTGCAATCGTTGCCGGACAGTTATGAGCAGTTTGTCTTGAACTTACAATATGAATGAAATAGACAAGACACTGCCCGAACTCCTAGGCATGTTGAGAACTGCCGAAATCAACATGAAGAAGGCCAAGCCTGCCAGCCCCATACTGATGGTGCATAAGGGCAAGGGCAAGGCCAAGAGTTCTAAGAAGACGAAGGTAGGACCTAAGTCATTTCTTGAGCCCAAGTCTTCTGCACTGATGAAGAAGAAAAGCACGGTGAAGGAAGGGAAATGCCACCACTGTGGCAAGGCTGGTCATTGGAGGAGGAACTGTCCTTCGTACATTGAGGGTCTGCAGAAATTGAGGGGAGGTATGACTTCCGCTTCAAATGTTTACGTTATAGAGATAAACCTTTCTGCTCCTTCATCTTGGGTATTGGATACCGGATGTGGTTCTCACATTTGTACAAATGTGTAGGAACTGGGAAGGAGAAGATTGCTGAGTAAAGGGGAGGTGGACCTCCGCGTCGGCAATGGAGCAAGAGTTGCTGCTGTAGCCGTAGGGGTTTATCGTCTTTCTTTGCCCAGTGGGCTTGTAATAGAACTTGATAATTGTTATTTCGTTCCGGCCATAACTAGAAACATTATATCTATTTCATGTTTGGACATGATTGGATTTTCTTTTATAATTAAGAACAATTGTTGTTCTATATTTAAGAATGATGTTTGTTATGCTGTAGCCCAATTGTTTAATGGTCTTTATGTTTTGAACTTGGACCATCTGATCTGTAATGTAGAAAACAATAAAAGACTAAGAACAAATGACTCAAACCCTACGTATCTCTGGCATTGTCGTTTGGGCCATATCAACGAGAAGCGCATATCCAAGCTCCATAGAGATGGACTTTTGGACTCATTTGATTATGAATCATTTGAGCGATGCGAGTCTTGTTTGTTAGGCAAGATGACTAAAGCTCCTTTCACTGGTTATACTGAGAGGGCTGAGGATCTCTTGGGTGTTGTACATAGTGATGTATGCGGACCCATGAGTTCCATGGCTAGAGGTGGGTATTTCTACTTTGTTACATTTACTGATGATTTCAGTAGATACGGATATGTGTATCTTATGAAGTGCAAATCCGAGACCTTTGAAAAGTTCAAAGAGTTCAAGAATGAAGTAGAAAACCAGTTGGGTAAAAGGGTTAAAGCACTCCGATCTGATCGAGGTGGCGAATACCTGAGTCATGAGTTCCGTGATCATCTGAAAGAGTGTGGTATTGTATCACAGCTCACTCCACCTAGAACACCACAACATAATGGTGTGTCTGAGAGGAGAAATCGTACTCTGTTAGACATGGTACGTTCGATGATGAGTCATGCAGACTTGCCTGTTTCCTTTTGGGGTTTTGCTTTAGAGACTGCTGCAATGACATTGAATCGCGCTCCAACTAAAACGGTTCTGAAGACACCATATGAGATATGGACTGGGAAGCGTCCTAGTATGTCGTTCATTAAAATTTGGGGCTGTGAGGCATACGTGAGACGTCAAATGCCTGACAAGCTGGAACCCAAATCGGATAAATGTTATCTGGTGGGATATCCTAAGGAAACGAAAGGGTATTACTTTTACCTACCGTCTGAGGGCAAAGTGTTTGTCGCAAGGACTGGTGTCTTCTTGGAGAAAGAGTTCTTATCAAGAAAGACTGAAAAGGTAGAGCTTGAAGAAGTTCAAGAACCACATGTAGTGAATGAACCGGAATTGGATTCTGAGACAGGACTACAAGATGTTGTAGCTAGAGAACCTGCTCAGGGAACACAAGTCCTACGTAGATCTGGTAGACCGAGGTTTGAGCCTGAGAGATATGGATTTCTCATGTCTCAAATAGGTAATGTGTTGCTTATGGATCATGATGATGAGCCAGCAACCTACCAAGAGGCTATGAATGGACCGGACTCCGACAAATGGCTTGAGGCTATGAAATCCGAAATGGACTCCATGTATGCAAACCAAGTTTGGAACTTGGTGGAACCACCTGAAGGGGTACGACCCATAGGGTGCAAGTGGGTCTTCAAGAAGAAGACCGACATGGATGGGAATGTACAGACATTCAAAGGGCGACTGGTGGCTAAGGGTTTCAAGCAAATTCATGGTATTGACTATGATGAGACTTTTTCCCCTGTTGCCATGGTAAAGTCCATTAGGATATTGCTTGCTATTGCTGCGTATTATGACTACGAGATCTGGCAGATGGATGTCAAAACGGCTTTCCTTAATGGAAACCTCCTTGAGGAAGTGTACATGACACAACCCGAGGGTTTTGTATACCCAGATGAAGCCACTAAAATATGCAAGCTGAATAAGTCCATTTATGGACTGAAACATGCCTCTCGAAGTTGGAATCTTCGTTTTGATGAGAAAATCAAAGAGTTTGGTTTCATCAAGAATGAAGATGAGCCTTGTGTTTACAAGCGAATCAGTGGGAGCATTGTTGTCTTCCTGATATTGTATGTAGATGACATACTGTTGATTGGGAACGACATTCCTACCCTGAAAGTTGTTAAGAACAACCTAGGGAACTGCTTTTCAATGAAGGATTTGGGTGAAGCGACTTATATACTCGGTATTAAGATCTATAGAGATAGATCGAAGAAGTTGCTGGGTTTGACCCAGAGTACGTACATCGAAAAGGTGTTGAAGCGGTTCAACATGCTTGAGTCCAAGAAAGGATTTTTGCCCATGTCTCATGGTGTGAATCTCTCTAAGGACCAGTGTCCAAAGTCTTATGAAGATAAGGACCGCATGAAGTTGATTCCATATGCTTCGGCAATTGGATCAATCATGTACGCGATGTTATGTACTCGACCCGAATGTCTCCTTTGCTTTGAGCATGACTAGCAGGTATCAGTCAGACCCCGGTGAGTGTCACTGGATTGCAGTCAAGAATATCCTGAAGTACTTAAGAAGGACTAAGGATGTGTTCTTGGTGTATGGTGGAGAGGAAGAGCTCGTTGTAAGTGGTTACACAGATGCTAGCTTCCAAACTGATAGAGACGACTCCAAGTCTCAGTCAGGTTTTGTGTTTTGCCTGAATGGAGGAGCTGTGAGCTGGAAGAGTTCCAAGCAAGAGACAGTTGCTGATTCTACAACAGAGGCCGAGTATATCGCAGCAGCTAATGCGGCGAAGGAGGCTGTATGGATTAGGAAATTCATCGGCGAGCTTGATGTAGTTCCTAGCATTGTTGGTCCCGTAGTTCTCTACTGTGATAACAATGGTGCAATTGCACAATCTAAGGAACCTAGATCCCATCAGCGCTCCAAGCACATACTCCGGCGGTTTCATCTTATTCGTGAGATTGTCGAACGAGGAGATGTAAACATTTGCAGAGTGCCGACTGAGGAGAATATTGCGGATCCGCTGACAAAGCCTCTCGCGCAGAGAAAGCATGATGGTCATACTAGATCGATGGGTATACGATACCTAAATGATCAACTCTAGCGAGAATCTTGTGGATTGCATGTATATCTTGTATTTTGTTGGCTGTTCGTTCATATGATGAACTGTGTACCTAATTTTTCTCTTATAATTAATGACAAGTTCTTTTATTATGTCTTTTTCTATATGATAGTTAAATGTTAACATAATAGATACCCTTAGAATGTTCGCTTTCATGGGACATCAAGTACGTGACTTGAATGTGAGAGCCCATGATTTATTTGAAGCTTCATTCTTAAAGGTCCCTGGTCGAGTATCATCATAGAAGCTAAGGGTGATGATGGTACATGAAGACTAGCACGTGTGTTGATTGATGACCGGTTCTCACAGGTCATGATATTGTGATATCAAGTCATCACGTGGGTACTTGTTAGTGAACAAGTTGTACTGGACAGACCCAACCTGAGACTACTCTGTGGATTGTCATCCAATCGTGTCACGAGTAGGTCTCAATTGACAATGGTGTTGTGATCCTTTGACCTGAAGTCACAGCATTCATCAAGTGAGGAAGAGCGTGCTTTGATGCCATCTAAAGTCTTCCTTGAGAAAGGTTGATGATAAGGGTGGTTGTTGGGCATGTTACGAATCATTTGGGTGTTTGTGTGTGAGCAGATATGAGATTTGTCCTCCTGTATGACAGGAGTTGCATCCATGGGCCCCTTGATGGAACTGGACTGAGAAATGCATGGCCATGCTTGGTTGAGTCAATATGTGATATTGGACTCACCATTCTCTGGAAGTCCGTCCTGGATCAAGAAACTTGGATTGAGCTATTACGAGGGTGACACGGTCCATGCCTCTAGTTCTTTCCGGATGTAAGGGACAAAGGGACAAAGACAACGCTGATACATTGGTCATAAAGGCTTATGAGTTATAAACTCTTATTGCTTGGGGAGCAATGATGCATTGCTAGATGCCGCTCATTGTTTGTGAGGTTTTTTGCTTTGATACTTTCGAGATCAAGTGGGAGTCTGTTGGAGTTACCATGATGATCTGGAAGTAATCAAACATGTAATCTCACTGCCAACGCGATATGAGCCTGCAGGGTCGCACATAAGAGATGTGGAGAAGTTGGATAATTGACTGTGTTGGTAAAGGTTGCCAATCACTGACCTGAATGGGGTTGTGGGCAAAATGTTGCCTTGGAGGGCTGGTAAGATTGTCGTCCGAAGGTCGATAGCATTCGTCGCGAATCGTCTTTCTGATTCCCGCCGATCGACGAGAATCATCTCTTTGATTCTCGCCGATCGACGAGAATCGTCTAGAATCAATATGTTGATTCTCGACGATCGACGACTTCGACATGTATCGTCGACCGCGGCTCGACGGTCGACAAGATTCGACGTGTATCGTCAAGTGAAGCTCGACGATCGGCGAGAATCGTCGAGTATTGTACTCTGATTATCATCGATCCATGATGATGCTCGCCGATCGATTCTCGCCGAGTCTCGCCGATTCTGAACCTTATTCTTGGGTGGTCTGCGGATAGCGATAAGACTAGGTTTATTTATACCTTTGGTATAAATACAACACTTAGGGTTTTCGGGTGCTTGCTGGATTTACTCCTGTAGCGAATCAAACCCGACGGAAGAGTTCCGCTCGTTCGCTCCGCCGATCCCGATTCCCGCCGCCGGAAGAGTTCCGCCGCCGTGTTCGCTCCGTCGACCTCCTCTTCTCCGGCGACTGTCGCTGGTGCTGCTCTTCCTGGCGCGGACCTAGCAGTCCGTGGATTAGCAGAGGTGCGGTCTTCTCCTTCCCGATAATCCGAGCGACGGATAGATCTGCGCTCTCCCACTCGTGTGGACTTCTGCAGAAACGTGGACATTATTCCACGTAGAACTCGCCGCTAGCAGGAAGAAGAAATTTGGAGCATCTCCGTTGAGTTGTGACTCAACGCCACCGAGGTAATTTTTGCCTAGTTTTTGCTAACTTCTTGATTCAACGTTCATAGCCCGATCCACATCTCTTTGGGTTTTTCTTGATGTTTATTTTTCCGCTGCGTGCACAAGCGTTGTGCCATCCTCATAGAGAAACCCAACAGGTTGATGGCATGGGTCCAAGTGGCTTATTCCACTAAGTACCCTTAAATATACCCCTTTTCTCTCTCCTAAATTATTCTTTAATTTTGAGATTCTCTCTCTCTCTCTCCTAGTCACTAAGTTGGCTGGTCAATCTCCTATTGGCAGCCCACATGTTTATTTCATCCACCAAAATATGGTTAGCCCAAGTGAGTTGGGCTTGAGCTTGAGTTAGCCCATTTGGGCTAGCTTGACCCAAACCTAGGCTAGGGTTGACTTAGGTCAATTTGGTCTTTGAGGTTGGCCCAAATGGGTCCTTGGTGACCCATTGGCCTCCCTTAAGGCCTAGGTAGGGTTGTCTTGGCCCTTTGGAGGTCACTTGACCCTTAGGCAGTGTTGAAGTTGGTGACCGGGCGGCCTGGCGGTCTGGCTTGGCGGGTTGATGACCGCGCGGTTTCGCAGTTAATCTTCAGCGGTTTGGTCGCTGTGTGTTGCTGTCTGAGGTCCAAGCGGTCTGGCGGTTTGACTCTGGCGAATTGGAGACCGGGCGGTCTAGCGGTCTCCCATGACAGTCTCTCTCTCTCTGGCAGTAGCCGAGCGGTTAGCCCGTCTGTCTAACCGCGCGGCTTGTTCGGTTTGTGTCTGTATAGTCCGCTTGTGTCATGTAAATTTTTAGTCCCACATCTCTTATTTGTATTCTCTCTCCTCTCCTCCATTCTATATAAAGGAGGTCATACCTTTGTAATAGATACCTTTTTCAAATAATAAAATTTCTGTTAAAACCATTTCCGGTTTGTTTTAGTTCAACTTCCGACTTGTTTTTGTTCATTTCTCACATGATATCAGAGCGAGGTTGTCCTACTGCGGGGGTGTGTTGAGATTATTTTAGGGCTAGAGTTGACTTTGGTCAACTTAGCCTTTTTGGTTGGCCCCAATGGGTTTGGTGACCTATTGGCCTCTCACTAGGGTTATGAAGGTATGTGTGGGGTCCACTTGGCTAAGGGAACTTCAATTGGCCCTTTGCAGGCCAGTTTGACCCAATGTAGGCTAGGTTGACCCATTTAGGGTTAGAGTTGACTTTGGTCAACTTAGCCTCTTGGGTGGACCCCAATGGGTCCTAGGTGACCCATTGACCTCACTCTAGGGTTAGGTGGGATTGGGTGGGGTCCACTTGGCTAAGGGAACTTCAATTGGCCCTTGTAGGTTAGTTTGACCCATTTAGGGTTAGGGTTGACTTGGGTCAACTTAACCCTTTTGACTGCCCTCCATGGGTCCTTAGTGCTCTAATGGATCTTACAATGGGTTGATGAGACCATGGTGGGGTCTTGAAGTCTTGGTGAAGCCCCATGGTTATCTTAAACTAAGGTTCAGGAATTTACTATTTGCAGACCATAGTGGTCTCACCCACATTCTTTGGTTTTCTTGGCCTTCTTAGACTTCTTAGGGTTTTGTCATGACCTAGTCATGGCCAAAACTACTCTTAGGGGTATAGTTGGAAATGGGATGTTACAAATCCCAATAAACAAAACAAAGATTTCGTCCCTGAAATCAAGGTTAGGCCTACGGGAATTTCTACCGAAGAAAAGAAACTTGTAACATCCCATAAGAAGTGATATAATATATCTCGACGCCATGGTTGCTAAGCGGGGTTTAAAGGGAAAAACCTAAATATATGACCAATTCGCCCAATTGGCAAAGTCAAGATCCCAATAAACAAAAGATTAGCCTCTACTCTTCTTAGAGCAGCCCTACAAGTTTAAAAACAGGAAAGTAAATTGAACATGTGGAGAGGTTCCGAGGTATACCTGACTAAATAACTCTGGATATCTTTCCTGCATCAGATCCTGTGGCTCCCAAGTATGCTCTTCTCATCCGTGGTTCCTCCACAGGACCTTGACTAGCGGGATCTTCTTGCGGCGCAAGACTCGTATCCCCTGGTCGTCGATCCGTATCAGCTCCAAATGTACAGATCGATCCGAAGCTACCGGCCCATCAGTGGCCGTAATCTGCAACTCCAGGCGTAGTAGAGCCCTCCTGAGTGAAGACATGTGAAAGCCAGCCTGTAAGCCGGCCAGCTCCGGTGACAGCTCCAACCGGTAAGCTAGGGGACCGATCCGCTCCAAGATCTTGAACGTCCCCATGTACCTCGGGCTAAGCTTCTTCCGCCGACCACGTACTCGTGAAATCCCATGCATCGGCTGAATCTTCAAGAATACTCGATCCCCTGCCTGAAACTCCACTAGACGATGCCGAGCATCATAATATTTCGCCTGCCTGCTCTGCGCCTCCAGCATTCTATCCCGTATCCGCCGTACCTGTGCCTCAGTATCCTCAATAAAGTCCGTGCCCACAGTCTTCGGACCCTCGTCTTGTATCCAAGACAACAGAGTCCTACACTTCCGCCCATACAACGCCTCATACGGAGCCATCCGTATACTAGACTGATGACTGTTATTGTACGAAAACTCCACTAGGGGCAACATCCTCTCCCAGGGCTCTCCACGGTCCACAATACACAGTCTCAGCAGGTCCTCCAGTGTTCGGTTGGTGCGCTCTGTTTGCCCATCTATCTGGGGGTGGAATGCCGTACTAAAAGTCAGTCTTGTACCCAAGTATGCCTGTACTGTCCTCCACTCCTTGGACGTGAATCGTCCATCTCGATCTGACACGATCGACTTGGGCACCCCATGATATCGCGTAAACTTCTCTATGAACCTCCGTGCTAGTACACCGACAGCATCTTCCTTCCTGATTGGGATGAACCTAGCCACCTTCGTCAGTCGGTCAACGATTACCCAGATAGAATCGTTTCCCGCCTGTGATCGAGGGAGGCCATGGATGAAGTCCATCGCGATATCCTCAAATTTCCACTCCGGCACTCGGAGTGGCTGCAATAAACCAGCGGGATGTCTGCACTCTGCCTTCACTAACTGGCACGCCTCGCAGTG
Organism: Platanthera guangdongensis; assembly: GCA_039583875.1. NCBI lineage: Eukaryota > Viridiplantae > Streptophyta > Magnoliopsida > Asparagales > Orchidaceae > Platanthera > Platanthera guangdongensis. The sequence continues at coordinate 65,874,816 of CM077164.1, forward strand.
GGTCACGAAGTAGGTGATGTCCTTTTTCATGCCTGGCCAGTATAGAGTCTTCTTCAAATCCGCTGTCATCTTAGTGATCCCGGGATGTATAGAATATCTGCTATGATGAACCTCGACCATGATGTCCTCCCGAATTTGGCCTCCATCCGGTATGTAAGTCCGACCTCTGAAATATATCAGATCATCTCGTATCGAGTAGTCTCCAGCTGAGACTGCCTCCAAGGCCCGGAAAATCGGCTCTAGTTTGGCATCCCGCCGCTGCCAATCTCTGACTCTGTCATGTATATCATAGGAGGTGCTTGTAGCGCCCAGGTACTCCTTGTACTGCTCAGGGTCATCAGATGATACCAGAGTGATATGCATCTTTTCAAAACTCCGTAATAGCTCCACGGACATAAGATGGGGCCCTGCTCCAGAAGTGGAAGCTCGCCAGCTCAGTGCATCGGCCACCACGTTTGCCTTACCCGGATGGTAGTGCATCTCGTACTGATAGTCCGCTAGAAACTCCACCCATCTGCGTTGCCGGATATTCAGTTCCTTCTGCGTATCCACATATTTCAGATTTTTATGATCTGAAAATATATCGTAGTGGACACCATAGAGGTAGTGCCGCCAGACCTTCAATGCAAATATAACAGCTCCCATATCCAAATCGTGAATTGGGTAGTTCATCTAATGTTTCTTCAGCTGGCGGGAGGCATAAGCGATCACATGTCCCTTTTGCATCAAAACTGCTCCCATGCCCTGGTAGGAGGCATCCACATAAACCTGAAATCCTTCTCTCCCCGAGGGGAGGGCAAGTATCGGAGCCGAAGTGAGTCGAATTTTCAGCTCTTGGAATGCCGACTCGCACTGTGGTGTCCAAACAAACAGTACATCCTTCCTTGTCAGAGAGGTAAGTGGGAGGGCAAGTCTAGAAAAACCCTCTACGAACTTCCGGTAGTAGCCGACAAGTCCTAGGAAGCTCCGTACATCCGCAGCTGTCTTCAACTGTGGACAATCTCGGACTGCTTGAATCTTGGCCGGATCTACTGTCAACCCTGCTCCACTAATAACATGTCCAAGGAAGGCCACCTCCTTCAGCCAGAACTGGCATTTGCTGAATTTGGCATATAACTGATGTTCCCGTAGCTTCTCTAAGGTCAGCGTCAGATGCCTCGCGTGCTCCTCCTCGGTCCTCAAGTAAATGAGGATGTCATCGATGAAAACGATGAAAAACACATCTAGATATGTCTCGAAGACCCGGTTCATGAGAGTCATGAATGCTGACGGCGTGTTCGTGAGCCCGAAGGGCATCACGGTAAACTCGTAGAGTCCATATCTGCTGCTAAAAGCAGTCTTTTGTATATCCTCCTCTCGAATCCTCAACTGATAATAGCCCGATCGCAAGTCTAACTTCGAGAAGAAGCGGGCTCCCTCCAACTGGTCGAATAACTCGTCTATCCTTAGCAGAGGATAGGTATTCCTGACTGTTAACCGGTTCAACGCCCGGTAATCGATACACAACCTGAGTGTTCCGTCTTTCTTCTTGACAAACAGCACTGGTGCTCCCCATGGCGAAGAGCTCGGCCGGACAAACCCGGCTTCCACCAACTCCTGCAGCTGACTCCGTAACTCTGTCAGCTCCCTTGGGGCCATGCGGTAGGGAGCTCTGGATACCGGCTTGGCCCCTGGCATAAGCACTATCTGGAAATCCTGCTCTCTGTGCGGGGGTAGCCCTGGTAGTTTCTCCGGGAAGACGTCCGGAAAATCCCGCACCACGGGAATTTCGGATACAGATCCCTTGACCTCCGCCATCTCGAAGAGAATCTGATAAATCTCGTCGCCCTGCATGTGTGCCTTGACGGCCTAAATAGATGATAAGAATATATGGGAGGCGTGTCAAATACCTTCCATCACGACGAACGAGTCCCCGTGTCTCAGGGCAATCCTCTTGGCCAAGCAGTCAATCTGGTCATGGTTCCAATGGAGCCATGTCATACCCAGAATCAGATCATAATCAGGCAGCAATAGTATTGTCGCTGGAGCTTCGAAGGGTTTTCCTCCTATCCATGCCTCCAGGTCGCAATGGGATGATGTGAACAGCTCCGACCCATCGGGTAGCCATATCCGTAACGTCTTGCCTGTGATCCTCTCCACGCCTCCCAACCCTTGGATAAAGGTCTCCGACACAAACGAGTGCGAAGCACCCGTGTCGAAGAGAGTGTGTGCGGGCTTGCCGCAAATGAAGACGATGCCTGAGATTGTAAAATTCACTTAGAGTTCTATTTCTGGTTTTCATGCCTAGTTTTAATAATTCAAGTTCATGAAACTACTTTTCTAGGAAGGAAAGAACTTAAGTAAAAAGAAAAACTTTTTGGTCGTACCTGTAATCACTTGCTCCGGGTTCCTGGGTTGAGCCAGGTCCAGTGCATAAATCTGCTGTCCTTCCGGCCTGCGGTCTCTACCCTGATATCTGCATCCTTGGCCACGTCCTCGGCCTCCATAATGCTGAGCCGGTGGGGCAATCTGCGGTGCTGGTGGAGGCATCCCTCTCATGGGACAGTTTCTCTTGATGTGCCCCACCTGATGGCAGTGGTAACATTCCGGCGGAGTGTAAGCCCCACCTCCCGGTCTCCGCACATATCTCATCTGAATAGGCTGAGGGGCCAGCGTCACCTGCTCCCTTGGCTCCTTCCTCACCTCCTGTCGAGGCTGATCCTCCACCTTTTGTACCTCTGGCGCACGACCTCGCCGCTGATCGTTCCGGGCTCCCCGACTCTGATCCTCCGTTGGCCGCTTCCGGCCTCTGGTGGTGAGCCAATCTGCCTCTAACCTCTTTGCCATCTCCAGAATACGAGTGATAGGCCCGTCCGAAATGAAAAGAAGGGCATCCCTCATGTCTTCCCGTAGACCTTTGTAGAACCTCTTGGTGTACGCTGCCTCATCTAGCTGGTAAGAGTTTGCAAAATGGGCCAGATGATTGAAGTCTCGATGGTACTCCATGAAAGTAATTGTACCCTAATCACCTAGAGGGGGGGGGGGGGGGTGAATAGGTGACTAAATCTTTTTTAAACTTTTAGGCAGATTGCAGACAATATCACAGATTTATAATTACTTCTTTACAGCAAACAATTAGCAATCACAGAATAAACATGCACACAGTGAACACACAGATTTATAGTGGTTCCCCAAGGTTTGGGTACATCCACTTTCCCCCTTCGCCTATCTAGTAGTGTACTAGATTCGGCCAAACTCCTCCACTATATCTCAGATCCACAGATCTTACACTCAGAACCCCAAATGGTTCCTACAGCTCAGGCCCAAGGCCCTACAACTCAGTCTTCTCCAAAGACCTACACTCAGCCACAAGGCCTACACTCAGCCACAACAGGCCTACACTCAGAGAAATAGATCTCCTACACTCAGGCACTCAGGCCCTACCACTCAGCCTTTATAATTACAGGCTTATAACTCAGATCCCTAAGGATCCTACAAGATATTAAGAATACAAAGTGTATATACCTACAACTCTGAATAGAGAGAAGAGTTGACAGGTTCTTGATGAGTTCTTGGAAGAACTCTGCTGAGATCAACCTCACTTGGCTTTCTTCAAAGCTTCTTGAATGTAGAACACAATAGGGTTGATACTCTCTGCAGCTGATCTTCAATCACTGCAACTTAAGATTCATAACTAGGTCTGAACCCTTCTTCACAGCCTGGTTCCAACAGCTGTCTTCTTGGAAGGAGCTCTCTCTCTCCAACTTCTTAGATCTTTACTTGAATTGGTTCTTCAATGAATAGGTAGATCTTATGTGAATCACTTTGATGTGTTGATCTATGTTTCTCATTTTTTTCTGTTAACAGAATAGGCCTTTATATAGGCCTTCTTCATGGTGACCGGCTGATCCGGTTCCTAACAGCTTTCTGACAACTCTGACAGTTGCAGTAGACCGGCTGGAATGGCAGCTGTCATGTCATCCAGTCACTTCTTGAAATATCTGTAACTGTCTGAAAGTGTCGAGACAGTCTGTCTTTAAGTGTCGACACTTATAGACTAAGTGTCGACACAAGTAGACTAAGTGTCGACACTAGCCTTCAAGGTGTCGACACAACTCCTTGTGTTGTAGAAATTTCTTCTCGACACTGCTTCTTCATCATGTGTCGACACTGATATTGTGTGTCGACACAACTCCTTGTTCTTCAGTACTTAGTTGATTTCTTGTAAGTGTCGACATAACTCCTTTGTGTCGACACAACTTCTTGTGTTGAACTTGTTAAGTGTCGACACATCTTCTTGGTGTCGACACATGTCTTTAGTGTTAATACTTTTGCTGAGTGTCGACACTGCTCCTTGTGTCGACACATTCTTCTTTTGTTGAGACTTTGGCTGAGTGTCGACACATCTCCTTTGTGTCGACACTTGTACTTAGAATTTATTGAACTTTGCTGAGTGTCGACACAGCCTCCTAGTGTCGACACTTTCTTCTTGTATTGAGTCTTCTGCTGAGTGTCGACACATTCTTTATTATGTCGACACTTTCTTCATGTGTTGAGTCTTCTGCTGAGTGTCGACACATTCTTTATTATGTCGACACTTTCTTCATATGTTGAGTCTTCTGCTGTGTGTCGACACATACTTCATTATGTCGACACTTATACTTAGACTCTGCTGACTTTTGCTGAGTGTCTACACAGCCTCCAAGTGTCGACACTTTCTGATGTAGACAAAGTTCCTCTAGGTGTCGACACTGCTGCTAAGTGTCGACACAGCTTCACTGGACTTTTCTTCATTGAGTGTCGACACATCTCCTTTGTGTCGACACTTTCCTCCTGGTGTCGACTCTGCATCCCTGGTGTCGACACAATTACTCCAAGTGTCGACACTGCTTCTCTGGATGTCGACACAAGTCTTCTTAAGTGTCGACACTTTCCTTCTGGGTGTCGACACATGGACTTAGAAACTTTTCAGCTTTCCCTGTAAATACTTGACCTGCACAACTAAACTCAAAACACATCAAATACATTTTGATGTATATCATTGAGTAGGGTGAGGCTTCTTCAAATCAGGTACATTTAATACCAATGTACCCAATAATCTCCCCCTATTTGGAGAAGTCATAACTCTTAGTCAATGATATACACCATACATAACAAAATCACAGTATGATGTAAAACAGGATTATATAACAGGGTAAATTCATAAACATGTAATAAACAAAACATGTATATACCAATATCTCAGAACAAGAATATAACACATATCACATAGTTCTAAGAACTTCAACATTTTCATTATCAAAAGTTTACAGAAAGTTTAAAATTAAATGATTACAAATGTAAACTAAAGATTAATTCTATCCTATTGCTTCTCAGTTTCCTTGATCACTATGCCCTTCCCAGATTGTATCTTTGCTTGGACTGGGGCATCAACATCTTCAGCAGCAGCAGGCTTCTTTCCTTTTAGATCCTTCTTTTTCTGATCTTCATCTTTGATCTTTTGTCTTTCAAAGTAATGATAAGGCTTGGGAAAGTACTTGCTAGGCTCCTGGGCAGTAGGAGGTAGCTTTCCCATCTTAGCCTTTCTTCTGTATTGCACAATGGCTTCTTGCCTGGTCTCATGCTTCCTCCACTCCACATCAGAATACAATTTGCCTCTGTCCACAATATTGTCTTTGGCAGCCTTCCATGCAGTCAGAATGATATTCCTGGAGGTGGGGCTCCACTGTTCAAAATCAGGCCTTTGTTCAGCTTGCTCTCTGAACCTCTTCTTAGATAATTTGGCTTCTTGTTCCTTCAGTATAGCTTCTTGTATAGCCTCAGATACTGGCTGAACCACTTTTTCTATGATGACATTATGCTTTCCCTCAGGAGGGATATACATTGATTGTATGTCTGCATGTATCATATCAAAATCTGGTGGAGGGTAAATGACTTGAGCCACTTCAGCTTGCTCCCCTCCAAGATAAGCAGGATGAATCCCAGACTCTGCTACATTGTCATCATCACACAATGGAGGATATCCAAGGGTGGCTCTGATGGAATTGGAAATCCATTTTGCATGATCAGAGCCTGCTTTGACTAACACCCTCTCCCCCTTTATGACTTCTCTTTCAACATGATCCCTCAGATCATCTTTATGAAATCTTATTTGTGCATCCAAATAGTTTACTCCATTCTTAAAGAAAGGTTTCAACCTTTGGAGTCTGTCCGTTATAGCCTTTTGAGAGTATATTATAGCAGTTTTAACAGAAGTTATTCCCTCTTGTAATGCTTTATCAAATGCTGCCTTAGCTGTAGCATTAGCTGTAGTCTGACCAGTAGCTATATTTTTCAATTCTGTGACTATTGCATTGTGTGAAGCAGTTAAATTATCATTCATTCTTATTTGATTCTCCAGAACATAGCCTTGCTTTACTATATGTTCATCCACTTGTGCTTTGATCTTCTCTTGATGAGTTGCTAGATAGACTACTGCATTCCCTCCTTTGTGGAAGCAGTCAGTCATCTCCTTCTTATTCAGATTCATCTCAAATCTAATGGACTTAATGTCTTGTGCAAGATCAAACTGTAGAGACTTATGCCCCTCATCCATATATGTTTCTATTGCTTTCCTTTGCTCATCAAGCTTTATCTGCATTGCAACCATCAGAGAACTGTAATCTACAGATGGTGCTGGCTGTGGTGTAGGCTGTGGTGCTATAGTTTGCAGAGCTTTCTTATAATTTTGGCTTCTCCTCTTGAAGACTTGAAACTTTCTCTTTTTAGCTCTGACATCCTCCTCATCTTCAGAAGCAGATGTGCTTGCAATATCAACCATGTCCTTAGGGCTTGGAGGTAACTCCTTCTCAGTCCTTTGGAGTCCTTCAGTATCTCTTGACACCTCAGTCTCCTTTCCTGCAGTTTCTTCTATATGTTGCACTTGCTCCCCCTCAACATGAGCCTTTTCCCCTTCAGTAGCAGCACTTTCTTTCTCAACTTCAATGTCAGTTTGAAGAAGGTCTGGGAATAGCTCTTCCAAAGTAAATTCTTGTTGAGTATGGGGTGGAGAAATTCTAATCTCATCAACAACTTGATCAGATACTACTTGAGCTACAATAGATGTGTCCTCCATGACAACATCTTGGGGTTGACTATGTGTTTGTGTTTGCTGATTAACATTATTTAATGAATCAGACAAAACATCATTCTCAATATGGAAATCTAATGCATTAATCTCAGTGATTACCTCAAGTATGGTATGGGTAGCTTGTTCACTTTCTAGTGGAGTTGGCTCTTCCACTAGTAGAGACTCCCCCTGGATGGAATCCTGGTGTACTGGGCTAGCTTGTGGTAGCTCCCCCTGCCTTGGTGCTTCTTCTTGTCTTGCTGGAGATTGTCCAGCATTTCCAACTTCTTCCTCATCAGGAGTAAAGACAACTTGCTCCTCAGAGCTGCTAGAGGATTCTTGAGCCACTGGGGCTGATTTCTTCTTCCTTTTCTGGGGTGTTACCTTCTCAGGAGTTGGCATTTCCTTAGTCAAGACCCTATCCCATCTAGAGAAGATTCTCATGTCCATTCTTCTCATGTGGTTAATTTTGGATCCTGCAGCTTGGGTCATTATCTCTGGTATACTACCAGCCAAGTAAAGACTTAGAATCCTACCCAAATTGGGTTTCTTCAGGCTCTCCTTTATCTTATCAAACAATACTGCAGACCAATCAGTATTTAGTTGGAAGATTAACCGTGTCATTAGACTGAACATATATGCTGAAATCCTGTCATGTCCTCCAGACTTGCACAGGATCACTTTTCCAACTATTTCAGACAAGAATTTTCTTTGGTTGTTCATTCCCTTTCTGTTGAATACTGATCCAATTTTCAACTTGGAATCCAGTCCACACCATGTTAATGCTTCTCTAGTCTTAGAAGAAGAAACTTCATCTTCTTCCTTAGTTTTTGGTAGGTTTAGTACCTTTCTCAAACTCTTAGATGAGATCTTCACCTTAGCCCCATGAACCCTAGACTTAATCTTTAGTCCTGATTCATCTAGGGATGCTCCATTCAGAAATTCCAGAACTTCTTTCTTCCATATCTTGGTCGGCTTTGAAACAAGAAAATCTAACCCTGAGTTTGCAACTAGGGTTACCACATCCTTGATCTCTGGTTCTGTGTCATCAAACACATGCCGCACTAGTTCATATCCTTCATTCACGTTCTCTTCGAGCTTGGGCGCCATTAGGGTTTGAAGAATTTGAACTTAGAGAAGAGAGGTGTCGACATACAAGTTTGGTCTCGAAACTTTGGTGAGCGTGTCGACAGACAATGGTGAAATCCTATTTATACCTTTCTAGGATTGAAGATGAAAGGGCGCGTCAATAAACTTAAATTATGTCGACACTGTTGAAAAGTGTCGACACAGACTTATAATGTCTCGACAACTATGTGTCGACACAAGTATAGTCGACAGAATATATGTGTCGACACTTGTTTATGTGTCGACACCACTTATCTCGACACTTAGTCGAGACTTTACTTCACTAATTCTGCATAAAGTCTAAGTGTCGACACCACCTTGGATGTGTCGACACCTATCCTGTATGTGTCGACACAAATTTTCTGAAGTGTTGACACCAACTTCCTAGATGTGTCGACACCTTTTCTCTGAAGTGTCGACACCAATTCTCTGTCTCGACACAGACAACTCTGTGTGTCGACACTATTTTACTTAGCCATTTCTGTAAACTTATTCTAAGTTTATCATACCTAATTCAATTTTAAACTTATTGAATTTAGTTTCTTCTAAAGGCTTAGTATACATGTCAGCTAGTTGATTATCTGTATTAACATACTCCAGTGAAATATCTTCTTTTTCTACATGTTCCCTTAGAAAATTGTATTTTATTTCAATGTGTTTAGTTCTACTATGGGAAACAGGATTGTTTGCAATAGATATAGCACTAGTAGAATCACAAAATAGTGGTGTTCTACTTACCTGAATACCATAATCCTCAAGCTGATGTTGTATCCATAGAAGTTGAGCACAACAACTTCCTGCAGCCACATACTCTGATTCTGCTGTGGAGATAGCCACACTTGTTTGCTTCTTGCTACTCCATGAAATCAGTCTTCCACCTAGGAATTGACAGGTACCAGTTGTACTTTTCCTATCTTCTTTGCAGTCTGCAAAATCTGCATCTGAATAACCTATCAGTTCAAAGTCTCCATTCCTAGGGTACCAAAGGCCTAGATAAGGAGTGCCCTTAAGATATCTCAGTATCCTTTTGACTGCTGTCAAATGAGACTCTTTAGGGCAAGCTTGGTACCTAGCACAGACACATGTAGCATACATGATATCTGGTCTACTTGCAGTCAAATAGAGTAGGGAGCCAACTATCCCTCTATACAAAGTCTCATCTACAGGTTTCCCTGCATCATCTTTGCTAAGAGACATACTTGACCCCATAGGAGTTTTCATGGTACTGGATGAATCCATACCATACTTCCTTATCAGTTCTAGGGTGAACTTAGACTGTCATATGGATAAACCATTCTCAGTCTGTCTAACTTGGAGACCCAAGAAGAACTTTAGTTTCCTCATACTGCTCATCTCAAATTGTCCTTGCATAAGTTTTGCAAACTTTTTGCAAAGACTACTTTCAGTAGACCCAAATATGATGTCATCTACATATATTTGGACTAGTATGATCTTGCCTCTCGATTCCCTAAGAAATAGAGTCTTGTCTATTTTCCCCCTTGTGAATTTATTCTCAATGAGGAAAGTAGACAGGGTTTCATACCAAGCCCTAGGGGCTTGTTTTAACCCATACAAAGCCTTCCTAAGTCTATAGACATAATTAGGTTGAGTTGAATCAACAAAACCTGATGGCTGTTCCACATAGACCTCTTCCTTCAGATTACCATTCAGAAAGGCTGACTTAACATCCATTTGGTAAACTTTAAATCCTTGATAGGTTGCATAGGCCAAGAACATTCTTATTGCCTCCAGTCTGGCTACTGGAGCAAAGGTTTGATCAAAGTCAATACCTTCTTCTTGCCTATATCCCTTAGCAATCAGTCTTGCTTTCTTCTTAATAATCACTCCATGTTCATCCATCTTGTTCCTAAAGATCCACTTGGTTCCAATTATGTTGTGGTCTTTTGGTTTAGGAACAAGTTCACAGACTTTACATCTCTTGAACTGATTCAGCTCCTCTTGCATTGCCTCAATCCAATGAGGGTCTAGGATGGCTTCTTCAAATTTCTTTGGCTCTACTTGGGATAGAAAACTGGAGTAGAGTACTGCACTCAGATTTCTGCTCCTTGTTTGTACCCCTTGTCTTAGATCACCAATAATTTGATCTGCTGGATGATCTCTTAGATGTTTATTAGCTGGTGGCAGCCTGGCTTCAGGTTGAACTCCTTCAACTTCTTCAACTTGCTGCACTCCATGATCTTCTTCTACATCAGGTGCATGTAGTACTCCCCCTGGACAACAGCCACTATCTTCAACTTGGTGTCTTGCAGTAGGTCCTTCTTCTATAGTGAGCTTGTCCATCTTCTCAGTCACACCTGTGGAGCTGCAAATACTACTAGACAATTCATTATTAATAAGTCTAGCTTTAACAAATACTACATGTACTGATTCTTCGACAACTTGAGTAGTCAAGTTGTAGACCCTATAAGCCTTACTATTGTTGCTGTACCCAACAAATATCCCCTCTTGGGATTTGGCAGCAAACTTGGTTAAGTAAGACTTACCATTGTTAAGTATATAGCATTTACAACCAAAGATCCTGAAATAGGATAGGTTTGGTTTTCTACCTTTCACAATCTCATAGGGGGTCTTATTGTGGCTCTTAGTAATGGTAGCCCTATTAATTACATGGCATGCAGTATTAACTGCCTCAGCCCAGAAATATTCTGCGAGAGATGTGTCATTTAATAGGGTTCTACCAGCCTCAATCAAGGTTCTATTCTTCCTTTCAGCAATGTCATTTTGCTGAGGTGTTCTTGGTGAAGAAAATTCCTGAAATATCCCAAATTCTTCACATAGTTTTGTCATACTATCAGACTGGAATTCAGTACCATGGTCACTTCTTACTTTGACCACTGTACTGTCTAACTCATTCTGAATTTGTTTGACAAAACTATAGAAGATAGTAGGTGTTTCAGATTTCTGTCTAAGGAAGAACACCCAGGAAAACCTTGAGTAGTCATCTACAACTACAAATATGTAGACCTTCCTACCTAGGCTGTGAACTGGCATAGGACCAATAAGATCCATATGCAAGAGGTATAAGCACCTCACAGCATCTTTGTTTTCAATGCTATTAAAGGTGGATCTAGTCTGCTTGCCCTTTTGACAAGCTGAGCATATTCCATCTTTAATACACTTAACTTGAGGACCATTCCTCACTAACTCTTTGCTATAGAGTTGGCCAAATGTCTTGTAGTTAAGATGGGCTAGCCTCTTGTGCCATTTGACACAATGAGAGACTTTCTCATCAGCTACAAGACACACTGGAGAAGCATTGTTCTCACACATAATGTCTAGACAATAGACATTTCTTTTTCTGTAACCAGTCAAAATGATCTCTTGATCATTTGATCTCCTGATATGACAACCATCTTTGACAAATGAGATGTCATATCCTAAATCACTCAGTTGACTTATACTAATAAGGTTATGTTTCAAACCTTTAACATAAGCCACTTGAGTAATAGTTATATGGGTGCTAGAAATGTTACCAAAACCCTTGATAATTCCTTTTTCAGAACCACCAAAGGTGACTTTAGGACCATCCTTGATAGGTGTGTAGTCCTTTAGCAATCCCCTAGTTCCAGTCATGTGCCTGGAACATCCACTGTCCAAGTACCATATTGGGGCATGGCCACTTGGAATTACCTGCAAAACAGATTAGTTGACCTTAGAACCCAAAGAATTCTTGGGTCCTTGGTGCTGGTTAGTTTGCCTCTTAATAACGCTACCTGCAGATCTTCCAACGGGCAGTTTGCTACTCACTTTGGCACTTGAATTGTGCCAACAGTCCATGACAAAGTGGCCCACCTTGCCACAGCACCAGCACTCAAATCTATTGTACCTTTGCTTAGGTACAACCCTGGTTGTTCTATCTACAACAGGCTTGTTGAGTACTGGGGCTTTGCCCTTAGACTTGGACTTTACAGTCCTAGCAGGTTGTGTAAACCCTAATCCAGTTTTACCCTTGTGAGGTATAAACTCATCTATCAGAGGTAGAACTGATTTTGGTTTAGAGAACCTTGCTACTATATCTCTCTCCTTCTGAAGACTAATCTCCAGATTTCTGATTTGATCATTCTTAAATGTTAGAGTCCCCATCTGAATTACAGTTATGTTCTTCAGTCTGGCTATTTCATTATGTTTTTGATCAATCAACTTCTCAAAATCAGTTGCAGCCTCTTTGAGACTAGCAATCTCCTTTGCCTGACTCTTAGCCAAGGATTTGCTTTTCTTAAAAGCTTGCAACAATACTCTATATTCATCAATCAACTGATGAATATCTTCTTCAGATTCAGATCCACTGGCATCACTTGATGCTGATGTAACTGAATCTGAACTAGCACTAGAAATTGAACTTAAAGAACAATTTTGTACCTTACTTGGTCCAGGCTGATCCTAGATTTTGTCACCTTCTGACAATGCCATCAGTCCTTGGCACTGATTGTCCTCTTGCTCATATATAAAGTTTATTAGCTGGATGAACTCCTCTTCCTCTTCTTCAGCAAACAGTCCTATGTAAGCTTCAGCTTCTGACTCAGTTTCTGAAGAAGACATGTCTGACAGGCCTTTGTCCTTCTTGGCAACAAAGGACCTTTCCTTCTTGCCATTGAATTGAGTCTTTTTCTTATCTGTTGACTCTTTCCTTTTCTCTGGACAGTCTGCAACAACATGTCCTTGTCTGTTACAGCAATAGCAAACAATTTTTGATAAAGTTGCTTTGCTTGACTTGGTCTTTCTCCTGTCTTTCTTTGATGACTTCTTGTTCTGATAATAGTCATCTTTTCTCTATGAAGTGGATGGCTTTGACCTCCACTGTTTCTTCTTTAGAAATTTCTGAAAGTGTCTTGTGAAGGCTGCAAAATCCTCATCACTCTCACTGCTTTCAGAATCCTTGCATTCTGTCTCATCTGACTCAGTTCCAGCAACCCTTGGAGGTGGAGATGGAAGACTTACTTTTGTATTTCCTGGTGGCTTCTGTCTTGAATGCCACTGTCCTTTCTTTATGCTCACTTCTTGTAGTCTTCTCCTCTTCTTTCCTCACCATCAACTGCATCTCATAGGATAGCAGTTTTCCAAACAATGTTGGAGGAGGGATATCTGCTAACTTGGCCATTTCCCTTATGACACAGATCTTGGTGTCCCAGTCCTTTGTTAGGGATCTCAAGAACTTATCATTCAGCTCATAGTTGCTGAATTCTCTTCCATAAGACATCAACTCATTGACAATCCTATAGAATTTCTTATAGCATTCTGTTATGCTATCAGACCTGCCTTGCCTGAAACTTTCATATTCCTGGTTTAACAAAGACTTTCTGTCCTGCCTAACTTCGTCAGAACCCTCCATATACACTATCAAAGTATCTCACATCTCCTTAGATGTCTTACAGTGTATCAAGTTCTGAAATGTAGCATCATCTATGACACTCACAATGATATTCTGAGCCCTTTTGTCCATGGTGGCCAGAATAATCTCTTCTTTTGTCATTTCAGAAAAGTCCTTAGGTGTTCTCTGATTTGCATCCAGGACTGAAACCTTCATAGGCACATATGACCCTTCTTTAACTGTGATATATATTCTAGGGTCTGAGGCTTTCATAAACAGTCTCACCCTTTCTTTCCAGATGCCAAAAATCTCTTTTCTGCAAATGGGCAATTTCATGGATCCAAGTTCCTTATGATTCTCTGTTGAACCCATTTTCTTGATTTTCTTGATTCTGCACTTTACTTATACTGAATCTGCCAACAGGATCTACTCAGACAGTTATGTCCCTTTTTGAGTAACCTGGCTCTGATACCACTTGAAAGAAATTGTACCCTAATCACCTAGAGGGGGGGGGGGGGGTGAATAGGTGACTAAATCTTTTTTAAACTTTTAGGCAGATTGCAGACAATATCACAGATTTATAATTACTTCTTCACAACAAACAATTAGCAATCACATAATAAACATGCACACAGTGAACACACAGATTTATATTGGTTCCCCAAGGTTTGGGTACATCCACTTTCCCCCTTTGCCTATCTAGTAGTGTACTAGATTAGGCCAAACTCCTCCACTATATCTCAGATCCACAGATCTTACACTCAGAACCCCAAATGGTTCCTACAGCTCAGGCCCAAGGCCCTACAACTCAGTCTTCTCCAAAGACCTACACTCAGCCACAAGGCCTACACTCAGCCACAACAGGCCTACACTCAGAGAAATAGATATCCTACACTCAGGCCCTACCACTCAGCCTTTATAATTACAGGCTTACAACTAAGATCCCTAAGGATCCTACAAGATATTAAGAATACAAAGTCTATATACCTACAACTCTGAATAGAGAGAAGAGTTGACAGGTTCTTGATGAGTTCTTGGAAGAACTCTGCTGAGATCAACCTCACTTGGCTTTCTTCAAAGCTTCTTGAATGTAGAACACAATAGGGTTGATACTCTCTGCAGCTGATCTTCAATCACTGCAACTTAAGATTCAGAACTAGGTCTGAACCCTTCTTTACAGCCTGGTTCCAACAGCTGTCTTCTTGGAAGGAGCTCTCTCTCTCTCTCCAACTTCTTAGATCTTCACTTGAATTGGTTCTTCAATGAATAGGTAGATCTTGTGTGAATCACTTTGATGTGTTGATCTATGTTTCTAATTTTTTTCTGTTGACAGAATAGGCCTTTATATAGGCCTTCTTCATGGTGACCGACTGATCTGGTTCCTAACAGCTTTCTGACAACTCTGACAGTTGTAGTAGACCGACTGGAATGGCAGCTGTCATGTCATCCAGTCACTTCTTGAAATATCTGTAACTGTCTGAAAGTGTCGAGACAGTCTTTCTTTAAGTGTCGACACTTATAGACTAAGTGTCGACACAAGTAGACTAAGTGTCGACACTAGCCTTCAAGGTGTCGACACAACTCCTTGTGTTGTAGAAATTTCTTCTCGACACTGCTTCTTCATCATGTGTCGACACTGATATTGTGTGTCAACACAACTCCTTATTCTTCAGTACTTAGTTGATTTCTTGTAAGTGTC
Source organism: Platanthera guangdongensis (assembly GCA_039583875.1). Lineage (NCBI taxonomy): Eukaryota > Viridiplantae > Streptophyta > Magnoliopsida > Asparagales > Orchidaceae > Platanthera > Platanthera guangdongensis. Next base: position 65,890,059 of record CM077164.1, read on the forward strand.
GACACAACTCTTTTGTGTCGACACAACTTCTTGTGTTGAACTTGTTAAGTGTCGACACATCTTCTTGGTGTCGACACATGTATTTAGTGTTAATACTTTTGCTGAGTGTCGACACTGCTCCTTGTGTCGACACATTATTCTTTTGTTGAGACTTTGGCTGAGTGTCGACACGTCTCCTTTGTGTCGACACTTGTACTTAGAATTTATTGAACTTTGCTGAGTGTCGACACAGCCTCCTAGTGTCGACACTTTCTTCTTGTATTGAGTCTTCTGCTGAGTGTCGACACATTCTTTATTATGTCGACACTTTCTTCATGTGTTGAGTCTTCTGTTGAGTGTCGACACATTCTTTATTATGTCGACACTTTCTTCATGTGTTGAGTCTTCTGCTGTGTGTCGACACATACTTCATTATGTCGACACTTATACTTAGACTCTGCTGACTTTTGCTGAGTGTCGACACAGCCTCCAAGTGTCGACACTTTCTGATGTAGACAAAGTTCCTCTAGGTGTCGACACTGCTGCTAAGTGTCGACACAGCTTCACTGGACTTTTCTTCATTGAGTGTCGACACATCTCCTTTATGTCGACACTTTCCTCCTGGTGTCGACTCTGCATCCCTGGTGTCGACACAATTACTCCAAGTGTCGACACTGCTTCTCTGGATGTCGACACAAGTCTTCTTAAGTGTCGACACTTTCCTTCTGGGTTTCGACACATGGACTTAGAAACTTTTCAGCTTTCCCTGTAAATACTTGACCTGCACAACTAAACTCAAAACACATCAAATACATTTTGATGTATATCATTGAGTAGGGTGAGGCTTTTTCAAATCAGGTACATTTAATACCAATGTACCCAACACTCCACCACCGTCCTGGAACCTTGCTTCAACTGCAAGAAGCGGTCCTCCAGCTCGTCTCGGGCTGACTGCGGAACAAAATGCTCCAACAGCATGAGCCTGAACTCCTCCCACGTCACCTCGGCTGAAAGTGCAGTTAGATCTGATATACTCTAGAGGGGGGTGAATAGAGTATATGGTGCTTTGAAACTTTTTACAACAATTGTTGTAATAAGAGTGAGCAGGGAAGCAGTAATAAAACTAATCACAGCACTAAGTTAAACAAAAGCTAATCACAAAAAAATCAAGGCCAGAAACAAACATAAAAACAAGCAAAACCAGAAGACACAAGGAAATATAGTGGTTCCCCTAAACTTGGGTACATCCACTCTTCTACCACCCTAGGTAGGAATCCACTACAGGATGAGTTGATCAGGTGTCCTGGGCACCAATGAGCTTTTGATAAGGTGCTCAAAAACAAAAGCAGATTTTTTGATCAGGTGTCTTGCCACCAATGAGCTTTTGACAAGGTGCTCAAAAACCAAGCTCAAACTTTTGAAGGGAGTTTGAAAAACCCTTTATAGAGAGGGGGTGAGAGAGTGATGGAAGTCTTCTCTTTCTCAAAAAACTGAGAAGACTATGTGGATTGTTGATGTCAAAGCTCCCCCTGAATCCTTGAGATCTTCAGGAAGAAAAGCTTTGCTGAGGGTGATAGGCCTTCAAAGATTGAACTCCAGCAATAGATGATTTCAGCAATGACTGAAATGTTGAATGTCTGGAGTCTGAAATATGTTGGCCTTGAACACTTTGAAACTAAAGAGATCTGAAGATTTCTGAAAAGATTGATCTCCTTGGATGAGTGTTCTTGAGAATTCTTTGAGACAGTATATTTTTGAATGTATCTCTGTAATATGTGTGTCTCTCTCTGTATTCTATTAGAGACTCAAAAATTCTATCTTTTATTCTCTGGTACAGAATAGAATAACATTCTCTATCAAGTATAGCTGTTAGCCTGCATTAATTGCATCCTTAATTGCAAAATCTCTTCTGGAGGAAAGTCCATAGAAATATTCCTTGAAACTTGGTCCAGAAATGAATGAAAACGGCTAGGAAATCTCTGAATTAATTGCAGAATAACTCCTTAACTGATTTGAAATTGAATCTAGAAACATCCTTGAAGTTATCTGAAATCATCGAACTGAGCTCTGCTATCGTCGAGCTGAGCTAAGCGATCTGGAAATATACAGCAGCAAAATATCGTCGATCTGAGCTCAAAGATCGTCGAACTGAGCTTAGAGATAAAGATCCAAAGCAGAGTCAAAATCGTCGACCTGAGCTCACCGATCGTCGAATGGAGTTCGACGATATAATGAGGTTGAGCTCAGCGATCGTTGAATGGAGTTCGACGATCTGTCGAAGTTGAGCTAGACGATCGTCGATCGAAGTTCGACGAATCGTCGTGCTGAGCTCGAAGATATGACTTAGTCTCCAAATAGAAAATCTTGGTCTTCAGGGCAGCTTCCAAACCTAGACTTCTAACCCTTAGACTCAATTCTAATTGACCTATTGAGCTATACAGGAGGTCAAGCATTGATTCCTAGAGACATAGTGATCCTGACCCAAATTAGTAATAGGGTGTTCCAACAATCTCCCCCTATTTGGGTTAGGATTACTATTTACAGACTTTGGAAAAAGTTAAATAACAACATACAATCAGCAAAACAGAAAAAACAACAGCTACACATAGCAGAACCACAGAAATATATAGCATCCAGATAGTCAGAAATCAGAGAATGTCACCTTACAATATCATTTCTTTTCCTTGCCCTTAACAAGTTTAATCTCTCTGTTAGGATTGAGGGCTTATTTGTTTGATCTAGTATCATCTGCTGCACCCAAATATGTTTGCTTTTTAGGCCTGGGAACTACAACTTCAGGATGTAATTCCATATACCTATCAGAATCAAAGAATTTACTTGATGCATATCTCTCTAGTGATAACTTCTCAATTGAAGTTATCTAGTCCCCTAGTTTTACATAATCGTTGTGATAAATGAGAAGAAATGACTTAAATTAGTATAAATGTCCATAAATTAATAGTCATTTTATTCACGCTTAATTAACATATTTTGCTTATGTTTTTCTTATTAGAAATGACGTAGAAATCGAACCGGCAAATTAAGTGCAGGAATTGTATTTTGGTTGTGCAGTTGTTACAGAAACCTGTTGCAGTTGTTGTAACAAGTCTGGGCGTTTTTAAAATTCGAATTTCGAATTTTGCGCCAAAACTAAATATGGAAGGAGGCATCTATTGGAAAGGGGCTGCTCGTTTTTAACAGGGGATTTTCATTCCTAAAGACACACGAAAAATTAGAGAGAGAGATTGGAGGCCATCATCTTGGAGAAGGAGAAGAACGGCTAGGGTTTGAAGGCATCGGAGGAGAAAGAAGGCTTTGGAAGGAGATCTAATCACAACTCCTGCACTTTTAACCTCTTTAATCATGTCTAGTAAGATCTATCTTGTTGGGTTCTCCATTTCCATTATGAACTAATTTCATAAGTCTTGTATGTGAGAGTAACTTGTGGTGTTGTTATGTTTTGATGTTAACTTCCCTCTATGAATGGTTGAAAACTATTTTTCTTGGATCTATATTTATTTCATGGAATGTTTGGAGTAAGTGTTCTTCTTCTAGATTGCGTAACAAGATTCGAGAGAGGAGTTACGTTGTTTAGAGTTGAATCCTCTATTTTGTGCAGCGAGATTCGAGAGAGGAGTCGTACAAATCTTTAACCAAAATTCCACTATCATACTTCGTCGCGAGATTTGAGAGAGGAGTGACAAAAGTGCAATATAGATTATGAGATAGTGTTGGAAAGAAAGAGATTTCATTTCTCGCTAGCGAACTTGAGTTGTGTGTGTATGATATTCTCATTTCATCTAAGTTAGAGATAACTAGGGAAATTAGGGTAATGGATTTCGGAGATCGAGAGATAAAGAAATCTACTTTCAACTCATCGCAGGATAGTAATTAAGCGTTCATGAGGGTTTATTCTAAAGACTCATCACAACAAACAAGTGAAATCACATACGAGACTATTTCTCCAATTTGATAAAGGTCTCTTAAGTAAGTGTTAATTAGTTTTAATTTTGTTAGTTTAAGTTTTTTTATTATAAAATTAACCCACTAAAGAAAAAGTATCCCACTTGGATTCACGGAACGGGTAAGGCTAGTAATTACAAGCACTAACGTTGCACTTCCTCTAGGAACGATAACTCAACTCATCATTTTATTACTTGATTCGACACGTGCACTTGCGTGATTACGTAGATCCATTTTGGCCGTATCAAGTTTTTGGCGCCGTTGCCGAGGAAGCGCAACTGGTTTAGTGTTTTATTTCTCGTAATATTAGTTAAACCTTAGTAGTTGGAGATCAAGTATTTTTGTTTTTAATTGTTTTTCTTGTCTTAGCACTTATTTCGAAGCTTTGTGGTGTATGTCAAGGTATAGAAACCCAGAATTATTGCCACTAAACTTAGAAATAGAGCGCACCTGTAGACAAAATCGAAGAAACCATAGAACGGAAAACATTGATCATCCTGAGATGGATAATAACGGACAACAAGTTATCGATGACATAGAGGGTCACGTGAACCATAACGGGCAAGCGAATCCAAATAATCAACATGTACCGCCTCGAATGACCTGTAGGGATTACAACACACCTTTTAGGGGAGGTTTGCACACGAGTATTGCCCGACCACCTATAGAAGCTAATAATTTCAAGATGGACCCTTTCATTATGCAACAAGTTCAACTAAATAGATTTGGGGTCTTAACCATGAAGATGCAAACTCTCATTTTAAAACCTTCTTAACAATATGCGACATGTTTAAGGCAAATGGTGTGTCCGCAGACGCAATTCAATTAAGAGCATTCCCTTTTTTCCTTAGAAGGTCGAGCAAGGGATTGGTTGGACTCTTTACCCGATGATGCTATCACCACATGGGCCCAATTAGAGGATAAATTTTTAAATAAGTATTTTCCACCTTCTAAGACGGCTAAGCTGATTAGAGATATCACTACATTTATGCAACATCATGGGGAGACTCTTTACGACGCATGAGAGCGTTTTAAGGAGCTGTTAAGAAAATTTCCACACCATGGATTAGCACAACACCAACAAGTATCCACATTTTACAACGGGTTGCAAACCACAACCATGATTCTAGTAGATGGAGCCGCGGGAGGTTCCCTAATGAAAAAATATCCGGAAGATGCGTATACCATTTTAGAAGATTTAACGTCTAATAATTATCAAGCATATGAAAGACAAGCAATAAGTAATCCAGCAGGGGTGCACCATGTAGATCAAATCACATCCTTAGCCGCCGAAATGACATCACAATTCAACTTGATTAACAAGAGGCTAGATTCATTATCTAATCCTGCGCCTAGTGCACCACTAACGGTGGAACAATTAAATCTATTAACGGAGGAAGCCAATTATATAGGAGGACAACAGAGGCAAATTCCACCGGGATTTGCTAATCATTATCACCCCGAGTGGCGACATCACCCTAATTTCTCTTGGAGAAATAATCAAGGAGTGAACCAATCGCCGGGATTTCATCAAAATCTGAATCCCACCCTAGGGAATCCTCAAAACAATCCTAGGAAGTTAACTGATGAAGTTATTGTGGGGATGTTCCAAAAGAATGAGTCTAGGATTGGAGGGATCGAGTCATCTCTAAGATCTTTAGAGACCACATTGGGGCAATTAGCAACCACGTTAAGCAAAAGGCCGATTGGATCATTACCTTCGGATACCATGCCTAACCCAACAAGAGAGGAACCTCCTAATCATTGTAATGCAATCGCTTTAAGGAGTGGGGTGGAAATTCAAAGTGGAGATGGGTTGTTAGAAAAAGTTAGAGATGACGAGAGGAAGGAACAAGGAAATGAAACTAGGGGGATGCAAGAAGAAGAGCCCGTAGAAGTTAAGGAACCGGAGATAGTTGAAGTCCAACCACTAAATAATAAAAAGAAAGAAATCATCTATCCTCCACCTCCCTTCCCATCTAGATTAGCGAAGACAAAGCTCGATAAGCAATTCCAAAAGTTTATGGAAATCTTTAAGAAATTAACTATAAATATTCCGTTTGCTGAGGCTCTTGAACAGATGCCTAGTTATGTCAAGTTTATGAAAGACATCTTATCCAAGAAGAGGAAATTCGTTAAGAGGGAGATAGTCGCCCTAACGGAAAAATGTAGTGCAATATTACAAAAGAAACTACCTCAAAAATTAAAAGATCCAGGTAGCTTTACAATACCATGTTTGATAGGAACGACATTTTCAGGGAGAGCATTGTGTGACTTGGGAGCTAGCATAAATCTGATGCCCTTATCTATTTACAAAAAATTAGGCCTGGGAGAGATTACACCAACATCTCTTACTCTACAGTTGGCCGATAGGTCTTTAGCTTTTCCTAAGGGAATTGTTGAGGATGTACTGGTTAAGGTGGATAAATTCATCTTTTCAGCCGATTTTGTGGTGCTAGATATGGATGAGGATAAGGAAGTTCCTATTATTCTAGGAAGACCATTTTTAGCCACAGGACGCACCCTTATAGATGTACAAAAGGGAGAGCTAACAATGAGAGTCAACGAAGAGGAGGTAACCTTCAATATCCTTAAGGCCATGAAATTCCCTGAAGTTAGAGAAGAATGCTATTTAATTAAAGAGGTTGAGGTGCCCTCTAGGTTGATACACGAGGAAGAAGATTTTGATCATAGATTGTTAGACATCTTAGTTAACGATGAGGGTGAAGAAGATAAAGTAATGGAAGAAGTTGTTCACATACTCAATACATGTGAAGGGTTGCCACCATATAAGAGTTTGGAAGTGATAACTAGGACAAGCGAACCAAGAATGATAAAACCTTCTATCGTTGAACCACCTAAGTTGGAATTAAAACCACTACCTGAACACCTTAAGTATGTGTTTCTAGAGAAAGATAACACCCTTCCGGTCATAATCAATGCATCATTAAGAATGGAAGAGGAGTTCAAATTAATTGAGTTACTAAGGGAGTTTAAGGAAGCGATTGGTTGGACTCTTGCCGACATCAAAGGGATTAGCCCATCCATTTGTATGCACAAAATTCTATTGGAAGATGGGGAGAAGGGATCCATCGAACATCAACGAAGGCTTAGTCCTCCAATGAAGGAGGTGGTGATGAAGGAAATCATTAAGTGGCTGGACGCGGGCATTATTTATCCTATTTCAGATAGCAAGTGGGTAAGCCCGGTGCATTGCGTACCAAAGAAGGGAGGGATAACACTTATTAAGAATGAAAATAATGAACTTATACCTACTAGGGCTGTCACGGGATGGAGGATATGTATTGATTATCGAAAATTGAACAAGGTGACTAGAAAAGATCATTTTCCGTTACCATTCCTTGACCAGGTCTTAGATAGATTGGCAGGTGGCCAGTATTTTTTCTTCTTGGACGGATATTCAGGATACAACCAGCTTATGGTTGCACCAGAAGATCAAGAGAAGACAACATTTACATGCCCCTTTGGTACATTTGCATTTAGGAGACTACCATTTGGATTATGCAACGCTCCCGCCACATTTCAGCGTTGTATCCTGGCAATACTATCCGACCTCATCGCTCGAGGCATTGATCCGACAGAGTATGGATCCGATAGATTGGCGTTGTATTCTGGCAATACTATCCGACCTCATCGCTCCCGCCACAATTCGAGGTATTGGCCCGCTGTGTTGAGACTAACTTAGTACTGAACTGGGAAAAGTGCCATTTTATGGTACGTGAGGGCATTGTATTAGGACATAAGGTATCGAGTCAAGGACTAGAAGTGGATCGAGCAAAGATAGAAGTGATAGAAAAACTTTCTCCGCCAACGAATGTCAAGGGCATTCGTAGTTTCCTCGGTCATGCCGGATTCTATAGGCGGTTCATTAGAGATTTTTCAAAAATCACAAAGCCTTTATGCAATTTACTCGAGAAAGATACACCTTTTATTTTCAATAATGAGTGCTTAGAAGCATTTCAAATGTTAAAAGAAAAATTAATCTCGGCACCCATTGTCAAGGCACCCGATTTCTCATTACCCTTCGTTCTCATGTGCGATGCGAGCAACTATGCGGTGGGAGCCGTGTTGGGGCAAATACACGACAAGGTTTTCCACACCATTCATTATGCTAGTAAGACTCTTATTAACGCCCAAGTGAACTACACAACTACAGAAAAGGAACTCCTAGCGGTGGTTTTTGCGTTCGACAAATTCCGCGCTTATCTGATTAGTTCTTCAGTCATAGTTTACACGGACCACGCGGCAATCCGATATCTAGTGGAGAAAAAGGAGGCTAAACCTAGGCTTATTAGATGGGTTCTACTCCTCCAAGAGTTTGATTTTGAGATCAAGGATCGTAAGGGGGCAGAAAACCCGATTGCCGACCACTTATCGAGATTAGAGAATGGGTGTGAGAAAGACGTACACGTTGAGATTAAGGAAACTTTCCCAGATGAGAGTTTACTTGCAGTCACAGAAGGGAGTATCCCATGGTATGCTGATTTCGTTAACTATATAGTTAGCAAAGTTTTTCCACCGGATTTTAGCTACCAACAAAGGAAGCGATTCCTTCATCAGGTGAAGTTTTACCTATGGGATGATCCGTATCTATTTAAAATTTGTGCTGATCAAATTATTCGTAGGTGTGTGCCCGAGATGGAAGTTCATAGTATTCTAGAAAAGTGTCATGCATCACCCTATGGAGGACACCATAAGGGAGACCGGACAGCGAGGAAGGTTTTAGAGTCAGGATTCTATTGGCCCACCTTATTCAAGGACTCTCATCACTTTGTAGGACAGTGTGACCGTTGTCAACGGGTTGGAAATCTTCAGCGGGGAGCAAGCATGCCCATGAATGGAATCCTTGAAGTAGAAGTCTTTGATGTATGGGGGATTGATTTTATGGGCCCCTTTGTCAACTCCGATGGAAATTTATATATTTTGCTAGCAGTAGACTATGCGTCGAAGTGGATAGAGGTGATAGCTACCCAAAGGAATGATGCCAAGGTGGTGCTGAAATTTCTAAGGTCTAACATCTTCACTAGATCTTTCTGTCTCTGTTCAGACATAGTTGAAATGTTGGAAGAATCTTTTCCTTGCTCTCTAGCCTTTTTAATCTGATCCAGTGCAGCTAGTTCTTTTAATCTGGCAGTCTAAGCAGCTGGATTATTCTCAGGATCCTCAAAAGGCACAGGTGGCTCATATCTGTTAGAGGGATTGTCTTGAGAAGGCCTGGCAGACACAGTTTCTTTCAGCTTATAAGGGAAAGGAGGAGATGTTGTATCAGATGAAATTTGTCCTCTCCTAGAATATGGGTGTTGCCTGGAGTAACCTTTGGAGTAGACTTGGATATCCCTTTGATTTCCTCTGTATCCTCCTCTCCTTGATTGAGATCCCCTGGATTGGCTTCCCCTATTGTAAGATCTGGCATGAGGCTGATAGGGGGCCTGACTTCTAGCTGGGGGTTGAGCTGTAGAGCTTCCACCTACACCTGCATCAGGAGGAGGTGGTGGAGGAGGATGAGAGTGTTGAAATTGAGAGGAGCCCTTCTCATATTTTCTTTTCTTCTTCATTGCCTTCAGCTGATTCTTGGAGTACTGCATCCAGTGCTCAGTAATAGGGCAGTCATGTAGAATGTAATATGGGATATCATTGTTATCCTTAACCTTGGCAGGAGGTACCCTTTTCATGGCTTTGCTCCTTGCCTTCCTTTTCCTAGCAATGGTAGCAGAAGAGTCATCAGAGTCTGTTCTAAATTCATCACTTTCAGAACTCTGGTCATCATAGAGAGCATCAATTTTCTTCATTAAGTCCTTCTTGAGCTGTACAGAAGCAGATGAGGCAGAGGTTGTAGCAGCAGGTGTTGAAGTAGTAACAACAGAAATGACAGCAGCAGATGTAGTAGAAGCAGTAACAACAACAGCAGCAACAGTAGGCTCTAGAGAGGTGGCAGCAGCAACAACTTCACTAACAGCAACAACAACAGAAGGAATATCATCAGAAACTACAGAAGGCTCAAATTCAGATGCCTCTGATATAAGAGTATCCTTGGAAATAGGCTCAACAGCAATGACAGAAGTTTCAGCAGCAGTATCAACATTTGCAGCAGCAGTATCAACATTTTCAGCAGCAGCATACACTGAATTTACAAAGGAGGTTATAATGCTTGGGTCACAGCAAGAAAATGGCACAAGGGCCTTGGATAGATCCTCTGGAGGCTGGACAGCATTGACCACTGGCAGACAGCTGAAGTAAGCATAATCAAAAGTTGAAAGCAAAGACCTGAGGTCTATTGCAAGGATTGTAGCAGGAGGACTTTGTGCTTGAGGCACAACAATAGCAGCAAGAGGAGGAGCTGAAGTAGCAGCAAAGACAGCAGCAGCAGCATCAGACAGGCTCACAGAAGCAGTCACAGAAACAGCAGCAGCAACAGCAGCAGCATGAAGACTCACTTCATATGGCATCTCCCCCTGCTAGATTCAGACAAGTGTGGATCAAGGCACACTGCTGTAGGAGCTGCCTGAGGGAAGAGGGAAGAGAGCCTGGCAGAGAGAGCTGCCACTGACAGGTGTAGTGGAGCCAAGGAGGTCTCCAACAGCAGAGAGAGCCTGGGGGCAAGCAACTCATACAGCCTGTCAGCAAGGGCTGGGAGGTCTACTTGCTCAAGGGCTGGAGCAGAGGTAGAAGATATAGGAGCAGCTGATGGTGAGGGTAGTGGAGAGCTGGTGAATGGTGGAAGGGATGGCTGAGGTGTTGGTAAGGTGGATATGGAGGATAGGGGAATGGAGATAGATGGGGTGAATGTTGGTTGGTCTATGATTTGGTGTAGAAGGTCTTGAAAGGAAGTGGAGGATAAGGGTAGCTCAGGAGGAGATGATGGGGAATCATCCATAAAGGAATCATCAATTAGGGTGAAGGATGGAATGGAGGGTGATGATGTGATATCTGGTGGAGGGTAGGAGAATAATGAGTGGAAATGTTCTTCTGGTGGTGGAAGATTAGGTACTGGAGATGGTGTTGATGTTGGAGATGGGACGGATATGATGATGGTGGAGGGAGCTGGAATGGTAGATGGTATGAGAAGGGATGGAATTGGAGGAGGAGGAGGAGAGGCAACAACAACAGGCAGGTCATCTGCAGGGGCAGAGACCAGTGGAGGAGTGACTCTTAGAGTCCTTGTGCCTGAAGGAGTACTGGAGGAGGGTCTACTGGGCTTGCTAATTTGTCTGTCCCACTTTCCAAAGAGGGCACAAGATAGTCTCTTGGAGGCATTTATATGAATTCCAGAGGAGACCAGCAAGGCAGGGCACCTGTGCTGCAGAAACACTCCAATGATCCTCCCAAAGTTAACAAAACCTTTTTGATTTTCTTTTTGATGAGGTCAAAGAAAACTTCTCCCCAATTCAGATTCTTCTTGTCTATAAGAGCTCCCATGAGCCAGAGCTGATACCTTGAAATTGTATCATGGGCAGAGTGCTTAGCCAGTAGCACTTTCCCAACAACATCTGCCATAAATCTATATTCTACAGACAGGTTCCTTTTGAAGAGCTTGCTAGGGTTGCCCTCTGAATGACCCATTCTGGCAAGCAGTTCAGAATACTCGTCTCCAGATAAGTCAGCAGTATCTTCTCCATTTCTCAACTCAAAAACTTCTGTTAAAATTACTGGGGTTAAGGGTACCTGAGTTCCAGATATAGACCCAACAATGGTGGAGTTATCTTGATTGTGGGCAGTATAAATCCATTCCTTTATCTCATGAGAAGCCAGCTTTATCCTTGTGGTCATTATTGCTGTCAGATTCTGGTCTTTGAACAATCCCAATATATCTTGAAAAACTTGGTCAGTTGTGCTGAATGATTCCATGTCGATGTCAAAACCAGCATCAAACTTCATAGTAGCAAGAACAGCAACTGACACAGCCATGGGTACCTGCAAAATTTCAACAAACAAAACGACCAAGTGTAGAACTGTTTGGAGGGAAAGAAAGTTCTTGCAGAGAAATCGAAAGCGCAAAAGAGAACGACGGCGAAAAATGAGTTTTATATTAGGGTTCGACGCAGAATTGGAAAGATCGTTGAACTCAGTTCGACGATCGAGGCTACTAAAGGAATCTGAAGAGTCTTCAACATCGTCGATCTCCGTTTGACGATATTGGAGAGCGTCGAGCTCCGTTCGACGATCGTTCAGAGAACAAAATCGTCGAGCGCCGTTCGACGATCGTTGACCGGAAGAGATAGTTCATACTATCTGAGAAACGCTGAACTCAGTTCGACGATTTCGGAAATCGTCGATCTCCGTTCGACGATCTTGGGGAAAATCGTCGAGCGCAGTTCAGAGATCAGAAAAATTCTAGACACTAAGAAAAATCAGAATGTTTGCCTAATCTTGGTCAATTTTTAAGCTTTCAAAATCTTGGATATTATTTAAGACTTCCTCCATCTAACATTCCTAACTGATTTAGGAAGAAGGTGTGTTTTTTTTCATCCAAAGGCTTGGTGAAAATATCTCCCCTTTGTAAATCAGTTGGGATATAGTGTAGTTCAATTTTATTTTTTTCAACATTATCCCTTAAGAAATGATGCCTAATCTCTATGTGTTTTGTCCTACTATGGAGGACTGGATTTTGAGCTATGGAAATAGCACTGGTGTGATCACAAAAGATTTTAGACTTCTCTAAGTTATAGTCATAGTCTAGGAGGTGGTTTTGAATCCACAAGATTTGTGAACAACAACTGCCTGCAGGCATATATTCAGCTTCAGCAGTTGAAGTTGACATAGATGTTTGTTTCTTACAAAACCAAGAGACAAGTCTGTCACCAAGGAACTGACAAGTTCCACTGGTGCTTTTCCTGTCAATTCTGCATCCAGCATAGTCAGCATCAGAGAATCCAGTTAAATAAAATGCTGAATCTTTTGGATACCAGAGACCTAGATTTGGACAACTTTTAACATACCTGAGAATCCTCTTTACTAGTGTTAGGTGTGACTCTCTAGGGCTTACTTGGAACCTAGCACATATACATGTAGCAAACATTATATCTGGTCTACTAGCTGTAAGATACAGTAAAGAGCCAATCATTGCTCTATATGTTGTCTGATCAATAGGTTTCCCATGTTCATCAGCATCCAATACAGCATTAGTAGGCATGTGTGTTTTCATACAAGATGCTTCAGACATACCAAATTTCTTAACCAACTCATTTGCATATTTGTTTTGAGAAATAAAGATGCCTTCAGCATGCTATTTGACTTGCAATCCTAGGAAGAAGGATAGCTCACCCATGCTACTCGTCTCAAATTTAGAATGCATTAGGTTAGAAAACCTTTTGCACAATTTGGAGTCAGTAGAACCAAAAAAATATCGTCTACATAAATTTGTACTAGTAGGGTATGGGACTTATGGGTTCTAATGAAAAGAGTTTGGTCTACTCTACCCCTTATAAAACTATTTTCCAAGAGAAAGCATGCTAGGGTCTCATACCATGCTCTAGGAGCTTGCTTGAGACCATATAATGCTTTGTTCAGTCTAAAAACATAATCAGGAAAAGTTGGAGAGATAAAACCTGGAGGTTGTCTGACATAAACTTCCTCTTTGATGTCTCTATTTAGAAATGCACTTTTGACATCCATCTGATATACTTTGAAGCCTTTGTGTGCTGCATAAGCTAAGAATATTCTGATGGCTTCTAGTCTTGCAACTGGTGCAAAGGTCTGGTCGTAGTCTATTCCTTCTTCTTGAGAGTATCCCTGAGCAACTAGCCTTGCCTTGTTCCTTATAATTACTCCTTGATCATCCAATTTGTTTCTGAATACCCATTTTGTTCCAATAATTGAGTGATCCTTAGGCTTTGGCACTAGTTCCCATACTTTATTCCTTTCAAATTGATGCAACTCTTCTTGCATTGCAATGATCCAGTGTGGATCTTGCTCTGCATCTTGAATGGACTGAGGTTCAATTTGAGATAGGAAGCAGGTGTGCAACAGGTTTTGGTTGACCTGATTTCTGGTTTGCACACCAGTTGAGATTTCTCCAATTATTTGGGAAATTGGATGGTCTCTTGATGTTACTAAATCAACAGGGGGTGTTGATTGTTCACCAACCCGTGTTGTTGTTTCCTCTTGTGGTACAAAAACTGGCTCTTCAAGTTGTTCTTCAATATGTTGAGCATTTCCTTCATCTTCACTGCTTTCACCCTCTTGAGTAACCTGTAACTTGTTCAAGTCTTCAACTAGAGAATGTTCCTACAAGGGTTCTATGGTAGAAGAAATCTTCTCCTTGAAAGACATTTTAGTTTCATCAAATGAAATGTGAACAGATTCCTCAATTTTTAAAGATGATTTATTATAGACCCTATAAGCCTTGCTGATCATGGAGTATCCCAGAAACACTCCTTCATCAGCTTTGGCTTGAAATTTTGCTAAATATTTATTGTCATTATTATGAATGTAGCAAATGCAACCAAAGACTCTAAAATAGTCAACTTTAGGTTTCTTCCCTTTGAGTAATTCATAGGGAGTCTTTCCCTTTAGTTTATGTATCAGACTTCTATTCAGCACATAGTTGGAGGTGTTCACTGCCTCTGCCCAAAAGGATAGAGGAAGGTGAGCATCTGACAACAATGTAGTGGTAGATTCAATAAGGGTTCTATTTTTCCTTTCAGCTACCCCATTTTGTTGAGGAGTTCTAGGAGCTGAGAAAGTATGCCTGATCCCTTCACTCTGACAGAACTCTTGCATAAGAAGAGAATCAAACTCTGCCCCATGATCACTTCTAATCAGGGCAATGTGAGTATTGAACTCAATCTGTATACATTTGAGAAACTCTGTCAGACACTTAAAGTTATTAGACTTCTTTCTTAGAAAGAACACCCAAGTGAATCTAGAGAAGTCATCTGCAACTACTAAAGTGTAGGATTTCCCTCCTACACTTTGTACTGTGATGGGTCCAAAGAGATCCATGTGTAACAGATACAATATCCTAGGTGAATCACTCTTATTAAGTGACTTAAAGCTGTTTTTAGTTTGCTTGCCTAATTGACAAGCCCTGCAGAGTCCTTCCTTCTTGTAGGGGCCAGAAGGTAGTCCTCTAACAAGGTTGTCTTTGGATAGCCTAGCAATAGTTCTAAGGTTTAGGTGTCCTAATCTCTTATGCCATAAAATATTTGGTCTATAGACAGAATTAAACAAGCAGATATCTACATCAGTTGAAAGAAAATCTACTAGATAGATGTTACCTTTTCTTTTACCTGTCAACACAGTTGTGTTGTCCTCTGACTTGATTTTGCATAAGGCTTTGTTGAAGGTCACCTGGTAGCCTTCATCACACAGCTGACTCATGCTAATTAGGTTGTGCTTCAGTCCTTCCACATAAGATACCTTTTTAAAAGTTACTGATCCAATCTGGACTGCACTATATCCTTTAGTCTGTCCAAAGTTTGAATCACCAAAGATAACTTTGGGTCCAAGCTTGGCTCTGAAGGATGTGAGGTTGTCCTTGTTCCCTGTCATGTGCTTAGAGCACCCACTATCCAAGTACCATTGCTGGTTAGATGTTGGATAGGTCTTCACCTGCACATAAGACAATTCATTTGTTTTTGACCCAGTTTACCTTGGGCCTAGGTTGATAACCTTTAAATTCTGAAATAAAGGACATCCTAGGTTGACTCTTATATCCTTCAGGATAATATCTCCTTGGAGGTATAATCCATTCAGTATAAGAGTTAAAGATTTGGGATGAAGGACCCTTAGGATTGAATTTTGATTTGCCTTTAAAAAGTTTTCCAGAGTTCTGACCTATGTTCGACGATCTTGGAGCTGCGTTCGACGATCTTGGGTCAGATCGTCGAGCTCCGTTCGATGGTCGACTATGGCTGAGATCAGGTATTTGAGATCGTCGACCTGCGTTCGACGACTTTTGCTGAGATCGTCGATCTGCATTCAATGATTTTGCCTGAGATCGTCGAACTGGGTTCAACGATCGTCGATCTTCATTCGACGATCGTCGATCTCCGTTCGACGATTTCTGATGGGACTTAGTTTTCTGAGGCAGATCATAATTTTTCCTAGCAACCTCTACAACTCCCGTTACTTTGTCAGAAATGAATTTGATTGGAGTTGTTAGAACTATGGGTTGGCTGGATGAAGTACCCAAGCCCAGTGTACTGTTGAATCTGGAGTTCACTGTGCTTGTGATGTCCATCAGCTTGATGCTTCTCCAATTAATGGATTCTTCAAGCTTCTTGGCCTCAGAGAGCTCACTTTTCAGTTAAGCTATCTGTTCCCTACAACACTCCAACTCCTGAGAGAGTTTGAGATTTTCTGACTTTAAGGTATTGTGTTTAGATAATTGATTTCTGAGAGAGATAATTTCTTTCTCAGACTTTAGTATGTCTAAACACAATGCTTTAAATTCAGATTTAAAATCCTCTGAACTAAAATCAAAAGAACCAATTACCTGATCTTCTTCAAGTTGAGTCTCTGAGTCTGACTCTGACTCCTCTTCTTCTGAATTATGCTGTGAGGCATTGATTGCCATCATGCAGAACTCTTTTTCTTCTACATCATCTTCATCATCACTGGAGCTGGATGAGGCTTCTGACTCCTCTTCAGTCTCACTCCAGGATTCAGCAACAAACCCTTTTCTTGTATGTTTGTTTTTGCTTGATGAGGGTTTGTCATTGCCATTCCTCTTGGAGTCTTTTTCCTTTCTTCTTTCTTTCCTGTCCCTTCTGTCCTTGTTCTTGTTCTCTGGACAGTCAGGAACTATGTGCCCTGGTTTCCTACAACCAAAGCAAATAATATCTTTATTATTGTTAATGGACATGTCATACCTTGGCTTATCCTGCTCCTTGTATGATCTCCTTCTGAAGTCCTTTCTGGCCATCTTGTAGAATCTTTTGGCCAACAAACTGAGTAGTTCATCATTGCCTGTGGCTTTGTCTTCAGGCAGATCCTCAGTTGCCTTGAAGGTTATGGTCTTCTCTTTTCTTGTGGCTGGTGAGGTAGCCTTCTGTTCTTCCTCTCTATTTTTGATGAGTAGCTCATAAGATTTGAGCTTACCCAATAGAGCTTCAGTAGTGATCTCATTCAGACTTCTGGCATCCTTAATTGGCCAGATTCTTGAATCCCAAGTGCTAGGGAAGCACATTAGGATCTTGTCATTGAGTTCAGTTAGAGAGATCTCTTTGTCCAATGTTTTGAGTTCACTGACAATTAGACTTAGTCTGTTGTACATGTCTCCCACTGACTCAGTTTCTCCCTTCTTGAAATTCTCATATTGAGAGATGAGATGGGATCTCCTATCCTTTCTCTCATCAGCTGAGCCTGAGACTATTTCTGAGAGTTTGTCCCAAATTTACTTTTCTGAATTGTATTCAGCCACCTTTTGAAATATGTCATCAGGCATTGTATGGGCCAAGATGTTCATAGCCTTGGCATCAGCTACCTTCCATCTCTTGATATCAGCATCTGTTCCTGATGGAGGTGGAACAGCATTTGTACTGGAATTCTCTAGGGGTCTTGGACACACTGTCAAAACATAGTTAAAAATGTCTTCGTCAATAGAATTCATGTACAGTCTGATCCTTGCTTTCCAAAGTGCAAACTTGGAAAGATTGCACACTGGAGGTCTGGTGCTAGTATAATCTTTGTTTTGGGCCATGATTTGTGAAAGCAAAATCTAATAATAAGATACAAAAGAAAATAGATCTAACTTTGGATCTTTGGGTTCAGGTGTTAGCCTGTACAACCAATCAGGTATGGTATGTTTAACCAACCTGCCTCTGATACCAATTGAAAGTGCAGCTAGATCTGATATACTCTAGAGGGAGTGAATAGAGTATATGGTGCTTTGAAACTTTTTACAACAATTGTTGTAATAAGAGTGAGCAGGGAAGCAGTAATAAAACTAATCACAGCACTAAGTTAAACAAAAGCTAATCACAGAAAAATCAAGGTCAGAAACAAACATAAAAACAAGCAAAACCAGAAGACACAAGGAAATATAGTGGTTCCCCTAAACTTGGGTACATCCACTCTTCTACCACCCTAGGTAGGAATCCACTGTAGGATGAGTTGATCAGGTGTCCTGGGCACCAATGAGTTTTTGATAAGGTGCTCAAAAACCAAAGCAGATTTTTTGATCAGGTGTCTTGCCACCAATGAGCTTTTGCAAGGTGCTCAAAAACCAAGCTCAAACTTTTGAAGGGAGTTTGAAAAACCCTTTACAGAGAGGGGGTGAGAAAGTGATGGAAGTCTTCTCTTTCTCAAACAACTGAGAAGACTATGTGGATTGTTGATGTCAAAGCTCCCCCTGAATCCTTGAGATCTTCAGGAAGAAAAGCTTTGCTGAGGGTGATAGGCCTTCAAAGATTGAACTCCAACAATAGATGATTTCAGCAATGACTGAAATGTTGAATGTCTGGAGTCTGGAAATATGTTGGCCTTGAACACTTTGAAACTAAAGAGATCTGAAGATTTCTGAAAAGATTGATCTCCTTGGATGAGTGTTCTTGAGAATTCTTTGAGACAGTATATTTTTGAATGTATCTCTGTAATCTGTGTGTCTCTCTCTGTATTCTATTAGAGACTTAAAAATTCTATCTTTTATTCTCTGGTACAGAATAGAATAACATTCTCTGTCAAGTATAGCCGTTAGCCTGCATTAATTGCATCCTTAATTGTAAAATCTCTTCTGGAGGAAAGTCCATAGAAATATTCCATGAAACTTTGTCCAGAAATGAATGAAAACGGCTAGGAAATCTCTGAATTAATTGCAGAATAACTCCTTAACTGATTTGAAATTGAATCTAGAAACATCCTTGAAGTTATCTGATATCGTCGAACTGAGCTCTGCTATCGTCGAGCTGAGCTCAGCGATCTGGAAATATACATCAGCAAAATATCGTCGATCTGAGCTCAAAGATCGTCGAACTGAGCTCAGAGATAAAGATCCAAAGCAGAGTCAAAATCGTCGACCTGAGCTCACCGATCGTCGAACGGAGTTCGACGATATAATGAGGTTGAGCTCAGTGATCGTTGAATGGAGTTCGACGATCTGTCGAAGTTGAGCTAGACGATCGTCGATCGAAGTTCAACGAATCGTCGTGCTGAGCTCGACGATATGACTTAGTCTCCAAATAGAAAATCTTGGTCTTCAGGGCAGCTTCCAAACCTAGACTTCTAACCCTTAGACTCAATTCTAATTGACCTATTGAGCTATACATGAGGTCAAGCATTGATTCCTAGAGACATAGTGATCCTGACTCAAATTAGTAATAGGGTGTTCCAACATTGGCAGCCTCCCTATCTGCAAAGGTAGTCTCCAGAACTGTCTTCCACCACCGGTTGGCATGGGACTCCAAGCAGGAAACAACAAGTGGCACCCTCTCCTCCCAAAGGCTCCGTATCCATGTCAGCATCTCCTCCATGATGTCTAGCCATTCCTGTATCCGAACTACCCCCTCTGTCCCCAAGTAGGACGGGGGAGAGAGTCCTCGAAAGATGCTGAGCCAGTTGTCTCCCGGAATAGGCTGCGGAGCCGGGGCCTGTTGGTTCCTGAAGGCTTCCAGGATAGCCGTCAGAGTCTATACCATGTTAGACTGTAGGAATTGAGTGGGAACTGGCGGCGGTGGTGCAACTTCCAGAATCTGTGTAGGCAGTACTGGAGGCTGCGTCAAAAAATTTATCGTCAGAACTTTTTCAACCTTAACTAAAATGGACAATTATATATGTGATCCCCACATGGGCACACCACTGCTTCCGCTGCTTAGTTTGTCCCCAAACTAAACTTGCACGGGGGTGACCCAGGGGTTGTGGACTGTTACTTTTCGATCAAGGTTTTCTCTGATACCACTTGTGAGACCCCTTCTTTTTTATTCTAAAACTCCGGGGTCTTAGGCCCAGAACCGCCGCCTTGCGGTGACACCTTCGCACCGATCCTACCGACCAAATCGATCGCAGTTGTAGCAAAAAGTAGCAGTGCATGAGAAGATAAGTCCACAGTAAATCACATATATATATATATATAAATCTCCACGAAGGGAGTGTCCACAGAATAGTAAAGTGTACCGAAATAAAAGGTCTGAAGCCCGGTACATCAAAATCCTCAATACAGATCTCTCATGCGGAAGCAAAACAAAATAACTACTAGAAGTCGAAACTCACGGTCCCAGCTGGCTGTACTCCTGAGCTAGACTACCCTATCTCCAATTGCAGCGGTCTCCTGGTCTGCTCCTCCATACTCGGCTCCACGATCCCCTAATATGATGTGGTTCGAAAACCATTAGTCTAAAAGACTAAGCCCTATCGTCCCCCACCCCTTCCCCCATGCTCCTAGGCACCGAGCGGGGAGGAAGAAAGGAAAAGGACATGAAAGAGGAGAGAAATCAAAAATAGGTGACAGGGGGGCCTAACTAGCAAGTTATAATCATGTTGTAATAGGTAAAGAAGAAAGGAATTTAACCTTTACTTATGTGAGTACACATAAGCCAAGGGATCTTCTACAAGGCTCCCATCGTATAAAATGTCCCATACCACTTTATACTTTGGGGTGTCGATTATCACAAGCAGCATATAAATATTGAAATAACCTTAATTTATAAACTTGCCTACACAAGCTTATAGACTAAGGGGTCGTTTTGCAGGGCCTAATGTATAAGCGTCCCATACCACTTATACTTTAGGTGTCAGGGTTAAATGAATCGATTATACTATGATATGCAAGTGGGTATGATGGACATGCAAGTGCAACACACACACCCGACTCTATGCACACAGACCTTTAGTTCCCCCTTTCGGAGTCGTTACCTCCCAGGATACCTCCGTAGTGGCAGACGGAAGCGGTGGGTTGGGCCTCGCCCACCTCAAAACCAGTAAAAGTACTACTGGTCTGACCTATCGTATGCCTCAACGCTTGATGCAATAAACAGACTACCACGTACTCTTGCCGACAAGACCGCCGGACTTAAGTTTGGCGAAGTGTAAAACCACACTTGCCGAGTCATCGTATAGGAGTCGGTGCATCGACTAACCCATACCGAAGACCCACTACCTTAACTTTCCTTCCTTTCATGCACATGCAAATTTATCGTATCAGAACCAAGCCAAAGCTCCCCGGACCATCCCGTCCGTCACAAGTATCACCCGAGCCAAAGCTCGCCGGACCGAAACGTCCGTCTCTTATTCCAAATCTCATCCCTTTGAACACCGCGGGATGGCGCCCCTTTGAACACCTCGGGACGACTAAACCATTTCTAATACTTGTCCAACTAGTGAGTGCAGTGTGAAACCATATTTACTAAATTACTCTTTCGATTTGTTATTTAAGGTTTACGTTAACCTAGGACTGCCCCTGGTATTCCCTGTGAAGGGCTCTCAAGGGGCACTAGGAACTGTGTTGGGATTACGCCCAGCGTTCCCTTTCGCAAGGTACTTATTATTATTGGTTGATTTCTCTTACCCCTTACCTTCTCATATTGCGATAGGCTAATCCTAAGGTAATTTAGACCTTTCACTCTCGCGGGAACGCCGATCTTTCGTCGAACTCGCTTACCTTCTAACACACATCCACTCGATTCCCACCACTCCTTAGAACTTTCTAGGTGACTCATCCACGTTTATTCAAACAATTCAACACGACTAACTCCACCCTATTCAAACTCTTATCCTAATACAACGTTTCCCCAAATTATTATTTGCAGACCAACCTATACTAAATGATGTTCATGATAGGATGTCCTTCAAGTTTTCATCCGAATGACCTAGGATTATTACTGGAGACCTATCATGACATAAATGATTTAATTCCAGAATGTTGTATTTTCCTCAATTAATCTTCTATTTAAATAATTTCTTACAAGAGCCAATTATAGTCAAGTTGATTATGAAGTATACATTTTAAACATGATTAATGTTCCATAAATTCATGATAAAATTCCATATATCAAAAATTGACAATTTCCAAATTTGACATTTTCTATAAACATTTAAGGGGCCTAAAACTATTTTAGCAGTAAATTCCCATATTCCAAGATTTGTAAATCAACTACTTGAAATTATCATCCAAATAATTTGAGATAAATATGTTACACTACCACAATCCTAAAATTAGCACCGGCCAAACCTTCATGATTTTTCACAGAATATTTAATTCTAAATGAATTCAATACAAAAATCTACAAAGGGGCATAATTGTGAATCAAGTACTATGAATATACTTGAAAACTTCCTAATTAAATTCCTAACAGTAGATATCATCCTAAAATCATCAATGGCCAAAATTCACATTTTTACAACTTAAATTATTCTTTAAAAGATTTATTTACCAAGTATGACCTTTACAATATTTATGAAGGAAGCAATATATAAAGTCCTTCAAAAATTGTAATAAAATTCTGAGACATCTATTTAGGTCAAAAAGCTCTACTGACCAAAATTTACTAAATTCCATTTAAACTAAATGATCAAATTAAATCGAATACTAAATTGGACACTTTGATATTTAACAAAGGAACTACCCTGAATATAATCCATAAAATTCCACTAAAAATATATAGCGGTTAAACTCACCCTATGATTCATTTTACCCCATTTTCACAATTTTTAGATGAGGTTAAATTACCATTTTGACCTAGTAGTGCTTCTACCCTAAAAATAGGGTTTGACTTTTGAGATACTTAACTACTTCAAAATTCCCTAATATTTCAACCAGAGGCTTAAATATATCTATGCTAACTCTCTACTGATTTACAAGGCCATACAAAGGCATTTTCCCCTATGTCCTTCACAACCCCTTAAAGGTCCATCCTTAGGGTGTGAACTTGGGTCCAAGGGTAAGTCAACCCTAATTCATCCATTTTCCCCAAAGAGGGGAGGGTACTTAAGGTAATACTAAGTCAGTGGTCCAAAAAGGGCTGTGCCTTCAATATTTTATTTTTTTCTTCTTTTGGCTATAGGCACACCAAGTCCTTTACAAGCCAACACATGCAAGGGGTTTCCCTAACTTGCTATGATCCATATGGGCTGAAAATTTAACAATACCCTAATAATGTCCTCATGGACATGCCACCAAAAATTGGGGCCTTTTGGAGTTGAACTACTTCAAGAATCACCTAAACAAGCCTATGGGTAATTTGGTAATTTCCACCTAATTTTAATTCCAATTAATCTCATTTTTGGGAAGGACGTAAATATGCCATAAACCAGTTACTTCAAAAAATATCAAGTCATTTGGGCCTCTGGATGGGCTTGGGCATCCCTTTAAAAGTTCTGCATTTTGCTATTTGCAGCCCAATGCAATTAATTTTTCAGATCTTGCAAGTGAGATATCTCAACATGCAGAGGGCTAAATTGTCTAATGTTTCTACCATAGGTCTAATATACTCCTAAGGACAGGCCACCAAAATTTGGGGCATTTTGGAGTTGATATGCTCCAAGAATCACCTAAACAAGCCTAGGGGTAATTTGGTAATTCCACCCTAATTTTAATTCCAATTAATCCCATTTTTTGGGAAGGACCTAAATATGCCCTAAACCAGTTACTTCCCAAAATCTAAGGTCATTTGGGCCTCTGGATGGGCTTGGGCATCCCTTTCATATTTCTGCATTTTGCTATTTGCAGCCCATGGCCATTCAATTTTTCAGATCTTGCAAGTGAGATATCTCAACATGTACATGGTTAAATTGTCTACGTTTTCTACCATAGGTCTAATATACTCCTAAGGGCAGGCCAACAAAAGTTTAGGCATTTAGGAGTTGATATGCTCTAAATATCAACAAAATGTAATTAATCATATGTGGACTAAAACTATAGCATTAGTTTCCCCAAAAATTACCATTTTTTGGGAGGGCCTAGATATGACTAATTAAGCCACATGCCCAAAATTTCAGCCCATTTGGACTTAGGGTTTGGGTAGGGCACGTATTTTAGTTTCTGACCTATCCTAGGACCAGCCCTAGGAAAATGGCTCTATAGGGCAGTAGACTTAACCAATGATTATGTGTAATATATCACATTAAAGGTGACGTCATGACCTACAATTCTCATGTTGAGGACATTTTATGAAAAAGAATGTAAGTTCCCTTATATTGGCATGCAAAGGTCGTTTAAAAAGGGGCAGAAAATAACACTATTCATATGATTAAAATAATTCCAGGATTTAACATTTGCTTGGCACGGATCTTGACGCAATCCGACGGAAACTGCTCATCTTCTCCAATCCGCCTGGTTCCCAGCCTGAATTTCACGGGGCTTTTACCGCCCGCCTCCGGCGGTGCCTCCACCGGCAATCATCAGCTCCCCCCTCACGGTGGTGGGGGCAAGCTTTTCCGGCGGCTAGGGCGGCGGGAGGTGGCGGCGCCACCTCACCCGAGTTCCTCTAAAACCGCCATTAAATGGCAAAAAAGAAGGCAAAAATGAAGAGCTAGGCTCGGGCTCATTCGAGCCCGAACCCTAACCTAGATATTCCTAAGATCTAAGCATGAAGAGAGAGGTGAGGGAGGACCTTCCCGGCGGCCTTGCGACGTGAGGAGCGGCGGGGAACCATGGCGGCGGCGACGGTGCTTCTCCCTTGGTTTTCACGGCTAAGGATAGGTTCTCTCTCTCTCCCTCTGCTTCTCTCCCTGTCCTGAGAGTGGTGAACTGAAAGGGGAGAGGGGGGAAAGTGAGAAGATGAAGTAAAAGGGGAGGGTGATAGTTCCTATGTGCAAGGTGGAGGGTTTACTTTTTTATTGTCACCATGCATGCATGGGTGGACCCCACTCCATCCAACTCCTCATGACTTCCAAGGGTCGGCCAGCCCATATGGGGGATGATGGCATGGGTCCAAGTGGCTTATTCTACTAAGTACCCTTAAATATACCCCTTTTCTCTCTCCTAAATTATTCTTTAATTTTGAGATTCTCTCTCTCTCTCCTAGCCACTAAGTTGGCTGGTCAATCTCCTATTGGTAGCCCACATGTTTATTTCATCCACCAAAATATGGTTAGCCCAAGTGAGTTGGGCTTGAGCTTGAGTTAGCCCATTTGGGCTAGCTTGACCCAAACCTAGGCTAGGGTTGACTTAGGTCAATTTGGTCTTTGAGGTTGGCCCAAATGTGTCCTTGGTGACCCATTGGCCTCCCCTAAGGCCTAGGTAGGGTTTTCTTGGCCCTTTGGAGGTCACTTGACCCTTAGGCAGGACACTTGACCATTTTAGGGCTAGAGTTGACTTTGGTCAACTTAGCCTTTTTGGTTGGCCCCAATGGGTCCTTGGTGACCTATTGGCCTCTCACTAGGGTTATGAAGGTATGTGTGGGGTCCACTTGGCTAAGGGAACTTCAATTGGCCCTTGTGCAGGCCAGTTTGACCCAATGTAGGCTAGGTTGACCCATTTAGGGTTAGAGTTGACTTTGGTCAACTTAGCCTCTTGGGTGGACCCCAATGGGTCATAGGTGACCCATTGACCTCACTCTAGGGTTAGGTGGGCTTTTGTGGGGTCCACTTGGCTAAGGGGACTTCAATTGGCCCTTGTAGGTTAGTTTGACCCATTTAGGGTTAGGGTTGACTTGGGTCAACTTAACCCTTTTGACTGCCCTCCATGGGTCCTTAGTGCTCTAATGAATCTTACAATGGGTTGATGAGACCATGGTGGGGTCTTGAAGTCTTGGTGAAGCCTCATGGTTATCTTAAACTAAGGTTCAGGAATTTACTATTTGCAGACCATAGTGGTCTCACCCACATTCTTAGGTTTTCTTGGTCTTCTTAGACTTCCTAGGGTTTTGTCATGACCTAGTCATGACCAAAACTACTCTTAGGGGTCTAGTTGGAAATGGGATGTTACATCAGGACAGTCCGCCACAAGGATGTGGCTAACATCCATCACATTACTAGAGAGATTGGCAAAAAACCAAAGCACAACTCCATAGACAGTCCTCAAAGTCGGACTCCGCGGACACAAAATAAGTCCGCTATAACACCGCGGATACAACTTCCAGTCTGCCCGGTTACCCCAAGAATTGGCTAACTGTAAGGCCGCTGATCAAGCTGAGCACCGCCAACAGACCGCCAAATACAGTCCTCTCAGGCCGCTCCACTGGACGCCCAAGCCGCCAAGACTTCCCTGGACACAGACCACCCAGGCCGTAGACCAGTCCACCCAGGCCGCAAACCCAGGCCACCTAGACCGGCCGACCTGCCCATCACCCACTTTCACATCACAAATTTCAACACTAATATTGAACGGTTAATGCACGGTCGTGCGCCAAACCGTGCGTGACCATTATTTATGGCTTCTCTATTTAAGCCATAGGTCTCATTCACCCAGAAAATCCAATCCGCCATTTCCACTCCTTTTAGCGGGAAAACCATCTTCTAGCCGCTTTTTCCTCTCTCCTCCTTGAAGAGCTTGTCTGGCAACCGTTCTCCCTCCAAAAGCTCTCAATAGCTTCATCTTCGGCCACCATAGTCTTCTCCAACCTCAGAGCTCCGTTTCAAGCTCTTAGGCGCTGCATACGTGGAGTTATCCTGTAAGGTTTAACCCGACGGCTATTCACGAAGAAGATAGGATATTACAAGGAAGTGACAATACTTCTCAACCCCAGACGCCATCCGTAGACCGAGCACGGACAAGGACCGACAACCCTTGACTCCGGTCGCGAATCTCGAAAGTCTTCGTGCGTTTGTTTGTATCTCTCCCCCTTCTCTTGTAATAACTTTGCTATTGATTGCTTGGTTGTTGGATTGATGAGAAAGAGCTTGATTTACTTAATGATTTCAGCATATCTATGCGTTGATATATTTTAGTTCTTGATTGTGTTGATGCGCTTCCATCCTTTGTGTTTTTGACGCGATAACGCTGTCCTAACAAATGTTAGGAGCGTGCGTGGAGAAGAGGTGACTGCGACCCTCACTGGTTTGTCCATCCTCCCCATTACTCGCTTGAGTAATGCTCCCAAGCGACGCGGTGAAGGCGACCCGGATTAGTTTTATTAATGTTAAAATTAGGAAACCAAATATCAAAAACCTTTGTTACGTTGGCACTTGCAATCCCTCTTTCAATAGCGAAGTCACACTCCCTACTTGCACTCCTAGAGAGATCGATATCCTGAGATTCAACTCCTCAAATCTATTACTTGACTATGATCGGTACACTTTGTAACATCCCATGTTACTTCTGGACCCCTCAACTTAGATTGGGTTAGGCCTGGGTGAGATTTAAGGAAGTCCAACTATGTTTGACCCTAGGTAGTGGGTGGTAACCATGTGGGGCCCACTATAAGACCATAGTCAAACTAGGTCAAACTAGCCTAAGTGGGGACCCTAGCCACTCCATGACCCCACCACATTGCCCTAACCCTAAAGACAATCTAAGTGGACCCTAGGGCATATCACTAGGTCAACACTTTGACCTAAATTGACCAAAGTCAACCTTGGGCTTAATTGGTCAAACCCACACTCATAAGCTCAATTAGCCTAAGTAGGGCACCCCCCTTGACCCAACCCAAGTTGGGTGGTGCCACTAGACCCATTTCCACCAAGTAGGGTCAGCCCACCCACCGTGGTTGACCAAGTCAACTCCCCAAGTCAACAAGTCAACAAATTGACCTAAAGGAGTGAAATGAAGACCAAGCCATTTTCCCTTGAACCAAGCCCACCAAAATTGGCCCATGGCCAGCCCAAGTGAACAAGACCAGTCCTACCCCTCTAAATCAGGAGAGAGAATACATGCAAGGGGGTAAAATTGGGATTTTAAGGGTAGGAGGAGAGAGAAAATGGAAAGAGAGGAAATGGTGGCCACATGGCCACCCTATCAGATGGTTTTAACTGCCCAAAACCAGGTGGCCGACCTCCCCTCTCCATTTCCAGCAGAAAACCAGGGATGTGTGCCACTTGGCAGCTGGGCGGAGCAAACAAAGCTCAAACCGAGCTCACATAGGAAATACCTCCCCATATACTCCACCTCAGTCCAAATAGACCTCATCAACAGCTTCAGGAGATAGAAGGGAGTGGAAATCGAGTGCTGGATCATGGAGAATGGTGGAGAATTGAGTTTTCTGGGTGGAGCTCGCCGGCGCACCACCACCACGGCAAACCGCCGCCTGACCCGCATCCAAGCCCCTATTCTGGTGCGTTTCACCTCACCTCTTCCTGTACTAGATTTCTAGATCTATTTAGGGAGATATCGGGCTCAATCGAGCCCGATACCATGAGAGGAAAATGGAGAAAACCGAGCTTTTTCTTCTTGCTCGGGTTCGCCGGAGGAGCCAACTCCGGCGGCCCCACCGCCGGGAAACGCTAGCCCCCACCTTAACGAAGGTGGTGGCGATATCCGCCGGCGGTGGTGGTGGCTCTGCTGGCCGGAAAATGCCAGCCAACATCGTCCAGGAAAATGAAATCGTAGCCGTCAAACCATTGGGGACGATGAACCGATCCTGTCGGTTTCAGGCTTTAAAATTCGTGCAATATATTTAAATGATTTAATTAATATATGATGAATAGTGTAGATTCTGTCACATTATTACAGCCACTTTGCATGTTAATTTTAGGACTCTTATAGCATTTCCAGAACTTAGTCTCTCAATGCAAATTGTAGCTGAGGGTCTTATCGTTAATATGCCACCTTAAACATGTGATTTGGTGTAGTGTACAGTCCTGTAGGACATTTCTCCTAGGACTGGTCCTAGAGTAGGGCAGAAATTAAATTGGATGCCCTGGTCAAACCATTAGTCACCATGGCCCCAAATTTTGGGCACATGCATGACTAGGGCATACTTAGCCCCTGCCAAAAATTAGGAATTTTTAGAGAAACGTTTCCTATAGGTTTTGCCAAAATATCAAAATACAAATAAATGAAATATAAGGAGTTTTACACCTCCCCGTGGTCCCAAATCTTGGTGGTATGTCAATGGGGACATCTTTGGTGCATGATAAAACTTTCAGCACCTTGGGTTCACTGCATGTTGGAGAATCCACTTGCATGTGTTAGCTCATGTTATGCCTTGGTGTGCAATTAGCAAAAATGCAAATATAGTGTATTCAGCCCAATGGTGGCATGCAAAGATCTTGGAATTATTTACAGTGGTTCATTAGGGTAAATTTCCTCCCTCAAATTAATCATGGAATTTTTGGAATCAAAAATGCCATTTATTGGAATTTATTTTAAATATAGCTATTTTGGAAATAAAATTGGAAAATAGGTTTTCCTCACGTACAAATCCTAAAGTTTTGCCAAGGCCTAGATAATGTCACATTTGACTTAAGAAGAATAAGATCCCTCTATTTTGAAGAACTTTTGGATTAGATATCTTAAATTGCCCATTTTACCCTTATCTTATTTAATTCATGAAATGATGGATATGTACTTCAGAAAAATTTGGAATTTATTCCACTGCTATAAAATGGTAATATTAGTTTTGTATGAATTTTGCAGAATTAATGGATGCATTGTTAGTTGTTAAATTAATACAATGACATTTTGGTAAATATGTTATAATAGAATTTTATAGGCCATTACACAATAACAATTGATGAAACTCTGCCAATAGTCATAAATTGGTGTTCTAAATGTTCTGTAATATTTCTGGAATTTTGGATAACATATTGCCTATACTTCATTTGGAAAATGGAATTTATGTGAATTTGATATTAAATAAGAAATGGGAATAAATAATTAAAGGAAAATTATTAAACTCTGTAGGCAGCAATATTGTATCATTATACCACTCAGGAAAAATTGCCTAGGTCAGAGGATGTTAAATCATAGTACTTCATGTGTAAAGTGACCTAGTGTTTAAATTAAAAGATTTAATTAAAGGACTATTTGGCCAAAAACAATTATGAGAATTCATAGGGTAGTTCCCTTAGTCCATACCACCCTAGGATAAATATTTAGAGGCAAGATGCCTTAAGGTTTGGAAGATCACATTTTTAGGGTAATCATAGGACATGGTCTGCATATAACACAAATAGATCTTGCCTTAGGGATTACCACGAGATTGATTATCGGCAGAAATAAGAGAGTCAACATGAATAACCCTGGTGGGTAGAGTTGTCTTAGTGAGGGATCAAAAGTGCAAGTCTCAGTTAGCAACTAGAGTGGGGGTCGGCGGAAGACCGTCGGTTTCCCGGTAACACCTTAAGTCACTAGGGTTGTACTAGAGCAATAAGGAGAGCTGGGGAGATACATGGGTAGCCATCAACTAAAATAAGTATCCTTGCGAAAGGGAACGATGGGCATAATCCCAACACAGTTCCTAGTGCCCCTTGAGAGCCCTTCACAGGGAATACCGGGGGCAGTCCTGGGATTAACGTTAAATCTCTAAGTATAATAACCCGTAGACAAGAGTAGTTTAATAGGTTAGGACATTGTTGTACCTTCTCGCCCGTGTAGGGTTAGAGAGATTCTTGATATATGCTCACCCGTTTTGGGTTTGAGGGAGTTGGTATAAAGACACTAATGTGCGATCTCACCCATTTTGGGGTTTGAGGGAGTTGGTATAAAGGCACTAATGCGCATGCTCATCTGGGTTTGGGTTTGAGGGATTCAGGACGGGTTTGGTCCTGCGAGCGGGAGGCTCGGAATGAAATACTTGCATGTGCATAAATATCGTGGCGGGGCATGCGGTACTGGCCGTTCGTCACACCGATGGCAGTACGGTGCACTAGGCGGTTATGGGAGTTAGAGGGACCAATGGGTTGTTTTACACTGCGGTCTGGAGGACGATCCCCGATAACACACATCCAACCCAACAAGACTGACGGGTTTGTCAGCAAAGTACATACGCGAGACTCTAGAGTGCACCTTGGACGTGTACAGAGGCGTATGAGAGGGGTCTAAGGCTTGGTAGTGTGCATACCGGTCTAGAAGCGGAGACGCCCGCTCCGCTGTTGCCGTAGCCACAGCGGTGGTACCCGAGAGTGATGCTAGCTCTCAAAAAGTGGGAATTAAAGGTCTGTGATCACAGAGTCGTTGTGTGTGAGTTGCACTTGCCTGCGCATAAAATTGCATCATATCATTCATTCATATTAGGTCATACGCTTCATAGATCCTTATCATATAAATTAGTATGGACTCTTTTATATGATAAGTTAAATTTCTGGAAACCCTAACTTATGTATTTGTATGGGCATTTATATAAGTTAGGGTACGTTTGTGATGATAGCACAGTGGTAGTTTACTTTATTTACTTGTTCATATTACTGTTCTTTACTTTCCTTTACTGCACTGCTCTTACTTATTACTTGTACCGTACTTAGAACTGCTAGAGTAGAACTACATTACTTATTACAACTCTAGTTAGATACTGTCACCTGCTTCCACTTTGCTACCCCTTTTGATGTCCTCCGCTTCGTCCTCCCGCTCGGTGCTTAGGAGCTGCAGGGCGAGGTGCGAAGGAAACGACTTTGTCTTTTTGACTAATGGTCGGTGACCAACTATTTTTAGGATCCCGGGGAGATGGAGCACCAGCACGTCGAGGAGGCAGGACATGAGGAGCAGATACCGCTTCAGCAGGCTACTACCACTACTGTGCGTCCTCAGGTGGGACGAGATCTGATGTTCTAGTTTAGCTTCCGCATTTATTATTTTGTGAGACAGTGATTTTGATGTACTAGGCATAAGTCCTTTTTACTCTTTCATTTGTACTCTTCTGTGGACTATAGTGATGTACTTTTCATTTCATTTACATGATTGTACCATGTGACTTGTGAACTGATGGTTTTATATACAGTTTTACTTCTTTCTTCTCATATTGGCCTACAGGTTAAATGATCGTACTAGCCGGCAGAATCGGCGTGTTGCGGTGTCGACTAACCCGTGAGTTAGTGCCACCGTAAGACGGCGGTTCTGGGCATAAGACCCGGTGGCCCTACTTGGTAAGGGGGAGGGGGGGGGGTCTTACAAACTGGTATCACTTGAACAACGATCATATGAGAAAGAAGTCCACAACATGAGACCACCCCCACCCGAGCATTAGTTTGCGGACAAACTATGCAGCGGAAGCAGTGGTGTGCCCATGTACAAAAGTCACATAAATGGTCCACAAAGTACAATGAGTTAGGCCAGTTTTTTTTAACCTTACTTTTATGCAACCTCCACAGGTCGCCGCGCCGCAAAATGTGGCTCCTCCCCCTCCAGCTTCCACTCCATTCCTACATACGGAGATGGGGCAGACCTTGACGGCGATTCTGGATGCCTTCAGATCCCAGCAAGTCCCGGCTCCACAGCCAAATCCGGGGTCGAGCTGGCTGAGTACATTCAAGAGCCTGTCCCCACCGACGTACCGTGGGATAGAGGATGCGGTGAAGACGGAAGAATGGTTGGAGGCCATACACGAGATCTTAGCAGGCATCAGCTGCCCAGTCGGCGAAGCAGTACCCCTAGCCACCTCTGTGCTAGAGGCCCATGCGAAGAGGTGGTGGAAATCAGTCCGGGAGTCTACATATGCGGACTTTGACCTGTCAGAGATATCATGGGAGGAGTTTGGCGATGTGTTTCTAGAGCACTTCGTCTCTGCTACGGATAGAGATGCCTTGGAGGAGAGGTTTTTGAACCTCAAGTAGGGGACTAGATCGGTGATAGAGTATCAGAGAGAGTTCTCCCATTTGGCCAGGTTCGAGGGGATTCAGGATACAGATGATAGGAGGTATGCCAAGAGGTTCTACCGGGGTCTCAGGGACGATTTGAGGCAGGCCTTGCTATTCATTTCTCATGGCACATCTAGGCAGATCATCAAGATGGCGAAGAAGCTGGAGGCTGACCAGCTGATGGTGCGAGCTGGAGGGAAGAGACCATTTGATGGGTCGACATCAGGAGAGAGTAGCAGGGGCTCTCAGAGAGGCAGGACCATCAGATACAGGAAGGGTGGGGGATGTCTTCGTCCCAACTTCAGGCAGGAGCAGGGGCCTCCTCCAGCATTTGCTCCCCCACCTCTACAGATGCATGATCTGAGGAGACAGGATGACCGAGGCCACCGACAAGTGGTTTGTTACGGATGCCGCCAGCCCGGGCACATCAGGTCGGAGTGCTCGCACCGATTCCATCCCCCTCCTCCTCCTCCACCTCCAGTGGCCCCAGTACAGCAGGGCCGAGGACGGGGCCGAGGACGAGGCCGAGGCCCGGGATATCACGGCAGGAGACGTGAGCAGGAGCAGATATACGCCTTGGACCTCACAGAGCCGAGGAACCCTGAGGAGGTTATCACAGGTACTTAAAGTTAATTATTGATTTTCTTGAATTTTTCAATTATATATATAGTACGTGGAACTATAGGATGACAATTAACTTTCACATAAACAAACCTCAGGCATAGTTATGATCAGCGGCAAGCCCGCTCATACTCTCTTCGACACGGGTGCTTCGTACTCGTTCGTATCCGAGGCCTTCATCGACGGACTCGAAGGCATGGAGAGGTTTCCTAGACTAGAGATGAGGGTGCGTCTACCCGATGGGTCGGAGCTGCGGACCACTGCACATTGTGATATGGAGGCCGAGATTGGCGGCAAGGCATTTGAGGCACCGGCAACTATTCTAAAGCTGCAGGACTTTGACTTGATTTTGGGCATGGCCTGGTTGCATCAAAACCATGCTCAGATAGATTGTCCGTCTCGGAGGATCATGCTAAGGCATTGAAAGATATAGTACCTAAACACCTAGAGGGGGGGGGGGGTGAATAGGTGACTTGAATCTTTTTAACTTTTAGGCAGCAAACAGATAATATCACAGAATTATATCTAATCTATCACAGCACACATTCACCAATCACAGCAATCCACAAACACACAGTAGACACAGAGATTTATAGTGGTTCCCCAAGCTTTGGGTACATCCACTTTCCCCCTTCGCCT
This sequence comes from Platanthera guangdongensis, assembly GCA_039583875.1. Taxonomy (NCBI): domain Eukaryota; kingdom Viridiplantae; phylum Streptophyta; class Magnoliopsida; order Asparagales; family Orchidaceae; genus Platanthera; species Platanthera guangdongensis. The sequence goes on from CM077164.1 coordinate 65,923,824, forward strand.
ATCTAGCAGTGTACTAGATTCGGCCAAACTTCTCCACTAACTCAGAACCCAAAACAGGCTCCTACACCTCAGGCCCAAGGCCCTACAACTCAGCTTTTCCACAAAGCCTACACTCAGCCACAAAGGCCTACACTCAGCCACCAAGGCCTACACTCAGCCACCAAGGCCTACACTCAGCCACCAAGGCCTACACTCAGAGATTTAACTCTCCTACCCTCAGCCTTTATAATTGCAGGCTTAAACTCTCAGATCCCTAAGGATCCTACAAGTTATAATGAATACAAAATGTATAAACTCAACAACTTAGATGAAAGAGAGATAAGTTGTGAGATTCTTGATGAGTTCTTGGAAGAACTCAGCTGGACTCAATCTGACTTAGCTTTCTTCAAAGCTTCTTGAAAGTAGAACTTAATAAGATTGACTCCTTCTGCAGTTGATCCTTGATCTCTGCTACTTAAGATTCAGACCAATCTGAATCCTTCTTCTCAGCTTTGTTCCAACAGCTGATTTCTTGGATGGAGCTCTCTCTCTCCAACTTCTTAGATCTGCACTTGATTCTTCAAGGAATAGCTAGATCTTCTTTGTTGAATACTTGATCAATGATTTGAACCACATTTTCTGTAGACAGCATAAGCCTATTTATAGGCCTTCTTCATGGTAACCGGCTAGTCCGGTCCATAACTGAATTCTGACAACTCTGACAGGTGCAGTAGACCGGCTAGAATGACAGCTGTCAAGTCATCCAGTCAGTTCTTGAAAATTCTGTAACTGTCTTTAAGTGTCGAGACTTTCCGTCTTTAAGTGTCGACACTTATAGACCAAGTGTCGACACAAGTTGTCTAAGTGTCGACACTAGTCTACAAGGTGTCGACACAACTCCTTGTGTTGTAGATTTTGTATCTCGACACTACTTCTTCTTCATGTGTCGACACTGATAATGTGTGTCGACACAAGTCCTTGTACTTCAGTATTTTGCTGAATTCTTCTAAGTGTCGACACAACACCTTTGTGTCGACACATCTTCATGTGTTGAATCTGTTAAGTGTCGACACTGCTTCTTGGTGTCGACACATGTCTTCAGTGTTGATACTTGTTGAGTGTCGACACATTGCTCTGGGTGTCGACACTTTCTTCTTCTGTCGAGACTCTAGCTGAGTGTCGACACATTCCCTTAGTGTCGACACTTGTACTTAGAATATTCTTGAACTTTGCTGATCTTTGCTAAGTGTCGACACAGCTCCTTGTGTCGACACTTTCTTCAAGTGTTGAGTCTTCAGCTAAGTGTCGACACATTGTTCTGGGTGTCGACACTTACTTCCAGTGTTGACTCTTCTGCTAAGTGTCGACTCTTCTGTTGAGTGTCGACACATTGTTCTGGGTGTCGACACTTGTACTTAGTCTCTGCAGACTTTTGCTGAGTGTCGACATAGCCTCCAAGTGTCGACACTTTCTGGTGTAGACACAGTTTCACTGGGTGTCGACACAACTGCTAAGTGTCGACACAGCTTCACTGGCTTTTCTTCACTGAGTGTCGACACAGCTCCTTGTGTCGACACTTTCTGTCTAGTGTCGACTCAGCATCCCTGGTGTCGACACAATGACTCCAAGTGTCGACACTGCTTGCCTGGGTGTCGACACAAGTCTTCTTAAGTGTCGACACTTTCCCTCTGGGTTTCGACACATGGACTTAGAAACTTTTTCTTCTTTCCTGCAAATACTTATCCTGCACAAGTAAACTCAAAACACATCAAATACATTTTGATGTATATCATTGAGTTGGGTGAGGCTTCTTCAAATCAGGTACATTTAAACCAATGTACCCAACAATCCCCCCTATTTGGAGAAGTCATAACCCTTAGTCAATGATATACACCATTCATAATTAAATTACAAAATGATGTAAGACAGGATTATGTAAACAGGAAAGTACATCACATGTATAAAACAAACATGCATATACAGATAACATCTCAGAACAATTATGAAATAAATTTAACACATAGCTAATTTATCACACAAAACATTGTTCCAATACTTTGTCATATACAAAATTCTAAAGTTTACACAATGTTTTATATCAAAAGAATACATTGTAAACTTAAGAAATTTTCTAAGCTATTTCTGTTCAGCCTCCTTAATGACTATTCCTTTTCCAGCTTGAACTCTGGCTTGAACAGGAGCTTCAGTAACTTTAGCATCAACATGCTTCTTGCCTTTCAAGTCCTTCTTCTTTTGTTCTTCTGCTTTGATCTTTTGTCTTTCAAAGTAGAGATAAGGCTTGGGAAAGTACTTGCTAGGCTCCAGAGCAGTAGGAGGTAGCTTTCCCATCTTGGCCTTTCTTCTATATTGAACTATGGCCTCCTGCCTTGATTCATGTTTCCTCCATTCAGTTTCAGAAAACCACTTATTCCTGTCTTGAATGTTATCTTTGACAGCTTTCCATGCAGTCAATATAATGTTCCTTGAGGTAGGACTCCACTACTCAAAGTCTGGTCTTTGTTCAGCTTGTTCCCTAAACCTCTTCTAAGACAATCTTGTCTCTTCTTCTTTCTGCAGTGCCTCTTGCATGGCTTCAGAAATTGGCTGAACAACTTTCTCAATAATTACATTGTCCTTGCCCCCAGGTGGGCTATACATGGACTGTATGTCAGCATGAATCATGTCAAAATCTGGAGGAGGGTAGATAACTTGAGCCACTTCTGGTTGCTCCCCTCCTAAATATGCAGGATGAATTCCAGATTCAGCAACATTGTCATCATCACAAAGAGGAGGATAACCTAGTGTAGCTCTGATGGAATTAGATATCCACTTGACATGATCAGAGCTAGCTTTGACTAAAACTCTCTCCCCCTTTATGACTTCTCTTTCTATATGATCTCTGACATCATCTTTCTGAAATCTTACTTGATTATCCAAATAATTAACTCCATCTTTAAAGAAAGGTTTTAACCTTTGGAGTTTGTCAGTTATCAACTTTTGAGAATCTTGAATAGCAGTCTTAAGAGCAGTAATTTCTTATAGAAATACTTTGTCAAAATCTGCCTTTGCTATAGCTGGAGTCTGCCCTGCAGCTAGATTCTTCAGTTCTGTGACTATTGCATTGTGAGATGCAGTAAGGTTGTCATTCATTCTTATCTGATTTTCAAGAACATAACCTTGCTTCACAGCTATGTCATCCACTTGTGCTTTTATCTTCTCCTGGTGTGTTGCCAAGTACACCACTGCATTTCCACCCTTGTGGAAACATTCAGTCATCTCCTTTTTATTTTGGTTCATTTCAAACCTGATAGATTTTATGTCCTGGGCTAGATCAAACTGTAATGATTTCTGCCCTTCATCCACATAAGTCTCTATTGCTTTTCTATGCTCATCCAGCTTGATCTGCATAGCAACCATCAGTGCACTATAATCAAAAGCTGGGGCTGGCTGTAGTGCAGACTGTGGAGCAACAGTTTGGAGAGCCTTCTTATAACTCTGGATCCTTCTTTTGAAGACATAAATTTTCTTTTTCCTTTCCCTTGCAGCCTCCTCATCTTCAGAAGCTGAGGAGCTAGCAATTTCTACCCTCTCCTTAGGGCTTGGGGGTAACTCCTGCTGCACATCTGGTGCTTTCTCAGGTTCTTGCCTTACAAAATCTTCAACAAGTACAACTTGCTCCCCCTCAACTGGAGCATTCTCCCCCTCAGCAGCATCAGTTTCCTTGTCAAAATCTACTTGATCCAGATTTAGGAATAAATCTTCCATGGTGTATTCTTGTGGAGACTGAGCAGGAGAAATTCTGGGCTCTTCAATCACTGGATCAGTAACTATAACTTCAACAGATGTGTCTTCCATGACAGCATCTGGGACTTGGCTATCCAGCTGAGTTTGCTGATGAACATCAGTCAAATCAGTATCCTCTATAGGAAAATCTAAAGCATTTAGTTCAGTGATTACCTCTAGAATTGTAGTTGTAGCTTGTTCACTTTCTAGTGTAGTTGGTGCTTCTACAACTAGAGACTCCCCCTGGATGTGATCCTTGTGTATGGGGCTAGCTTGAGGTAGCTCCCCCTGGATCTCAGCATCTACTTGTTGTGCTGGAGACTTCACAGCAGTTCCTGTGTCTTCTTCATCAGGTGTGAAGACCACTTGTTCTTCACTATCAGAGCTGCTTGATGGAACTTGAGCCACTGGAGCAGCTTTCCTCTTCTTCTTTGGTGGTGATACTTTTTCAGAAATTATCTTCTCAAGGGTTGGCATCTCCTTAGTCAACACCCTGTCCCATCTGGAAAATATCCTTAAATCCATCTTCCTCATATGATTGATTTTTGTACCAGCAGCTTGGTGCATAACCTCTGGAATACTTCCAGCAAGGTATAGACTTATAATCCTGCCCAAGTTGGGCTTCTTCAAGCTTTCCTTTATCTTCTCAAGAACTATCACAGACCAATCTGTTTGCAAATTGAAGATGATCCTTGTCATAATGCTGAACATAGAGGCAGACACTCTGTCATGCCCTCCTGGCTTGCTCAATATTACTTTCCCAACAATTTCAGACAGGAATTTCCCCTGACTGTTCATTCCTTTTCTATTGAAGACTGAACCAATCTTCATCTTAGAATCTAAACCACACCAAGTTAGAGCTTCCCTGGTCTTTGAAGCAGTAACTTCATCTTCTTCTTTAGTTCTTGGGAGCTGTAGAATCTTCCTCAAGCTCTTAGGTGATACCTTCACCTTCTCACCATGAACCCTGGATTTGATCTTGAATCCAGTTTCGTCTACCTTAGCTCCATTGAGGAATTCCAGTACCTCTTTCTTCCATATTTTTGTAGGCTCAGAAACCAGAAATTCTAATCCCGAGTCTGCAACGAGGGTTACTACAGACTTGATTTCTTGATCAGCTTCATCAAAAGCATTGCGCACCAGCTCGTAGCCTTCGTTGACGTTCTCCTCAAGTTTTGGCGCCATTAGGGTTTGATGAATTTGACTGGAGAGAAGAGAGATGTCGACACAGAAGTTTTGGTCTCGAAACTTTTGAAAGCGTGTCGACAGACTAAGGCAAAACCCTATTTATACCTTTCTAATTTTGAAGATGGAAAGGGGGGTAGCCAACTTAAATTGTGTCGACACTGGCAATAAGTGTCGACACTGACTTATAATGTCTCGACACCTATGTGTCGACACAAGTTTAGTCAACAGATTATATGTGTCGACACTTGTTTATATGTCGACACCACTTAACTCGACACATAGTCGAGACTTTACTTAGATAATTCTGAGTAAACACTATATGTCGACACCACCTTGGTTGTGTCGACACCAACTTGTCATGTGTCGACACTAATATTCTGAAGTGTCGACACTAACTTTCTAGATGTGTCGACACCTTTTCCCTGAAGTGTCGACACCAATTTTCTGTGTCGACACAGATATCTCTGTGTGTCGACACCTTTTTACTTAGCCAATTTCCAATACTATAAACTTACTCTAAGTTTATCATTCCTAGTTCAATTTTAAACCTATTGAACTTAGCTTCTTCTAGGGGCTTAGTATACATATCAGCTAGTTGATTATCTGTTCTAACATATTCAAGTAAAATATCTTCTCTTTCTACATGCTCCCTAAGAAAATGATATTTAATTTCAATATGTTTTGTTCTACTATGAGATACAAGATTATTGGCTATTGAAATAGCACTAGTAGAATCACAGAAGAGTGGAGTTCTACTTACCTGAAATCCATAATCCTCTAGCTGATGTTGTATCCACAGAAGTTGAGCACAGCAACTTCCTGCAGCCACATACTCTGATTCTGCAGTGGAGATAGCGACACTTGTTTGCTTTTTACTACTCCAAGAAATCAGTCTTCCACCTAGGAATTGACAGGTTCCAGTAGTGCTTTTTCTGTCTTCTTTGCATCCTGCAAAGTCTGCATCTGAATAACCTGTTAGATCAAAATCCCCATTCCTAGGGTACCAGAGGCCTAGATAAGGAGTGCCCTTTAGATATCTCAATATCCTTTTGACTGCTGTCAAATGAGACTCTTTAGGGCAGTCTTGATACCTTGCACAGACACATGTAGCATACATGATATCTGGTCTACTTGCAGTCAAGTATAATAGGGAGCCAACTATCCCTCTATACAAGGTTTCATCTACAGGCTTCCCTGCATCATCCTTGCTAAGAGACATACTTGACCCCATAGGAGTCTTCATGGTGCTGGATGAATCCATACCATACTTCCTTATGAGTTCTAGGGTGAACTTGGACTGGCATATGGATAAACCACTCTCAGTCTGTCTTACTTGGAGACCCAAGAAGAACTTTAGCTCTCCCATTCTACTCATCTCAAATTGACTTTGCATTAGCTTTGTAAAATTTTTGCAAAGGCTACTTTCAGTAGACCCAAATATAATGTCATCTACATATATTTGGACTAGTATTACTTTGCCTCTAGATTCCCTAAGGAATAGAGTCTTGTCTATTTTCCCCCTTGTGAACTTATTCTCAATGAGGAAACTAGACAGGGTTTCATACCAAGCCCTAGGGGCTTGCTTTAACCCATATAAAGCTTTCCTAAGTCTATAGACATGATTAGGTAGAGTTGAATCAACAAAACCTGAGGTTTGTTCCACATAGACTTCTTCTTTAAGATTACCATTTAGAAATTCTGACTTGACATCCATTTGGTAAACTTTGAATCCTTGAAAGGTTGCATAGGCCAGGAACATCCTTATGGCTTCCAGTCTGGCTACTGGAGCAAAGGTTTGATCAAAATCAATACCTTCTTCCTGGCCTATATCCTTTAGAAACCAATCTTGCTGTATTCTTAATGATGACACCTTGTTCATCCATCTTATTCCTGTAGATCCACTTGGTTCCTATTATATTGTGGTCTTTAGGTTTAGGAACAAGTTCCCAGACTTTGCACCTTTTGAACTGATTCAGCTCTTCTTGCATTGCTTCAGTCCATTGTGGATCTAGAATGGCTTCTTCAAACTTCTTTGGTTCAACTTGAGATAGAAAACTGGAGTAGATTGCTGCATTCAGATTTCTGCTCCTTGTTTGTAACCCTTGTCTTGGATCTCCAAAAATCTGCCCTACTGGATGGTCTCTAAGATGCCTATTGGCTGGAGGCATCCTGACTTCTGGTTGAACCACTTCAGTTTCATCATCTTGTTGTACTCCTTGTACTTCTTCTGCATTTGGTACATGTAGTACTCCTCCTGGACAACAACCACTGTCTTCTACTTGCTGTCTTGCAGTAGATTCTTCTTCTAGAGTGAGCTTGTCCATCTTCTTTGTTAAACCTGTGGGGCTGCATACACTACTAGACAACTCATTGTTAATAAGCCTAGTTTCATCAAATACTACATGTACAGTCTCTTATACAACTTGAGTAGACAAGTTGTAGACTCTATAAGCCTTACTATTGTTGCTGTACCCAACAAAAATTCCCTCTTGGGACTTGGCAGCAAACTTAGTCAAGTAAGACTTTCCATTGTTAAGTATGAAGCACTTACAACCAAAGATCCTGAAGTAGGATAGGTTTGGTTTCCTGCCTTTCACAACCTCATAGGGGGTCTTGTTGAGGCCTTTAGTAATGGTAGCCCTATTAATAACATGACATGCAGTATTAACTGCTTCAGCCCAGAAATATTCTGGTAGTGATGTATCACTTAATAGGGTTCTACCTGCCTCAATCAAGGTTCTATTCTTCCTCTCAGCAATGCCATTTTGCTGAGGTGTTCTTGGTGAAGAAAAATCTTGAAATATCCCAAAGTCTTCACATAGTTTTGTCATGCTATCAGACTGAAACTCAGTACCATGGTCACTTCTTATTTTGGCCACTGTACTATTTAGTTCATTCTGAATTTGCTTGACAAAGCGATAGAAGACACTAGGTGTTTCAGATTTCTGTCTTAAGAAGAACACCCAGGAAAACTTTGAGTAGTCATCTACAACTACAAAGGTATAGACCTTCCTACCTAGGCTGTGAACTGGCATTGGACCAAAGAGATCCATATGCAAGAGGTATAGACACCTCACATCATCTTTGTTTTCTATGCTTATAAAGGTGGATCTAGTCTGCTTGCCCTTTTGACAAGCTGAGCAAATACCATCTTTAACACACTTAACTTGAGGACCATTCCTCACTAACTCTTTGCTAAAGAGTTTGCCAATTGTCTTGTAGTTTAGATGAGCTAGCCTCTTGTGCCATTTGACACAATGAGAGACTTTCTCATCTGCTACAAGACACACTTGAGAACCATTGGTCTCACACATAATGTCTAGGCAGTATACATTCCTCTTTCTATAACCTGTCAAAATGATCTCTTGATCAGTTGACCTCTTGATATGACAACCATTCTTAACAAATGAGATGTCATACCCTACATCACTTAATTGACTTATACTTATTAGGTTGTGTTTCAACCCTTTAACATAAGCCACTTGAGTAATGGTAACTAAGTTACTAGAAATGTTACCAAACCCTTTGATGATTCCTTTTTCAGAACCACCAAAGGTGACTTTTGGACCATCTTTGATTGGAATGTAGTCCCTTAGTAATCCCTTTGTTCCAGTCATATGTCTGGAACAACCACTGTCCAAGTACCATATTGGGGCATGGCAACTTGGACTCACCTGCAAAACAGATTAATGAACCTTAGAACCCAAAGTATTCTTGGGTCCTTGGTACTTGTTAGTTTGCATCCTGACAAAGCTACCAACTGGTTTTCCAATAGGCAGTTTGCTACTCACTTTGGCACTAGCATTGTGCCAACAGTCCATTGCAAAGTGGCCAACCTTGCCACAACACCAACACTCAAACTTATTGTACCTTTGCTTAGGTACAGTCTTAGCTGTTTTATCCACAGCTGGCTTGTTGAGTGTTGGGGCTTTGCCCTTGGACTTGGACTGGACAGTCCTTGCAGGTTTAATAAAACCCAGTCCAGCCTTGCCTTTGTGATGAACAAATTCATCAATTAGAGGTAGAACTGACTTAGGTTTAGAAAACCTAGCAACTAGATCTCTCTCCTTCTGAAGATTAATCTCCAGTCTCTTGATTTGATCATTCTTATATGTGATAGTCCCCATCTGAATCACAGTTATGTTCTTCAGTCTGGCTATCTCATTTAGCTTTTGATCAAACAATTTCTCAGAATCTGTTGCCACAGCTTTGAGATTAGCAATTTCCTTTGCCTGACTTTTTGCTAGGGACTTGCTCTTCTTATAAGCTTGCAACAGTACTTTATATTCATCTATCAGCTGATGAATATCTTCTTCAGACTCAGATACACTCTCATCATTTGATGATGATGAATATGATTCTGTACTGGCACAAGAAACTGAACTTAAAGTTGAACTTTGTACCTTACTGGGTCCTGGCTGCTCCAGGATTTTGTCACTTTCAGTCAATGCCATTAGCCCTTGGCATTGACTGTCTTCTTGTTCATATATAGACTCCATAATCTGCATGAACTCTTCTTCTTCTTCTTCAGCAAACAGCCCTATATATGCCTCAGCATCTGACTCAGTTTCTGATGAAGAGATATCTGACAGGGTCTTCTCCTTTTTGGCAACAAATGACTTTTCTTTCTTGCCTTTGAAATGAGTCTTCTTCTTGTCACTAGACTCCTTTCTCTTTTCTGGACAATCTGCAACAACATGGCCTTGTCTATTGCAGCAATAGCACACTATTTTTGAAAGTGTAGCCTTGCTAGACTTAGTCTTTTTCCTGTCCTTCTTTGAAGCCTTTTTATTCTGATAAAAGTCTTCTTTTCCCTGTGAAGTAGAAGGCCTTGTCCTCCACTGTTTCTTCTTCAAGAACTTCTGAAAATGTCTAGTGAAGGCAGCAAAGTCCTCATCACTTTCACTGCTTTCAGATTTTGTGCTGACTGACTCATCTGACTCAGATTCAGCAACCTTTGGAGGTGGAGTAGGTGACTTACCTCTATACTTTCTGGGGGCTTCTGATTTAAAGGCCACTGTCCTTTCCTTGTGTTCATTTCAGGTGGATTTCTCCTCTTCTTTCCTCACTGTCAACTGCATTTCATAAGACAACAGTTTGCCAAACAGTGTAGGTGGAGGAATTTCTGCCAACTTAGTCATTTCTCTAATGGCACAGATCTTGGTGTCCCAATCTTTTGTTAGGGACCTTAGAAACTTGTCATTGAGTTCATAATTACTGAACTCTCTGCCATAGGACATGAGTTCATTCACTATTCTGTAGAACATCTTATAGCACTCAGTTATGCTATCACCCTTTCCTTGTCTAAAACTTTCATACTCTTGATTTAGCAAGGATTTTCTGTCCTGCCTTACTTCTTCAGAACCCTCCATATACACAATAAGAGTATCCCACATCTCTTTGGCTGTCTTACAGTGTATCAGATTCTGAAAAGTTGCATCATCTCTGCCACTTACTATTATGTTCTGAGCCCTCTTATCCATAGTGGCTAGAACAATTTCATCCTTTGTCATTTCTGAGAAATCCTTTGGTGTTCTTTGATTTGCATCTAAGACTGACACCTTCATGTGCACATATGGACCTTCCTTTACTGTGATATAAATTCTAGGGTCTGAGGCCTCCATAAACAGCCTTACCCTTTCCTTCCATATGCCAAAGATTTCCTTCCTACATATAGGTAGTTTCATGGATCCCAATTCCTTGTGATTTTCAGTGGAACCCATGGATCTTGATTTTCTTGAATCTGTAATTGACTTAAACTGAATCTGCCAACAGGATCTACTCAGACAGTTATGTCTCTTTTTGAGTAACCTCCCTCTGATACCACTTGAAAGATATAGTACCTAAACACCTAGAGGGGGGGGGGGGGTGAATAGGTGACTTGAATCTTTTTAACTTTTTAGGCAGCAAACAGATAATATCACAGAATTATATCTAATCTATCACAGCACACATTCACCAATCACAGCAATCCACAAACACACAGTAGACACAGAGATTTATAGTGGTTCCCCAAGCTTTGGGTACATCCACTTTCCCCCTTCGCCTATCTAGCAGTGTACTAGATTCGGCCAAACTTCTCCACTAACTCAGAACCCAAAACAGGCTCCTACACCTCAGGCCCAAGGCCCTACAACTCAGCTTTTCCACAAAGCCTACACTCAGCCACAAAGGCCTACACTCAGCCACCAAGGCCTACACTCAGCCACCAAGGTCTACACTCAGCCACCAAGGCCTACACTCAGAGATTTAACTCTCCTACCCTCAGCCTTTATAATTGCAGGCTTACACTCTCAGATCCCTAAGGATCCTACAAGTTATAATGAATACAAAATGTATAAACTCAACAACTTAGATGAAAGAGAGATAAGTTGTGAGATTCTTGATGAGTTCTTGGAAGAACTCAGCTGGACTCAATCTGACTTAGCTTTCTTCAAAGCTTCTTGAAAGTAGAACTTAATAAGATTGACTCCTTCTGCAGTTGATCCTTGATCTCTGCTACTTAAGATTCAGACCAATCTGAATCCTTCTTCTCAGCTGGGTTCCAACAGCTGATTTCTTGGATGGAGCACTCTCTCTCCAACTTCTTAGATCTGCACTTGATTCTTCAAGGAATAGCTAGATCTTCTTTGTTGAATACTTGATCAATGATTTGAACCACATTTTCTGTAGACAGCATAAGCCTATTTATAGGCCTTCTTCATGGTAACCGGCTGGTCCGGTCCATAACTGAATTCTGACAACTCTGACAGGTGCAGTAGACCGGCTGGAATGGCAGCTGTCAAGTCATCCAGTCAGTTCTTGAAAATTCTGTAACTGTCTTTAAGTGTCGAGACTTTCTGTCTTTAAGTGTCGACACTTATAGACCAAGTGTCGACACAAGTTGTCTAAGTGTCGACACTAGTCTACAAGGTGTCGACACAACTCCTTGTGTTGTAGATTTTGTATCTCGACACTACTTCTTCTTCATGTGTCGACACTGATAATGTGTGTCGACACAAGTCCTTGTACTTCAGTATTTTGCTGAATTCTTCTAAGTGTCGACACAACACCTTTGTGTCGACACATCTTCATGTGTTGAATCTGTTAAGTGTCGACACTGCTTCTTGGTGTCGACACATGTCTTCAGTATTGATACTTGTTGAGTGTCGACACATTGCTCTGGGTGTCGACACTTTCTTCTTCTGTCGAGACTCTAGCTGAGTGTCGACACATTCCCTTAGTGTCGACACTTGTACTTAGAATATTCTTGAACTTTGCTGATCTTTGCTAAGTATCGACACAGCTCCTTGTGTCAACACTTTCTTCAAGTGTTGAGTCTTCAGCTAAGTGTCGACACATTGTTCTGGGTGTCGACACTTACTTCCAGTGTTGACTCTTCTGCTAAGTGTCGACTCTTCTGTTGAGTGTCGACACATTGTTCTGGGTGTCGACACTTGTACTTAGTCTCTGCAGACTTTTGCTGAGTGTCGACACAGCCTCCAAGTGTCGACACTTTCTGGTGTAGACACAGTTTCACTGGGTGTCGACACAACTGCTAAGTGTCGACACAACTTCACTGGCTTTTCTTCACTGAGTGTCGACACAGCTCCTTGTGTCGACACTTTCTGTCTGGTGTCGACTCAACATCCCTGGTGTCGACACAATGACTCCAAGTGTCGACACTGCTTGCCTGGGTGTCGACACAAGTCTTCTTAAGTGTCGACACTTTCCCTCTGGGTGTCGACAGATGGACTTAAAAACTTTTTCTTCTTTCCTGCAAATACTTAGCCTGCACAAGTAAACTCAAAACACATCAAATACATTTTGATGTATATCATTGAGTTGGGTGAGGCTTCTTCAAATCAGGTACATTTAAACCAATGTACCCAACAGGCATGGCGACTCTCATGTTATCGTTGAAGGTATCCAGCCTATCTGCCACCTACTGTTATCTTCTGTACAGGCTGTGAAGGCCCATGAGCAGGGTGAAGAAGTTTATCTTGTCTGCTTCGAGATGGTGGGAGCAGAGACGACTATCTCAGATATTCCGGTGGTCCGGATTTCTACCGACGTATTCCCGGAGAAATTGCCCGGGCTACCACCTGCCAGAGACTTGGATTTCAGGATTTAGCTAGTACCGGGAGCGAGGACGGTGTCCGGGCACCCTACAGGATGGCTCCCAGTGAGTTAGCAGAGTTCAGGACTCAACTACAGGAGCTAGTCGAGTCAGGATTTGTGCGGCCCAGTTCATCGCCATGGGGAGTGCCAGTTCTCTTTGTGAAGAAGAAGGACGGATCACTGCGACTATGCATAGATTACCGGGAGCTGAACCGGTTAACGGTCTGCAATACCTATCCTCTGCCTCAGATAGATGAGTTATTTGACCAGCTACAGGGAGCCTTCTGGTTCTCCAAGCTAGATTTGCGATCCGGCTACTACCAGCTCCGTATCAGGGAAGAGGACATACCGAAGACGGCATTCAGTTCACGCTATGGATTATACGAGTTCACGGTGATGCCTTTTGGGCTCACGAATGCTCCTGCCGCATTCATGAGTCTAATGAACCGTGTATTCGAGCCTTTCTTAGACCGCTTCGTGATTGTATTCATCGACGACATCCTTATATATTCTCGGACTCAGGAGGAGCATACAGAGCACCTGGCACAGGTCTTGCAAAGGATGAGGGAGACCCAGATGTACGCAAAATTTTCAAAGTGCCAGTTCTGGTTGCAGGAGGTGGCTTTCCTGGGGCACACGATCAGTGGGGCTGGATTAGCAGTGGACCCGGCCAAGATAGAGACAGTGAGGGATTGGCTACGGCCGAAGACCACATCTGATATCCGCAGTTTCTTGGGACTAGCAGGGTATTATCGCAAGTTCGTGGAGGGGTTCTCGAGGATAGCACTCCCCCTCACGTCCTTGACGAAGAAGGACACAGATTTTGTTTGGTCAGAGCGGTGTGAGATGGCTTTTCAGGAGCTGAAGGACCGACTCATCTCATCCCCCATTCTTGCGCTTCCATCCGGGAGCGAAGGATTCCAGATCTACACGGACGCCTCTTATCAGGGGATGGGTGCAGTCCTAATGCAGCATGGACACGTTATTGCTTATGCTTCGAGACAGTTGAAGAAGCATGAGCATAACTATCCAGTACATGACCTAGAGCTCGGGGATGTGGTTTTCGCCCTAAAGATATGGAGGCATTACTTATACGGGATTCATTGTGACATCTTTTCAGATCACAAGAATCTCAAGTATATCGATACACAGAAGGGCCTAAACCTGAGATAGAGGAGGTGGCTGGAGTTCCTCTGTGATTATGATTACAAGATCCACTACCATCCGGGGAAAGCGAACACGGTAGCAGATGCTTTGAGCAGGAGGGCCGACACTTCTGGACCGGAGCCCCGATTGGTGTCTATAGAGCTGCTACAGATGATGGAGGACATGCACATTACCATGGTGTCCGAGACCGAGCCAGTAGTATATAGAGAGTATTTGAGCTCAGTGATCAGTGGCGATGATATACAGGAGCGCATCCGAGCACATCAGAGGCTGGATGCTGCGTTACAGCCGATTTTCAGTGCCCTAGAGAGGGGCAAGGTCGAGGACTACACGCTACAGGATGATCTTCTTCGGTTCCGGGGGCGCATCTACATACCAGCAGGGGGCAGTATCCGGGAGGACATACTCAGAGAGGCACATTGCTCGAGATATTCAGTGCACCCCGGCATCACCAAGATGTGGGCAGATTTGCGGAAGGTCTATGTATTGGCCCGGGATGAAGAGGGAGATCACGGATTTTGTGACCCATTGTGAGACCTGCCAGCGTGTGAAGGAAGAATGCAAGAGCCCGGGAGGTTTACTACAGCCACTGCCAGTTCCAGAATGAAAGTTCGAGGACATTGCTATGGACTTTGTACACGGATTGCCTCGCTCCCACTCTGGGCATGACTCTATATGGGTTATAGTGGATAGATTGACCAAGGTAGCGCGGTTTATTCCAGTTCGAAAGGATGGCCCAGTTGCAGTTCTGGTGAGATTATTTGTGGAGCAGTACGTCAGATATCATGGCATCCCCAGGACGATTGTTTCGGACCGTGATGGTCGGTTCACTTCGAGCGAGTGGAGGGCCGTGCATGCTTACTTGGGATCTCGGCTTACTTTTAGTACCGCCTTCCATCCGCAGACCGACGGACAGACCGAGCGGACCATCCAGACCATGGAGGACCTGCTCAGACTATGCATATTGGATACGGGGAAGCCTTGGGAGAGGCTGCTGGCATTGATTGAGTTCTCGTATAATAACAGCCACCAGGCTAGCATCAGGATGGCTCCATACGAGGCACTTTATGGGAGGAGATGCAGGACACCGCTATCATGGGTTCAGGAGGTGGATACCGGTGCTCTTGGATCTGATTATATAGAGGATACCGAGGCTCAGATTCGATTGATCAGAGATCGTCTACTAGAGGCCCAGAGCAGACAGGCAAAGTATTATGATGCTCGGCACCGGAAGGTGGAGTTCCAGGTTGGAGACAGGGTATTCTTGAAGATACGTCCAGTACACGGTGTCTCTCGGGTGCGGAGGCACAAGAAGCTCAGTCCACGATACATGGGGCCATACCTGATCCTGGAGCGGATCGGCCCCTTGGCTTACCGACTGCAGCTGCCACCGGAGTTGGGTGCATTACATGACGTCTTCCATGTCTCTTCCTTGCGAAGAGCTCTCCTTCGGCTGGAGCAGCACATTACTACTACAGCCGGACCGGTAGAGCCTGACAGATCAGTGAGATTGGAGCCGATCCGGATTGACGATACAGCCATCCGAGTGTTGCGGAAGAAGAAGGTCCCTCTTGTGAAGGTGCTGTGGTCCAACCATGGATGGGAGGAGCACACTTGGGAGCCGAGGGATCTGATGCTGGAGCAGCACCCGGAGCTATTCGCATCAGGTACTTTCAAGTTATGTTTTTTTTTTAAAAAAAAAAATTCTTAAAAATCCTTGCAAATAGAACCCCGTAGACCCGAACTTAAATTTCGGGGACGAAATTATTTTCTTGTTTATTGGAATTTGTAACATCCCATGTTACTTCTGGACCCCTCAACTTAGATTGGGTTAGGCCTGAGTGAGATTTAAGGAAGTCCAACTATGTTTGACCCTAGGTAGTGGGTGGTAACCATGTGGGGCCCACTATAAGACCATAGTCAAACTAGGTCAAACTAGCCTAAGTGGGGACCCTAGCCACTCCATGACCCCACCACATTTCCCTAACCCTAAAGACAATCTAAGTGGACCCTAGGGCATATCACTAGGTCAATACTTTGACCTAAATTGACCAAAGTCAACCTTAGGCTTAATTGGTCAAACCCACACTCATAAGCTCAATTAGCCTAAGTAGGGCACCTCCCTTGACCCAACCCAAGTTGGGTGGTGCCACTAGACCCATTTCCACCAAGTAGGGTCAGCCCACCCACCATGGTTGACCAAGTCAACTCCCAAAGTCAACAAGTCAACAAATTGACCTAAAGGAGTGAAATGAAGACCAAGCCATTTTCCCTTGGACCAAGCCCACCAAAATTGGCCCATGGCCAGCCCAAGTGAACAAGACCAGTCCTACCCATCTAAATCAGGAGAGAGAATACATGCAAGGGGGCAAAATTGAGATTTTAAGGGTTGGAGGAGAGAGAAAATGGAAAGAGAGGAAATGGTGGACGACCACCCCATCAGATGGTTTTAACTGCCCAAAACCAGGTGGCCGACCTCCCCTCTCCATTTCCAGCAGAAAACCAGGGCTGTGTGCCACTTGGCAGCTGGGCGGAGCAAACAAAGCTCAAACCGAGCTCACATAGGAAATACCTCCCCATATACTCCACCTCAGTCCAAATAGACCTCACCAACAGCTTCAGGAGATAAAAGGGAGTGGAAATCGAGTGCTGGATCATGGAGAATGGTGGAGAATCGAGTTTTCGGGGTGGTGCTCGCCGGCGCACCACCACCACGGCAAACCGTCGCCTGACCCGCAGCCAAGCCCCTATTCTGGTGCGTTTCACCTCACCTCTTCCTGTACTAGATTTCTAGATCTATTTAGGGAGATATCGGGCTCAATCGAGCCCGATACCATGAGAGGAAAATGGAGAAAACCGAGCTTTTTCTTCTTGCTCGGGTTCGCCGGAGGAGCCAACTCCGGCGGCCCCACCGCCGGGAAACGCTAGCCCCCACCTTAACGAAGGTGGTGGCGATATCCGCCGGCAGTGGTGGTGGCTCTGCTGGCCGGAAAACGCCAGCCAACATCATCCAGGAAAATGAAATCGTAGCCGTCAAACCATTGTGGATGATGAACCGATCCCGTCAGTTTCAGGCTTTAAGATTCGTGCAATATATTTAAATGATTTAATTAATATATGATGAATAGTGTAGATTCTGTCACATTATTACAGCCACTTTGCATGTTAATTTTAGGCCTCTTAGAAGCATTTACAGTACTTAGTCTCTCAATGAAAATTGTAGCTGAGGGTCTTATCTTTAATTTGCCACCTTAAACATGTGATTTGGTGTAGTGTACAGTCCTGTAGGACATTTCTCCTAGGACTGGTCCTAGAGTAGGGCAGAAATTAAATTGGATGCCCTGGTCAAACCATTAGTCACCATGGCCCCAAATTTTGGGCACATGCATGATTAGGGCATACGTAGCCCCTGCCAAAAAGTAGGAATTTTTACAGAATAGTTTCCTATAGTTTTTGCCAAAATATCAAAATACAAATAAATGAAATATAAGGAGTTTTACACCTCCCCGTGGTCCCGAATCTTGGTGGTAGGTCAATGGGGACATCCTTGGTGCATGATAAAACTTTCAGCACCTTGGGTTCACTGCATGTTGGAGAATCCACTTGCATGTGTTAGCTCATGTTATGCCTTGGTGTGCAATTAGCAAAAATGCAAATATAGTGTATTCAGCCCAATGGTGGCATGCAAAGATCTTGGAATTATTTACAGTGGTTCATTAGGGTAAATTTCATCCCTCAAATTAATCATGGAATTTTTGGAATCAAAAATTCCATTTATTGGAATTTATTTTAAATATAACTATTTTGGAAATAATATTGAAAAATAGGTTTTCCTCAAGTACAAATCCTACAATTTTGCCAAGGCCTAGATAATGTCACATTTGACTTAGGAAAAATATGATCCCTCTGTTTTGAAGAACTTTTGGATTAGATATCTTAAATTGCCCATTTTATCCTTATCTTATTTAATTCATGAAATGATGGATATGTACTTCAGAAAAATTTGGAATTTATTCTACTGCTATAAAATGGTAATATTAGTTTTGTATGAATTTTGTAGAATTAATGGATGCATTGTTAGTTGTTAAATTAATACAATGACATTTTGGCAAATATGTTATAATGGAATTTTATAGGCCATTACACAATAACAATTGATGAGACTCTGCCAATAGTCATAAAGTGGTGTTCTAAATGTTCTGTAATTTTCCTGGAATTTTTGATTACATATTGCCTATACTTCATTTGGAAAATGGAATTTATGTGAATTTGATATTAAATAAGAAATGAGAATAAATATTTAAAGGAAAATTATTAAACTCTGTAGGCAGCAATATTTTATCATTATACCACTCAGGAAAAATTGCCTAGGTCAGAGGATGTTAAAGCATAGTACTTTATGTGTAAAGTGACCTAGTGTTTAAATTAAAAGATTTAATTAAAGGACTATTTGGCCAAAAAAATTATGAGAATTCATAGGGTAGTTCCCTTAGTCCATACCACCATAGGATAAATATTTAGAGGCAAGATGCCTTAAGGTTTGGAAGATCACATTTTTAGGGTAATCATAGGACATGGTCTGCATATAACACAAATAGATCTTGCCTTAGGGATTACCATGGGATTGATTATCGGCAGAAATAAGAGAGTCAACATGAATAACCCTGGTGGGTAGAGTTGTCTTAGTGAGGGATCAAAAGTGCAAGTCTCAGTTTGCAACTGGAGTGGGGGTCGGCGGAAGACCGTCGGTTTCCCGATAACACCTTAAGTCACTAGGGTTGTACTAGAGCAATAAGGAGAGCTGGGGAGATACATGGGTAGCCATCAACTAAAATAAGTATCCTTGCGAAAGGGAACGCTGGGCGTAATCCCAACACAGTTCCTAGTGCCCCTTGAGAGCCCTTCACAGGGAATACCGGGGCAAGTCCTGGGATTAACGTTAAATCTCTAAGTATAATAACCCGTAGACAAGAGTAGTTTAATAGGTTAGGACATTGTTGTACCTTCTCGCCCGTGTAGGGTTAGAGAGATTCTTGATATATGCTACCCGTTTTGGGTTTGAGGGAGTTGGTATAAAGACACTAATGTGCGATCTCACCCGTTTTGGGGTTTGAGGGAGTTGGTATAAAGGCACTAATGTGCATGCTCACCTGGGTTTGGGTTTGAGGGATTCAGGACGGGTTTGGTCCTGCGAGCGGGAGGCTCGGAATGAAATACTTGCATGTGCATAAATATCGTGGCGGGGCATGCGGTACTGGCCGTTCGTCACACCGATGGCAGTACGGTGCACCAGGCGGTTGTGGGAGTTAGAGGGACCAGTGGGTTGTTTTACACTGCGGTCTGGAGGACAATCCCCGATAACACACATCCGACCCAACAAGACTGACGGGTTTGTCAGCAAAGTACGTACGCGAGACTCTAGAGTGCACCTTGGACGTGTACAGAGGCGTATGAGAGGGGTCTAAGGCTTGGTAGTGTGCATACCGGTCTAGAAGCGGAGACGCCCGCTCCGCTGCTGCCGTAGCCACAGCGGTGGTACCCGAGAGTGATGCTAGCTCTCAAAAAGTGGGAACTAAAGGTCTGTGATCACAGAGTCGTTGTGTGTGAGTTGCACTTGCCTGCGCATAAAATTGCATCATATCATTCATTCATATTAGGTCATACGCTTCATATATCCTTATCATATAAATTAGTATGAGCTCTTTTATATGATAAGTTAAATTTCTGGAAACCCTAACTTATATATTTGTATGGGCATTTATATAAGTTAGGGTACGTTTGTGATGATAGCATAGTGGTAGTTTAGTTTATTTACTTGTTCATATTACTGTTCTTTACTTTCCTTTACTGCACTGCTCTTACTTATTACTTGTACCGTACTTAGAACTGCTAGAGTAGAACTACATTACTTATTACAACTCTAGTTAGATACTGTCACCTGCTTCCACTTTGCTACCCCTTTTGATGTCCTCTGCTTCGTCCTCCCGCTCGGTGCCTAGGAGCTGCGGGGCGAGGTGCGGAGGAAACGACTTAGTCTTTTTGACTAATGGTCGGTGACCAACTATTTTTAGGAGCCCGGGGAGATGGAGCACCAGCACGTCGAGGAGGCAGGACATGAGGAGCAGATACCGCTTCAGTAGGCTACTACCACTCCTGTGCGTCCTCAGGTGGGACGAGATCTGATGTTCTAGTTTAGCTTCCACATTTATTATTTTGTGAGAGTGATTTTGATGTACTGGGCATAAGCCCTTTTTACTCTTTCATTTGTACTCTTCTGTGGACTATAGTGATGTACTTTTCATTTCATTTACATGATTGTACCATGTGACTTGTGAACTGATGGTTTTATATACAGTTTTACTTCTTTCTTCTCATATTGGCCTACAGGTTAAATGATCGTACTAGCCGGCAAAATCGGCGTGTTGCGGTGTCGACTAACCCGTGAGTTAGTGCCACCGTAAGACGGCGGTTCTGGGCATAAGACCCGGTGGCCCTCCTTGGTAAGGGGGAGGGGGGGGGGGGGGGGTCTTACAAACTTGCCGAAAAGTGCCCATCAAGTTTTTGACACCGTTGCCGGGTAGTGCAACCATTGTTTGGATTTTTCTATTGGAAAAGTTGTTGCAAGTGTTTTTGGTATTTTGATCGTTTTTTTGTGTTGTATGACAGATCCGAACCCCGGGAATATAGAGGAAGATCTTTGGGTAGATCTTGAAACCGCGCGAGCGAGGCGAGCTCGCCGGTGTGCTACTGTTGTTGAAGGTAGAGATAGAATGGAAGAGTTAGGCTGAGGAAATGGCCTTGGTGAACGGGTCGTTGAGAGCCAGGAGGTGGTCGAACCCCGCATTAGGACATTACGAGACTTCACGACCCTTATTACGAGAAGTGTTTACCCTGGCTTCGGTCCGACCATCGTAAACAACCACTTCGAGATAAAGCCTGCCATCCTCAACATGATCAGAAATAACATGCAGTTTTCGGGCTTGCTAAGTGAGGATCCGCAGCTCCATCTGGAGGAATTCTCGGAGATTTGTGGCACCTTTCGCTGCGCTGGTATTACTGATGATGCGATGAAGCTAAGGCTATTCCCGTTTTCACTGAGTGATAAGACAAAAATCAGGCTCCATACTATTGCTCCCGAGACTGCAACTACGTGGGAGACTCTTTCCACAAAGTGCCTAGCCAAATTCCACCCGGTGGACAAAATAGTGAATGCCCGAAAGGAGATAGCAACTTTGTCTGAGGCCTGTGAGAGATTTTCTGATATGCAGCGTCGATACCCCCAGCACGGCTGTGAGCCTTGGAATTTGGTGGAAATATTTTATTTTGCTATTGAGCCCAATTATAGGGCTATGATCGACACGACGACTGGAGGAACTATCATGAACCTGACTCCTGATGAGGCGTTGCGGCTCCTTCGCGACACTGCTTCCCATATCACGTATTGGACTACCGAAAGAAATGCACCGAGGGGTGCAAGAAATTTGTTTGAAGTAAATGTGATGCATCCGCAAGCTGAGGAGAGCCATCCTACTATGGATGAGATGATGATACTGACTAGATCGACCCCTCCTCCGGCTCGGGTGATGGCTATTTCATGCCAGGATTGTGGAAACCCCGACCATCATACATATGAGTGCCCAACTAGAGATGCTTTTGCTGATACCTCAGGTATATCTACTGACGAGAATGTAAATTTTATAAGTAATCAAAACCGCACTACTGCTTATTACAATGCTAATAACCCGAATGCGATAAATTATCCGAATTTCTCCTGGAACCAATATGCACCTGGTCAAAGGTGGCAGGGAGGCCAGCATCAGTTTGATGCTCAAGTTTCTTATAGCCAGCCGTGATCACCGCCAGCGGGTTATAATTAGAACGCACAGGGGACACAAAAGAGTGCATTAGAAGAAATGATGGAAAAGTTTGTGGAGATGGCCCAATCCAACATGGCCACTTAGACCACCTCCATGAGAAACTTGGAGATGCAGCTGGGTCACCTGGCCCTTGTGTTCTCTGAGCGCACTCGCGACGCCATCCTGAGTGACACGGAAGAAAATCCCCATGAGCAAGGGAAGTGCGTTGGGGAGACGGATGAGTGTACTGAAAATGAAGTGGACGTAAAATGCGAGATAAATGAGATTGAGACTGTGGCCTTATGTGATTCCGGATCTTCTTGCAACCTTCTTGCTTTGTAAGATGTTGAGAAATTTAATTTGAACATCGAGTCAAATGTCAGGAAATCACTTGTTCTGGCCGATGGGTCGGTAGTGAAGACTGACAGTGAGATTAAGGAAGTAGAAGTGATAATGAACGGGGCTTCTGTGATCACTGACTTTCAGGTTTTGGGACCAATGGGGAATGCTTCAAAACCTGTCTTAGGGTTCTCATTCCCGAAAGCTAGCGAAGCAACGTTGCAATTTAATGCGAGTGGCATCACCTTGGCATCCAAGGTTGATTCGCCTTTACCACCATCCCTTCCCTTTATGATTCAAAATGAACCTGGAAAACTGCTTAACTTAAATGCTGTGTTATCTGATGGTTTGCCTAGTACAGCTGAGATAGGTGTGCTGTAGAAAGAGGAAGACCGGGCTATGAAAGTGGCAGAAGTACTTGTGATAGCTGAAGAAGAGACAATGACGGAGTTGCTTGGGGTGAAACAAGATTCAGATGAGAAGAGACATGAGCGGAGCACGGCTGAAGGAAGCATGCTTAATTTGGAACCAAAGACTTATATTGCTGCGAATAAATTGTGTAAACCTATGAGACAGGTTACTTAGGTTGATCTATCACCCATTGCGGGTGAGGAAAGGACTCCTCTGGACAGAAAATCTGGAAATACCTATGGATTGGATGTGGTAGTTGTACCACCATGGCGATCTCCATCCGTAGAATTGCTAAAGAATGATCTGCAAAAGCGCAAGGCGCTAGATTTTGCCTGCCGGCGCGAGAAGGAAGAAGCTAGGGGCAGGGGAGATTCGTCTTCCCTGGGCCCTAAAGCTTTCGCTTCTTCCTCATCTCGCGTGACTGGGGGATCTATCACAAGTTAGAATTTAGCTGAGATGTGAAGGATCTCCGGGGCCCTCCCCTTTCTTTTAGTATACCTTTTGCTTTAAGTTGTGTGTGCCTTTAGACCTTATCGTTGCTTATGCGCTTACGTGCTTGAACTTTATATTAAACTGCTAATATAGATATTTGGTCCACCTTAAGGATGCTAAAGAAAAGTGGCTTCTAGGAGACAACCCATTATTTTGTTTTTGTTGTTTATATAATATGATTGTTGTGCTTGGAGGTATTTGCTTTTGCATGTGAAGTTCGTTTGGTCCGTGGACCTTCTATAGAAATTAACGCCAATCTTCTGGTGTGCTAATTTCTGAGCATTGGGTAACCCCTTCTACTTACTGGCTTTTTAATTTCATGATCACATTGTGGTGTTACGATGTTTAGGCTAAGTCTGGTGGGGAGAGTTATGCGGGTTACTCACACACGTGCATTAAATCACTGTCATGCTAGAAGAATAATTTTCATTTGTTGTTATTATTTGGCATTGCATACCACTACACCACACTTGAGCCCGTGCTTGAACAGGAGCACGTCATGAGTTTTATCGTCACTAGTGTGCAATTTGAAAATTTTGGCGCTGGACTAGGATTGCGAGGCAGAGTAAAATATTGACTCCTGTAGTGCTCCTAATCGAGTGCTCACATCTCATTTAGGATTACATGTAGAATTAGATTCTTTTTATGCTCATAGAGTATATTATTTATATTGTTATAAATCTTGTTTATTCTACTCATATACTTCGAATATGGTGTGAATCAAACGGCAGCGTAGGGATGTGTGTCGACATCGCTGGCCTCGTATTGCTCGAGTCGGGAGGAGGGATTGTCTTTCTCGGTGGCTAAGAACTTGCCCCTAGCTACTCTCGAAGCATGAGTACATGGTTAGTGTAATGCCCCCAAAACTCAAAAAAGATCGGATAACATTTTAAGGCCAAATTGGTGCTTGAATAGGTTCACACAGCCTACGACACGGGCGTGTCCAGGGCTGTGTCCTGCTTTATGTCGGCAGGGCGGTGTCGAGTGAGGCACACGACCTGTGAAACGGGCGTGTCCATGGCCGTGTCATGCTTTGGGTTTGACAATTTTTTGTGAGGCCGATGAAATGCATTCGACGATCCTCAAAGTCAAGCCAGGTTGGGTATACAACCTAGGACACGGGTATGTCCAGGGCAGCGTCCTTCTCCGCATTTGATAGGTCTGTGTCGACTAATGAACACGCCATGTGACACGGGCGTGTTAGAGGCTGACACGTGCGTGTCGAGAGTAACATGGGTGTGTCTCATGCCCATGTCCTGGTCGGGACGCGACGATTTCCTATGTCACTTAATGAACACGCCCTGTGACACGAGCGTGTCAAGAGTAACACGGGCGTGCCTGGGCCCATGTCTTGTTTTGCGTTCGACAATCGTGTTTAGATCGTGAGACACGACCTGTGACACGGATGTGTCATGGCCTGTGACACGGACGTGTCACATGCCGTGTTTGACCTAGGAAAGTGATTTTCAGGGCGATTCGTGGCCATTCATTTCCTTCAAATAGGATCCAACGGTCTAGAAATCTTCTCTACTATTTTTAAGGGCAGGAGTTGAGGGTTAAACCTCATTTCTCTTAGGTCTTTCTGTTTCTAAAGAGTTAGAGAGAAGTGAGAGCAAAGCAGAAGGAGAAGGAGGAATCCGGCCACCGGTGGAGCTTCAGATTCCCAAATCGCGAGCCGAGTCCAGATCCATGGAGGCGAGGCCATTAAGCTGCTTTTCATCCAGCTAGTTTTCCGTGGCGGCAAAGCGAACCTCTAGGGTAACGATTCTCTTCTTGGACATGTGAAGTCCTCTTCCTTTTTGCATAGGAAACCCGCTCTCGTAAGTGTGCGGTGGGTGTGTGGTATTTCCTTCGGGTGGACTTGAATAGTCCCCGTAATCTTGCATATAGAGTCCGGAATCGAAGTACGGACATAGACATGGTGTGTGAAGCACTACCCGGACAAGTTGGTATGGATCGGTGATGTTTAAATTATACATTGATTGTCGGAGAAGACTCCATGCAGTATGTTTTCGGGTTTCTACGCGGTAGATTACAGCAGGGAGTCTTGGTGATTAACTCCAAGGTGCACCCGAAAATCTGGGCAAAAGCGAAGTTCTGCCGTTTTGGTGGCTTGGGATACAGCCTTGTACATAGCCGCGCTATGTACCGTTGTATGATCGATACTTTGGGATTCAGTGAAGCTTATCCCGCGCTGATGGCTAAAAGGTCGTGGCGAGGTGAGGAGCGGGTTGGTGGAACCTTATGTTGGGTACATTGGAAAATGTGTACCAGATTTGGAGAAGCCTTACCTAACTCAATGATATTCATCAAGGTGTATTTGATGTTGTGTTGAGTTTCCATGTGCAGGTTAAGGAAATGCAGAAAAAGTTTCTAAGTACAAGTGTCGACACTTGAGAAGAATTGTGTCGACACCTGAGAGGAATTGTGTCGACACTTGGGAAGGCTGTGTCGACACCAGGAGCCAGACTATGTCGACACACAGGAATTATGTTCGGCACACAAAAAATCTGTCAACAACAACTGTGTCGACACCCAGGACTTGTGTCGACACATTCTAGAATTCTGTCGACAATAACTGTGTCGACACACACCCGAATTCTGTCGACACCAACTTTGTCGAAGACAAGGAGTTATTGTGTTGACACACAGGACTTGTGTCGACACATTCCACTGAAGCTGTGTCAAGAAGTTAAAAGAGAAGCTGTGTCGACATTGTGAAAGCTGTGTCGACATCATCAAGAGTTGTGTCGACACTTGGACTATATATATCGACACTGTTGGGTACACTGGTTTAAATGTACCTGAATTTGAAGAAGCCTCACCCTACTCAATGATATACATCAAAATGTATTTGATGTGTTTTGAGTTTAGTTGTGCAGGTCAAGTATTCACAGGGAAAGCTGAAAAGATTCTAAGTCCATGTGTCGACACCCAGGAGTAAAGTGTCGACACTTAAGAAGACTTGTGTCGACACCCAGGCAAGCAGTGTCGACACTTGGAGTACTTGTGTCGACACCAGGGATGCAGAGTCGACACCAGACAGAAAGTGTCAACACAAGGAGCTGTGTCGACACTCAATGAAGAAAAGTTCAGTGAAGATGTGTCGACACTTAACAATAGTGTCGACACCCAGAGGAACTGTGTCTACATCAGAAAGTGTCGACACTTGGAGGCTGTGTCGACACTCAGCAAAAGTCAGCAGAGTCTAAGTATAAGTGTCGACATAATAAAGAATGTGTCGACACTCAGCAGAAGACTCAACACTTGAAGAAAGTGTCGACACAAGAAAGAATGTGTCGACACTCAGCAGAAGACTCAACACTTGAAGAAAGTGTCGACACAAGGAGCTGTGTCGACACTTAGCAAAGTTCAACAAAATTCTAAGTACAAGTGTCGACACTAAGGAGATGTGTCGACACTCAGCCAGAGTCTCAACAGAAGAAGAATGTGTCGACACATGGAGAAGTGTCGACACTCAGCAAGTATCAACACAGAAGGCATGTGTCGACACCAAGAAGATGTGTCGACACTGAACAAGTTCAACACATGAAGATGTGTCGAACACAAAGGTGTTGTGTCGACACTTACAAGAATTCAACTAAGTGCTGAAGAACAAGGAGTTGTGTTGACACTCAATAACAGTGTCGACACATGATGAAGAAGCTGTGTCGAAGAAGTGAATTCTACAACACAAGGAGTTGTGTCGACACCTTGAAGGCTAGTGTCGACACTTGTCAACTTGTGTCGACACTTAGTCTATAAGTGTCGACACTTAAAGACAGACAGTCTCGACACTTTCAGACAGTTACAGATTTTTCAAGAACTGACTGGATGACTTGACAGCTGCCATTCCAGCCGGTCTACTGCACCTGTCAGAGTTGTCAGAAATCAGTTATGAACCGGACCAGCCGGTTACCATGAAGAAGGCCTATATATAGGCTTATACTGTCTACAGAAACAGACGATTAATTGTAGTTCAGATGATCAAGTAATACAAAGAAGATCTAGCTATTCATTGAAGAATCTAGTGAAGATCTAAGAAGTTGGAGAGAGAGAGCTCCATCCAAGAAGACAGCCGTAGGAACCAGGCTGAGAAGAAGGGTTCAGATTTTGTTCTGAATCTTAAGTAGCAGATATCAAGGATCAACTGCAGAGGAGGTCAATCTTATTGTGTTCTACATTCAAGAAGCTTTGAAGAAAGCCAAGTCAGGATTGATCTCAGCTGAGTTCTTCCAAGAACTCATCAAGAAACTCACAACTCTTCTCTCTTTTCTCTGAGTTGTAGAGTTTACATTTTGTATTCATATTATCTTGTAGGATCCTTAGGGATCTGAGTTTGTAAGCCTATAATTATAAAGGCTGAGTGTAGGGCCTGTGTGCCTGAGTGTAGGAGATTTGTATCTCTGAGTGTAGGCCTGTTGTGGCTGAGTGTAGGCCTGCTATGGCTGAGTGTAGGCTTTGTGAAGAAGCTGAGTGTAGGTCTTTGAAGAAGACTGAGTTGTAGGGCCTTGGGCCTGAGCTGTAGGAACCTGTTTTGGGGTTCTGAGTGTAAGATCTGAGGATCTGAGATAGTGGAGGAGTTTGGCCGAATCTAGTACACTACTAGATAGGCGAAGGGGGAAAGTGGATGTACCCAAACCTTGGTGAACCACTATAAACCTGGGTGTTAACACCTAAAGACTTTTCTGAGATGACAAAAGATGAGATAGTTCGAGCCACAATGGACAAGAGGGCTCAAAATATCATTGTGAGTGCTATAGATGATGCTACCTTTCAGAATTTGATACACTGTAAGACATCTAAGGAGATGCGGGATACTCTTGTTGTCTACATGGAGGGTTCTAAAGAAGTGAGGCAGGACAGAAAGTCCTTATTAAACCAAGAATATGAAAGCTTCAGGCAAGGTAGATCTGATAGCATAACTGAATGCTATAAGAAGTTCTATAGGATTGTGAATGAGCTAATGTCCTATGGAAGAGAGTTCAGTAATTATGAGCTTAATGATAAGTTTCTAAGGTCCCTTACAAAAGATTGGGACACCAAGATCTGTGCCATAAGGGAAATGGCAAAGTTAGCAGAAATTCCTCCACCAACACTGTTTGGAAAACTGCTGTCCTATGAAATGCAATTGATGGTGAGGAAAGAAGAGGAGAAGACTACAAGAAGTGAACATAAGGAAAGGACAGTGGCATTTAAAACAGAAGCCCCCAGAAAATACAGAAGTAAGTCACCAACTCCACCTCCTAAAGTAGCTGAGACTGAGTCAGATGAGTCAGCAAGCAGAAAGTCTGAAAGCAGTGAAAGTGATGAGGACTTTGCTGCCTTCACAAGACACTTTCAGAAGTTCTTAAAGAAGAAACAGTGGAGGACAAAGCCATCTACTTCACAGGGTAAAGAAGACTATTATCAGAACAAAAAGTCATCAAAGAAAGACAGGAAAAAGACCAAGTCAAGCAAAGCAACTCTATCAAAAATAGTATGCTATTGCTGTAATAGACAAGGACATGTTATTGCAGACTGTCCAGAGAAAAGGAAGGAGTCTAATGATAAGAAGAAGACTCAATTCAAGGGCAAGAAGGAAAGATCTTTTGTTGCCAAAAAGGATAAGAGCCTGTCAGACATATCTTCATCAGAAACTGAGTCAGATGCTGAAGCATACATAGGACTGTTTGCTGAGGAAGAAGAAGAAGAGTTCATCCAGATCATGAACTCTATATATGAACAAGAGGACAGTCAGTGCCAAGGACTGATGGCATTTACAGAAAGTGACAAAATCCAGGAGCAGCCTGGACCTAGTAAGGTACAAAATTGTTCTTTCAGTTCAATTTCTTGTGCTAGTTCAGAATCAGATTCATCATCATCAAGTGATGAGAGTGCATCTGAGTCTGAAGAGGATATTCATCAATTGATAGATGAATATAAAGTTCTGTTGCAAGCTTATAAGAAGAGCAAGTCCCTAGCCAAGAGTCAGGCAAAGGAAATTGCTAATCTCAAAGTTGCTGCAACTGATTATGAGAAGTTGTTTGATCAAAAACTTAATGAGATAGCCAGACTGAAGCACATAACTATGATTCAGATGGGGACTATAACATATAAGAATGATCAAATCAAAAGTCTGGAGATTAGTCTTCAGAAGGAGAGAGATTTAGTTGCTAGGTTTTCTAAACCAAAGTCAGTTCTACCCTTAATTGATGAATTTGTTCATCAAAAAGGTAAAGCTGGACTGGGGTTTACTAAACCTGCTAGGACTGTTCAGTCCAAGTCCAAGGGCAAAGCCCCAGCTCTCAACAAGCCAGCTGTAGATAAAACAACTAAGAATGTACCTAAGCAAAGGTACAATAGGTTTGAGTGTTGGTGCTGTGGCAAGGTAGGCCACTTTGCCATGAACTGTTGGCACAATGCAAGTGCCAAAGTGAGTAGCAAACTGCCTGTTGGAAAACCTGCAGGTAGCTTTGTTAGGAAGCAAACTAACCAGTACCAAGGACCCAAGAATTCTTTGGGTTCTAAGGTTCACTAATCTGTTTTGCAGGTAAGTCCAAGTGGTCATGCCCCAATATGGTACTTGGACAGTGGATGTTCCAGGCACATGACTGGAACAAGGGGATTGCTAAAGGACTACACACCCATCAAGGATGGTCCAAAAGTCACCTTTGGTGGTTCTGAAAAAGGAATCATCAAGGGTTTTGGTAACATTTCTAGCTCCCATATAACTATTACTCAAGTGCCTTATGTCAAAGGTTTGAAACATAAGCTTATTAGTATAAGTCAATTGAGTGATGTAGGATATGACATCTCATTTGTCAAAGATGGTTGTCATATCAGGAGGTCAAATGATCAAGAGATCATTTTGACTGGTTATAGAAAAAGGAATGTCTACTGCCTAGACATTATGGTTGAGAACAATGGTTCTCCAGTGTGTCTTGTAGCTGATGAGAAAGTCTCTCATTGTGTCAAATGGCACAAAAGGCTAGCCCATCTCAACTACAAGACAATAGGCCAACTCTTTAGCAAAGAGTTAGTGAGGAATGGTCCTCAAGTTAAGTGTATTAAAGATGGAATATGCTCAGCATGTCAAAAGGGCAAGTAGACTAGATCCACCTTTAGTAGCATTGAAAACAAAGATGCTGTGAGGTGTTTATACTTCTTGCATATGGATCTCTTTGGTCCTATGCCAGTTCACAGCTTAGGTAGGAAGATCTATACCTTTGTAGTTGTAGATGACTACTCAAGGTTTTCCTGGGTGTTCTTCCTTAGACATAAATCTGAAACACCTAGTATCTTCTATAGCTTTGTCAAACAGATTCAGAATGAACTAGACAGTACAGTGGTCAAGATAAAAAGTGACCATGGTACTGAATTTCAGTCTGATAGTATGGCAAAACTATGTGAAGAATTTCGGATATTTTAGGAGTTTTCTTCACCAAGAACACCTCAGCAAAATGGCATTACTGAGAGGAAAAATAGAACCTTAATTGAGGCTGGTAGGACCCTATTAAGTGACACATCTTTTCCATAATATTTCTGGGCTGAGGCAGTAAATACTGCATGTCATGTAATTAATAGGGCTACCATTACTAAAAGCCACAACAAGACCCCCTATGAGATTGTGAAAGGCAGAAAACCAAACCTATCCTATTTCAGGATCTTTGGTTGTAAGTACTTTATACTTAACAATGGAAAGTCTTACTTGACTAAGTTTGCTGCCAAGTCCCAAGAGGGAATTTTTGTTGGGTACAGCAACAACAGTAAGGCTTATAGAGTCTACAACTTGTCTACACAAGTTGTAGAGGAGTCTGTACATGTAGTATTTGATGAAACTAGACTTATTAACAATGAGTTGTCTAGTAGTATTTGCAGCTCCACAGGTATAACTAAGAAGATGGACAAGCTTACTATTGAAGAAGAACCTACTGCAAGACAGCAAGTAGAAGATAGTGGCTGCTGTCCAGGGGGAGTACTACATGTACCTAATGAAGAAGAAATTCAAGGAGTGCAGCAAGATGAAGAAAATGAAGAAGTACAACCTGAAGCCAGGATGCCTCCAGCTAATAGGCATCTTAGAGATCATCCAGCAGATCAAATCATTGGTGATCTAAGACAAGGGGTACAAACAAGGAGCAGAAATCTGAATGCAGCACTCTACTCCAGTTTTCTATCCCAAGTAGAGCCAAAGAAGTTTAAAGAAGCCATCCTAGACCCTCATTGGATTGAGGCAATGCAAGAAGAGCTGAATCAGTTCAAGAGATGCAAAGTCTGGGAGCTTGTTCCTAAACCAAAAGACCACAACATAATTGGAACCAAGTGGATCTTTAGGAACAAGATGGATGAACATGGAGTAATTGTCAAGAACAAAGCAAGATTGGTTGCTAAAGGATATAGGCAGGAAGAAGGTATTGACTTTGATCAAACCTTTGCTCCAGTAGCCAGACTGGAAGCCATAAGGATGTTCCTGGACTATGCAACCTTTCAAGAATTTAAAGTTTACCAAATGGATATAAAGTCAGCCTTTTTGAATGGTAATCTAAAAGAGGAAGTCTATGTGGAACAACCATCAGGTTTTGTTTATTCAACTCAACCTAATTATGTCTATAAACTTAGGAAAGCTTTGTATGTGTTAAAACAAGCCCCTACGGCTTGGTATGAAACCCTGTCTAGTTTCCTCATTGAGAATAAGTTCACAAGTGGGAAAATAGACAAGACTCTATTCCTTAGAGAATCCAGAGGTAAGATAATACTAGTACAAATATATGTAGATGACATAATATTTGGGTCTACTGAAAGTAGTATTTGCAAAAAGTTTGCAAAACTAATGCAAGGACAATTTGAGATGAGTAGTATGGGGGAACTTAAGTTCTTCTTGGGTCTCCAAGTTAGACAGACTGAGAATGAATTATCCATATGCCAGTCTAAGTTCACCCTAAAACTCATAAGGAAGTATGGTATGGATTCATCTAGTACCATGAAGACTCCTATGGGGTCAAGTATGTCTCTTAGCAAGGATGATGCATGGAAACCTGTAGATGAGACTTTGTATAGAGGGATAGTTGGCTCCCTTTTATATTTGAATGCAAGTAGACCAAATATCACGTATGCTACATGTGTCTGTGCTAGGTACCAAGCATGCCCTAAGGAGTCTCATTTGACAGCAGCCAAAAGGATATTGAGATATCTAAAGGGCACTCCTTATCTAGGCCTTTGGTACCCTAGGAATGGAGACTTTGATCTAACATGTTATTCAGATGCAGACTTTGCAGGATGCAAAGAAGACAAAAAAAGTACAACTGGAACCTGTCAATTCCTAGGTGGAAGACTGATTTCATGTAGTAGCAAAAAGCAAACAAGTGTGGCTATCTCCACTGTAGAATCAGAAAATGTGGCTGCAGGAAGTTGCTGTGCTCAACTTCTATGGATACAATATCAGCTTGAGGATTATGGAATTCAGGTAAGTAGAACACCACTGTTTTGTGATTCTACTAGTGCTATATCAATTGCAAATAATCCTGTTTCCCATAGTAGAACTAAACATATTGAAATAAAATATCATTTTCTAAGGGAACATGTAGAAAAACAAGATATTTCACTAGAATATGTAAATACTGATAATCAACTAGCTGATATGTATACTAAGCCCCTAGAAGAAACAAAGTTCAATAGGTTTAAAATTGAACTAGGTATGATAAACTTAGAATAAGTTTACAGAAATGACTAAGTAAAATAGTGTCGACACACAGAGTTGTCTGTGTCGAGACAGAAAATTGGTGTCGATACTTCAGAGAAAAGGTGTCGACACATCTAAGAAGTAGGTGTCGACACTTCAGAAAATTAGTGTTGACACATGATAAGTAGGTGTCGACACATCCAAGGTAGTGTCGACACTTAGAGTTTACTCAGAATTATCTAAGTAAAGTCTCGACTAAATGTCGAGTTAAGTGGTGTCGACACATAAACAAGTGTCGACACATATATTCTGTTGACTAAACTTGTGTCGACACATTGGTGTCGAGACATTATAAGTCTGTGTCGACACTTATCAGCAGTGTCGACACAATTTAAGTTAGTTAACCCGCCATTTCATCTTCAATCTTAGAAAGGTATAAATAGGATTTCTCCATTGTCTGTCGACACGCTCACTAAAGTTTCGAGACCAAACTTGTGTGTCGACACCTCTCTTCTCTTAATTCAAATTCTTCAAACCCTAATGGCGCCAAAGCTCGAGGAGAACGTCAATGAAGGCTACGAACTGGTGCGACATGCGTTTGAGGATGCAGACCCGGAGATCAAGAATGTGGTAACCCTAGTTGCAGACTCGGGGTTAGAATTTCTTGTTTCAGAGCCCACAAAGATCTGGAAGAAAGAAGTATTATAATTTCTAAATGGAGCTACCCTAGACGACACTGGATTCAAGATCAAGTCTAGGGTTCATGGTGAAAAGGTGAAGGTCTCACCAAAAAGTTTGAGGAAAGTACTTCAGTTACCAAGGACTAAGGAAGAAGAAGAAGTTACTGCATCTAAGACCAGAGAAGCTTTATCATGGTGTGGCCTGGATTCAAAGATGAAAATTGGTTCTATATTCAATAGGAAAGGCATGAACAGCCAGGAAAAATTTCTATCTGAAATTGTTGGAAAAGTGATCTTGAGTAAGCCTGGAGGGCATGACAGGGTCTCAGCCCATATGTTTAATCTTATGACAAGGATAATCTTCACAGTGAACACAGATTGGTCTGTTGTTGTCTTTGAGAAGATTAAGGAGAGTCTGAAGAAACCCAATTTGGGTAGAATTCTAAGTCTTTACTTGGCTGGTAGTATACCAGAAGTAATGAGTCAAGCTACTGGAACTAAGATCAACCATATGAGGAAGATGGACATGAGGATCTTCTCTAGGTGGGACAGAGTTTTAACTATGTAGATGCCTACTCCTGAGAAAGTAACACCATAAAAGAAGAAGAAGAAGCCTGCCCCAGTGGCTCAGGATTCCTCTAGCAGCTCTGGTAGTGAAGAGCAAGTTGTCTTTACTCCTGATGAGGATGTAGAAGGAAATGCTGAGAAGTCTCCAGCTCAACAAGATGCTGCAGCGAGGTAGGGGGAGCTACCACCAGGTAGCCCCATACACCAGTATCAAATCCAGGGGGAGCCTCTAGTGGTGGAAGAGCCAACTCCTCTTGAAAGTGAAAGAGCCACCCACATCATCCTTGAGGTAATCACTGAGATTAATACTTTAGATTTCCCTTTAGAGGATAATGTTTTGTCTGATTCATTAAATGATGTTAATCAGCAATCTTAGATTGATAGTCAACCCCCAGATGTTGTCATGAAGGACACATCTGTTACAGTTCAAGTAGTATCTGATCCAGTGGTAGATGAGCCAAGAGTTTCTCCAGCCCATTCTCCACAAGAATTTACTATGGAAGATCTCTTCCTTAATCTGGATCAAGCAGACCTTGATAAGGATAGTACTGCTGCTGAGGGGGAGAATGCTCCAGTTGAGGGGGAGCAAGTGCAAATTCTAGAAGAAACAGCAATGCAAGAGCCTGAGAAGCCCCAAGCTGTTGAGGAGCTACCTAGAGAGAGGGTAGATATTGCTAGCACATCAACATCTGAAGATGAGGAAGCAGCCAGAGCTAAGAAAAGGAAGTTCTAAGTATTTAAGAGAAGGAGCCAGATTTACAAGAAGGCCTTACAAACTATTGCACCACAGCCTATATCACAACTAGCACCAACTGTAGATTACAGTGCTTTAATGGTTGCTAAGCAAATTAAGCTGGATGAGCACAGGCAAGCCATTGAGAAGTATGTGGATGAAGGGCAAAAATCTCTAGAGTTTGATCTCGCCCAAGATATAAAGTCTATTAGATTCGAGATGAATCTAAATAAGAAGGAGATGACTGACTGCTTCCACAAGGGTGGGCATGTAGTAGTCTACTTAGCTACTCATCAGGAGAAAATAAAAGCTCAAGTGGATGAACTTGAAGTCAAGCAAGGCTATGTTCTAGAAAATCAGATCAGAATGAATGATAACTTAACTGCTTCACACAATGCAATTGTCACTGAGATGAAGAACATAGCTGCTGGACTGACTACCTCTAATGCTACTGCTATGGCAGAATTTGATAAAGCCTTACAAGGGAGCATCACTGCTGTTACATCTGCTATTCAAGATTCTTAGAAACTGATCTCAGAAAAACTACAAAGGTTGAAACCTTTCTTTAAAGATAGAGTCAACTATTTGGATAACCAAGTCAGATTTCAAAAGGATGATCTAAGAGATCACATGGAAAGAGAAGTCATAAAGGGGGAGAGGGTGTTAGTCAAAGCCAGCTCTGATCATGCCAAGTGGATATCTAATTCTATCAGAGCAACTCTTGGTTATCCTCCTTTATGTGATGATGACAATGTAGCAGAATCTGGGATACATCCTGCATATCTAGGAGGGGAGCAACCTGAAGTGGCTCAAGTCATCTACCCTCCTCCAGATTTTGATATGATACATGCTGATATACAGTCCATGTATAGCCCACCTGGGGGAAAGGACAATGTCATCATAGAGAAGGTGGTTCAGCCAGTATCTGAGGCTATGCAAGAAGCTTTTCTGAAAGAACAAGAAGCTATATTGTCTAAAAAGACGTTCAGAGAGCAAGCTGAACAAAGACCAGACTTTGAGCAGTGGAGTCCCACTTCAAGAAACATTATCTTAACTGCATGGAAAGCTGCCAAAGATAATATACAAGACAGAAACAAATGGTTTTCTGAACTAGAATGGAGAAAGCATGAGACAAGGCAAGAAGCCATAGTGCAATACAGGAGAAAGGCCAAGATGGGAAAGCTACCTCCTACTGCTCAGGAGCCTAGCAAGTACTTTCCCAAGCCTTATCATTATTTTGAGAGGCAAAAGATTAAAGCTGAAGAGCAAAAGAAAAAGGATCTGAAAGGCAAGAAGCCTGCTGATACTGAAGTTGCTGAAGCCCCTGTACAAGCCAAAGTATAATTAGGAAAAGGAATTGTGATTAAGGAGGCTGATCAGAATTAGAATAGATTTATCTTAAGTTTACAGTTGTAATATTTTGATTTTAAAACACTCTGTAAATTTTTGAATGATAAATATGACAAAGTGTTAGAACAATGTGATGTGTTATAAATCTATTTCATAATTGTTATGCGATGATATCTATGTTTACATGTTTTGATTAATACATGTTAATGTTTGCCCTGTTATATAATCCTGCTTTACATCATGCTATGATTTTATTCTATATGGTGTATATCATTGACTAAGGGTTATGACTTCTCCAAATAGGGGGAGATTGTTTGGTACATTGGTTTAAATGTACCTGATTTGAAGAAGCCTCACCCTACTCAATGATATACATCAAAATGTATTTGATGTGTTTTGAGTTTAGTTGTGCAGGTCAAGTATTCACAGGGAAAGCTGAAAAGATTCTAAGTCCATGTGTCGACACCCAGGAGTAAAGTGTCGACACTTAAGAAGACTTGTGTCGACACCCAGACAAGCAGTGTCGACACTTGGAGTACTTGTGTCGACACCAGGGATGCAGAGTCGACACCAGACAGAAAGTGTCGACACAAGGAGCTGTGTCGACACTCAATGAAGAAAAGTTCAGTGAAGATGTGTCGACACTTAACAGCAGTGTCGACACCCAGAGGAACTGTGTCTACATCAGAAAGTGTCGACACTTGGAGGCTGTGTCGACACTCAGCAAAAGTCAGCAGAGTCTAAGTATAAGTGTCGACATAATAAAGAATGTGTCGACACTCAGCAGAAGACTCAACACTTGAAGAAAGTGTCGACACAAGAAAGAATGTGTTGACACTCAGCAGAAGACTCAACACTTGAAGAAAGTGTCGACACAAGGAGCTGTGTCGACACTTAGCAAAGTTCAACAAAATTCTAAGTACAAGTGTCGACACTAAGGAGATGTGTCGACACTCAGCCAGAGTCTCAACAGAAGAAGAATGTGTCGACATATGGAGAAGTGTCGACACTCAGCAAGTATCAACACAGAAGGCATGTGTCGACACCAAGAAGATGTGTCGACACTGAACAAGTTCAACACATGAAGATGTGTCGACACAAAGGTGTTGTGTCGACACTTACAAGAATTCAACTAAGTGCTGAAGAACAAGGAGTTGTGTCGACACTCAATATCAGTGTCGACACATGATGAAGAAGCTGTGTCGAGAAGTGAATTCTACAACACAAGGAGTTGTGTCGACACCTTGAAGGCTAGTGTCGACACTTTGTCAACTTGTGTCGACACTTAGTCTATAAGTGTCGACACTTAAAGACAGACAATCTCGACACTTTCAGACAGTTACAGATTTTTCAAGAACTGACTGGATGACTTGACAGCTGCCATTCCAGCCGGTCTACTACACCTGTTAGAGTTGTCAGAAATCAGTTATGAAACGGACCAGCCGGTTACCATGAAGAAGACCTATATATAGGCTTATACTGTCTACAGAAACAGACGATTAATTATAGTTCAGATGATCAAGTAATACAAAGAAGATATAGCTATTCATTGAAGAATCTAGTGAAGATCTAAGAAGTTGGAGAGAGAGCTCCATCTAAGAAGACAACCGTAGGAACCAGGCTGAGAAGAAGGGTTCAGATTTTGTTCTGAATCTTAAGTAGCAGAGATCAAGGATCAACTGCAGAGGAGGTCAATCTTATTGTGTTCTACATTCAAGAAGCTTTGAAGAAAGCCAAGTCAGGATTGATCTCAGCTGAGTTCTTCCAAGAACTCATCAAGAAACTCACAACTCTTCTCTCTTTTCTCTGAGTTGTAGAGTTTATATTTTATATTCATATTATCTTGTAGTATCCTTAGGGATCTGAGTTTGTAAGCCTGTAATTATAAAGGCTGAGTGTAGGGCCTGTGTGCCTGAGTGTAGGAGATTTGTATCTCTGAGTGTAGGACTATTGTGGCTGAGTGTAGGCCTGCTGTGGCTGAGTGTAGGCTTTGTGAAGAAGCTGAGTGTTTGTCTT
Source organism: Platanthera guangdongensis (assembly GCA_039583875.1). Lineage (NCBI taxonomy): Eukaryota > Viridiplantae > Streptophyta > Magnoliopsida > Asparagales > Orchidaceae > Platanthera > Platanthera guangdongensis. The sequence continues at coordinate 65,962,146 of CM077164.1, forward strand.
TGAAGAAGACTGAGTTGTAGGGCCTTGGGCCTGAGCTGTAGGAACCTGTTTTGTGGTTCTGAGTGTAAGATCTGAGGATCTGAGATAGTGGAGTAGTTTGGCCGAATCTAGTACACTACTAGATAGGCGAAGGGGGAAAGTGGATGTACCCAAAACTTGGGGAACCACTATAAACCTGGGTGTTCACTGTGTGCATGTGTTTTGCTGTGATAGCTGATAGATTGCTGTGCAAAAGTAGTTATAATTCTGTGTTATAATCTGTATTCTGCCTAAAAAGTTAAAAAGATTTAAGTCACCTATTCCCCCCCCTCTAGGTGATTAGGGACAATATCTTTCAGACACATCTGAAGTATGGACTCGACACTTTTACTGCTGAGTTAAAGTTCAATGAAGGATCAAGTATCATGACTGAAGACTTGACAGCTATCATAACTGACAATGTTGTTACATCTGTCAGAGCTGTCAGAAGACCATTAGAATTCGGATTAGTCGGTAACCTCGGATGAAGTCTATATAAATACAGGTTCAGTCATCAAAAAAAATAAGAGAGATGAACAATTAAGAAGAATTCAGAGTAACATCTGAAGAAGAATTCAGAGTAACATCTGAAGAACAATTCAGAGTAATATCTGAAGAAGAATTCAGAGTAACATCTGAAGTGGAGTTAAGTGAAGAACGATCCAAGAGAGAGACATCTATCTAAGAAGAAGATCTAAGAAGATCTAAGAAGAAGATCTAAGAATACCTAAGAAGCAGATCTAAGAAGATCTAAGAAGAAGATCTAAGAAGATATAAGAAGAAGAGAAGTCTTCATCCAGAATTTTCTAAGGGCAGATCCTGAACAAGTCAGCAATAAGAATTTAGATTAAATTCTGAATAGAAAAAGGAAGTTGGATTGAGGATCATCTCCAACTTCAAGAAGATCAACCTTACATTGTTCAGATTCAAGAAGCTTTGAAGAAGTTAAGACAGGTTGGATCTAAAGTTGTCAGATCTATCAAGAACTGACCAAGAAACCTTCAACTCTTTCTCTTTCTACCCGGGTGAAGGTTATATTTATTTTTAACCAATATTTCTATAGGATCTTTTACAGATTTGAGTTGTAAGCCTAAATCTGTAAAAGCTGAGGTAGGGCTGAGTGCCTGAGGTAGGGGATTACATTCCCTGAGTTTTATGCCTGTTGAAGAGGCTGAGGTAGGGCTTGATTGCCTGAGTTGTAGGCCTTGGAAAAGGCTGTGGTAGGGCTTAATTGCCTGAGTTGTAGGCCTGTGAAAGAGGCTGAGGTAGGGCTTAATTGCCTGATTTGTAGGCCTGGGAAAAGGCTAAGGTAGGGCTTAATTGCCTGAGTTGTAGGAGTGTGGACTCACTCTGAGGTAGGATTCTTTGTGAGAATCTGAGTTGTAGCACTTGGTGAAGTGTGGGTTGTAGGGACCTTTCAAGGTTCTGAGTTGTAAGATTTGAGGATCTGAAGGAAGAAGAAGGAAGTTAGGTCGAATCTAGTACACTACTAAATAGGCAAAGGGGGAAAGTGGATGTACCCATCATTTAGGGAACCACTATAAATCTGTGTGCAATCTATGATTGACTATGCTTGTATTATTCTGTGCTGTGTTTGTTTGAATGCTGTGCTGAATAAGTTGATCTAACAGACATATAATTGATCTGCCTAAGTAAAAAGAATTGAACCTACTCACCCCCGTCTAGGTGTTTAGGATATCTTGAAACCTATTCTTTCAAGTGGTATCAGAGGGAGGTTACTCAAAGAAAAGACTTAACAGTCTGAGTGGATCTCCAAGGCAGTAATCAATTAGGCAGAATGAGTTCCTCTGAGAATCAGAAGGAATTTGGATCTATGAAACTTCTTATATGTAGGAAAGAGAATTTTGGAATATGGAAAGAGAGGATCAGATTGTTCATGTAAGCATCTGATCCAAGAATATATATCACAGTTCTAGAAGGGCCATTTATTCCAATGAAGATATCGGTTCTTGATGCTAACCTCAAGACTCCTAAAAGCTATTTTGAAATGACTAAGGAAGAGATCATCCTAGCAAATGTAGACAAGAGGGCACATAACATAATTGTGAGTGCCATAGATGACTCTACATTCCAGAATTTGGTCCATTGCAAAACCTCCAAGGAGATGTGGGACACTTTAATTGTCTTCATGGAGGGGACAGAAGAAGTGATAGAGGATAGTAAGTCATTGTTAAATCAAGAGTATGAAAGCTTTAGACAAGCTAAGTCAGACAGCATAGCTGAATGCTATAAGAAATTCTTCAGAATTGTTAATGAGCTAATGACCTTTTGAAGAGTCTTTAGAAATTATGAGTTAAATGACAAGTTTCTCAGATCCCTAACCAAGGATTGGGATACTAAGATATATGCCATCAGAGAGGTGGTCAGGCTTCCAGATACACCTCCATCAACCTTATTTGGAAAACTTCTATCCTATGAGATGCATCTCACTGCCAGAAAGGAAGAGGAGAAAAGTAATATGTCTGATTATAGAGAGAAGTTAGTTGCCTTCAAGGCTGAAGCTACAAGAAAGGGTAGGAGAAAGTCACCATCTCCTTCTAGGAGAATGGCTGAAGTTGATTCAGAGAATACTGACATCAACACTTCAGACAGTCATAATTCTGATGAAGACTTTGCTGCCTTCAGAAGGCAGTTTCAAAGGTTCATGAAGAAGAAGAAATGGAGAACAAAGCCATCTTCATCCTACTCCAAGGATGACTATTACAAGAAGAAGAAAGCATCCAAGGATGGCAGGTATTGCTCAAATCCCAGTAAACAAATTTCTTCTAAAATTATTTGTTATTGCTGCAATAGGCCAGGACATATCATAGCTGATTACACTGATAAAAGAAATGAATCTAAATATAAAAAGAAGCAACAACATAAGGGCAAAAAGGAGAAATCTTTTATTGCAAAGAAGCAGAAAAGCTGGACTGATTCATCATCATCAGATTCGGGAGAGGAGGCAGAAGCTGAAGCTGATATAGGATTGTTTACTACTGAAGAGGATTCAGAAGTGACTGAGTTCTTGCAACTGCTGGACTCAATAAAAGAGGTTGAAGATCATCATTGCAAAGAGCTAATGGCTTTGACTGAGGAAGATCAGTGCCAGGATCAGCCTAGTCCAAATATGGTAAACAATCTATCTATAGTTTCTGATTATTATACTGAATCAGAATCAGAAGCATCTACATCAAGAGATGTGGATAGATATGAATCTGAAGGGGATGTTCATCAACTTATTGATGAGTATGGTGATCTGTTGCAAGCACTTAGGAGAAGCAGAAACCTTAACAAAGAACATGCTAAGGAAATTGCTGCACTTAAGTTGGCTGCATCTGATTCAGAAAAATTGCTGGATCAGAAGATGAATGAGGTTGCCAAACTGAAAAATATAACTGTTATTTAGATGGGAATAATTACATTAAAAAATGAACATCAACTCCCTAAGTCAGACTACAAAGAGAGAAGGAACTTGTGGCTAAATTCTCAAAGTCAGTCTTATCCTAAATTGATGACTTCATTCCACAAAAGGGTAAGACATGTTTAGGTTTCAAGGGGAGAACTATGGCAGCTAATTCTAAAAGAAAAGGCAAAGCTCTAGTTCAGGCACTGGCCTTCAAACCCCCTATTACTTTCAGGAAAGTGCTGCAGCCAACTAACAAGTATGATCATGACATTATACGTGTTAACTGTAAGCCCGGTAATCTGAATGACAAGGGTGTAGCCCCAGCACCCAAGAAAAGGACCACTATACCTACAGGTTTAAGGTCTGCTGACAGCAATGCTGTTAAGCCTGTATCTAAGAAAAGATTCAATAGATATGAGTACTGGTGCTGTGGCAAGGTTGGACATTATGCTATAGATTGTTGGCACAACACCAGTGTCGGGAAGAATGCCAGCTTACCTGTAAGAAAGGCTGCTGGTAAGTATGTCAAGTTTCAGTCTAACTTGAACCTAGAACCCAATAACCATTAGGGTTCTAAGGTAAAGTAATTTTATTTGTTGCAGTTGAGTCCAAGTGGCCATACCCCAATATGGTACTTGGACAGTGGTTGTTTCAGGCACATGACTAGAACATGAAGGATGCTGAAGTACTACTCTCCCATAGAGAATGGACCCAGAATGATCTTTGGTACCAAGTGCTATGTTCATAATAATGGCAAGTACTATTTAACTAAGTTTGCTGCCAAATCCCAAGAAGGGATATTTGTTAGGTACAACAACAGTAGTAGAGCTTACATGGTCTATAACTTAGCTACTCAAGTTGTAGAAGAATCTGTTCATATAGTGTTTGATGAAACTAAGCTAATAAACTGTGAGCTGTCTAGTATTTCTTGTAGCTCTCCATGTTTGAATGAAAAGATGGACAAGCCATCCATCAGTGAAGAACAACCTGCAAGGCAGGATGAAGATAATGATGGATGCTGTCCAGGGGGAGTACAAGACATACTAGCTAATGATGAAGAAAATGAAGTTCAGCATGGACTTTGCAGGATGCAAAGAAGACAGAAAAAGTACATCTGGCACAAGTCAGTTCCTAGGTAGCTGCTGTGCTCAGCTATTATGGATTCAACATCAACTCGAAGATTATGGCATCCAGGTAAGTATAACTCCATTATTTTGTGATTCTACTAGTGCCATTTCTTTTGCTAGAAATCCTGTTTCTCATAGCAGAACTAAGCATATAGAAATAAGATATCATTTCCTTAGAGATCATGTTGAAAAGAAAGATATAAGTTTAGAATTTGTCAATACTAATTTTCAAATTGCTGACATGTTCACCAAACCACTGGATGAAACTAAATTCAATTATTTTAAAATTGAATTAGGCATGCTGAACTTAGAATAAGAATGACAAATTTGTCTAAGTAAATTTGTGTCGACACATAAAGACATAGGTGTCGACATATAGTAGGTGGTGTCGACACATTAGAAAAATTCTATCGACACATCCAGAAGGTTGTGTCGACACTCTGAATTTGTTGTCGACACATGGCTATCCTGACACTTAGTAGATTGTGTCGACACATCCAGTCGTCTATGTCGACATGCATGATTTAGTGTAGACTCATAAGATTATCTGTGTCGACACATCGCAATTGGTGTCGACACATAGAAGTGTTATTCTCTGTTAAGACTTTAGTAGTCTGTGTTGACATAATCCCAACAATGTCGACACATAGAACGGTAAAAGAAGAAGATGAAATATCATCTTCCATGACAAGTGAAGCACTCCAATGGTGTAGAAAGGATCCCACAACCAAGATTGGATCTTCAATGCACAGCTGAAGAATATCTGGCTGAGAATATTCCTGATGTAATGAATCAGATTGCAGGATCTAAGATCAGTCATATGAGGAGAATGGAGTTGAGAATACTATCAAGATGTAATAGAGTTCTGATCAAAGATGTTTCTGCAAGAGGCAATGTGCCAGGAAGTGGGGGTGCAGATTCCTGCAGTCAACATCTAACTGGATCAAGTCCAGGAAGTTGCTCATCAATGGGGAGCCAATGTGCTTTCTCCAGTTTTAGCTCACTAAGAGGCATTATCATCAGGGGGAGTTTATGAACAAGAGCCAACAAGAGGCATTATTACCTGATTTACTAGGAGCAAGAACTGAGGGGGAGCTGGCACGGACTGAGGGGGAGAAACCAATTATGGCATCTACTGCAAAAGATACAGTGGACATAGCAAGCTAATCTGCTTTTGATGAGAATGAAGAATCTTCCAAAGCTAAGTAGAGGAATCATCTGTTCTTCATAAATCAGCTTGGTATGATAAATGGAGAAGACTGAATTCTGTCTACGGTCGATGAATTCTTCAAAGTTCGTCGAACGGAGATCGACGAACTGTGAAAGGTTCTAGAGATATTCGTCGAACGGAGTTCGACGAACTCTCTGTAAGTGAAGTTATTTTCATCGAATGGAGTTCGACGAATTCACTTTAGAAAACTTTTGTCGAACGAAGCTCGACGAAATGTTTTCACATCTTTGGCCAATGTGCTTTCAGTTTTGGCAAGTGTTCAGGTTATAAGGAAGCCTTGCAGGCTATTCTACAAACTCCAGCTATAACAGTAGACTTCAGTTCACTTCTGATGCAACTGTAAGTAAAAATAGATGACCAAAGAGCAGCTCTTTAGAAATATATAGATGAGAGCTATAAAGAACTGCAATCTACATTGATCCAAGAAATCAAATCCATAAGATTTGAGGTAAATTTGCATAACGTGGAAATGCCTGAGTGCTTTCCAAAGGGTGGACATGTTGTTGTCTATTTGGCCAAGCAACAACAGGAGGCTAAAACTCAGATAGATGACATTGCAGTAAAACAAGATGTGTTCTGGAAAATCAGATCAGATAAGGTTTCAAATGGATGACCTAAGAGACCATATTGAAAGAGAAGTCATAAAGGGGGGAGAGAGTGTTAGTCAATGCAGGCACAAAACTCTTGGTTATACACCCCTTTGTCATGCTAAAGGGGGTAAGAGTGTTAGCTAAAAAAACAAATTTTCTGCTAACACTGTGGAGCCTTGCAAGTACTTTACAAAGCTTTTTTATTATTTTAAAAGGCAAAAGATCAAGGCTGAAGAAGCTCAAGCAAAAGATCTTAAAGGGAAGAAGTCAGCTGAAGACACTAAAGCTAGTGTCCAAGCTAAAGTTCAGTCTGGAAAAGGAATAGTTATCAAGGAGCATGATCAATCCTAGAATTAAATGGACTAGGTTTTGGTTAATGTAAAATTTTTGGACTAAATCATGGTTATTCTGAACATATATTAATAGAGTTCCTTGGTGTAGTATTGAATACTTAGAAACTTATGATGCATGTTCATTGTGTTATAACATATTCTGTGATAATATTGTTACATGCAATGATTGTTTATGTGTTACCTTGTCAAATAATGCTCTTATACATCATATTCTATGTTTTATTATGAAGTGATGTATATCATTAATTAATAGTTATGACTTCTCCAAATAGAGGGAGATTGTTGGGCACATTGGAAAATGTGTACCAGATTTGGAGAAGCCTCACCTAACTCAATGATATTCATCAAGATGTATTTGATGTTATGTTGAGTTTCCATGTGCAGGTTAAGGAAATGCAGAAAAAGTTTCGAAGTACAAGTGTCGACACTTGAGAAGATTTGTGTCGACACCTGAGAAGAATTGTGTCTACACTTGAGAAGGCTGTGTCAACACCAGGAGCCAGACTATATCGACACACAGGAATTGTGTCGACACACAGAAAATCTGTCGACAATAACTGTGTCGACGCCCTGGACTTGTGTCGACACATTCCAGAATTCTGTCGACAACAACTGTGTCGACAAACAGGACTTGTGTCGACACACACCAGAATTCTGTCGACACCAACTTTGTGGAGACAATGAGTTATTGTGTCGACACACAGGACTTGTGTCGACACATTCCACTAAAGTTGTGCCAAGAAGTTAAAGAGAAGCTGTGTCGACATTATGAAAGTTGTGTCGACATCATCAAGAGTTGTGTCGACATTTGGACTATATGTGTCGACACATCTGAAGTATTGACTCAACACTTTTGCTGCTGAGTTAAAGTTCAATGAAGGATCAAGTATCACGACTGAAGGCTTGACAACTATCATAACTTACAAATGCTGTTACATCTGTTAGAGCTATCAGAAGACCGTTAGAAACCAGATCAGCCGGTAAACTCGGATGAAGTCTATATAAAGACAGGTTTAGTCAACAAAAAAAAGAAGAGAAATGAAAAATTAAGAAGAATTCAGAGTAACATCTGAAGAAGAATTCAGAGTAACATATGAAGAAGAATTCAGAGTAATATTTGAAGAAGAATTCAGAGTAACATCTGAAGTGGAGTGGAGTCAAGAACGATCCAAGAGAGAGACAACTATCTAAGAAGAAGATCTAAGAAGATCTAAGAAGATCTAAGAAGAAGATTTAAGAAGATCTAAGAAGAAGATCTAAGAAGATCTAAGATGAAGAAGAGAAGTCTTCATCCAGAATTCTCTAAGGGCAGATCCTGAACAAGTTTGTAAGAAGAATTGAGATTAAATTCTGAATAGAAGAAGGAAGCTGGATTGAGGATCATCTCCAACTTCAAGAAGAACAACTTTACTTTGTTCAGATTCAAGAAGCTTTGAAGAAGCTAAGACAGGTTGGAACTAAAGTTGTCAGATCTATCAAGAACTGACCAAGAAACCTTCAACCCTTTCTCTTTCTACCTCGGTGAAGGTTATATTTATTTTTAACCAATATTTCTGTAGGATCTTTTACATATCTGAGTTGTAAGCCTAAATCTATAAAGGCTGAGTTAGGGCTGTGTGCCTGAGGTAGGGGATTACATTCCCTGAGTTGTAGGCCTATTGAAGAGGCTGAGGTAGGGCTTGATTGCCAGAGTTGTACGCCTTGGAAAAGGCTGAGGTAGGGCTTAATTGCCTGAGTTGTAGGCCTGTGAAAGATGCTAAGGTAGGGATTAATTGCCTGAGTTGTAGGCCTCGAAAAAGGCTAAGGTAGGGCTTAATTGCCTCAGTTGTAGGAGTGTGGACTCACTCTGAGGTAAGATTTTTTGTGAGAATCTGAGTTGTAGCACTTGGCGAAGTGTGAGCTGTAGGGACCTTTCAAGGTTCTGAGTTGTAAGATCTGAGGATCTGAGGGAAGAAGAAGGAAGGTAGGCCGAATCTAGTACACTGCTTGATAGGTGAAGGGGGAAAGTGGATGTACCCATGATTTGGGGAACCACTATAAATTTGTGTGCAATCTGTGATGGCTGTGCTTGTATTATTCTGTGCTGTGTTTGTTTGAATGCTGTGCTGAATAAGTTGATATAACAGACATATAATTGATCTGCCTAAGTAAAAAGAATTGAACCTATTCACCCCCCTCTAGGTGTTTAGGATATCTTGAAACCTATTCTTTCACCTTACCCACTGCAAGTGGTTCGTTTAAAGCGACCTAAGGTATATGGGACTTATCGATGGCTTGGAGAGCGTGTCTAGGCTTCGGCTGAAAGGACTTTAGTGCTCACTATGTTTGCCATCTTGGGGGCTATGGTGGAGTTGCGGGAAAAACCGGGTTTGGACCGGCTTCACCGTGTAAGTGCCCTGAGAGCACGAGGCGTGTGGCCGTGCAGGCCTACACCTATGGTGAAGTGTGCTTATTGTACTTTCACTTTATTATTTGGCTATGCTACTAAAATGCAGGGAAGGAGCACCGCCACCCCATGTAAGGGGTAAGGTCATTATAATTTTGTCAGCTTTAGCTGACCGTTGCTTTTGTTTGCCACCGCTGCGGTGGAATGTTGATTGTAGGTGCTGCAGAGCCTAGTGACAAGTAGCGGGATGAAGCCCTGGTTGCTGTGTAGGCCCTTGAAGGCCAAAGCGAATGTTTACTCTTTATGCTCATGTGTGGCCGGCCTGCATGTCGATGTATGGAAGACATTTATTATTTAAGTAAACTCTTGTAAGGCCATAAGAACAACTTTATGATGCTTTTGTACTGTCATTCTTACTTTGGGTTTTAGTGGACATTCATGCTTTGGTTTGGGTTCTTATAACTGTTTTAAAAAGCTTCCGCTAAAATGCTTTGAGTTAGGACGTGTGTTTCCTTTGGCGGTAATTTGGTATCAATACGTAACGCCACTAGTTGTCTGTGGAATATGGCGTGGGGCCCCGAACGGACCTTCTATTATATTTCATTTGACCGATGGGGGTGCTAAAATTTGGTATCATACTATGGCATCAGTCTTGCTTATTTGAATTTGTGGGCGAATTCTTTTAAGGGGTGGTGAGCACATGTATGTGCATCATCATTATAACATGAAAAGATCCCATAAATGTCCACTTAGGAATGAAATTACACTTGTTTGAGAAACCTGATGTTCTAATGATTGCTTTTAGCAATCTGTTTGTCGCCTGATCGAGGGTTTTTGCTACTATAGGTGACTAGGAGCGGTGCTGGATAGTCAGAGCGTCCGCAATTGGCAGAGAGCAGTACACCTAATGACGCGACTGTAACCCCTCCTTCAGTAGAAACTATAAGACTTGTAGCGGAAGCGGTGTTTGCAATGATAAACGCCCAACCAGCAAGGCAGGTGCAACACCCAGCCCTTGCGATGGAATAAGAATCGCTTCGAGCGGCAGAGCCTAAAGTTGTGGAATGCATGGCGGAAGAACCTTTGCCGCCAAGAAGAGAGACAGAAAGACAACTTAAACATGTGATGAGTTTCAGTCCTCCAATATTTATGGGGTCTGGAACCCTAACTCAAGCCGAGGATTAGCTCGTTAGAGTTAAGAGAATCTTATTGCAACGAAAATGGAGGAATGGCAGAAGACCGTCATAGCCACTTTCTTGCTAGATGGCGAGGCAAGATTATGGTGGGAAGATTTGGAGCAGCATCTCTCAGTTGGGAGACAACTCAGTGACATCTCGATCGAGGAATTCTCAAGGCTGTTCTTGGTTGGATACCTACCCTCCGTTGAGAGAATTGAGATGGAGAATCAGTATCTGAGGTTGAAGCAAGGAGTCAGTAGCGTGGATGAGTGTAACGACTCCATCCGTTCACATAGTATATACTAGAAGGTCCGGTCGGGGCCCCACAAAATATACCACAAAACATGCAATGAAGTTACGAAGTGATACCAGAGTAGCGCAGCACACCATAACACATTGCGTTCTAGCGGAAGCCTATAACACTACACTTGAACTCCACAACTTAATGTCCATCATATAAAAGCTCCACATTTATATATAAACAGGAATGTTAGAAAATACAACATCACTGGACTTATGGCCTTACAAGATTTTCATAACAGTGGCCTCAACATTGGCGCGCAGGCCGACCACGCATAAAGAAAACACAACTTTTTCCATTTAGTTTAGCCTTCGAGGGATAGCAGCAGCAGTAGGGACTTTAGCCTTTATGCGTCCCGCTTGGCTCTCCAGCACCTGCACAGGGATATCCAACCCAACGGTGGTAAGCAGAGGCAACTGTCAGCATTCAGCTGACAAAATTATAACGGCCCTACACTTTTCCTGGGGCAGTGGTATTCTTCCCTGCAGGCATAGCATTTCACAAGCATATATATATATATATATATATATATATATATATATATATATATATATATATATATATATATATATATATATATATATCTCATATAATGTGCTTTCACGCACACACACTCCATCACAACCGTCAGCCACGTGGCCCGACGATCCATGCACTCAGGGCACATTCTTAGTGTATCGGCGAACCAGGGTCCCACCACCGTATCAGGGTCACAACCCAACGGTAAAACATCGAGCATTTTGCTCTATGCCGTGTAGCCAGAGACTTCAGTCTTAATGCACCGGGATTGGCCCGTAGCCCCCCATTGTGTCATGGCGCGCAAGCCTAAGACTCTTACTTTGCACTCCAACAGACCGCACTTTCAGGTCTCACGTCGGACGGACATATCGTAGGTCGGATCATCCACCCTCGTTGCTCAAATCGCCTTGCCATCACCAAGCACATCGTACTCGCGGCTATATAAAGGTGCGGGTCGGTCTCACTGTTCCTGTTTCCATTCAATGAGCTCATCAGCTCATACATAGCCAACATCTTCCCTGGACTGGCTTTCAATTATCGGTTAGCTAGGTGCCATGCCTCGCGTTAGCGATAGAACTCATTTTCCATCCCTAGCCTTAACCGTGCATTCACAGCATGTACTTGAGGGCATTTTCTTGGGCTGCCAAGCCAATACTTCCTTCTACTCCCCTTCACAGGCAACCCATCAAGCATTCCAAGTATCAAGGGCAATTTCCTGGCTTACCACGCCAGTACTTCCTGCTACTACCCTTCACAGGCACACCCATCAAACACAAGCATTATACGGGTATTTTCCTGGACTACCACTGCAGTACTTCTTGCTACTCCCCTTCACAGGTCCAACCCGTCGACTCCTTAAACTACACGTTTTCAGGAAGTCTTCTCTGGTTCATATATGCAACATCACCAATCCAGACAAACCTATCCAAATGGGCTTCACATAGTATGCCTATTCCGTACTCCAATTCCGGATCTATATGCCAAATGAAAGGGTATTTCAAGAATCAACCCAAGTGACTCCCACAACAAGCCACCCTCTGGTGGGGGAATCATATGCATATGCCAAATAGGAAGCCTTTACATGACTAGGAAGGAAGGTCGTTACCCTTGAAGACCGCTTCGGCGCCATGAGCTCCTAACTGGCTAGAAAGAACCGCGACAACTTTTCCTCCGCAAAGATGGCCTTGGATCTCAGCTTGAAACTCTCAAGCTCCACCGTTGATCAGCCCTACTTCCTCCTCCTCCATCTTCCTCTCTTTCTCTCTCTAGGATTGTAGAAAGATGAAGGCCAAAATAAAATGAGACTTTCCTTCCCAAGTCTCAGCCTTAAGGAAGCAGGAAGGCCTCTCAGCCATTAGATCCCAGCTGAAGGAACGGACGAACACAATTTTTCCTAAAAATCACTTTTTTGGGTCCGACACAACCTGTGACACGCCCATGTCACAGGCCGTGTACTTTAAGCGGTGAACAAGCCACCTTATCCCGACTCAAGTCACGGTCAGGGTCCATTTCATCGACCAGAGGGGGACACGCGCTCCCGACACGCCCGTGTCGGATGGTACACGCTCGTATAATATGGCGTGTTCCCTCTGTCGACCACTTTCGTCGACCAAAATACTCGAGTGAAAATCGTCGACCAGAGGAGGACACGCCCTAGGTCACACCCGCTGACATGCCCGTATCACAGGGCGTGTTCCTCCCGAACACTTCGTCAAACACATTTTCGTCGAACTCGCGACAGATACGCACCCGAGCAGGACATGCCCTGGGACACGCCCGTGTCCCAGACAGTGTCACCCAAAATTTTCTCATGCTGAAATTTGGGGTGTTACACTGAGTACCTCCACGAATTCACACGGTTGGTTCGTTACGCTGCCCCTAAGTTTGGTAATGAGGAGCGTAAGACCAACCGATTCTTTGAGGGTCTGCGCGATGACCTGAGGGTACATTTTGCTGGGCCTGTGACACAAGGTTTCCTAACCTTGGTCAGTACGGCCCGATCAATGGAAAGAGATCTGAAGAGAATCCAAGGGAGCAAAGACTTGGGTGTGCAGATGACGGAGTCCAAGGTGTCGAACTCCTCGAAGTCCAAGTTACATAAGCGGAACAAGAAGTCTAGGACTTCGAGTCCAGTCCCTTATTTTGGTGGGTCTGGGGAAACCACAGGCCGAGCTAAAGGTTCTTGCCACAACTGTGGAATACCGGGGCATTTTGCTTGAGAGTGTTGAAGTGGACGTCCAAAGTCCGAGAGGAAGCCTGGAGCAATATACGAGGAAAATGGGAAGGCGGTGGATTCAACCGCATCCCACTATGCTCCAGCCCAGCCTAGAGTGTACAATCTTGGCCTTCAGGAGGCCATAAAGCAGACCGACGTGGTGACATGTATGAGTTAATTAAAAGCAGATTAACTTTATATATATGTTACTCTTTTGCGCGTTAGCTGATGACTGTTTGTGCTAGGATTTATTTTGATTTTTGAGTATCCGACGAGAGCACTATTCGATGCGGGAGATTCACATTCCATTTTGTTCGAAGGATTTGTATCGCACATCGGAGTACCTTCATCGATGATATGAGAAAAATTGAATGTGTTGTTGCCTAATGGGTGTTCAATGCACGCGGATAGAGTTTGTTGCATAAATATACGGATCGGGAGTCAAGAGTTTGACTTGCAAGCATTGCTACTGCCAATAGTGGAGTTCAACGTGATCTTTGGGATGGACTAGCTCTCGGAGCAGCGCGCATACATTGATTGCAACCACAAGGAGGTCAAATTGGGAACTGATCATGAGACGACATTTGCGGGCATGAAAGGCGCAAGGAAGACTTTGATGTCTACCTTCCAGGTGGTTAAGGTAGTTTGTGATGGTGCAGAGCTGTTTTTCACATTAGTGGAGGCTTCGAAGCCTAAGCCTAGTATGGACAATATCCCTATTGTATCTGAGTATCCTGATGTGTTCCCTGACAATCTCCCTGGAGCCCCACCTCAGCAAGAGAACGACTTCACCATTGAGCTGGTGCCAGGTGCCAAACCTGTGCCACGCTCTCTGTATCGGTTAGTGCCTAAGGCGATGTCAGAATTGAAAGTACAGCTTCAAGAGCTGTTGGAGCAAGGCTATGTGCGTCCAAGTTCGTCGCCTTGGAGCGCGCCGGTCCTCTTTGTTAAAAAGAAGGACAGAAGTTTACGACTTTGTATCGATTACCAAGAGGTGAATTTTCTAACGGAGAAGAGTAAGTATCCTATCCCAAGGATTGATGATCTGTTCAACCAACTGGTGGGGTGCACCATGTACTCAAAGTTGGATCTGAAATCCAGATACTGTCAACTATGGATAAGGGAAAGTGACATCCCAAGATAGCTTTCAGCACACGCTATAGGCATTATGAGTTCACCGTCATGTCGTTTGGGCTAACTAATGCGCCATCCGTGTTTATGGATTTGATGAACATAACATTCAGAGAGTACCTGGACCACTTTGTGATAGTCTTTATCAACAAAATATTGGTGTACTCGCAGTGCGAGGAGGATCATTTCAAGCATCTGCATATGGTGTTGGAGACATTGAGGAGGAATCAACTTTATGCCAAATTCTCTAAATGCGAATTCTTGTTATCCTCGGTAGCATTCCTTGGTCATATAGTTAGTGGAGAAGGGATTGCGGTAGATCCGGAGAAGATAGTTGTGATACGGGAGTGGCCTGTGTTATCTATAGTGGCAGAAGTTCGGAGATTCCTTGGACTTGCCAGCTACTACAGGCGCTTCATAGAGAACTTCTCGCGGATAGCGTTACCCATCACGACTTTGACGAGGAAAGATAAAAAGTTTGTGTGGTTGCTGGAGTGCGCGCAAGCTTTCGAAGAGATAAAAAGTCGGTTGACCACGACGCCTATTCTATGTTCGCCGAGTGGGACCAAAGGATTTGATATTTACAGTGATGCTTTGAGCAGTGGCTTAGGTTGTGTTCTACTGCAACATGGCAGTTTAATAGCTTATGGCTCGCGTCAGCTAATGGTACACGAGAGAAATTATCCGGTCCATGACTTGGAGTTAGCGGCCGTGATATTTGCCCGGAAGCTGTGGAGGCATTACCTGTATGGTGTGAAGGTCGATATCTATACCGATCACAAGAGTTTGAAGTACTTGTTGGATCAAAAGGACCTAAACATGTGGCAGCAAAGGTGGATGGAGTTCCTGGGTGACTACACCTTCAAGATACATTATGTGCCTGAGAAAGGTAATGCGGTTGCGGATGCGTTGAGTCACAGGGCTCCTGCACAGGCCAACTGGTTGGCGATATATGATGAGCGTTTAGTTCGTGATTTGGAGGCATTAGAGATCTCTTGTGTTGACAAGCAGACTAATGTCGAAGCCCAATTGAACTGGACAGAGGTGCAGTATGATCTTGCTGATAGGATTCGACAAGCTCTGGATGGGGATAACAGCATGAAGCAGATCATGGATGAGGCTTTGGATGGATCAAATTCCCAATTTATTGTTAGGAATGGACTGTTATGGAGGGACAGTCGTCTTTATGTCCCAAGTGTGTGTAAAATACAGGAGGAATTGATGTACAAGGCTCATCATACTAAGTACTCGATTTACCCAGGGAACACAAAAATGTTTAGAGATATGAAAAGTTGTTATGGTGGCCAGGACTTAAAAAGGATGTAGCACTTTATGTGGCGAAGTGTCAAACGTGCGCCTTGGTGAAGGCGGAGTGCCAAAAGCCTGGAGCTTTCTTGAAGTCCTTAGCTATCCCGGAGTGGAAGTTCAACGATATTTCAATGGATTTCGTGCATGGGTTGCCAAGGTCGTAGATGGGAAACGACGCCATCTGGGTGATCGTCGATAAATTGACAAAGGTGTCACACTTCATTCCGAATAGGAAGGATGATTCAGTGGATAAACTGGCAAAACTTTATGTAGATAATATTGTTCGACTACATGGTGTGCCCCGCAGCATCGTGAGTGATCGAGATGGGCGCTTCACGTCTAACGATAGGAGGTGAGTGCATCAATTGTTGGGAACCAAGCTGAGTTTCAGCATGACCTTTCATCCGCAGACGGATGGTCAGACCAAGAGGGTCAACAGGACGATGGAGGACATGATTCACATGTGCGTCTTGGATTTCAGAAAGCGAAGGGAAGATCACCTGTACATGGTGGAGTTTGCTTATAACAACAGCTACCAAGCGTGTATTCCAATAGCGCCCTTCGAGGCCCTATACAGTAGAAAATGTCGCACACCGTTGTAATGGTTGGAGACGGGTGAGTCGAAGCTGTACAAATGATAAGAAGTGGAAGACGCCACTTCGTTGGTACAAACAATACGAGGACAATTGTTGATTGCTCAGGACAGGCATGCTAAATAATATAATGCCAAACATAGGAACGTTGAGTTCGCTATTGGTGACTGAGTATATTTGAAAATTAAGCCGTTCAATGGTGTCTCACGGGTATGACGTTTGAAGAAGCTGAGTCCGAGGTAACTTGGACCGTTTGAGATACTAGAGCGAATTGGTGAAGCAGCTGTAACGGCCTGGCCCCTGCACCGAAGGGACTTACCAGGACACCATGGCACTGCTACACATATCGGCCCGGCCTTTGCCACGAAAGGACTTACCTGGACACCATTACACCGATACCGGGCTCCAGCCCAAGCACCCCAACCCCTCTCCCTCAACAGGCGGGTTGTTGGTGGCCACAACATCCCTTTGATGAGTGAAATTCTCCGGTTAAGCGGACAACACAGGGACTTCCCAGGAGGTCACCCATCATAGTACTTCTCCGGCCCGAGCACGCTTAACTATGGAGTCCTACAGATTCGTGCTTCAGTCAAACTAGTGTCGTGGAGAGAGTGTGAACAGGCAAGCATATGGTCACCGACATTGGTGGATTCCTTTGGAGGTTATCCTGATCCCTTGCTTTGGAAATGCTACACTTATTGATTGTTTGCTTTCTCCTTGTGCGTGACCGAATGATTCCCCTCAATTCTATAGTATATTAGTAATAATATTTTGATACGTCTTTATAAATATATAAGCTATTAGTGCATAATTATAAACTCCTTCTACGGTATTCCTAAGAGCGTGAGCATGCGATTTTGCATGGTACTCTACTACGCAGTTATAGGCCAGCTATGCTATTTTACTCGTCCGAGTTGGGGATGATTTGCTCGGGACGAGCAAATATTTAAGTCTGGTGGTGTGATGAGTCCGATTTATATAGGATTTTTCGGACTCATCTGTGCTTATTTTCATGCTTGTGCACTACTATTTCAGTAGGAATTATCATATATTTGATTAGGGCCTCACTTAGCCATTGTGCACTGTTTCGGCCCATTTTGGTTTGCGAATTACACTGGGATGTCAGGAGTATGTATTGTGGTACTCCCCATGCGGCTTTGGTTATTCTTTGCTGTATATTTGGTGCTGGGAGCTTGTGCTCCTGTTATGATTTTTTGCTGTGCAGGTAGTGCGTTTTCCCCAAGACAGGAATTCTGATTTTTGGAAAACGCACGGTCGTGTGTTTCCTTAGCACACGCTTTTTGCCAATCATGCATTGTGTTCAGCAGGAGAAGCGTCGAGTGGAGTTCGACGAATTTCGTCGAGCTGAGCTCGACGATCTTCACGTACGATTAACGCACAGCTTCTTTGAAACCGTGTGCGAAGAAAATGCACGGTTTTCCTGTGACTGCCTTGATTCATTGCGCTCTGTGGTTAATCGTGTAATTTGTTCACGCCAGGCAGAAGTGCCCGTGCGCGAGTAAAATGCACGGTTCCACCTGCTTGCCGAAATTTTTGGCTTTTTGTGGTTAACCATGCATTTTCCTTCACGCACGACAGAAGCGTCCGTGCGCGAAGGAAACGCACGGGTCAAGCTTCTTCTTCCACAAGCTTGTTCTGGAATCTAATATCGCACGGTTAACACACGGTCGTGCTCCAAACCGTGTGTGACCATTATTTCTGACTTCTCTATTTAAGCTGTAGTTCTCATTCGCCCAGAAAATCTAGTCCTCCATTGGCGCTCCTTTTAGCTGGAAAACCATCCTCCACCCGCTTTTTCCTCTCTCCTCCATGGAGAGCTTGTCTGACCACCGTTATCCCTCCAAAAGCTCTCGATAGCTTCATCTTCGTCCACCATAGTCTTCTCAAATCTCAATGCTCCGTTTCAAGCTCTTAGGCGCTGCATACGAGCAGTTCTCTGGCCAGGTTTAACCCAACGGCTATTCACGAAGAAGATGGGATATTAGAAGGAAGTGACTACACTTCTCAACCCCGGACATCATCCGTAGACCGAGCACGGACAAGTCCCGACAACCCTTGACTCCAACCGCGAATCTCGGAAAGTCTTCGTGTGTTTGGTTGTGTAACGTCCCAATTTGCACTAGGCCCCTCGTGTGCATTTTTGAGTCAGGAGAGCTGACTTGGGTCCAAGGGAGTGTTGGCAGAAGGGATGCACTTGTGATTGAGGAGAGAAATCAGTCCAAAATAGGAAATGGGTAGAGACACAGGCGTGTCCCTACTCGTGTGGGAGAGGCCAGCTCTCGAGTCGACGAGTCAAGTGTGTCCAGAGAAGGACACGGGTAGTGACACGGGCGTGTCACTACCCGTATGAATGGTGACATGGTAGGGACACAGCGTGTCCCTACCCGTATATGTGAAGTCACTGTCCCGTGAAGGACACGGGTAGAGACATGGGCGTATCCCTACCCGTGTCAATCCACCCAGCTTTTGTGTCGACAAGTCGAGTTGTCCCAGAGAAGGACATGGGTAGTGACACGAGCGTGTCACTACCCGTGTGAAGATGACACATGTAGAGACACGGGCGTGTCCCTACCCATGTGCATCGAGTTGAGATCAACGAAGTGTCCCCGAGAAGGACACGTGTATGGACACTGGCATGTCCCTACCAGTGTATGTCGAGTTGAGTTTGTCGAGGCGTGTACATAGAAGGACACGGCCAGAGAACACGACCGTGTCATGTGGGCACGGGTAGGGACACGGGCGTGTCCCTACCCGTGTCGAGAATTGAACCGACACAAAAACCATCATAACGCTTCACCCGAGAAGGATACGGGTAAGGACGCGGGCGTGTCCCTACCCGTGTCAATTTTCATTTATAAGGGTTGTGAAAACCCTAGACGTTTCCACTCCTCATTCCGGCCATTTTTCTGGGAGAAACTCCTGTAGAGAGGGAGAGCTACTGGATCAAGTTCTAGAGGAGAAGATCTGCCGCCGCCATGAAGGAGAAGATGCTGCCGCGAAGATTTCCAAGGTCCATGGTCGGAAATGGTGGAAATGCCGGAAATGAGGTGAGCTTCCTCCCCTCTCACTTGGTGCTAGATCTCTAGTTATTTTCTTAGGTGAGACATCAGCTCAAGAGAGTCTTGATGGAGAGGAGAAGTTTTTTAGGAATGGCCATGCTAGGACTTGTGTCCTAGGTTTTAGATGTCTTCAACCACTCCCTTATTCTATGTGGTGATGGAGGATGGTTTCGTGAAGAGTCATGGCCTCATGAGGGTGAATAAGGGAGGAGGAATTTCTGGAGGTGATTTTGGAAGATCGACTTGAGGAGGAAGATGAACCGATGCCGTTCATTCCGCTTTAAGATGCACACAGAATCTGTGTTCTACGCGCAGCGATCTTGTTGGCCATTTCTAGGTGTGATATGTCCAGATCTGAGCTTTCGACTAAACAAAAAAGTTGAAGCCCTTTAAAATACCTTTCCAACGAATGGTTGTATGAATTCAGGCGAAGTCTGCAGCCACAGGAAAGTCTGAATGAAAATGACGTCCGATAATTCCTGCATGTAGAAATTGTGTTCTATATGCAGCGGACTTCAAGGCTGATTTCAAGTATGATACTATTGAATCTGGGTTGTGGTATGAACATAAAAGTTGTAGCCCATGGAAAGACTTTCCAATGAGGGGTTACACATCTTCACTGGATTTCTGTAGCTTTGGGAATCTCCGGTCGAAGTTGCTGTCCGGGTTTATCCTGTACTTAAACTCTGGGTTTGGTATAATAATGGATTTGGACTCGGTAGAGATAATGTTGCAAATTAACTTGAGATTTGGTGAACTCTTTTGTGTTAATCATCTTAGTTCTATAATTGATGAGTTTAATAAATGGGATCCCATGAAATTGATTTGTGAAACGAAGCATATTTACATGAAATGGTTTGATAGAAATTGGTAGACTAATATAAATGGGCATCATGTTTATAATGTGTTGAAATCATTTGGAATGACATGTAGGAGGATAATATATGGCCATGTGAATGATGATTAACAGAATGAATTTAGTAGTCCAATGCTTAGAGTGTCGTCTCCCTACGGGTAGCATTGTGGAAGGGTGTAAGTGCCGTGTTGGCCGTCACTAGTTGGAATTGCGTTGAGATGAGTCAAAGTTGGATGGTTGGGCTTGAACCTCGTGCTCTCTCCGAGGCTCCTTCCATGCCATGGCGATGTGAAACTGCATGCGGTGTGAGTCGATACACGGTGTCATAATCCTGGGTTAAGGATAGTGTGGCAGGTCTACGGGCTCGCCGATCGTCACACCGACGGGAGTTGACAGTTAGACCTTGGGCGGTTTGGCTTGGTCCTCGTTGGTCACATCCCGGGGCTACTTCCATGCCAAGTGAACGGTTGGGCTGTGTCCTCGTGCTTACTTCCAAAGCCCCTTCCGGGTCACACAAGGCCAGTTCGGGGCTGTGTTCTCGGTGCACATCTACCCGAGACCTCAGTTGGGCCATAGTACGCATGGGCTCCGCTGTTATGTTCTTAGCATTGAGGCGTACGAATGCCAAAGTGAAGCAGTGTGGATGCCCGCTTAGTAGTGGAGATGCACGCTCTACTGTCACCGCCTGACCACGACGGTTGATGCCTGAGAGGTTAGCTACCTGCTCGAATAATATGAACTATAGTCTGTGTCGATATAGATATTACATGTGCTTGAAAACGGGTGAGTCATTGCATAGCATACATACCATACATAGCATCGCACAAACAATATCCTCTTCATATAAATTTGTATGGGCACTCCTATACGATGAGTTACTTTATGTAAACCGATCCTTAACTTATAAGCTTGTATGTGCATCCTTATAAGTTAAGTTACTTTCCCGCTTTAGTTACTTGCACTTGATGATTTGTTATTGCTTATATAGAACTGCTAGTTTATAATGCTGTTAAGCATGTACTATTACCACATGCTTGTGCCTGCTTATTAATTATTATACTTTGTACCCTTACTCTTTTCTCCGCCCGGTGCCGAGGAGTCACCGGGGGAGCGGATGTGAAGCCACTTAGTCTTTCGACTAACGGTTGCTACGTCTTCCTTTTTAGGAGATCACCCCGCAGGTAGAGAATCCGCAGACTACGCAGCAGGACAGCCATGCCAGGATGACAGGGCCTGAGGTGACGGTGCCGTCGCTACCATTGGTTACTGATGTGAGTATTGAGCGACTCTGATGTAGCCCCGTTGGGCGTTTATATGCTGTACTCTGATATTGTAGAAGCATGTTTTAGATTCCTTATTTGATGTACTTTGGACATATATGCTTTGTGTGGATTTGACTTCTTGATTATATTTTGGTTGGGTTGGCATGTATATATTTTGATATTGGTTGTAGCCGGCAGAATAAGCGTCTTGTGGAACAGGTTAGCCCATGTGCTAATGCTACCGCAAGGCGGCTGTTTTGGGCATATGAACCCCTTCGTACCGTGTTTTGGTATCCGAGATGGGGGGGGGGGGGGTGGGGGTGTCTTACAAATGGTATCAGTTTGCCACGATCCTCAACTAAAGAAGTCATTCAACAATGGTACCACCCCCATTCGATTATTCAATTTGGGGTCAAACTGACTTAGCGGAAGCTGTGGTGTGCCCATATGTAATTCACACTAAGTTTGTCCATCTTTGACCTTAAGATTTGCCAACCTGACCATAAATTTGTATTCTGCATGTAGATTCCAGTGCACGTTGAGCCGATGGGGGGCACTCCTACCCCTTCCATACCCACTCCATTCCAACAATCTGAGTTGGTGCAGATGCTCACCTCCATCCTGGATGTCTTTAGGGCGCAGCAACCTCCGGTGTAACAATAGGCTCCGGGATATAACTGGCTGAGCACCTTTCGGGCACTCTCCGATCCCCTCCCGCCTACCTCGGGACGGAGTCGGCCGTACGCACGGAGGAATGGCTTGACATAATACAAGAACTGTTGGCGAGGATCCGTTGCCCAGCCAACATGGCTGTGACATTAGCGGTGTCCATCTTGGAACTACATGCTAAGATGTTGTGGAAGTCCCTCATGGGCTCCACCTTTCAAGGATGAGTTTATACAGAGATAAGATGGAGTGAGTTCATAGGAGTCTTCTTGGAGCACTTCATTCCTTCATCTACTCGAGATGAACTCGAGGAGAGGTTCCTACTTTTGAAGCAAGGATCTAAGACGATTACGGAATACCAGCGAGAGTTCCAGCACCTCACGAGGTTTGCTGATTCATATGATTTGGATGATAGAGGATACTCCAAGCATTTCTACAAAGGGCTGCGAGATCCCCTAAGGCAGGCCCTTTTGTTTATAGCGGACGCTAGCTTGGCAGAGATTATTGATATGGCTAAGAGATTGGAGGCGGACCACTTGGGAAGTGGTAAGAGGCCTGCGGAGGGCATGATATAAGCTGACCCAAGCAACAGAAGAAGGCGAGACTTTAGAGGAGGAAAAGGACATCAAAGAGACGGAGGACGTTTCCACCGAGATTTAAGAGTGGAGCATCCAGTTCCGCAGCCACCCGCATTGCCTCCACCGCCTCAGCCTCAGCAATTTCAGCAACCTGAGAGGCGTCGTGGTCTGGTGTGCTTCGAATGCAACCAACCAGGCCACATTCGACATTTCTGCCCGCATTTATTTGGGAACATCCCTCCTGCTCTCCCTCCTACTCTCCCTCCGGCAGCCCCTCGAGGACGGGGTTACATGCGTGGTCGAGGACGAGGATCGCGAGGAGGAAACCCCGGTCCTGCCCGAGATCAAGTGTACCCGCTGTACATGGCGCAAGAACGGAATACCCAGGATGTGATTGCAGGTATGTTGCAGTTAGCTTTCACATTTTCCTTGTTTAACTTAACTTCCTTAAGCCATACTAGATACCTAGCATTGAGTTTTGGGTTTTGGTACTTAGGCACCGTGGTAATTGGCGGAAAGACGGCCTATGCGCTGTTCAATACCGGTGCCTCCCACTCTTTTGTGTCTGAGGACTTCATTAAAGGCATGAAAGGTGTACAATACTTTGCTGGAATAGCTCGACGAGTACGCCTCCAGGACGGCTCTGATATGACCGCAACCGCCAAGCGCGAGCTAGAGATATTCATAGGGGGAAAGGCCTTTGATACACCAGCCACGGTCTTGAGAATGACAGAATTTGACATCATTCTGGGCATGACATGGTTGGACTGGCACTTCGCAAGGATTGACTGTGTAGAGAAACGAATCTACTTGAGGCATGGAGACACCGACATCATCTTCCAAGGTATTAGACTCGCTCCTCGTATGTTGTTATCTTCAGTTCAGGCTGTAAAAGCCCATATGAAGGGAGATGAAGTCTTCATGATATGTTTCGAGTTGAAGGAGGTAGCATTGGATATAAAAGACGTACGGGTAGTGCGGTATTTCCCCGAGGTATTTCCTTAGAAACTGCCAGGATTACCCCCGCATAGAGAGGTTGATTTTCAAATTAATCTAGTACCAGGTGCCAAGCCTGTGTCCAGGGCCCCTTACAGAATGGCCTCGAAGGAACTCGCGGAGTTTAGAGTTCAACTGCAAGAACTGGTGGAGTCCGGGTTCGTTCGCTCCATCTCATCACCCTGGGGAGCCCATGTATTGTTCGTCAATAAAAAGGACGGAACCATGCATTTATGCATAGACTATTGGGAGCTCAATCGACTGACGGTACAGAACACTTATCCGCTACCCCAGATCGACGAGCTGTTCGATCAACTTGTAGGAGCGCATTGGTTTTCGAAGTTGGATCTGCGCTCGGGATATTATCAGTTGAGGATACAAGAAGGGGACATCCAGAAAACGGCCTTTAGTTCAAGATATGGACTGTACGAGTTCACTGTGATACCGTTTGGGCTCACAAATGCCCCCTCGGCTTTCATGAGCCGGATGAATAAGATGTTTCAGCCTTATTTGGACATCTTCGTCATCGTATTCATCTACGACATCCTAGTCTACTCAAAGACAGAGGAGGAGCATAATGAGCACCTGACCTTGGTATTGAAGAAATTAAAAGAGCATGCTTTGTTCGCCAAGTTCAGCAAGTGCGAATTTTGGCTTAAAGAGGTTGCTTTCTTGGGGCATGCGATCAGTGGAGCAGAATTAACGGTGGATCCGGCCAAGGTACGTGCCGTGAAGGAGTGGTCGCCCTTGAAGTCAGCTGCCGATGTGCGGAGCTTTCTTGGACTTGTCGGGTACTACCGTAAGTTCGTAAAAGGATTCTCAAAGATTGCCCTCCCTCTTACTTCCTTGACAAAGAACAGTGTGCCATTTGAGTGGACACCCTAGTATGAAGCGGCATTCCAAGAGCTTAAGGATAGGCTTACCTCCATCCCCATCCTAGCGCTTCCGTCTGGGAAGGAAGGATTTCAGGTTTACACCGACGCGTCATATCAAGGGATGGGAACGATATTGATGCAGCACAGCCACGTGATTGCCTACTTTTGGGTATTGTATCCACAACATACCTGATTTGAAGAAGCCCCTGAACAAGCTAAGGTAAATAGACAATGTATTTGATGAAATATTTTAAGTTGTGCTTGTAGTTATTCCACGCTAAGTACACACCATTGTCAGGGTGCAGTAGGTCAATATACACGGGTCTGCGCGACGTAATCCCTCGTTGAGTAGATCAGTGTGTTGGCCTACGTGTACTCTCTCTATTGGAGTGTACTTATTTTCAAGTACAGGGCTGTGATAATGCAAGAGCAGACAAGGAGCAAGGATGGGTCAAAGAGCAGCTCATGGGTGGAAAGATGAAAAATCGTCTAAGTAATAATCGACGAGAATCACTAGCGATTCTCGCCAAATCGTCGAGAATCACTGGCTGATTCTCGCCGTCTCTATCCGGCTAAATCAGAGCGTGCAAATCTGTCGCTAAGTCAAAATCGTCGAGAATCACTGGCTGATTCTCGCCGAATCTTTGATTGATGATCGTCGAGCTCAATTGACATAATTCCTTCGACGAGAATGACCTTCGATTCTCGCCAAATCGACGAGAATCACCTTCGATTCTCGCCGATTTTGACTTAGGCAAATTTCAGAAGCACGCTGGACCGGATCAAATGTTAAGGCGCTGTTTTGAACCGGTTTTAGGGTTTCTTCTGGTGGGACCCACAACGGTCATAAAGAAGTATTCTACTGTATAAATACTCACGTATTTTTGAACAGTCGATCAAGAAATTTGAAAAGAAGAAGCCGAGCCGCCGACGTGACCTAGATCGGAAATCCTTGCTCCGCCGCCGTCGCCGCTCGTGCCTGTTGATCGCCGTCTTCGATCGTGGTTTCTTCCAGATCTCCCGGCGACAGAAGCTCAGCCAAGCACAGCGTCTCACACGTCTAACCAGAGATCCTTTGTCTCTTGATTCGTAGATCGGGAAAACCTTCCCCTTCCGAATCGATCGAGATGATCGATCCTAGTATGACCGTTGGAAGACCCTGCTAGCTTTGCTACGAAAGTTGAATCTCCAAAGTACAGCAGCAGCACTCCGTTGTCGCCGCCGATCCCGAGAACCAAGCCGCCGCCCTTCTTGCCGCCGCCGGTTTCGAGAGAGATTCTCTCTAAGTGAGATTTAGGGTTGTAGACTCTTCGTTGACTTCAAGAACACGTCGTCGAACAAAGAGGGACACCTTACTCTCCATAAGTAGTTTGTATTTCTAATACACTCCAATTTCTATTTTGTTGTAAAGGAACGTTGATTCCTATTTGTAAGGGTTGGGTGCAGCCCGGGTGTGGGAGTGGTGACTCCTACGTGTGGAAGGGTTCCTTCCATTAGTGCAAGGATTGGATTTCAATCCCGTTGGTGAAGTGACCTAGTCATCCCTGGTTGGGAGATAGGTCGAAGGGGGAAAGTGGATGTACCCAAATCGGGGATCCACTATAAATTGCTTGTGTTCTTTATGTGCTGTGTTGTTTTGTTTTCGTGTGCAGGTATGATTTTAATTCCGCAAAAACGCTGCAAGACACCTATTCCCCCCCCCCCCCATAGGTGAATGTAGTTGACACTAAGTGGACTTTCACCTACGCCTTAAGACAGCTAAAGAAGCATGAAATCAATTACCCGGTTCATGATTTGGAGTTGGGAGCAGTGGTATTCGCCTCGAAGGTTTGGAGGCACTATATATACGACGTCCACCGCGAGATCTTTTCGGACCATAAAAACTTAAAGTATGTTCATACACAGAAGGAGTTGAACTTGAGACAACGATGGTGGTTAGAGTTTCTGTGCGATTATGAGTTCACTTTGAACTACCACCCCGGAAAAGCGAACTATGTGGCCGATGCATTGAGCAGAAAGGTACCAAACTCGAACCCAGAGTCTCGGTTGATGAGTATGGAGTTGGCTCGGATGATTGAAGAGATGGATATTACTTTGGTATATAAGGCTTCTTAGGCAGAGTATACAGAGTACTTGGCAACCATGAGCATAGTTTTTGATATCCGGGACCGAATTCGGTTAGAGCAAGGAAGGGATGCAGCTCTGGCCCCGACAATCAAGTCAATCAAAGATGGGACTACTGATGAGTATACACTAAAAGATGACCTCGTTTATTTTCGCGGCCGGCTCTATATCCCCAAGGGCGATAAAATCCCGGAGGATATCTTGAGAGAGGCAAATTGCTCTCAGTATTCAGTGCACCCGGGTATTGCCAAGATGTACACCGGCTTACGGAAGACCATGTGTTGGCCGGGTATGAAGAAAGATGTCAGATATTTTGTTACCCATTGCAAAGCCTGTCAAAGGGCGAAGGCAGAGTGCAAGAGTCCCAGTGGTTTGTTACAGTCATTGCCCATCCCCGAGTAGAAGTTTGAGGATATCTCCATGGACTTTGTCCATGGGTTACCTCGCTCACGCTCAGGGAACTATTCAGTGTGGGTGATCGTTGACCGACTAACGAAAGTAGCCCGGTTCATCCCTATGAAGAAAGAGGATCACGTGGATGTCTTGGTACACCTTGTTGTGGAGTAGTTCGTACGGTATCATGGCGTGCCTAAGACAATCGTATCCGACTGGGATGGACGTTTCACCTCAAAGGAGTGGAAGGCGGTAGAGGCGTATTTGGGTTCGCACCTTACCTTTAGCACCGCATTTCATCCTCAGATGGACGGGCAGTCTGAGAGGACCATCAGGACATTGGAGGATCTGTTGAGATTATGTGTGTTGGATAGAGGAGAGCCGTGGGAAAGGCTCCTACCACTGGTAGAATTCTCCTACAATAACAGTCATCAAGCTAGCATCGGCATGACGCCTCATGAAGCCCTTTACGGAAGGAGGTGTAGAACCCCCTTGTCTTGGGTGCAAGATGAAGATCCGAAGGCCTTGGGAATTGAGTATATTGATGATACTGATGCAGTGGTTAGACTAATATGGGATCGCATGTTGGAGGCTCAAGGTCGGCAGGCGAAGTATTATAATGCACAGCACCGGATGGTGGAGTTTCAAGTGGGTGATAAGGCGTTTCTGAAGATTCGACCGATGCATGGAGTGTCACGAGTGCGTGGTGTAAAAAAGCTCAGCCCAAGGCACGTTGGGCCTTACACTATACTGGAAAGGATTGGCTCATTTGCCTATCGGTTGGAGTTACCGCCAGAGCTAGAGAATTTCCACGACGTGTTCCATGTATCGCCGCTTCAAAAGGCGCTGTTGCGGCCCGATCGATATATCCCCACTACAGATGGTGCTGTGGCGACTGATAGGTCTGTGCGACTGGAGCTGGTGGGGATCGTAGACAACGAGACAAGGATATTGCGCCACAAAAGTGTTCCCTTGGTGAAGGTGCTGTGGTCGAATAATGGGAAGGAGGAGTAAACATGGGAGCCAGTGGACTTGATGCAAAAACGCTATCCGGGATTATTTGCTCAAGGTAATTCTTAAAAGCATATTTTATTTTCTATTATGCTTCTCTCCCTATAGCCTTAGCCTTATTTCAGGGATAAAATCTTTTATTTTGTTTATAGGATTTGTAATATCTCGATTCGCACTAGGCCCCTCGTGTGCGTTTTTGAGTCAGGAGAGCTGACTTGGTTCCAGGGGAGTGCTGGCAGCAGGGATGCACTTGTGATTAAGGAGAGAAATCAGTCCAGAATAGGACATGGGTAGAGTCACAGGCGTGTCCCTACCTATATGGGAGAGGCCAGCTCTCGAGTCGATGATTCGAGTGTGTCCAGAGAAGGACACGGGTAGTGACACGGGCGTGTCACAACCCGTGTGCATGATGAAACAGTAGGGACACGGCGTGTCCCTACCTATGTATGTGAAACTACTGTCCCATGAAGGACACAGGTAGAGACACGGGCGTGTCCCTACCAGTGTCAATCCACTCAGCTTTTGTGTCGACAAGTCGAGTTGTCCAGTGAAGGACACGGGTAGTGACACGGGCATGTCACTACCCGTGTGAAGATGATACAGGTAGAGACACGGGCGTGTCCCTACCCATTTATGTTGAGTTGAGATCTACGAAGTGTCCCCGAGAAGGATACGGGTACGGACACGGGCGTGTCCCTACCTGTGTGTGTCGAGTTGAGTTCGTTGAGGCATATTAAGAGAAGGACATGGCCAGAGAATACGGCCGTGTCATGTGGGCACGGGTAGGGACACAAGCGTGTCCCTACCCATGCCGAGAATTGAACCGACACAAAAAACCGTCGTAACGCTTCGCCCGAGCAGGACACGAGTAAGGACACGGGCGTGTCCCTACCCATGTCACTTTTCATTTATAAGGGTTGTGAAAACCCTAGCCATTTCCACTCCTCATTCCAGCCATTTTTCTGAGAGAAACTCCTGTAGAGAGGGAGAGCTGCTAGAGCAAGTTCTAGAGGAGAAGATCTGCCGCCGCCGTGAAGGAGAAGATGCCGCTGCAAAGAGTTACAAGGTCCATGGCCGGATATGGTTGAAATGCTGGAAATGAGGTGAGCTTCCTCCCCTCTCCCTTGGTGCTAGATCTCTAGTTATTTTCTTAGGTGAGACATCGACTCAAGAGAGTCTTGATGGAGAGGAAAGGTTTTCTAGGAATGGCCATGCTAGGACTTGTGTCCTAGGTTTTAGATGTCTTCAACCACTCCCTTCTTCTATGTGATGATGGAGGATGGTTTCATGAAGAGTCATGGCCTCATGAGGGTGAATAAGGGTGGAGGAATTTCTGGAGGTGATTTTGGAAGATCGACTTGAGGAGGAAGATTAACCGATGCCATTCATTCCGCTTTAAGATGCGCGCAAAATCTGTGTTCTGTGCGCAACGATCTTCTTAGCAATATCTAGGTGTGATATGTCCAGATCTGGGCTTTTAACTAAACACGAAAGTTGAAGCCCTTGAAAATACCGTTCCAATGAATGGTTGCACGACTTTAGGCAAAGTGTGTAGCCACAAGAAAGTCTGAATGAAAATGACGTCCGATAATTCCTGCATACAGAAACTGTGTTTTATACGCAGCGGATTTCAAGGCTGATTTCAAGTATGATAATATTGAATCTTGGTTGTGTTCAGAACATAAAAGTTGTAGCCCATGGAAAGACCTTTCCATCGAGGGTTTACACGTCTTCACTGAATTTTTATAGCATCGGGAATCTCCGGTCGAAGTTGCTGTCCGGGTTTATCCTGTACTTAAATTCTTGGTTTGGTATAATAATGGATTTGGACTCGGTAGAGATAATGTTGCAAATAAAATTGAGCTTTGGTGAACACTTTTGTGTTAATCATCTTAGTTCTATAATTGATGAGTTTAATAAATGGGATCCTATGAAATTGATTTGTGAAACGAAGCATATTTACATGAAATGATTTGATAGAATTGGTAGACTAATATAAATGCGCATCATGTTTATAATGTGTTGAAATCATTTGGAATGACATCTAGGAGTATAATATATGGCCATGTGAATGATGTTTCACAGAATGAATTTAGTAGTCCAATGTTTAGAGTGTCATCTCCCTACGGGTAACATTATGGAAGGGTGTAAGTGCGGTGTTGACAGTCACTAGTTGGAATTGCGTTGAGATGAGTCAAAGTTGGATGGTTAGGTTTGTACCTTGTGCTCTATCAGAGGCTCCTTCCATTCCACAGTGATGTGAAACTGCATGCGGTGTGAGTCGACACGCGGTGTCGTAATCCTGGCCTAAGGATAGTGTGGCAGGTCTATGGGCTCGTCGATCGTCACACCGACGGGAGTTGACAGTTAGACCTTGGGCGGTTGGGCTTGGTCCTCGGTGGTCATGTCCCGGGGATCCTTCTATGCCAAGTGAACGGTTGGGCTGTGTCCTCTTGCTTACTTCTGAGGCCCCTTTTGGGTCACACAAGGCCAATTCAGGGCTGTGTTCTCGGTGCACATCTACTTGAGACCCCCGCTGGGCCATAGTACGCATGGGCTCCGTTGTTGTGTTCTTAGCGTTAAGGCGTACGGAGGCCTAAGTGAAGCAGTGTGGATGCCCGCTTAGTAGTGGAGATGCCCGCTCTACTATCACCACCTGGCCACGACGGTTGATGCCTGAGAGGTTAGCTACCTGTTCGAATAGTGGGAACTATAGTCTGTGTCGACATAGTAATTGCATGTGCTTGAACACGGGTGAGTCATTGCATATCATACATACCATACATAGCATCACACAAACAAGATCCTCATCGTATAAGTTTGTATGGGAACTCCTATACAATGAGTTGCTTTATGTAAACCGATCCTTAACTTATAAGCTTGTATGGGCATCCTTATAAGTTAAGTTACTTTCCTGCTTTAGTTACTTGTACTTGATGATTTGTTATTGCTTATATAGAACTGCTAGTTTATAATGCTGTTAATCATGTACTATTACCACCTGCTGTGTCTGCTTATTAATTATTATACTTTGTACCATTGCTCTTTTCTCCGCTCGGTGTCGAGGAGTCACCGGAGGAGCGGATGTGAAGCCCCTTAGTCATTCGACTAATGGTTGCTACGTCTTCCTTCAAGAGAGAGAAAGAGAGAGAGAAAGGAGGAGGAAGAAGGAAAGGGGGCTGCTGTCGGTGGTGCTGCGGTTTACCGACGAGTGATTCGAAGCCAGCGTTGTGGAGGAAACGCTCTTGCGAGTCTTGCAAGCTAGCTTGGAGTCCATGGCACCGAAGCGATCGTCAAGGGTAACGACTTTTCTTCCTAGCCATGTGAAGGCTTCTGTTTTGGCATATCTTTTGATTCCCCCACCAAGAGGTGGCTGCTTTTGGGAGTCGTTTGGGTGATTCTTGAAATCCCCTTTGTTGTGCATATAGATCCGGAAATGGAGTACGGAATAGGCATGCTGTGTGAAGCCCATCTGGACAGGTTGGTCTGGATTGGTGATGTTGCATACGAACCGGAGAAGACTCCGTGATAAACGTGTAGTGTTAAGGAGTCTACGGTTTATGCCTGCGAAAAGGAGTAGCAAGAAGTACTGGGGTGGTAGCCCAGGAAAATAGCCATGTGATGTTTTTGGGTCCAACCTGTGGATAAGGCACAGGAAGTACTGGTGGGACCAGGAAAGGCCCTTTTGTGATGCTTGATGTCATAGGGTGTCCACCTGTGGAGCGAGTCACAAGAAGTACTGGTGTGCCCAGGAAAGACCCCTGACATTTGTAATTTGCGGTGTCCACCTGTGACGGGAGTCACAGGAATTACTGGTGTGCCCAGGAAAGACCCGCTGTTGCGGTGAGGAAATGGGTATAGTGACATACCCAGGCTTGAATGCCAAGAACAGGATTGGTGAGACCGACCCGTGCCTTTGATATAGCCATGAGTACGCTGTACGCGGAAAAGGCAAGGCGATTTGAGCAACGGGGGGGTGGAGGATCCGACCTGCGCTATGTCCGTCTGACGTGAGACCAAAAAGTGCGGTCTGTTGGAGCGCATAGCAAGAGTCTTCGGCCTGCGCGCCATGACACAACGGGGGGCTACGGGCCATCCCGGTGTCTGAAGACTAACTCCGGCTGCACGCCATGGAGTAAATGCTCAAGAGAGTTACCGTTGGGTGATAACCCTGATACGGTGGTGGGCAAGAGGTTGCCAGAACACCAAGAATGTGCCCTGAGTGCACGGACCGTTGGGCCGGGCGGCGAACGGTTGTGATGGCTTGTGTGCGTGAAAGCACCTTTTGATGATATATTCTAGAAGGTCCGGCCGGGGCCCCACAGGATATACCACAAAACAGTCGGTGAAGGTACAGGATGATACCAGAGTAGCGCATCGCACCTATCACAAGCATTCTAGCGGAAGCCTAAACTACTTGAACTCCTCATGACTGTCCAAATATAAAACTCCACATTTTATATATATAGGAATGTCTTACAACATGTCAAAAGAGTTGGCCTTATGGCCTTACATGACTTTCACACAGTGGCCTAAAACAGATTGGCGCGCAGGCCGGGCACAAGAAAAGAAAACACACAAAAGAACACACTTAGCCTTCGAGGGCTAACAGCAGCAGCAGCAACACCAGCAGGAACATCAACCTCAACGCATCCCGCTCGGCTCTCCAGCACCTGTGCAAGGACAATCCACCCACCGGTGGCAAACAAAAGCAACGGTCAGCGTTCAGCTGACCAAATTATAACGACCCTACCCCTTTTCTCGGGGCAGCGGTCTTTTGCCCTGCAAGCATATCATATCACAAGTATGGCAAGCTATATCATTAAAAGGTGTTTTCACGCACACAAGCCATCACAACCGTTCGCCGCCCGGCCCAACGGTCCGTGCACTCAGGGCACATTCTTGGTGTTCTGGCAACCTCTTGCCCACCACCGTATCAGGTTACAACCCAACGGTAACTCTCTTGAGCATTTACTCCATGGCGTGCAGCCGGAGTTAGTCTTCGGACACCGGGATGGCCCGTAGCCCCCCGTTGTGTCATGGCGCGCAGGCCGAAGACTCTTGCTATGCGCTCCAACAGACCGCACTTTTTGGTCTCACGTCAGACGGACATAGCGCAGGTCGGATCCTCCACCCCCCCGTTGCTCAAATCGCCTTGCCTTTTCCGCGTACAGCGTACTCATGGCTATATCAAAGGCGCGGGTCGGTCTCACCAATCCTGTTCTGGCATTCAAGCCTGGGTATTTATATATACCCATTTCCTCACAGCAATAGCGGGTCTTTCCTGGGCGCACCAGTACTTCCTGTGACTCCCGTCACAGGTGGACACCGCAAATTACAAATGTCAGGGGTCTTTCCTGGGCACACCAGTACTTCCTATGACTCGCTCCACAGGTGGACACCCTATGACATCAAGCATCACAAAAAGGGCCTTTCCTGGTCCCACCAGTACTTCCTGTGCCTCATCCACAAGTTGGACCCAAAAACATCACATGGCTATTTTCCTGGGCTACCACCCCAGTACTTCCTGCTACTCCTTTTCGCAGGCATAACCCGTAGACTCCTACACTACACGTTTATCACGGAGTCTTCTCCGGTTCGTATGCAACATCACCAATCCAGACCAACCTGTCCAGATGGGCTTCACACAGCATGCCTATTCCGTACTCCATTTCCGGATCTATATGCTAACAAAAAGGGGGGTTTCAAGTATCCACCCAAAGATTCCCAAAAGCAGCCACCTCTTGGTGGGGGAATCAAAAGATATGCCAAAACAGAAGCCTTCACATGGCTAGGAAGAAAAGTCGTTACCCTTGACGATCGCTTCGGTGCCATGGACTCCAAGCTAGCTTGCAAGACTCGCAAGAGCGTTTCCTCCGCAACGCTGGCTTCGGATCTCTCGTCGGTAAACCGCAGCACCACCGACAGCAGCCCCCTTTCCTTCTTCCTCCTCCTTTCTCTCTCTCTTTCTCTCTCTTGAAGAAAGATGAAGGCCAAATTAAAGTGAGGAATACTTCTCAGTTTTCGGCCTTTAAGAAAAAGAGGAAGAGGCTTTCAGCCCTTGGATCCAGACTGAAGGAATGGACGGCCACAATTCTGCCAAAAACACAATTTTGACCCGACACGGCCTCGAACACGGCCGTGTGCCAGGCCGTGTGCCTCAAGCGGTGGTCAACCGACTTATCCAAACCAGTGACATGCCCACGGGACACGCCCGTGTCATGGGCCGTGTACCGTGACACCCATCCGTTCATATGATATATTCTAGAAGGTCCGGCCGGGGCCCCACAGGATATACCACAAAACAGTCGGTGAAGGTACAGGATGATACCAGAGTAGCGCATCGCACCTATCACAAGCATTCTAGCGGAAGCCTAAACTACTTGAACTCCTCATGACTGTCCAAATATAAAACTCCACATTTTATATATATAGGAATGTCTTACAACATGTCAAAAGAGTTGGCCTTATGGCCTTACATGGCTTTCACATAGTGGCCTAAAACAGATTGGCGCGCAGGCCGGCCACAAGAAAAGAAAACACACAAAAGAACACACTGAGCCTTCGAGGGCTAACAGCAGCAGCAGCAACATCAGCAGGAACATCAACCTCAACGCGTCCCGCTCGGCTCTCCAGCACCTGTGCAAGGACAATCCACCCACCGGTGGCAAACAAAAGCAACGGTCAGCGTTCAGCTGACCAAATTATAACGACCCTACCCCTTTTCTCGGGGCAGCGGTATTTTTCCCTGCAGGCATATCATATCACAAGTATGGCAAGCTATATCATCAAAAGGTGCTTTCACGCACACAAGTCATCACAACCGTTCGCCGCCCGGCCCAACGGTCCGTGCACTCAGGGCACATTCTTGGTGTTCTGGCAACCTCTTGCCCACCACCGTATCAGGTTACAACCCAACGGTAACTCTCTTGAGCATTTACTCCATGACGTGCAGCCGGAGTTAGTCTTCGGACACCGGGATGGCCCGTAGCCCCCCGTTGTGTCATGGCGCGCAGGCCGAAGACTCTTGCTATGCGCTCCAACAGACCGCACTTTTTGGTCTCACGTCAGACGGACATAGCGCAGGTTGGATCCTCCACCCCCCCGTTGCTCAAATCACCTTGCCTTTTCCGCGTACAACGTACTCATGGCTATATCAAAGGCGCGGGTCGGTCTCACCAATCCTGTTCTGGCATTCAAGCCTGGGTATTTATATATACCCATTTCCTCACAGCAATAGCGGGTCTTTCCTGGGCGCACCAGTACTTCCTGTGACTCCCGTCACAGGTGGACACCGCAAATTACAAATGTCAGGGGTCTTTCCTGGGCACACCAGTACTTCCTGTGACTCGCTCCACAGGTGGACACCCTATGACATCAAGCATGACAAAAAGGGCCTTTCCTGGTCCCACCAGTACTTCCTGTGTCTCATCCACAGGTTGGACCCAAAAACATCACATGGCTATTTTCCTGGGCTACCACCCCAGTACTTCCTGCTACTCCTTTTCGCAGGCATAACCCGTAGACTCCTACACTACACGTTTATCACAGAGTCTTCTCCGGTTCGTATGCAACATCACCAATCCAGACCAACCTGTCCAGATGGGCTTCACACAGCATGCCTATTTCGTACTCCATTTCCGGATCTATATGCTAACAAAAAGGGGGTTTCAAGTATCCACCCAAAGATTCCCAAAATCAGCCACCTCTTGGTGGGGGAAATCACAAGATATGCCAAAAAGGAAGCCTTCACATGGCTAGGAAGAAAAGTCGTTACCCTTGACGATCGCTTCGGTGCCATGGACTCCAAGCTAGCTTGCAAGACTCGCAAGAGCGTTTCCTCCGCAACGCTGGCTTCGGATCTCTCGTCGGTAAACCGCAGCACCACCGACAGCAGCCCCCTTTCCTTCTTCCTCCTCCTTTCTCTCTCTCTTTCTCTCTCGTGAAGAAAGATGAAGGCCTTCATCAAGAAGCGATATAGCCAGGCTTGAATGCCAGAACAGGATTGGTGAGACCGACCCGCGCCTTTGATATAGCCATGAGTATGCTGTACGCGGAAAAGGCAAGGAGATTTGAGCAACGAGGGGGTGGAGGATCCGACCTGCGCTATGTCCGTCTGATGTGAGACCAAAAAATGCGGTCTGTTGGAGCGCATAGCAAGAGTCTTCGACCTGCGCGCCATGACACAACGGGGGATACGGGCCATCCCGGTGTCCGAAGACTAACTCCGGCTGCACTCCATGGAGTAAATGCTTAAGAGAGTTACCGTTGGGTTGTAACCTGATACGGTGGTGGGCAAGAGGTTGCCAGAACACCAAGAATGTGCCCTGAGTGCACGGACCGTTGGGCCGGGCGGCGAACGGTTGTGATGGCTTGTGTGCGTGAAAGCACCTTTTGATGATATAGCTTGCCATACTTGTGATATGATATGCCTGCAGGGAAAAATACCGCTGCCCCGAGAAAAGGGGTAGGGTCGTTATAATTTGGTCAGCTGAACGCTGACCGTTGCTTTTGTTTGCCACCGGTGGGTAGATTGTCCTTGCACAGGTGCTGGAGAGCCGAGCGGGATGCGTTGAGGTTGATGTTCCTGCTGATGTTGCTGCTGCTGCTGTTAGCCCTCGAAGGCTAAGTGTGTTCTTTTGTGTGTTTTCTTTTCTTGTGGCCGGCCTGCGCGCCAATCTGTTTTAGGCCACTGTGTGAAAGCCATGTAAGGCCATAAGGCCAACTCTTTTGACATGTTGTAAGACATGCCTATATATATAAAATGTGGAGTTTTATATTTGGACACGCCTGGGTATTTATATATACCCACTTCCTCACAGCAATAGCGGGTCTTTCCTGGGCGCACCAGTACTTCCTGTGACTCCCGTCACAGGTGGACACCGCAAATTACAAATGTCAGGGGTCTTTCCTGGGCACACCAGTACTTCCTGTGACTCGCTCCACAGGTGGACACCCTATGACATCAAACATCACAAATAGGGCCTTTCCTGGTCCCACCAGTACTTCCTGTGTCTCATCCACAGGTTGGACCCAAAAACATCACATGGCTATTTTCCTGGGCTACCACCCCAGTACTTCCTGCTATTCCTTTTCGCAGGCATAACCCGTAGACTCCTACACTACACGTTTATCACGGAGTCTTCTCCGGTTCGTATGCAACATCACCAATCCAGACCAACCTGTCCAGATGGGCTTCACACAGCATGCCTATTCCGTACTCCATTTCCGGATCTATATGCTAACAAAAAGGGGGTTTCAAGTATCCACCCAAAGATTCCCAAAATCAGCCACCTCTTGGTGGGGGAAATCACAAGATATGCCAAAAAGGAAGCCTTCACATGGCTAGGAAGAAAAGTCGTTACCCTTGACGATCGCTTCGGTGCCATGGACTCCAAGCTAGCTTGCAAGACTCGCAAGAGCATTTCCTCCGCAACGCTGGCTTCGGATCTCTCGTCGGTAAACCGCAGCACCACCGACAGCAGCCCCCTTTCCTTCTTCCTCCTCCTTTCTCTCTCTCTTTCTCTCTCTTGAAGAAAGATGAAGGCCAAATTAAAGTGAGGAATACTTCTCAGTTTTCGGCCTTTAAGAAAAAGAGGAAGAGGCTTTCAGCCCTTGGATCCAGACTGAAGGAATGGACGGCCACGATTCTGCCAAAAACACAATTTTGACCCGACATGGCCTCGAACACGGCCGTGTGCCAGGCCGTGTGCCTCAAGTGGTGGTCAACCGACTTATCCAAACCAGTGACACGCCCACGGGACACGCCCGTGTCATGGGCCGTGTCACCAACACGCCTTCAGACACGCCCGTGTCTGTGGCCGTGTACCTGGGGGAAAAAAATCCCAAATCATCCCGAGACTTCACACGGCCTGTGACACGCCCGTGTCCCAGGCCGTGTGCCCAGACACGGCACAAAGACACACCCTGTCGAAATCCTTCGGCGGGCTGAGTTCGTCGCCTGATTTGACACGCCCTGTGACACGCCCGTGTCATAGGCCGTGTTCAACTCTCGACACTCACTTCTCGACACTCGACGATCGTCGAGTAAAAATCGTCGAGCATGCGACACGGCCTTGGACACGCCCGTGTCCTGGGCCGTGTGCCTCCTCTCGACGGATCGTCGAGAGCAAAAATCATCGAGACAAAGCCCAATCGTCGACACAACCTCGACACACCCTGCGACACGCCCGTGTCGCAGGCCGTGTCACCTGACACGCCCTGGGACACGCCCGTGTCCCAGGCCGTGTCACCCAAAAGTTGCCTGCTTCTAAACTTTGGGCTGTTACATATATATTGAGATTGGTTGTAGCCGGCAGAATTGGCATCTTGTGGTACGGGTTAGCCCGTGTGCTAATGCTACCACAAGGTGGCTGTTCTGGGCATAAGACCCCCTTCGTGCCGTGTTTTGGTATCCGGGAGGGGGGGGGTCTTACAGGTTGTATCTCTCCCCCTTCTCTTGTAGTAACTTTGCACTTGATTGCTTTGTTATTGGATTGATGAGAAAGAGCTTGATTTACTTAATGATTTCAGCATGTTTATGTGTTGATATATTTTAGTTCTTGATTGTGTCGATGATCTTCCATCCTTTGCGTTCTTGACATGATAACACCGTCCTAACAATTATTAGGAGCGTGCGTGGTGAAGAGGTGACTGCGACCCTCACTAGTTTATCCATCCTCCTCATTACTCGCTTGAGTAATCCACCCAAGCGACGCTGTGAAGGCGACCCGTATTAGTTTTATTAGTGTCAAAATTAGGAAACCAAAAATCAAAACCCTTTGTTACGTTGGCACTTGCAATCCCTCTATCAATAGCAAAGTCACACTCACTACTTGCACTTCTCGAGAGATCGATATCCGGGGATTCAACTCCTCAAATCTATTACTTGACTATGATCGGTACACTTGCCGAAAGTGCCCATCTCCTGTACAGAGTGAAAGAGAAATGAAAATGATTTTGTCTTCTCTATCTCAAATCTCTGAGAAGACTAGTGGATTGTTGATGATGTCAAAGCTCCCCCTGAGTTGTGTAGATGATCAGGAGATAGAAGCTTTGCTTCAGGGTGTAGGACTTCAAAGTTGATGTTGTAACATCACTCAAATAACTAGTCCCATAGGAGTGGTTTTGTCATGAC
The DNA here is from genome assembly GCA_039583875.1 of Platanthera guangdongensis. NCBI lineage: Eukaryota > Viridiplantae > Streptophyta > Magnoliopsida > Asparagales > Orchidaceae > Platanthera > Platanthera guangdongensis. The sequence continues at coordinate 66,001,483 of CM077164.1, forward strand.
TAGGTCATGACAAAACCCTAGGGAACCCAAGAAGATGAAGTGGACTTGGGAATAAAGGTGATTGGGATGAATGGACTGCAAATAGTAGATTCCTAAACCCTAGTTTAGGATGACCATGAGGCTTCACCATGACTCGAAGATCCCACCATGATCTCACCAATTTATTGGAAGGTCCATTAGAGCCCCAAGGGTCCATTGGAGTCGACCCACGGTGGCCAAGTTGACCTAGAACCACCCTAGGCCTAAATTGGGCAAGATGCCCTAACTAAGGATAGTGTGCCCATAATAAGCCCAACCAAACCTACCAGGGTCTTCCTAGACCTAAAGTGGGGTCAATGGGTCACTAAGGTCCCATGGAGGGCAGTCAAAGTGGTTAAGTTGACCAAAGTAACCTCATGGGTCAAAGTGGTCAAACTAGCCTAAATGACTAACTCAAGCCCAATCCAAGTGGGCTAGGCCCAGACAAGTGTGGCCCATTAGTCTAGGAGGTGGAGAGACACATTTTGGGCCCACCAAATTCAGAGTTTGGTGACTAGGAGAGAGAGAGAGGAAGTTACCCAAATTTGGAGGAGAGATAAAGTAAGAGCTTAATGGCCATCATGGCTATGGAGGCTCCATAACCCCTCCTTTTGATGGGGCTTTAACTCCTTAGAGGCAGGGGTGGAGTTTTCTGGAGGTGGCTGTCCAGTGGGGTGGCTCAGCCCGTCAATTTGGGTGAAACCGAAAACTCACCCTTATGGCCATTAATGGTGCCTTGATGAATTGGGGAGTTACAAGCCACCTCTCCCAAATTCCTTCATTAGAAACCTTCGCCAAGGCAAGGACAAGATTTTCCCCTGATTGCATTTTAGTTTCAGTGGAGTTGGTGTGGAGGTTGCAGAGAAGCCCAAACCAGCGGCCGGAAATGGCAAGGAGGCACAACACCCGCTCTCAGGCCGCAATTCAGGTCCTCCCCTTCTCCTCTTCTTATGGGTAGATCAGAGGAATCATTTAGAACAGTAATTAGGCTCAATCAAGCCCGATCGAAGTTTGTAATTTCCCAATTTGTCCGCATTTTTCATCTCGTCGGGATCGCCGGAAATGGCCCCTCCGGCGGTCGTGCCGCCGGCTGGCGATAGCCACCACCTCGACAGAGGAGGTGGAGGCGGTGGAAGGACAGGGTGGTGGCCGGATGGCCGGCTGTGGCACCTGCAAGGAGCTCTAGGATAGGAGAATCGGTGTCGTCGGCTCGATTAAGAAGATGAGTTCAGCGCCGTTGGATCGTGCGTTAAGATCTGTGCTGATCATCATTTTATGTTAATATAAATAAGTTAGTTTTGTATATTTCTGTAACACAAACTGTTGTACTTTGAAATAAATGTTAAAAATACCTAGAAGCTCTGTATGAGAAAATATCCAACATGAAAGTTGTAGCCCTAGGGGTAGCTTTAATTGAAAATTGACTTCACCAAATTTGGTTAAGTGGTCTAACCACAACACCAAAAATGGTGCAACCTATACATAGGGGTGACCAGAAACAAAAATTAATACCCACCCTTAAACACTCACCCAAATGCCTTGAAATTTATAGAATAGGCTTTTCATAACCTTCCCCCAATACTGTCCAAAAATCATAATTTTTGGACATTAATTTTCTATAGTTTTATGAAACATTTAATAAAATATGGTAAATTAATTAGGTGCCCTAACCACCTCCAAACCCTCCCAAATTTTGGTGAGTGGTCCTTGGGTTCAGCAGGAGGATGTGTATAAAGTTTTACTCTATTTAGAGGTGATTTAGTTGGGAATGGGCAAACCCTAGCCTTGCCCCAAAATGGGTATTTAGGTCAAAAGTGCACTTGTGGGTTTAGGTGGCCAAACCACCTCAGCAGAGGTTCAAATTTGGGCCACTAACTTGGCATGACTTTTTACACCCTCCCATGGAAGATGGGGTGTATTGGGGTATATTTGCCATAGGACCCAAGACCAAACCCTAAGGATGGTCTTTGGTGTCTTGTGAAGGGCATGTGATCAAAAGACCTTGAAATGATTTGAAGTTCGGTGGTGAGGACTTTAGGGTAGTTAGTGTCCTCTGGTAGAAATCTTATTGGATTTAGAAGTTGTTAAACCCCTTAAAACCCTAACTCTAGTTTTGGGCACAAACCTTGTAGTGATAGAATAGGTTATTAAAACTCATTGAACATTGATGAAACTTGGGTAGTGTAGTCATAGGGTTGCTATGAGTCCTTGGAAATTTTAATGGGAGTTTTGGAGCAATTATTTTGGTACTTCCGTTGTTATGCAAGTTTTAGCCCTTATTTGATTAATTATTATTTTTGACCTCCCTGACCATAGGAAATTTGTGTAATTTGGGAATAAGTAGTTTTGGGACATTAACTTCATACAGGAATTTTATTACAATTTGTAGATGCATATTTACAGTACTTACTTCACAAGCTCTTAAAAATGAAAACTTGTTCAATATTTTATTCAGAGCTCATTATTTGTTGAGAAATTATGAAACTTGATCAGTAGAGATTCTAGGTCAACACGCTCTGGTGGAGATTTTGTTATAATTTTTAAATGAATAATTTCTCTACTTAGTGCATTAAATTACCAATTTGGATTATTGTTCAAAATTAGGTTTAGAGTTCTTTGTTCACTGGAAAAGTATGAAACTTGGCCTAGAGTGTTTATTGATCATTATGTACATGTTTGGATTTTCTCAGAATTTTTGGAAGTATTCTTGTTGTACTTGTCTCTTAAAATGATTAATGTAGATTATATTTAAAATTAGGGTTAGAGGCCTAAACCTTGCTGAAAGATTGAGAGACTTTGGATTCTATGTTATAAAGTCATCTTTTATTTATCATAAATATTGTGGAGCATTTCCATGTCTGAAATGGGTACTTCATGTTTAAACTTGGGTTTTTGGATTACTAGACAAATTAAATAAATTATCAGATAAATTAGGAAAATTATGAATTTCTGGATTTAGGCTAAACATGTCATGATAGACCCCCAATAATTATTATAGGGAAATTGGATGATTATTTTGAGTACCTCCCATTGTATACATCATATAGCATAGGATGGTCTGCGTTTAGTAAAACTGCAAAAATCATGATATGGTGCAAAATGAATCCAGAGAGTTGGGATGTTGGTGTGTTGGTCTGGTAAGTTAAATGAGATTATCATTGGGATTCGTGATGAGGAGTGAGAAGTTTGGCTAGTGTTAAGAGGTGCTCGGGGTTGACGAAACCTCGACTTCCTCATAGGAGAGAAAGTGTCAAATACACTAGGGTTAGATCCAATGCAATATTTAAGGGATTGGTAGTTGGGTATTAATCAATAATAACAAGTGCCTTGCAAGAGGGAGCTTTGGGCTTCAGCCCATCGTAGCTCCTAGTGCCCCTTTGAGAGCCCTTCACGGGGTATACCGGGGGCAGTCCGGGGCTAACCTAAACTGTAGGTAAAACTGAATTGCAAGAGTAACTAACATAACTAGGGTTTCACTTTCACTCACCACGATTCCTCGGTATGTTAGGTGGGCTCACTCAGGCTGTAGGCTCTGTGGATTTAGTGATGGGCAGGTTAGCATGGAGAGCTTTGGCTCTGTTGATGTTTGACACAGACGGGATGGTCCGGGGAGCTTTGGCTTGGTAGCTGATACATAAGTTGCATGCGCATAAAGTATAAGGTGGTGGTTCTTCGATATTGGAGGGTCGATGCACTGACACCAATACTTTGACTCGGCAAGTGTGGTTTAGCACTTGGCCAAATATTGTCCGGTGCGCTAGCCGGCAAGAGTACACAGGAGCTCCGCTTAGTGCACCAGCGTTGAGGCATACGATAAGTCTGACTGTGTCACAACCAGTATTTTCTCAACGATAAAATCATATCATAGCGAGAGAAAACACGTGCCATGATGCCACGTCGTGCAGGGGATAACTACACACGCTCAGGCAAAACTCCAGACCTTTGATTTTAAGGAAAATCGTTGATTAATTATAAAAGAAAACCAGTTATGTTGAAAGGCCGTATCCCTCGACACGGTGGATCAGCTAGTCCACAATAAAATTATATTTATAGGCAGCAGAAAATACTTTGCTTCAATTAAGTTGACACCCTAAATGAGCATAAGTGTCCCCGAGGGACGACTCATGGTATGCACGACTCTAAGGTGAATATAGTATGTATGAAAGATAGTGTTTTACGCTAAGGAAAAATAGTGTCTTAGTTTTATAAATATGTTATACATGAGGTACATATAATAATGCTTTTAGGGTTCAAAATATCTAACATGCAACTTAGCATAAATCCTTCCCAGAAGCAAGTAAACAACCACGTATAGGCAAAAAATAGCAGTTTAAGTTCATACCAGCATCGCAAGAAGCCACCAGTGGGCGCCAATAAACTGACACGAACCCACTGGTGAGTATGTATGTCTATAGAGAAAGGTAAAGAGCTACCTCACAAAAATCAGGAATCTGCTATCTCAGCTACCCAAGAGGCCACCAACCAGCCCCTCCAAAAGAACTAGCCGCTGAACTGGCTACAACCTGGACCTGAGGCATTCAAGAAAAGAACACCTCAGTAAAAAAATAGTCAAAAAGTAAATAAAGCATCAGATTTATGAGCAAATAAGAAGGGTTTACCAACCCGGCAACAAACTGCTATAAGCAAAAGAAAGGGCATGACAGTGAGAAAAGAGCACTGTCTAAAGCACAATAAAGCACACCAAGTGCGAGCAATAAAAGCAACATGCCCTACAAAGAGTCTGTAACAACAACAAGACATATACATATATGCCCAAAAGAAAGAGAAAACATAAACAGGAGAGGGACTAACAGTCCTAGCACGTGGGTAAGTGGCAGTGGTCAAAACATGGATCTGAGTACATAACCAAAACCAGATCCAAAAAGGTCTAAGGGGTCAACCAGTGGCAGCACTAGGGTCCGACACACGCCAACCCAAAACGGGGCAAAAGGCGGTGGACACAACTCTCCACATAAAACCACCCCTGCAGAGGCCACCAAAACTCCACCACCTGCCACTACCCAAGAGTCGGCAAGCAAAATTAGCCGAACACCCAATACCACCCCATAGAGAAAGGGAAAAGTCACACTAACAATCCTAAGGAAACACACGACCCCAAGATAGAAATGTCAAGCACACTCGATGCGGCGTTGAGTAAGCTCCGCTTAGTTGACGCGGAAATAATTAGCCGCAAATCCAACGCTGGGTGACGGCGTTGAGTGAACTCGGCTCACTCGACGCCGTCGGCGCTTTCCACTTAGGGTAAACGTAAGTTTTAGTTAAAACCGAAGCCTAAACTCTCTCAACGCGTGAAAACAGAGAGTTGGAAATTTAATCCCAACCCTCCGTTCCACCCTAACTACTCGGGACTACTGCAACTAAACGTAAACTACCACTACCACAGCCTCACCCTAACTCTAGCTACCCACTATACACCAAACCTCAGACAAAAGAGCGAACATTGATTTAAATGTAAAAAAAGAACAATGAAACAGCCCATGGATGAAATGAAGGAAAAAGGCATCCTATTGTTCTAATTTCTAAGGAGGGAAAAATAATGCAAATAGAAGTATTGCACAGGAAAATGAAAATAGAGTAAGAGTTAGAAATAATTTGTCAAGGGCAAGGGAGCCACTTGCCTCTACCTCTCCGGAAAAACAACAGCTAACACCACGGCTTGGCACCGGCGGCAAGATCGGCCACCTAGAAGACCAAAACTGAAACTTGAGGGAAAAAGAAAAGAAATCAGATACTCTCAACTCCTAGAAACAACCTTAAATCAAGAAGAACTTACATGGAAGGGAAGATCTAGATGAGAGCAAGCCAAATCCGCTATCACACGAGAAAAACGGGCTCTAACCCTCCCGAAATCGCCGGCCAAAACAACCACCACCTCCTCTCAAACCATTCCACTGGAAGCTCTCCAGACTCTGGAACGATGAAAATGAGGAGGAAAAACGGTTCACGGCAACAAAAGATGCTTTCAGGAAAAAAGTACGGAACACGCCCCAGACACGCCCGTGACACGGCCCGACACGCCCGTGTCACGGGGCGTGTACTTACACACTCGACGAACGTCGATCTCCACTCGACGAAAACACGGGACACGCCCCAAACACGCCTGTGACACGGCCCGACACGCCCGTGTCACGGGGCATGTACTCACACACCTACCCACTCGATGATCGTCGATCTCAGCTCGACGTAATAGGTGACACGCCCGTGTCACAGGCCGTGTACCAACTCAAACACCACTCGACGATCGTGGAGCGCCGATCGTCGAACAGAGAGACACGCCCCGTATCCGATACGACATGCGCGTGACACGACCGTGTTCTCACCAAAACACCGCATGACGACCATCGAGCGCAGCTCGACGAAGGGCGACATGCCCGTGTTACAGGCCGTGTTCCTACAAAAAACCCTGTCGACCATAAATTCGTCGACCAGAGAAAAGGGAGCTCTACCCGAGCACGACACACCCTGTGTCACGGGCGTGACCCAGGCCGTGTCACCTAAAGTTTCACAAAAATCTGCTAACTCCTTAGCAAAATGACAAGGCACCAGCCTACTAGCTCGGCTACAACAGGCCACGCACAGCACAACAAACATTACAGTTAACCAAACAATCGTCGAAACGACGCGAAAGCAAACGATCCCGGATTTCGACCAAAACTCGCACCGTAGCTAAACAACCAAGCTACGAATACAACGGTGAGGTCGAAAACAACATCCGACGATCGCACACTCGGGCTAACACCTCCCGAAGCCAAAACACAAGCATTTCCCTAAGAGGCCCAACCGAGTCACCAAAACAGACTCCGGCTAGCTGGGGAAACTTGCCAACATGCTACAACCAGGCTACACCAGGAACCTACAGAGCTAAGACCACGCTCTACAACAGCAAAGGGCCGGAAGTGCATCATCGTAACGCCAATCCAAGATTAAACAAAACAAAGAAAAACCGGGGGCGTTACAGCCACCCCCCCTAAAATAAAGTTTCGCCGCGAAACTTTACTCACAACACTCCTATAAAGAAGGAGAGAGAAGGAGCCAGGAAAGAAAAGGGCTATATACATATAAATAAAACAGAACATACCAGGCACAAGATCAGGGAAAAAGATGAGGGTGAGCCTCCCTCATAGCCGACTCCAATTCCCAAGTCGCGCTTTCTACATCCTGATTCCTCCATAACACTTTAACCATAGAAATGGTCTTCTTCCGCAGCGCACGAACCTGAGAATCCAGAATGCGGACAGGAACCTCCACATAAGAAAGATTCGGCTCCAACCGAGGCACAGAATCCAAAAACTGTCTGCCATTCATCACACATTTCCGCAGCTGACTGACGTGGAAGAAATCATGCATGCCAGGGAAATTTGCGGGCAAAGCCAGCCTATAAGCTGACATCCCAATCCGCTCAACAATCGGAAACGGCCCCACATACCTTGGGTCCAACTTCCTGTTCTTGCCAAAACGCTTGACTCCGATCAACGGGGAGACCTTTAAGAACACCGAGTCCCCCACCACAAATTCCAAGTCCGATCTACGCCGATTGGCGTTCTTCTCGTATCTGTCCTGGGCTAACCGAAGCTTTTCCCGAATAAGCTTCACAACGGTTTCCATCTCCTCGAGCGCTTCTGGACCCAACAAAGGTCTCTCGCAAACCTCAGCCCAAAACAAGGGAGTCCTGCAGCGCCTCCCATACAAAGCTTCAAAAGGAGCCATTTGCAAGCTTTCTTGATAACTGTTGTTATACACAAATTCCATAAGCCGCAAGCGCTCATCCCACGCTCCTCCGTGGTCCAGAATATAGCATTGGATCATATCTTCCACAATCTGATTTACTCGCTCCGTCTGACCATTGGTCTGCGGATGATAAGCTGTGGAATATCTCAAATCTGTACCCAATCCTTCTTGAAGGCTCTTCCAAAAACGAGACGTAAACCTGGAGTCTCGATCTGATATGATACTCACGGGTACACCATGTAACCTGATAACCTCATCCAAATACAGCTCGGCTATCTTCCTCATCGGATAATCGATCTTAAATGGTACGAAGTGAGCACACTTCGTCAATCCGTCTACGATCACCCAAACTAAATCATGCCCCTTAGGAGATCTCGGTAAGCCTGTAATGAAATCCATCGAGATACTCTCCCACTTCCACATCAGAATCTCTAATGGAGTCAGCTTGCCACCAGGCCTCCCATGGTCGGCTTTCATACGCCTGCAAGTGAAACACTCTGAAACAAATCTGGCTATGTCCCTCTTCATCCCACACCACCAGGTAATCTGCTTTAAATCATGATACATCTTGGTAGACCCTGGATGGTAGGCAACACTAGATCCGTGGGCTTCTCTGCACACCATATCCCGGATATCTCAAACTGCGGGGATGCAAAACCTGCCACGATACTTCAAGGTACCCGCATCATCTATAGAGAAATATGGTAGTTCACCTTTTTCAGCTCGAAGATACAAATGCAGAAGATCGGGATCATCCTTCTGATGCAGTCTCGTAAGCGTAATCCACGAAGGTTCTGACACTGCAAGGCTACTCTGTGAATCGCAGCTTCCCACAGAAATGTCCATCAAAAGAAACTCTTCCACTAGACGCTCGACGGAGAGATTGAAAATCTTCCCTGAATTCCGACTCAGGGCATCGGCCACCACATTAGCCTTGCCCGGATGATACTGGATTTCAACATCATAGTCGGCCACGAACTCCAACCACCGCCGCTGGCGCAGATTCAATTCTTTCTGAGTGAAGACATACTTCAAACTCTTATGATCCGTGAAAATCTTGCACTGCGCGCCATATAGCAAATGCCTCCACAATTTCAACGCATAGATCACAACTGCAAACTCCAGGTCATGCGTAGGGTAATTCCTCTCGTGAGTCTTTAGCTGCCTCGACCCGTACGCAATCACCTTCCCGCCCTACATCAATACGCAGCCCAGTCCAACATGCGACACATCCACATATATATCATACTCACTATCTTCAGTAGGCAAGGACAAAATTGGAGCTGAACATAGCCTTCTTTTTAGTTCCTCAAAGGCCTCCTCACATTTGCCATCCCATATGAAGGCTACATTCTTCTGCGTCAACTTGGTCAACGGCGCAGACAAGGTAGAGAAGCCCTCTACAAATCTTCTATAATATCCAGCCAAGCCCAAGAAGCTTCTGATCTCTTTGGGAGTAACAGGCCTCGCCCATTCCATAACAACAGCGTTCTTTTCTGGGTCCACCGATATTCCATCCTTATTAACCACGTGGCCGAGAAAAGAAACTTGAGGTAACCAAAATTCGCATTTGCTCAGCTTGGCGTAAAGCTTATGGTCTCTCAGAGTCGCCAAGACCAGTCGCAAATGTCGATCATGCTCCTCCGCATCTCTAGAGTACACCAAAACATCGTCTATAAAGACAATCACAAACTTATCTAGGAAATCCTTGAAAACTCTGTTCATCAGATCCATGAAAGCTGAGGGCGCATTAGTCAAACCGAATGACATAACCAAAAACTCAAAATGCCCATGACGAGAGCGGAACGCCGTCCGCGGAACATCTGTCTCCCGAATCCTCAACTGGTGATAGCCCGAACGAAGATCAATCTTGGAAAACACGACACTACCACGCAGTTGGTCAAACAAATCGTCAATCTGAGGCAAAGGGTACCTGTTCTTAATAGTAACCTTGTTCAGCTCTCTATAGTCGATGCATAGCCTCATCGACCCATCTTTCTTTTTAACGAACAGCACTGGTGTACCCCAAGGTGAAGAACTCGGCCTTATGAAACCTTTTGCCAACATCTCATCCAGCTGAATTCACAACTCTTCCAGCTCTCGCGGGGCCATCCGGTACGGCGCCTTGGCAATAGGATGCGTGCCTGGCTCCAAATCTATAACAAACTCGACATCTCTATCGGGTGGAAGACCGGGAAGATCATCGGAAACACATCAGAGAAGTCACATACCACTAGAATCTCTTTCAAACACGACACTCTAACAACTGTCCCTACCAAAGAGACCAAACAGGCAAAACAGCTAGAATCAAGCAACTTCTGAGCACGCACCGCAGAAATGACTGGAGACTCCTAGAGAGAATACCCATAAACGTTCCCTGGCTGACCGTTGTCTTTGACGAAGTCCAAGCACTTACCCTTGCACTGGATCACAGCATCGTACCTTGACAACCAGTCCATGCCCAAGATAACATCGAAGTACTCCAGGTCAATCACCTTCAGATCTGCCTTGGCTAGAAAATCCCCCAACAAAATCGGACAATCCAGGACACCCAGGTCCGTAACCACAGAGTCACCGGAGGGAAACCTAACGCAGAAGGCACCACCAACACGATCTAGGCCCAAACTGAACCGCTCCACGTAGGCTCTAGCCACAAACGAGTGGGTAGCGCCGGAATCGAAGAGAACGCTCACCCAGCGGTTCTTTACCTTAAATCGCCCTACGAATTGCACACGCATCTAAGGCAACAAGCGCTAAAACAAAAACTACAACCAAAAAGAGAGCGTAACGAAATGACTGGGGAGGAGTCGAACCTGAGATAACCTGGGTCGAGGTCTGCTCTTCGTTTGCCGAAAGCACATTCAGCTTCCCTTTTCCTTTATCCATTCGCTGAGGCGGTGGCAATGCTTGGAGGGTAACTGGCTGCAGAATAGGATGGGTCTGAGGGCACCTTGTCTTGAGATGACCCTTCTGGCCGCACTGAAAACATACCTTATCTTTTAACCAACAACGGGCAGCCTCATGCCCCTTCCTTCCACACAAGTCACACACCAAGTCTCCCCTGGAAACACCCTGAATCGCATGCACCTGTTCCTTCTTCTACGCTCCCAACCTTTTGAAACACTTCTCAAAGGGGTGGCCTGGCCGGCCACAAAAGCTACAAATCTCTTTAACCTTCTTTTTTGAGACAGCATCAGGTTCCTGAGGGCCCTTCCCTCCAACGGACTTCCGCTTATCCTTCCTTAACTGCTGGCCTCTATTCTTGGCATTCTCAATGGCCTCAACTCTCAAGGCAGCTTCAACCACACTGGCATAACTGACTGCTCCATAGGCATTCGCTAACTGCTGAATGTCGCTTCTTAGTCCACCCAGAAATCGCTTAACTCGGTCTGCCTCCACACTCACCAGACCCGGAGCAAACCGACTCAACTTACTAAACTCGATCTTATACTCACTAACCGTGAGTTTCCTCTGCTTTAAATGAAGGAAGTCATTCATTAGCCGGTCCCGCTCGACTGAAGGCAGAAACTTACTTAACAACATCACCTTAAATGACTCCCAAGTGCAACCTGCCACTAAGCTCTCTTTCTCCCTCAGCCACCAATTCTTTGCTAAGCCATTGAGCTGGTAAGCAGCGAGCATCACTCTCTGATCGTACGTAATCCCTGAGTATGAGAACATCTCCTCAATGGTAATCAGCCAATCATCCAAAATCATGAAATCTGCCTGCCCATCATAGGTAGGGGGTCTCAGCCGCTGAAACTGGGATATGAACGTCATCTCCGGGGGCACCACAACCAAAGGCACGGGAGGAGCAGGAGGGGTAGGAACAGCTACCCCCTCAGTGGGGTCCTAAGCTCTCGGGGTTTGTCCCGCCACCACTGCTACAAGGGACTGAATCTGAGCCTACATAGCCACTACCTGCCTTGATAACTCCTCATTACTCTGCCGCAGGCTTTCTACCAACGCATCGCTCTGCGCTCCTGACGTCTCACCCTCGGATTGGGGGGTCGATCTCGTCGCAAGACGTCTCGCCATCCTAAAATCGCACAAGCTTTAGACAAAACCTAGCCCATCAGCTAGAACAAAACTACCCGGTACAGACAAACACACTTAAATATGAACTTCAACTGCAAAACTTGCTCTGGGAGTTGTTTTTACCATGACGATGTTATGCTTAACCTAAGATGGTTCACCACCATCATGCTAACTCATGTGCCTAAACCATGAATGCATGTATTTGTATTCTTTTTGACTCAAAACCATGTGTGTACATATGTCATCTTGCAAATCTTTAGCTTGGCACGTTGTGCTTATGAAATGTTATGCTATGCATGATGTGCTATGCATTCTAAAAAGGCCTTAGTGCATGCCATGGGCGGCGTACACATGAAAATATTATGCATCCCATACTACATAACATTCCCATGTAACAAAAAAGGATAACGTGCTAGCCGCATTCATGTGGTGAGGTTATGCATCCTATACTACATAACCGTCACATGTTGCCTCCTATGGTGGATCCATATACAAACACATATTATGCATCCCATACTACATAATATGCCCCGTATACTTCTTTATGCTCATGAGTGTAGTGTTCGTGCTTTAGCCAAGACGTGCTGATGACATATCGGTGTGTGTATGGTATGACGCGAACCACTAATGCAAACAAGGGAAAGGTTGCCCGACCATTTATCAAGCAACCTCCCTCTGATACCAACTGTCACAACCCGCATTTTCTCAACAATAAAATCGTATCAGAGCGAGAGAAAACACGTGTCGTGATGCCACATCGTGTAGGGGATAACTGCACACGCTCAGGCAAAACTCCATACCTTTGATTTTAAGGAAAATCGTTGATTAATTATAAAAGAAAACCAGTTATGTTGAAAGGTCGTATCCCTCGGCACGGTGGATCAGCTAGTCCACAATAAAAGTATACTTATACGCAGCAGAAAATACTTTGGTTCAATTAAGTTGACACCCTAAATGAGCATAAGTGTCCCCGAGGGACGACTCATGGTATGCACGACTCTAAGGTGAATATAGTATGTATGAAATATAGTGTTTTACGCTAAGGAAAAATAGTGTCTTAGTTTTATAAATATGTTATGCATGAGTTACATATAATAATGCTTTTAGGGTTTAAAATATCTAACATGCAACCTAGCATAAATCCTTCCCAGAAGCAAGTAAACAACCACATATAGGCAAAAATAGCAGTTTAAGTTCATACCAGCATCGCAAGAAACCACCAGTGGGCGCCAACAACCTGACACGAACCCACTGGTGAGTATGTATGTCTATAGAGAAAGGTAAAGAGCTACCTCACAAAAATCGGGAATCTGCTATCTCATCTACCCAAGAGGCCACCAACCAGCCCCTCCAAAAGAACTAGCCGCTGAACTGGCTACAACCTAGACCTGAGGCATTCAAGAAAAGAACACCTCAGCAAGAAAATAGTCAAAAAGTAAATAGAGCATCAGATTTATGAGCAAATAAGAAGGGTTTACCAACCCAGCAATAAACTTCTATAAGCAGAAGAAAGGGCATGAAGTTAAGAAAAGAGCACTGTCTAAAGCACATCAAAGAACTCCAAGTGCGAGCAATAAAAGCAACATGCCCTACAAAGAGTCTGCAATAGCAACAAGACATATACATATATGCCCAAAAGAAAGAGAAAACATAAACAGGAGAGGGACTAATAGTCCTAGCACGTGGGTAAGTGGCAGTAGTCAAAACATGGATCTGAGTACATAACCAAAACCAGATCCAAAAAGGGCTAAGGGGTCAACCAGTGGCAGCACTAGGGTCCCACACACGCCAACCCAAACCGGGGCAAAAGGCGGTGGCCACAGCTCTCCACATAAAACCACCCCTCCAGAGGCCACCAAAACTCCACCACCTGCCACTACCCAAAAGTCGGCAAGCAAAATTAGCCGAACACCCAATACCACCCCCTAGAGAAAGGGAAAAGTCACACTAACAATCCTAAGGAAACACACGAGCCCAAGACAGAAATGTCAAGCCCACTCGACGCGGCGTTGAGTAAGCTCCGCTTACTTGACGCCGAAATATTTAGCCGCAAATCCTACGCTGGGTGACGGCGTTGAGTGAACTCGGCTCAATCGACGCTGTCAGCGCTTTCCACTTAGGGTAAATGTAAGTTTTAGTTAAAACCGCAGCATAAAATCTCTCAACGCGCGAAAACAGAGAGTTGGAAATTTAATCCCAACCCTCCGTTACACCCTAACTACTCGGGACTACCGCAACTAAACCTAAACTAACACTACCGCAGCCTCACCCTAACTCTAGCTACCCACTGTACACCAAACCTCAAACAAAAGAGAGAACATTGATTTAAGTTTAAAAAAAAGAACAATGAAACAGCCCATGGATGAAATGAAGGAAAAAGGCATCATATTGTTCTAATTTCTAAGGAGAGAAAAATAATGCAAACAGAAGTATTGCACAGGAAAATGAAAACAGAGTAAGAGTTAGAAATAATTTGGCAAGGGCAAGGGAGCCACTTGCCTCTACCTCTCCGGAAAAACAACAGCTAACACCACGGCTTGGCACCGACGGCAAGATCGGCCACCTAGAAGACCAAAACTGAAACTTGAGAGAAAAAGAAAAGAAATCAGATACTCTCAACTCCTAGAAACAACCCTAAATCAAGAAAAACTTACATGGAAGGGAAGATCTAGACGAGAGCAAGCCAAATCCGCTATCACACGAGAAAAACGGGCTCTAACCCTCCCGAAATCGCCGGCCAAAACAACCACCACCTCCTCTCAAAACCCTTCCGCTGGAAGCTCTCCAGACTTGAGAACGATGAAAATGAGGAGGAAAAATGGTTCACGACAACAAAAGATGCTTTCAGGAAAAAAGTACGGAACACGCCCCAGACACGCCCGTGACACGGCCCGACACGCCCGTGTCACGGGGCGTGTACTTACACACTCGATGAATGTCGATCTGCACTCGACGAAAACACGGGACACGCCCCAGACATGCCCGTGACACGGCCCAACACGCCCGTGTTACGGGGCATGTACTCACACACCTACCCACTCAACGATCGTCGATCTCAGCTCGACGGAATAGGTGACACGACCTGTGACACGCCCGTGTCACAGGCCGTGTAACAACTCAAACACCACTCGACGATCGTGGAGCGCCGATCGTCGAACAGAGAGACACGCCCCGTGTCCGATACGACATGCCCGTGATACGGTCGTGTTCTCACCAAAACACCGCCTGACAACCATCGAGCGCAGCTCGATGAAGGGCGACACGCCCTGTGACACGCCCGTGTCACAGGCCGTGTTCCTACAAAAAACCCCGTCGACCAAAAATTCGTCGACCAGAGAAAAGGGAGCTCTACCCGAGCACGACACGCCCTGTGTTACGGGCGTGACCCAGGCCGTGTCAGCCAAATTTTCACAAAAATCTGCTAACTCCTTAGCAAAATGACAAGGCACCAGCCTACTAGCTCGGCTACAACAGGCCACGCACAACACAACAAACATTACAGCTAACCAAACAATCGTCGAAACGACGCGAAAGCAAACGATCCCGGATTTCGACCAAAACTCGCACTATAGCTAAACAACCAAGCTACGAATACAACAGTGAGGTCAAAAACAACATCTGACGATCGCACACTCGGGCTAACACCTCACGAAGCCAAAACACAAGCATTTCCATAAGAGGCCCAACCGAGTCACCAAAACAGACTCCGGCTAGCTGTGGAAACTTGCCAACAAGCTACAACCAGGCTACACCAGGAACCTAAAGAGCTAAGACCACGCTCTACAACGGAAAAGGGCCAGAAGTGCGTCATCGTAACGCCAATACAAGATCAAACAAAACAAAGAAAAACCGGGGGCATTACAGACTGGTAGTGCAATTACCGGCTTAGATGTGGGAGAGGCCCAACCCACCGCTTCCGTTTGCCACTACGGAGGTATCCTGGGAGGTTCGGCTCCAGAAAGGGTGAACTAAAGGTCTGTGTACACAGAGTCGAGTGGGTGAGTTGCATTTGCATGTTCACATCATGGCATAATTATATTTCATAGCATAACCATTGCATATAACCCTGACACCTATTGTATAAGTGGTATGGGATGCTTTATACAATATGCCCTGCAAAACGACCCCTTGGTTTATAAGTTCGCGTGAGCATGCTTATAAGTTAAGGTTTTTATTCAGTAAACATATATGTATGCTTGCTAGAAAATTGACACCCTATCGTATAAATTGGTATGAGACTTTTTATACGATAGGAGCCTTACAAAAGATCCCTTGGCTTTTGTGTTTTCATATAAGTTAAGGTTACTTTTTCTTGTTCAGTCTTTCTTATCTTCATTCTGTCTTATACACTATAGAACTGCTAGATTAGTTCCGCCACCACCTGCTTATATTTGTTATTCTCCACTGTCATGTCCTCTCCTTTCCTCCTCCCCGCTCAGTGCCTAGGAGCCATGGGGGAAGGGGCGGGGGATGATATGACTTTGTCTTTTACACTAACGATTTTCGAACCACATCATTTTAGGGGACCGTGGAGCCCAGCATGGAGGAGCAGCCCCGAAGGTCGGCATGCTTAGAGATGGGACAATCTAATACCGGAGTTCAGACAACAGGGACTGTGATTCCTGATCACTAGTAGTTATTTTAGTTTTGCTTCCGCGATGAGAGATATGTAGTGAGGACATTGATGTACTGGGCATGATCCCAAGTTTTAGTACTTTTATTATATCTGTGGACACTCCCTTTGTGGAGATTATTTGCTATATATATGATGTTTGTGGACTTGTCTTTTATTATTTTGCTACTATTGTGATCGATTTGGCCAGAAGGATCAACGTTCTGTAGTGATGACCTTCCCGGGTATGAAGGTGTCACCGCAAAGAGGCAGTTCTGGGCCTAAGACCCCAGTATTTTAAATAAAAAGGGGGGTCTTACAAGTGGTATCATAGGCAGACCTCGATCGAAAAGTAGCAGTCCAGAACCCATGGGTCACCCCAGCGCGAGATTAGTTTGGGACAAACTATGCAACGGAAGCAGTGGTGTGCCCATATGGGGGATCACACATAAATTGTCCACTTTTAATTATGGTTGAATGATTACTTATAAATGGATTTTATTACGTAGTCCCCAGCACAGCCTACACCACAGGGCAGAGTCCAACAGACTCCGAATGTTGCACCACCTCCCCCGGTCCACACTCTGTTCCTACAGTCGGAGATGGGGCAGACTCTGACAGTTATTCTAGAGGCTTTCAGGGCTCAATAGGTTCCATCTCCACAGCCAAACCCAGGGGCCAATTGGCTGAGTATTTTCCGAGGACTTTCTCCCCCATCCTACTTGGTGACACAGTCGGCCGTTCGGACGGAGGAGTGGATGACATCATGTATGAGATGCTGACTAGGATATGGTGCCCGTGGGAGGAGAGGGTGCCTTTAGTTTTCTCTTGCTTGGAGTCCCATGATAAGAGATGGTGGAAGACATCACTGGACATGATGTTTGCTGATAGAGAGGTTACAGAGGTTGCTTGGGAGGACTTCAGGGCCACACTGTTGGAGTATTTTGTTCCGCAGTCGGCCAGAAATGAGCTGGAAGATAGATTTTTACAGTTGAGACAGGGCAACAAGACAGTAGTGGAGTATCATCAGGAGTTCAATCATCTAGCCCGATTTGCGGATTCTTATCAGTTGGATGAGGCAGGATACAATAAGAGGTTCCATAAGGGTCTGCGAGAGGATCTGGGGGAGGATCTGCTGTTCGTGTCTGACTGGCCTATTCCTCGGATATTAGAGATGATGAAGAGGATCGAGGCAGATTGGCACACTACCCGAGGCCGGAAGCAGTCAACTGAGGATCAGGGCTAGGGAGCCAGAAATGATCAGCGACGGGGCCGCATCACAGATGGGAGAGATGGGATAAGAGCAGAGGACCAGCCTCGTCAGGAGGTGAGACAGGAGCAAAGGGAACCAACAGTTGTGGCTCCTCAGCCTCTCTAAATGCAGGGGATGCAGAGACTCGGGGTATGATATATCCCCCTCCAGAGTGCTTCAACTGTCATCAGGTGGGGCATATCCGAAGGAACTGCCCCGTGAGGGGGGCACCACCTCCAGCACCACCGGCTGCCCCGCCATCTCTGTATTTTGGAGGCCGAGGATGTGGCTGAGGACGTGGATACCAGGGCAGAGACCGCAGATAGGAGATGGAGAAAGTGTATGCACTGGATCTGACTCAACAACGGAATCCGGAGCAAATGATCACAGGTACGCCAGTTAATTTTAAGTTTTCTCTTTCCTAGGTAATTAGAGTTATGAGTATGGCATTGATAAACTAAGAAAGAAAACCATAATTAAATTTCTAAGACATTAAATACCCCAGACATAGTCTTTATCAGCGGCAAGCCCACTATACACTGTTCGATATGGGTGCTTCACCCTCGTTCGTGTCGGAAGCCTTTGTGGAAAGGCTAGAAGGCATGGAGCGATTCACAGGTTTGATGATGAGGATACTGCTACCAGACGGATCAGAGCTATTCACCTGTGCCCGCTGCAACATGGAGGCGGAGATCGGCAGAAAAGCATTCGAAGCACCATCTTTATGCGAAGTTCATCAAATGCCAGTTGAAGGAGGTGGCTTTCCTATGCCATATCATCAGTGGTGCTGGATTGGCAGTGGACCCGGCCAAGATTCGGGCAGTTTGGGATTGGCCGCAGCTGAAGTCGGCCACAAATGTGCAGAGTTTTCTAAGACTTTCCTGTTATTACCGGAAGTTTGGGGAGGGATTTTCTCGGATTGCCCTTCCACTCACATCCCTGACGAGGAAGGATGTGCCCTTTGTAAGGACCCTGTAGTGCGAGGTGGCTTTTCAGGAGCAGAAGGATCGACTCACCTTGGCTCCTATACTTGCCCTTCCTTCATGGAAAGAAGGATTCCAGGTCTACACCGACGCTTCCTACCAGGGATTGGGTGTAGTGCTGATGCAGAATGGTCATGTGATAGTGTACGCCTCACGGCAGCTGAAGAAGCATGAGCAGAACTACCCTGTTCATGACTTAGAGATGGGAGAAGTCATATTTGCTCTAAAAGTCTGGCGGCACTATCTGTACGGTGTCCACTACGACATATACTCTGACCTGAAGAATACGATGTACTGGCCGGGCATAAAGAGGGACATCACCTAATTCGTGACCCACTGCGAGGCCTGTCAGATGGTGAAGGCAGAATGTAGGACCCCGACCAGACTGTTGCAGCCACTTCCGGTGTCGGAGTAGAAGTTCAATGATATCGCGATGGACTTCATACATGGTCTTCCCCGATCGCGGACGGGGAACGATTCGATCTGGGTGATCGTCGACCGGCTGACAAAGGTAGCTAGATTTATCCTGATCAGAAAGGATGACTCGGTTGGTGTGCTGGTTCAGAAATTTGTGGAGCAGTTCGTCCGTTATCATGGCATACCCAGGACGATTATATCAGATCGGGATGGACAGTTTACATCCAAGGTGTAGAGATCAGTGCAGACTTACTTGGGCACTTAGCTGACATTCAGTACAGCTTTTCATCTCCAGACCGACGGGCAGACGGAATGCACCAATCGGACCTTGGAAGATCTACTGTGTCTATGCATTCTTGATTGCTGGGAGCCTTGGAAGAAGCTGTTGCCACTGATCGAGTTCTCATATAATAACAACTACCAGTCCAGCATAGGGATGACTCCTTATGAGGCCATATATGGACGGAGGTGTAGGACTCCGCTGTCGTGGATACAGGACGAGGATCCGAAGGTTTTGTGAAAGAATTGGTTTCAACATATCCTAAACACCTAGAGGGGGGGGGGGGTGAATAGGTTCAATTCTTTTTTTACTTAGGCAGATCAATTATATGTCTGTTAGATCAACTTATTCATCACAACATTCAAGCAAACACAGCACAGAATAATACAAGCACAACCAATCACAGATTGCATATAAATTTATAGTGGTTCCCCAAATGATGGGTACATCCACTATCCCCCTTCGCCTATCTAGCAGTGCACTAGATTCGGCCTAACTTCCTTCTTCTTCCCTCAAATCCTCAGATCTTACAACTCAGAATCTTGAAAGGTCCCTACAGCTCAGACTTTAGCAAGTACTACAACTCAGATTCTCCCAGAGAACCCTTCCTTAGAGTGAGTCCACACTCCTACAGCTAAGGCAATTAAGCCCTACCTCAGCCTTTTCCAAGGCCTACAACTCAGGCAATCAGGCCCAACCTCAGCCTCTTCAATAGGCCTACAACTCAGGGAATGTAATCCCCTACCTCAGGCACTTAGCCCTACCTCAGCCTTTATAAAAATAGACTTACAACTCAGATCTATAAAAGATCCTACAGAAAAATTGATATTAAAAAGAATAAATCCTTCACCCTGGTAAAGAGTGAATGGGTTGAAGGATTCTTGGTCAATTCTTGATAGATCTGACAACTTTAGATCCAACCTGTCTTAGCTTCTTCAAAGCTTCTTGAATTTGAACAAAGGAAGGTTGATCTTCTTGAAGTTGATCTTCAATTAGCTTCCTTCTTCTATTCAGAATTTAATCTGAATTCTTCTTGCAGACTTGTTCAAGATCTGCCCTTAGAGACTTGTTGATGATCGTCTCTTTCTTCGCTTAGACACTTCCATCTCTCTCTCTTCTTTTTAGTATAATTCTTAATTATTCATTTTCTGATGACTGAACCTGCCGTTATATAGACTTCATCCGAGGTTACTGGCTGATTCGGTTTCTAACGATCTTCTGACAGCTCTGACAGATGTAACAATATTGTCGGTTATGACAACTGTCAAGTCTTTAGTCGTGATACTTGATCCTTCATTGAACTTTAACTCAGTAACAAAAGTGTCGAGTCAATACTTCAAATGTGTCGACACATATAGTCCAAGTGTCGACACAACTCTTGATGATATCGACACAGCTTTCACAATGTCGACACAACTTCTCTTTAACTTCTTAACACAACTTTAGTGGAATGTGTCAACACAAGTCCTGTGTGTCGACACAATAACTCCTTGTCTTCGACAAAATTGAAGTCGATCGAATTCTGGAATGTGTGTCGACACAAGTCCAGTGTGTCGACACAGTTGTTGTCGACAGAATTCTGGAATGTGTCGACACAAGTCCTGAGTGTCGACACAGTTGTTGTCGACAGATTTCTGGAATGTGTCGATACAAGTCCTGTGTGTCGACATAGTTGTTGTCGACAGATTTTCTGTGTGTCGACACAATTCCTGTGTGTTGACACATTCTGGCTCCTGGTGTCGGCACAGCCTTCCCAAGTGTCGACACAATTGTTGTCGACAGATTTTTTGTGTGTCGACATAATTCCTGTGTGTCGACACAGTCTGCCTCCTGGTGTCGACACAACCTTTCCAAGTGTCGACAAAATTCTTCTCAGGTATCAACACAAATCTTCTCAAGTGTCGACACTTATACTTAGAAACGTTTTCTGTATTTCCTTAACCTGCACATGAAAACTCAACACAACATCAAATACACCTTGATGAATATCATTGAGTTAGATAAGGCTTCTCCAAGTCTGGTACACATTTTCCAATGTATCCAACAATCTCCTCCTATTTGGAGAAGTCATAACCCTTAGTCAATGATCTACATCACTTTATAATAAAACACAAAATATGATGTATAAAAGCATTATTGGACAGGGTAACATATAAACAATCATTGCATGTAACAATATTATCACAGAATATGTTATAACACAATGAATATGCATGATAAGTTTCTAAGTATTCAATACTAAACCAAGGAACTCTATGAATATATGTTCAGAATAACCATGATTTAGTCCAAAAATTTTACATTAACCAAAACCTAGACCATCTAATTCTAGGATTGATCATGTTCCTTGATAATTATACCTTTTCCAGACTGAACTTAAGCTTGGACACTAACTTTAGTGTCTTTAGCTGATATCTTCCATTTAAGATCTTTTGCTTGAGCTTCTTCAGCCTTGATCTTTTGCCTTTTAAAATAATGAAAAGGCTTTGTAAAGTACTTGCAAGGCTCCACAACATTAGCAGAAAATTTATTTGGTTTTGGGCTAACACTCTCTCCCCCTTTGTCATGCTAAAGAAGTGTATAACCAAGAGTTCTGAGCCTGCATTAACTAACACTCTCTCCCCCTTTATGACTTCTCTTTCAATAGGGTCTCTTAGGACACCCTTTTGAAACCTTATGTTTGCTGGTTTTCCAGAACATAACTTTGCTTTACTGCAATGTCATCTATCTGAGTTTTGGCCTCCTACTGTGGCTTGGCCAAATAGACAACAACATGTACACCCTTTGGAAAGCACTCAGGCATTTCCATGTAGATTGCAGTTCGTTATGGCTCTCATCTACTTATTTCTCAAGAGCTGCTCTTTGGTCATCCATCTTGACTTACAGTTGCACCAGAAGTGAACTGAAGTCTACTGGTATAGCTGGAGTTGGTGGAATAGCCTGCAAGGCTTCCTTATAACCTGAACACTAGCCAAAACTGAAAGCACATTGGCCAAAGATGTGAAAACATTTCGTCGAGCTCCGTTCGACGAATGTTTTCGAAAGTGAATTCGTCGAACTCCATTCGACGAAAATAACTTTACTCACAGAGAGTTCGTCGAACTCAGTTCGACGAATATCTCTATAACCTTTCACAGTTCGTCGATCTCCATTCAACGAACTTGGAAGAATTCGTCGACCGCAGACAGGAATCAAGCTAAGTCTTCTCCATTTATCATACCAAGCTGATTTATGAAGAACAGATGATTCCTCTACTTATCTTTGGAAGGTTCTTCATTCTCATCAGAAGCAGATGAGCTTGCTATGTCCACTGTATTTTTGGAGTAGATGCCATAATTAGTTTCTCCCCCTTAGTCCTTGCCAGCTCCCCCTCAGTTTTTGCTCCCAGTAAATCAGGAAATAATGCCTCTTGTTAGCTCTTGTTCATAAACTCCCCCTGAGGATAATGCCTCTTGTGGAGCTGAAATTGGAGAATGCACATTGTCTCCCCCTTAATGAGGCACTACCTGGACGTGATCCAGTTAGATGGTGACTAAAGGAATTTGCTCCTCCACGACTTGACTCTCAGTCACTGTTTCTTGAGCATGAGATTTACTAATCCTTTCTGCTCCTTCTTCATCTAAGGAAAACAACCATTTCTTCTGAATCACTGGAAGATTCAAGGATCAGGGGGGCTGGTTGTTTCCTTTTCTGAATCTGCTTTGTGGGTTTCTGAGGAGTAGAAACATCTTTGATCAGAACTTTAGTCCATCTTGATAGTATTCTCAACTCTGTTCTCCTCATATGACTGATCTTAGATCCTGAAATCTGATTCATTACATCAAGAATATTCTCAGCCAGCTATTCTTCAGCTGTGTATTGAAGATCTAATCTTGGTTGTGGGATCCTTTCCACACCATTGGAGTGCTTCACTTGTCATGGAAGATGATGTTTCATCTTCTTCTTTTACTGTTCTATGTGTCAACATTATTGGGAATATGTCGACACAGATTACTTAAGTCTTGACAAAGAATAACTCTTCTATGTGTCGACACAGATAATCTTAGGAGTCTACACTAAATCCTGTAGGTCGACACAGATTACTAGATGTGTCGACATCATCTACTAAGTGTCAGGATAGCCATGTGTCGACACCAAATTCTGAGTGTCGACATAACCTTCTGGATGTGTCGACAGAATTTTTCGATGTGTCGACACCATCTACTATGTGTCGACATAAATGTCTTTATGTGTCGATGTACAACCCAGTGTCCGACGAGCAAGGTCGCAGGGGAGCTCGGCAACAGCATGCGAGCTCGGCAGCAGCAGGGGCGAGGCTGAGCTCGGCATCCGTCGGCTGGAGATCGGGAACAGCATCCAAGCGGGCTGCAGCTCGCGCCCTCGCAGTGGAGCTCAGCGGCAGCGGGCGAGCAGAGCATGCCGAGGTGGCCAGGGGTCCCAGCTCGCCTGGTGGTCAGAGGTACTTTTTACTGTTTTACCCCTGCTGGTCTGCCCATAGCCCTTCAAAACAGCGGAGTTTGGCTGTTGGCAGACCCAGCCGAGGGTTTTCTGGTAATTTCAGGTCAGTTATTTTGGTTATTGGCAGTCCGGATTTCAAAAGCTATAAATAGGACCCAAGGGGTACCCCAGAAAGCAGGTTCTCCCTGTGCTCCTGTTGGAACACCCTATTACTAATTTGGGTCAGAATCACTATGTCTCTAGGAACCTTTGTTTGACCTCCTGTATAGCTTAATAGGTCAATTAGAATTGAGTCTAAGGGTTAGTAGTCTAGGTTCGGAAGCTGCCCTGAAGACCAAGTTTTTCTGTCTGGAGACTAAGTCTGATCGTCGAGCTCAGCACGACGATTCGTCGAACTCAGGTCGACGATCGTCTAGCTCAACTTCAACAGATCGTCAAGCTCCATTCGACGATCGCTGAGCTCAACTTCAACAGATCGTCGAGCTCCATTCGACGATCGCTGAGCTCAACTTCAACAGATCGTCGAGCTCCATTCGACGATCGCTGAGCTCAACTTCTCAATATCGTCGAACTCCATTCGACGATCGGTGAGCTCAGTTCGACGGTTTTGACTCTGCATTGGATCTTTATCTCTGAGCTCAGTTCGACGATCTTTGAGCTCAGATCGACGATTATTTTGCTGCTTGAGTTTTCCAGTTCGCTGAGCTCAGCTCGACGATAGCAGAGCTCAGGTCGACGATTTCAGTTATCTTCCAGAATTCAAATTCAAATCAGACAGGAGTTATTATGCAATTAATTCAGAGATTTGCTAGCCGTTTTCATTTATTTCTGGACCAAGTTTCAAGGATTCTTTCAAGGAATAATTCTGTGGACTTTCCTCCAGAAGAGTTTTTGCAATTAAGGATGCAATCAATGCAGACCAATGATATTCTATTCTGGAACAGAGAATAAAAGACTGAATGTTTTTTGAATCAATATATATTAACAAGAAGAGAATACACAACACAGATTATAGAGACTCTTTCAAAATCTTCTGTCAAAAAGAATTCTGAAGAACACTCATCAAAGAGATCAAGCTTTCAAAATCTCTTCATCTTTCAAAGTGTTCAAGGCCAACATCATTTCAAGACTCCAGACACTCAACATTTCAGCCATTGCTGAAACCATCTATTGCTGGAGTTCTACCTTTGAAGGCCTATCACCCTCAGCAAAGCTTTTCTTCCTGAAGATTTCAAGGATTCAGGGGGAGCTTTGACATCAATCCACATAGTCTTCTCAGTTGTTTGAGAAAGAGAAGACTGCCATCACTCTCTCACCCCCAGTTTGTAAAGGGTTTCTCAAACTCCCTTCAAAAGTTTGAATCTGGTTTTTGAGCACCTTGTCAAAAGCTCATTGGTGGCAAGACACCTGATCAAAAAATCTGCTTTGGTTTTTGAGCACCTTATCAAAAGCTCATTGGTGCCCAGGACACCTGATCAACTCATCCTGCAGTGGATTCCTACCTAGGGTGGTAGAAGAGTGGATGTACCCAAGTTTGGGGAACCACTATATTTCCTTGTGTCCTCTGGCTCTGCTTGTTTACTTTTTGTTTCTGGCCTTGATTTGTCTGTGCTTAGTTTTTGCATAGCTTAGTTCTGTGATTAGATTTATATTTGCTTCCCTGCTCACACTTATTACAACAATTGTTGTAAAAGTTTTTAAAAGTACTAAAACACCATATACTCTATTCACCCCCCCTCTAGAGTATATCAGATCTAGTTGCACTTTCAATTGGTATCAGAGCCAGGTTGGTTAAACATATCATACCTGATTGGTTGTACATGCTAACACCTGAACCCCAAGATCCTAAACTAGATCTGTTTTTCTTTTGTATTTTATTATTAGATTTTGTTTGCACAACTCATGGCCCAAAACAAAGATTATGCTAGCACCAGACCTCCAGTGTGCAATCTTTCCAAGTTTGCACTTTGGAAAGCAAGGATTAGACTTTACATGAATTCCATTGACGAAGATATTTTCAATTCTGTTTTGACAGTGTGTCCAAGACCCCCAGAGAGCACAAGCACAAATGCTGTTCCACCTCCATCAGGAACAGATGCTGACATCAAAAAATGGAAAGTAGCTGATGCCAAAGCTATGAACATCCTAGCCCAGACAATGTCAGATGACATATTCCAAAAGGTAGCTGAATGCAACTAAGCCAAGGAGATTTGGGACAAGCTCTCAGAAATTGTCTCAGGCTCAGCTGATGAGAGAAAGGACAGAAGATCCCATCTCATCTCCCAATATGAGAACTTCAAGAAGGAAGAGACTGAGTCAGTGGGAGACATGTACAACAGATTGAGTCTAATTGTCAGTGAGCTAAGGACATTGAACAAAGAGATTTCTCTGACAGAACTTAATGACAAGATCCTAATGTGCTTCCCCAGCACTTGGGATTCAAGAATCTGGCCAATTAAGGATGCCAGAAGTCTAAATGAGATCACCACTGAAGCCTTGTTGGGTAAGCTCAAATCTTATGAGCTACTCATCAAGAATAGAGAGGAAGAACAGAAGGCTGCTTCACCAGCCACAAGGAAAGAGAAAACCATAGCCTTCAAGGCAACTAAGGATCTGCCTGAAGATAAGAGCATAGGCAATGATGAACTACTCAGCTTGTTGGCCAAAAGATTCGACAAGATGGCCAGAAAGGACTTCAGAAGAAGATCATACAAGGAGCAGGACAAGCCAAGGTATGACAAGTCCATTAGCAACAATAAAGACATTATTTGCTTTGGTTGCAGGAAACCAGGGCACATAGTTCCTGACTGT
This sequence comes from Platanthera guangdongensis, assembly GCA_039583875.1. Lineage (NCBI taxonomy): Eukaryota > Viridiplantae > Streptophyta > Magnoliopsida > Asparagales > Orchidaceae > Platanthera > Platanthera guangdongensis. The sequence continues at coordinate 66,028,101 of CM077164.1, forward strand.
CCAGAGAACAAGACCAAGGACAGAAGGGACAGAAAAGAAAGAAGAAAGGAGAAAGACTCCAAAAGGAATGGAAATGGCAAGCCCTCTTCAAGCAAAAATAAGCATACAAGAAAAGGGTTTGTTGCTGAATCCTGGAGTGAGACAGAAGAGGAATCAGAAGCCTCATCCAGCTCCAGTGATGATGAGGATGATGTAGAAGAAAAGGAATTCTGCATGATCGCAATTAATGCCTCACAGCACAATTCAGAGGATGAAGAGTCAGAGTCAGACTCAGAAACCCAACCTGAAGAAGATCAGGTAATTAGTTCTTTTGATTTTACTTCAGAAGATTTTAAATCTGAATTTAAAGCACTGTGTTTAGACCTGCTAAAGTCTGAGAAAGAGATTATCTCTCTCAGAAATCAATTATCTAAACACAATGGTTTAAAGTCAGAAAACCTCAAACTCTCTCAGGAGTTGGAGAACTGTAGGGAACAGATAGCTACACTGAAAAGTGAGCTCTCTGAGGCCAAGAAGCTTGAAGAATCCCTTAATGGGAGAAGCATCAAGCTGATGGACATCACAAGCACAGTGAACTCTAGATTCAACAGTACACTGGGCTTGGGTGCTTCATCCAGCCAACCTATAGTCCTAACAACTCCCATCAAGTTTATTTCTAACAAGGGAAAGGGAGTTGTAGAGGTTGCCAGGAAAAATTCTGATCTGCCTCAAAAACCTGAGTCCCAGCAAAAATCGTCGAACGGAGATCGACGATCACCGAATGAAGATCGACGATCGCCGAACGCAGCTCGACGACCTCAGGAAAAATCGTCGAACGCAGGTCGACGATCTCAGCCAAAGTCGTCGAACGCAGCTCGACGATCTCATATACCTGACCTCAGCCATAGTCGACCGTCGAACGGAGCTCGACGATCTGACCCAAGATCGTCGAACGCAGCTCCAAGATCGTCGAACAGAGGTCAGAACTCTGGAAACTTTTTCAAAGGCAAATCAAAATTGAATCCTAAGGGTTCTTCATCCCAAACCTTTAACCCTTATACTGAATGGATTTTACCTCCAAGGAGATATCATCCTGAAGGATATAAGAGTCAGCCAGGGATGTCTTTCATTTCTGAATTTAGAGGTTATCAACCTAGGCCCAAGGTAAACTGGGTCAAAAACAAGTAAATTGTTTTATGTGCAGATGAAGACCTATCCAACATCTAACCAGCAATGGTACTTGGATAGTGGGTGCTCTAAGCACATGACAGGGAATAAGGACAACCTCACATCCTTCAGAGCCAAGCTTGGACCCAAAGTTATCTTTGGTGATTCCAACTTTGGACAAACTAAAGGATATGGTGCAGTCCAGATTGGTTCAGTAACCTTCAAGAAGGTAGCTTATGTGGAAGGACTGAAGCACAACCTAATCAGCATCAGTCAGCTGTGTGATGAAGGCTACCAGGTGACCTTCAACAAAACCTTATGCAAAATCAAGTCAGAGGACAACACAACTGTGTTGACAGGTAAAAGGAAAGGTAACATCTATTTAGTAGATTTTCTTTCAACTGATATAGATATTTGCCTGTTTAACTCAGTCTGTAGACCAAATGTGTTATGGCATAAGAGATTAGGACACCTAAACCTTAGAACTATTGTTAGGCTATACAAGGACAACCTTGTTAGAGGACTACCTTCTGGCCCCTACAAGAAGGAAGGACTATGCAAGGCTTGTCAATTAGGCAAGCAAACTAAAAACAGTTTTAAGTCACTTAATAAGAGTGATTCACCTAGGATATTGTATCTGTTACACATGGATCTATTTGGACCCATCACAGTACAAAGCCTAGGAGGGAAATCCTACACTTTAGTAATTGTAGATGACTTCTCTAGATTCACTTGGGTGTTCTTTCTAAGGAAGAAGTCTGATAACTTTAAGTGTCTGACAGAGTTTCTCAAATGTATACAGATTGAGTTCAATACTCACATTGCCTTGATCAGAAGTGATCATGGGACAGAGTTTGATTCTCTTCTTATGCAAGAGTTCTGTCAGAGTGAAGGGATCAGGCATACTTTCTCAGCTCCTAGAACTCCTCAACAAAATGGGGTAGCTGAAAGGAAAAATAGAACCCTTATTGAATCTGCCACTACATTGTTGTCAGATGCTCATTTACCTCTATCCTTTTGGGCAGAGGCAGTGAACACCTCCAACTATGTGCTGAACAGAAGTCTGATACATAAACTGAAGGGAAAGACTCCCTATGAATTACTCAAAGGGAAGAAACCTAAAGTTGACTATTTTAGAATTTTTGGTTGCATTTGCTATATTCACAATAATGACAAGAAATACTTAGCAAAATTTCAAGCCAAAGCTGATGAAGGAGTGTTTCTGGGATACTCCATGATCAGCAAGGCCTATAGGGTCTATAATAAATCATCTTTGAAAATTGAGGAATCTGTTCATATTTCATTTGATGAAACTAACATGTCTTTCAAGGAGAAGATTTCTTCTACCATAGAACCTTTGCAGGAACACTCTCTAGTTGAAGATATGAACAAGCTACAGGTTGCTCAAGAGGATGAAAGCAGTGAAGATGAAGGGAATGCTCAACACATTGAAGCTCAACTTGAAGAGCCAGTTGTTGTACCACAAGAGGAAACAACAACACAGGTTGGTGAACAATCAACACCCCCTGTTGATTTAGTAACATCAAGAGACCATCCAATTACCCAAATAATTGGAGAACTCTCAGCTGGTGTGCAAACCAGAAATCAGGTCAACCAAAACCTGTTGCACACCTGCTTCCTTTCTCAAATTGAACCTCAGTCCATTCAAGATGCAGAGCAAGATCCACACTGGATCATTGCAATGCAAGAGGAGTTGCATCAATTTGAGAGGAACAAAGTATGGGAACTAGTGCCAAAGCCTAAGGATCATTCCATTGTTGGAACAAAATGGGTATTCAGAAACAAACTGGATGATCAAGGAGTAATAATAAGGAACAAGGCAAGGCTAGTTGCCCAGGGATATTCTCAAGAAGAAGGAATTGACTACGACCAGACTTTTGCACCTGTTGCAAGATTGGAAGCCATCAGGATATTTCTAGCTTATGCAGCTCACAAAGGCTTCAAAGTCTATCAGATGGATGTCAAGAGTGCTTTCTTAAATGAAGACATCAAAGAGGAAGTTTATGTCAGACAACCTCCAGGTTTTATCTCTCCAACTCTTCCTGATTATGTTTTTAGACTGAACAAAGCATTATATGGTCTCAAGCAAGCTCCTAGAGCATGGTATGAGACCCTAGCATGCTTTCTCTTGGAAAATGGTTTTATAAGGGGTAGAGTAGACCAAACTCTTTTTATTAGAACCCATAAGTCCCATACCCTACTAGTGCAAATTTATGTAGACGATATCATTTTTGGTTCTACTGACTCAAAATTGTGCAGAAGGTTTTCTAACCTGATGCATTCTAAATTTGAGATGAGTAGCATGGGTGAGCTATCCTTCTTCCTAGGATTGCAAGTCAAACAACATGCTGAAGGCATCTTTATTTCTCAAACCAAATATACTAATGAACTGGTTAAAAAATTTGGTATGTCTGAGGCATCTTGTATGAAAACACCCATGCCTACCAATGCTGTATTGGATGCTGATGAACATGGGAAACCTGTTGATCAGACAGCATATAGAGAAATGATTGGCTCTTTACTGTATCTTACAGCTAGTAGACCAGATATAATGTTTGCTACATGTATATGTGCTAGGTTCCAAGTAAGCCCTAGAGAGTCACACCTAACATTAGTAAAGAGAATTCTCAGGTATGTTAAAAGTTGTCCAAATCTAGGTCTCTGGTATCCAAAAGATTCAGCATTTGATTTAACTGGATTCTCTGATGCTGATTATGCTGGATGCAGAATTGACAGGAAAAGCACCAGTGGAACTTGTCAGTTCCTTGGTGACAGACTTGTCTCTTGGTTTTGTAAGAAACAAACATCTGTGTCAACCTCAACTGCTGAAGCTGAATATATGGCTGCAAGCAGTTGTTGTTCACAAATATTGTGGATTCAAAACCAACTCTTAGACTATGGTTACAACTTAGAGAAGTCTAAAATCTTTTGTGACAATACAAGTGCTATTTCTATAGCTCAAAATCCAGTCCTCCATAGTAGGACAAAACACATAGAGATAAGGCATCATTTCTTAAGGGATAATGTTGAAAAACACAAAATTGAATTACAATATATCCCAACTGATTTACAAAGGGGAGATATTTTCACCAAGCCTTTGGATGAAAAGAAACACACTTTCTTCCTAAATCAGTTAGGAATGTTAGATGGAGGAAGCCTTAAATAATCTCCAAGATTTTGAAAGCTAAAAATTGACCAAGACTAGGCAAAAATTCTGATTTTTCTTAGTGTCTAGAATTTTTCTGTTCTCTGAACTGCGCTCGACGATTTCCCCTAAGATCGTCGAACGGAGATCGACGATTTCCAGAATCGTCGAACTGAGTTCAGCGCCTCTCAGATAGTATGAACTATCTCTTCCGGTCAACGATCGTCGAACGGCGCTCGACGATTATGTTCACTGAACGATCGTCGAACGGAGCTCGACGCTTTCCAAGATCGTCGAACGGAGATCGACGATGTTGGAGTCTCTTCAGATTCCTTTAGAAGCCTCGATCGTCGAACTGAGTTCAACGATCTTTCCAATTCTGCGTCGAACCCTAATATAAAACTCATTTTTTTCGCCGTCGTTCTCTCTTGCGCCTTCAATTTCTCTGCAAGAACTTTCTTCCCTCCAAACAGTTCTACGCTTGGTCGTTTTGTTTGTTGAATTCTTGCAGGTACAATGGCTGTGTCCGTTGCAGTTCTAGCCGCCATGAAGTTCGATGCTGGATTCGACATTGATCTGGAATCGTTCAACACTACTGATCAAATATTCCAAGACATTCTGAGTTTATTCAAGGATCAGAACTTGTCTGCCCTCATGACCACCAGGATAAAGCTGCCCTCAGATGAAATCTAGGAATGGGTTTCACTAGGACAAGTTATTCAAACTACCTCTGATCCAGATCTGGGGAGGAATGCTTGCCAGGATAGCCCTAGCAAGCTCTATCTATCAATACTTCCATCATCAGCTCCTATCTCCCATTCTGTCTCATCTCTCCACCTAATCATCCCTCAGTCTTCCTGCAGACCAGTGCACATCCTCCATTACCACCCTCCTCTAGTGCTCCTTCAGGCACTCCAGAGTCACTCTCCCACAGGTCTCTGCTCCTGTAGAAGACCTGGCTGCTGCTGTTGCTGCCTCTTCTCCTCCTCCAATTCCAACCCTACCTCTTCCATCCACCATTCCAGCTTCATCCCCCATTACCATATCCAGCCCATCTCCAACCTCAACTGCCCAATTCTACCTCCACCTTTCCAGTTTTCATACCTATCAGGATGACTCCTACATGGATGATTCCCCCTCATCTCCAGTTACCCTCCTCCTCCACATCTCAAGATCTCCTGACTTCACTGTAGGCCCTCCACTTCCAGCAGCTCCTGTAGTTGAGCAAGTAGACCTCTCAGCCCTAGCTGACAGGTTGTATGAGCTAATTGCCCCCAGGCTCTCTCTATTATTAGAGACCTCCTTAGCTCCTATACAATAGTCAGTGGCAGCTCTCTCTGCCAGGCTTTCCTCCCTCCTTCATCAGGCAGCACCTCCAGCAGTGTGCCTTGATACAGATGTATCTGCATCTAGGCAGGGGGAGATGCCATATGAAGCAAGCTTTCATGCTGTTGCTGCTGCTGTCTCTGCTCCTGCTGTTGATGATACTGCTGCTGCTGCTGATGTTTCTGTTTCTGCTACCTCTGCTCTTGCTGCTGTGCCTCCTACTCCAGTTCTGGCACTAGACCTAAAGTCCTTGCTCTCAGCCTTTGATACTGCCTTTTTCAGTTGTTTGCCTAAGAGTAATGCTGTCCAGCCCTCAGAAGACCTGTCCAAGGCACTGATGCTTTTCTCTGGCTGTGACCCCAGCATTATATCTTCTTTTGTACTCTCAGTAATTGCTGCTACTGCTGCTGTTGAAGAAAGGACTGTTTTTGCTGCTGCTGAAAATATTCTTACTGCTGCTGAAATCCCAACTGCCTCTGATGAGCAGATATCCAAGGATTTTCTGATGACAGAGGCCACTAATTTTGAGCCTGCTGCAGATTTTGTTGATGTTACTGAAGTTGCTGCTGCCATCACTCCTGTTGTTGCTGTTGTTGGTTCTGCTTCTCCTCCTGTATCTGCTGCTAAATCTGCTGCTGAATCTGCTGTTGTATTTGCTGCTGTCCCTGCTGCTGCTATTTCAGCTTCTGTCTCTTCTGCCTCTGCTCAGCTGAAGAAAGATCTTATGAAGAAGATAGATGCTTTATATGATGACCAGAGCTCTGAATCTGATGAATACAAAACAGACTCTGATGATTCATCTGCCACTATTGCAAGGAAAAGGAAAGCAAGGAGCAAGGCTATGAAAAGGGTTCCTCCTGCAAAAGTCAAGGATGATAATGATATTCCTTATTATATTCTGCATAACTGCCAAATTACTGAACATTGGATGCAGTATTCCAAAAACCAGCTGAAAGCCATGAAGAAGAAGAGAAAGTATGAGAAGGGCTCATCCCAGTTCCAGCACCCTCATCCTCCTCCACCACCTCCTCCTGATGCAGGTGCAGTTGGCAGCTCTGCAAGTCAAGCCCCAGCTAGAAGCCAGGCTCCCTATCAACCCCATGCCAGATCCTACCAAAGGGAAAGCCAGTCTAGGGGTTCTTATTCTAGGAGAGGAGGATACAGGGGAAATCAGAGAGATATTCAGGTTTATTCCAAAGGGTACTCCAGGCAGCACCCATACTCCAGGGGAGGACATAGTCCTGCTGATACTACTTCTGGTCCCTTCCCCTACAAGCTCAAAGAGACAGTGTCTGCCAGGCCTCCTCAAGACAATTCTTCCAACAGGTATGAGCCACCTGTACCATTTGAGGACCCTGAAAAGAATCCAGCTGCTTGGACTGCTAGGATGAAGGAGTTGGCTGCACTAGATCAGATCAAGAAGGCCAGAGACCAAGGCTTAGATTCTTCAAATATTTCTACAATGTCAGAGCAGAGACAGAAGGAACTAGAGAAATATGCCTCCAGAAAATTCTTTGATGCAGACAGATATATGGAATTGCATCCTGCTGCTGTAGTTCCCAGGTCTTCAAAGCAAACCTATTTAGGTGCAGCAGATGACACCAGGTCCAACAAGGAAGCCCTAAACCCTAACAGAGAAATCAAGATGGTTAAAGGCAAAGAGAAGAAGTGACTTTGTAAGGTGACAATCTTTGGATTTTCTGACTGCTATCTGGATGCCATATACATATATATATATATATATATATATATATATATATATATATATATATATATATATATCTGTGATGTTTCTGCAATGTCTAGCTGCTGTTTTTATGTTTCTCTGATTGTATGTTGTTATTTGAATTTTCCAAAGTCTATAAATAGTTATCCTAACCCAAATAGGGGGAGATTGTTGGAACACCCTATTACTAATTTGGGTCAGGATCACTATGTCTCTAGGAACCTTTGTTTGACCTCCTGTATAGCTTAATAGGTCAATTAGAATTGAGTCTAAGGGTTAGTAGTCTAGGTTCGGAAGCTGCCCTGAAGACCAAGTTTTTCTGTCTGGAGACTAAGTCTGATCGTCGAGCTCAGCACGACGATTCGTCGAACTCAGGTCGACGATCGTCTAGCTCAACTTCAATAGATCGTCGAGCTCCATTCGACGATCGCTGAGCTCAACTTCAACAGATCGTCGAGCTCCATTCGACGATCGCTGAGCTCAACTTCAACAGATCGTCGAGCTCCATTCGACGATCGCTGAGCTCAACTTCTCAATATCGTCGAACTCCATTCGACGATCGGTGAGCTCAGTTCGACGGTTTTGACTCTGCATTGGATCTTTATCTCTGAGCTCAGTTCGACGATCTTTGAGCTCAGATCGACGAATATTTTGCTGCTTGAGTTTTCTAGTTCGCTGAGCTCAGCTCGACGATAGCAGAGCTCAGGTCGACGATTTCAGTTATCTTCCAGAATTCAAATTCAAATCAGATAGGAGTTATTATGCAATTAATTCAAAGATTTGCTAGCCGTTTTCATTTATTTCTGGACCAAGTTTCAAGGGATCTTTCAAGGAATAATTCTGTGGACTTTCCTCCAGAAGAGTTTTTGCAATTAAGGATGCAATCAATGCAGACCAACGGCTATCTTTGACAGAGAATGATATTCTATTCTGGAACAGAGAATAAAAGACTGAATGTTTTTTGAATCAACATAGATTAACAAGAAGAGAATACACAACACAGATTATAGAGACTCTTTCAAAATCTTCTGTCAAAAAGAATTCTGAAGAACACTCATCAAATAGATCAAGCTTTCAAAATCTCTTCATCTTTCAAAGTGTTCAAGGCCAACATCATTTCAAGACTCCAGACACTCAACATTTCAGCCATTGCTGAAACCATCTATTGCTGGAGTTCTACCTTTGAAGGCCTATCACCCTCAGCAAAGCTTTTCTTCCTGAAGATTTCAAGGATTCAGGGGGAGCTTTGACATCAATCCACATAGTCTTCTCAGTTGTTTGAGAAAGAGAAGACTGCCATCACTCTCTCACCCCCAGTTTGTAAAGGGTTTCTCAAACTCCCTTCAAAAGTTTGAATCTGGTTTTTGAGCACCTTGTCAAAAGCTCATTGGTGGCAAGATACCTGATCAAAAAATCTGCTTTGGTTTTTGAGCACCTTATCAAAAGCTCATTGGTGCCCAGGACACCTGATCAACTCATCCTGCAGTGGATTCCTACCTAGGGTGGTAGAAGAGTGGATGTACCCAAGTTTGGGGAACCACTATATTTCCTTGTGTCCTCTGGCTCTGCTTGTTTACTTTTTATTTCTGGCCTTGATTTGTCTGTGCTTAGTTTTTGCATAGCTTAGTTCTGTGATTAGATTTATATTTGCTTCCCTGCTCACACTTATTACAACAATTGTTGTAAAAGTTTTTAAAAGTACTAAAACACCATATACTCTATTCACCCCCCCTCTAGAGTATATCAGATCTAGTTGCACTTTCAGCTCCTCTCCCCAAAATCTCTAAGTGCTTTCTGAGGGTACCTTAGCTCGGCTTCAGGCTAAGGAGGGGAAGCGCTCTGAGATCTTTCGGGTTTGTGGTGGGACCTCCCTGCCGAGCCCTTGTGTCGGTTTCTCCTTGCTTTCGTCATTTTTCTTGCAGGAACAAAGTAGGACCGCGACCACCCCCTTCCCCAAGGGGCGAGCTCCACAGGAAGCCGAGTTTCGGTTTCAACATTTTGGTGCGGTGAGCGTGGATAGTGGTCAGCGCAGAAAAGTTTCCGCGAGCTCGATGACGGGACAAGGATCCGACAGGCCGAGTTCGCCGCCCCCCCCCCCCCCCCCCCCCCCCCCCGCCTCTCGCAACGGTGGGAATGTTCGAAGACTTCAGAAACGAGGTGCTGAATCTGGTCAAGTTCGCACTCGGCACGTAGGCCGAGTGCTCGACTCCGGCAAACCAGATCGCGGCCGCCCCCTCTTTGGGCGAGGATGCTCCCGGCAGGCGAGCTGGGAAGGAAGTGGCCGAGGAAGGCCGAGGGTGCGAAGCTCTTCCCCGGCTCGGCAGGCCGAGGTCTCTTCGGCGAGCTGGGCTCGCGAGACTCACCAGCTCGCCCAGTGGGAGGAGGGAGCCCTTTCAGCGAGCTGGTCTCTTCAGCTCCGGTTCCTGATGGGTTCAGGGAGCCCGAGATATCCTACTACACTGGGAAGGGAGACCCGGTACAGCATGTCCAATGGTTCGAGGACGTGGTCTCCATCCGTCAGATGTCGGACGGATTCAAGTGCCGGCTCTTCGCCATCACCCTCCGATAGAAGGCAAGGGAGTGGTTCCACCAGCTACCGGCCAGCTCCATCTACTGCTTCGAGGACCTGCGCCGGGGATTCATGCTGAGATTCACCACTTCGAAGAAGAGGAAGAAGGAGTCCGAGTCTTTGTTTCACATTAAGCAGGGGGTGAACGAGACATTGGGAAGCTATGTGGACCGATTCTAGGAGGAAGTTACTCAAGTCCAGGAGATGCCGGGCCATAGTCTGATGATGGCCTTTACCATGGGCCTGCAGCAGGGTTTCTTCCGGATGGAGCTGAAGAGAGTTCCCCCCCTCTCCTACGAGGAGTTGATGGAGAGGGCGGTGAGAGAGGTCGACGGGGAGGCGTCGAACCCAGAATTTGCAAGAAAACTGGCCAGGTGGGCCACAGAGGAGGAGAAAGAATCGAGATGATGAAAGACACAGGAGGAGAGAAGAGGGGAGCCCAGGCAGAGGGAGCAGAGGCAGCTCCAAGGGCAGCAGCAACCGAGGTGGGGGCGCCAGGAGCCCGACCGGCGGCTGGGATGGAGGCCCGAGTGGCAGGGCCAGGGGCCACAGAGGGGGAACTTCGGAAGGGACCACTACCAGGGAGGCAAGACCAGTTCCACCCCCCGGGCTGGAGGCAGGGCCAGAGGCCCCGGCTCCCCGATCAAGAGGAGGCCATGGCCATAGCCCTGGGATCAAGGAGGGGAGCATGGAGAAGGAGAAGAAGAGAGGTCAGGGTGGAGCTGCCCTATTGCGACTTCCAACAGGAAGAGGGGCACGCCACGACCACCTATCCGGAGTTCCTCGAGATGAGGAGGAACAGGGAGCGGCAGCAACAGCATTAGGAGGCGCGACAGGAGGTGCGGATTGAAGAGGTCCTGCCTCGGGCAGAGGAGGATCGGTGTGAAGACCGGGTGGATGTGGGGACCCGAGGGGGAATCGGGATGATCCACGGGGGAGCAGAGATCGAGGCTTCCCGCAAGGCAAGCCTCCACACCATGTACCGGCGGAGCGTCGCCTCTACATCCCAAACTCCGCCACCGGAGGAGAGGATCACCTTCTCCAGGAGTGATCTGCCAGACCACGAGGATCCGTTCTATGATGCGCTGGTCATCAAGGCGGCCATCGAGAACTTCACCGTCTCTCGGATCCTCGTGGACAACGGGAGCTCCATCAATGTCGTCTTCAAAAAGGCGTTCGACGCGATGAAGGTGGAGGCAAAGAGGGTGCTGGCCTCAGATGGCCCCTTGTTCGGATTTTCAGGAGAAAGGAAGGAAGTGGAGGGAGGAGTTGGACTCCATGTCACCTTGGGGGGGCAGTCCCGAAACTGCAAGTTCGTCATCGTGGACGCCCCCAGCAGCTACAGCGCCATCTTTGGGAGGCCCCTGATCAGCGCCTTCCGCTGCGTCCCCTCATCTTTTCATCAATGCTTGAAGTTCAACGCCGAGGGGATCCAAGTCAGGGTTAGGGGAGACCCAAAGGTGGCGCGGGAGTGTTATGTCACTGCGGTGAATACCATCTCCTGGCAGGAGGGAGCCGAGGAGATGATGCGAAGGATGGAGGAGGTCGGCCAGGAAGCAGGAAGGGAGGAGCTGGGAGAGAAGAGCCGCACAGAGGAGGCGGCAGGAGGAGATCTGGAGGAGGTGGCCGAAGTGAGGGCCGTTGGAGGAGAGCTGGAGGTAGAGGTCCCCCTTCCGGAGGAAGGGGATGCCGAGGGATGGGCAAAGCGATCCAGGCTGGAGGCAGCAAAGGAGGTGGTGGAGGTGGAGGTGCTCACCCGAGGAGGAAGGGTGGAAAAGGTTCGCGTCAGCGGAGGGCTGACCCCGGAGGACCGAGGCAGGATGCTGGAGTGCATCCAGAAGAACGTGGACATCTTCGCCTGGAACGCCGCGGAGATGCCGGGGGTTGACGCGGATGTGGCTTGCCACCGCCTCAACCTGGACCCGGGAACACGCCCCGTTCAGCAGAAGAAAAGATCCACGACAGACAAGCTGGCGGAACACATCCGGGAGGAGGTGGCGAAACTCCTCAAGGCAGGCTTCGTGTCTGAGATTCAATACCCCAGCTGGGTCTCCAACGTGGTTATGGTCAAAAAGGGGTATGACCGATGGAGGATGTGTATCGACTTTTCCTTACTTAATAAAGCTTGTCCCAAGGATTGTTACCCCTTGCCTCGGATCGACGCGCTGGTTGACTCAGCCGTCGGTTTTTCTGTAATGAGTTTTTTGGATGCTTTTTCAGGTTACCATCAGATCAGGATGCACCCCCCCAGACGTCAAGGATGTCTCATTCATCACCGGGGATGGATGCTACTGCTACAAGATGATGCCCTTTGGGCTGAAAAATGCTGGGGCTACCTACCAGAAAATGATGGACATGGTCTTCAAGGAGCAACGGGGAAGGAACTTGGAGGTGTACGTGGACGACCTCATAATCAAAAGCCGGGATGTGGACTCCCACCTCCGGGACCTGGAGGAAACTTTCGCGACCCTGCGCAGGTATAAAATGCGGTTGAATCCCCTTAAGTGTGTTTTCGGGGCCAGCCGAGGAAAGTTCTTGGGGCATCTCCTCACCCCCGCGGGGGTCGAGCCGAATCCAGACAAGGTCAAGGCTATCCTTGAGCTGGGATCCCCGTGGGATACAAAGGTGGTCCAACAGTTGACAGGGAAGCTAGCAGGGCTGAGTCGCTTCCTTTCTCGGGCAGGGGAGAAATGCTCCCCCTTTTTCAAAACACTGAGGGGGGGTCAGAGGTTTGAATGGACCAAGGAATGTGAGGAGGCGTTTCAGGCCCTCAAGATGCAGTTGACACAGGCTCCGCTGCTCCAAGGGCCGAAGGAGGGGGAGGATTTGTTCTTATATCTCGGGGTCGGGGCAGAGGCACTGAGCTCCGTCCTGGTTTGGGAAGAGGGAAAGAGACAACTCCCTATCTATTATGTCAGTCGGGTCCTGAGAAAGGCCGAGCTCCGGTATCCGATCCTGGAGAAGCTTGCGTTCGCCCTAATCATCTCGGCTCTGAGACTGCGACCTTACTTCCAGGCACACTCAATCCGAGTGGTGACCGACCATCCCCTCCGCAACATCTTCGAGGGGGTGGAGCATTCAGGCAGGTTGGCTAAGTGGTCGGTGGAGCTGAGCGAGTTCGACGTCTCTTTCATTCCGCGGCTCTCGATCAAGGCTCAGGCGATGGCCGACTTCCTAGCCGACTACGTGGTTGAAGTGGCGGAGGAAGAACTCACTCACCCGGCTCCTTGGAAGGTGAGAGTGGATGGAGCCTCGGGAAGGCATTCCTTAGGAGTAGGGGTGATCCTAGAAAGCCCTTAAGGGACCCAGATCGAGCAGACGGTGGTGGTGCACTTTCCCATTACCAACAACCAAGCCGAGTACGAGGCCGTGATAGCAGGGCTGCGCCTGGCCAGGGAGCTGGGGGTATCAGATGTGGAGGTCCTCACCGACTCCATGGTAGTGGCTTCCCAGATTAACGGGGAATTTGAGGCAAGGGAGCCCACCCTGCGATCGTACCTGGCCAAGGTGAAGGGGGTCATTGGCACTTTTCAAACCTTCACCATCCGACACGTGCCCAGGGAAGAGAATGAACAAGCCGATCAATTGGCTAAGCATGGTCCCCAGGTGGGGGGCACCATCACCGACCTGTTTCGCCCCTCCATCGAAGAAGGAGAGCTCATGGAAATCGATCAGCAAGCTTCATGGATGGATCCAGTGATTGTTTTTCTCTCCACAGGAGAGTATCCGGAGGGGGTGGACAAGAAGAAGCTGAGGCACAAGTCAGCATACTACCTCCTCCAGGACGGGCAGCTATACAGAAAGACCCTCTCAGGGATGCTGGCCCGCTGCGTAACCGAGGGAGAAGGGCGAAGGATCTTGGAGGAGATCCACTCCGGGGAGTGTGGGAGTCACTCCGGGAGTCGGACCCTCGAAGGAAGGATAGTCAGGCAAGGTTATTTCTGGCCCACCCTAGGCCGGGACGCTGCAGAATTCGCAAGGAGATGTCACAAGTGCCAGCTGTTTGCCCCGCTCCAGCTGCAGCCGGCCCAGCGGCTCCGAAGTATCACGGCCCCGTGGCCCTTCGTAATTTGGGGAATGGATTTGGTTGGGTCGTTCCCCCAAGCCAGCGGCCAGAGAAGGTTCCTCCTGGTGATGATAGACTACTTCTCAAAATGGATGGAGGTGAAGGCATTGGCCAAGGTGACCTCCCAGGTAATCAGGAACTTTGTTTGGGGGGAGATCATCTGTCGCCATGGGCTGCCCCAGGCCATCGTCACAGACAACGGGCCCCAGTTCGCCAGTGCCGAGTTCACCAGCTTCTGCGAACAGCTTGGGATCGATCTCAGGTTCGCCTCGGTCCATCACCCCAGGAGTAACGGACAGGTGGAGGCCGCAAACAAGATCATCGTCAACCTCCTCAAAAAGAAGGTTGAGAACCTGAAAGGGAGTTGGGTGGAGCAGCTTCCCGCGGTTCTTTGGGCCCTGAGAACCACCCCCAACACAGCCACAGGAGAGACCCCCTTCAAACTCTCCCACGGGTGCGAGGACGTGCTCCCCATTGAATTCGAAGTCCAAACACCGCGAGTCGTGGCAACAAAAGAAGGCCGTGAGGAATGGCAAGCACAGAATGAGGAGGAACTAAGGCTTTCCCTTGACATGGCGGAAGAGGTGAGAGACCTTTCCGCAATCCGGCAGGAGGAGGTAAAAAGAAGAATGGCCAAGTACTTTGACAAGCACGTCAGGGCCAAGCAGTTCGTGGAAGGGGACTTGGTGCTGAAGAAAGTAGATGCGGCAGGGAGGTCAGCATCCGTAGGAAAGCTCAATCCCAGCTAGGAGGGACCATTCATTGTAAAGGTAGCCTTGGGGTCAGGGAGCTACCGACTCCAAAATGTAGAGGGCGAGACCCTGAGTCTCACCTGGAGTGGTGACGACCTCAAGCGATTTTTTCCCCTAAAACATGTAAGCAGCACTTTGATTATAATAAATTCCTTCAAGCTCTCTGATAATGTTGTAACTAGCCTGCATGGTAGAATGAGATGTGTAACGGACCCCGAGCAGATCCCGCTGTCAGGCTCTCACCTAGCTGGCAGGGCTGGAAGTCACTCGGTGTCATCCTTGGCCTCGAGCAGATCCCGCTGTCAGGCTCTCAACTAGCTGGCAGGGCTGGAAGTCACTCGATGGTGGTAGTAACGGACCCCGAGCAGATCCCGCTGTCAGGCTCTCACCTAGCTGTCAGGGCTGGAAGTCACTCGGTGTCATCATTGGCCTCGAGCAGACCCCGCTGTCAGGCTCTCAACTAGCTGGCAGGGCTGGAAGTCACTCGATGGTGGTAGTAACGGACCCCGAGCAGATCCCGCTATCAGGCTCTCACCTAGCTGTCAGGGCTGGAAGTCACTCGGTGTCATCCTTGGCCTCGAGCAGATCCCGCTGTCAGGCTCTCAACTAGCTGGCAGGGCTGGAAGTCACTCGATGGTGGTAGTAACGGACCCCGAGCAGATCCCGCTGTCAGGCTCTCACCTAGCTGTCAGGGCTGGAAGTCACTCGGTGTCATCCTTGGCCTCGAGCAGATCCCGCTGTCAGACCCTCAACTAGCTAGCAGGGCTGGAAGTCACTCGATGGTGGTAGTAACGGACCCCGAGCAGATCCTGCTGTCAGGCTCTCACCGAGCTGTCAGGGCTGGAAGTCACTCGGTGTCATCCTTGGCCTCGAGCAGATCCCGCTGTCAGGCTCTCAACTAGCTGGCAGGGCTGGAAGTCACTCGATGGTGGTAGTAACGGACCCCGAGCAGATCCCGCTGTCAGGCTCTCACCTAGCTGGCAGGGCTGGAAGTCACTCGGTGTCATCCTTGGCCTCGAGCAGATCCCGCTGTCAGGCTCTCACCTAGCTGATAGGGCTGGAGGTCACTCGATGGTGGTAGTATGGGACCCCGAGCAGATCCCGCTGTCAGGCTCTCACTTAGCTGGCAGGGCTGGAAGTCACTCGGTGTCATCCTTGGCCTCGAGCAGATCCCGCTGGAAGGCTCTCACCTAACTGACAGGGCTGGAAGTCACTCGGTGTCATCCTTAGCCCCGCGCAGATCCCGCTGTCAGGCTCTCACCTAGCTGGCAGGGCTGGGAGTCACTCGATGATGTCGGCCTTAAAATCATCAGGTGCAGGCCAGTCTGTGGTAAGGAGCCAAGGGGAAGGGTCCTGCCAGGACGAGCTCAGGCTCGGCAAACTCAGCTCGGCACGGTCAAGAAGGCAGGCCGGGTTGAAGGGCTCTGCAAGGGCGAAGTTTGGGCTCGTCATCTCCAGCTCGGTATTGGCGAGTAGGCCACAAGCCTGGGCCTCGCCAAAGGAAGGCCAGCCGGAGCAGGGGATCTCGCCTCGCTGGCCCATTACACTTCAAAAATTTTCCCCCTTCGACGGGCATAACCTGGGTGGCTCGCATGCAAGCGATAGTGGCGCGATGAGGGGGGAGAGCAACTCACCGTGAAATCGTTTGGGGCTCGGCGAACACCCCAAGCGCGTCCCGCTCGCGTGCACGCTCTCATAATCACTACTCGCGAAACCTGTCCCTGCGAGGTCGCGGGAGGAAGCACTCGCATACATTCATAACACAACAAGCATAGTAAAGGAGCACTGGTATGATCAAAAAACTTTCATTTAATTATTCACGAATGTACAGGGAGCTCGCCACGGCGAGTAGTCAAAAAAGGAAAGAAAATAGAAAAATAAAAGGCTGTCAGCTGGCCTCGCCCCCTCCGCCGGGCTGGTCCCCGCCGTCGACCGAATGGTCCTAGAAGCTCTTCCCGAACATTGTGTCCAGGCTATCTTCCTTCTCGCTGGGCGGCGTCGCCGGAAACAGACTCGGCATCAGGTCCCGAGCAGAGATCTCCCCGCATCCTTCCACCAGCACCCCGGAGTCCTTCATCATCGCGAGGGTGCACTCGGAGGTCTGGATCGAGTTGATCCGCAATCTCTCGACGAGGTCGGCCTCGCCGAAGATATGCGTGCTCTTGTAGGGGAGTGTGGGATCGATGTCGTGAGACGGGAAGAAGATCTCCGCCTGGCGACGAACCTCGCCGAGAAGGTGCTGGTTCTCCCCCTTCAACTTTGCGTTCGCGCCCTCCAGCTCTCCAAGGCGCGCGCGTAGGCGGCCGTTCTCCTCCCCGAGCTCGGCATTGCGGGCCTGGAGCTCGCCAGCAGCGTCGGCATCCGCAGCCAGTTGCGCGCGCAGGCGGCCGTTCTCCTCCCCCAGCTCAGTGTTGCGAGCCTGGAGCTCGCCCGCCGCCTTGGCATCCTGGAAAAAAGCCCACTTAGCGGCAGCAAAGCTTTCTGAGTAAAAGAGAGCGGTGCATAACACTTACCATCCCGCCAGCAGTCTGGGCGAGAAGACTGTCCGTGATGCCGAGCCGCCTCGCCTGATCGGCAACCTGCTCCTTGGCGAGGTCGCGAGCCTGCTCGGCCTTTTCGAGCTGGTGGCTGATGGGAAAGCTGCGTCGCGCCAACATGTGCTGCAGCTCCAAAGTCCGTAGGTGGGACTGCAGACCCTCATGGCCGAGCTGCCGGAGGGTCGTCCTCTTGTAGGCCTCGGCATCCTCCCGACCATAAAGGCCGAAGCCGAGGGTGTAGGCGTGACCGGTGGCGGGCTCGCGGTCGTGCCAGGACGGGTGCAGAGTGGAGACGGAGACTCGATGAGCGAGCTCGTCCCACTACAGCATGGGCTCGCCCGCAGAATCCTTCCAGCGCGCGCCGAAGTTGAAGAGGGGGTGCTGCTTCGGCGGCGCGCGCTCGCGGGCGGTCCTCTTCGCCGAAGGAGGAGGGGAGACCGCCGCCGAGGTGGAAGGGCCCTTGCCACCCTTTCGGCCCTTGCTGTTCGTCTCCTTCAGCGGGCTCCCAGGTGACGCGTCGGGAGGAGTCTCCGACGAGCTGATGTACTTGGGGCTGGGCTGATGTTGATGTTGTTGCCCCCACGGAGCTAGCAGGGCTCTCCGCATCTTTTTCATCTGACGGGGGCCGGATGGCGGGTTCGACCCCGCGTCCTCAGTTCGCCTCTTGCCGGAAGAGGGCTGCAAGAGGGCCGCCTCGTCTCGGCAGGCCGCTGCCGCCGCCCTCTCGCGAGCAAGAGGGTCAGTATCAAGCCCCGGGTCCGCAAAAGGCGGGTTTGCGGGGATTATTCGCTCCCCTGCAGGAAAATACTTGGAAAGGTTAAAAAATTCAGATATGATGATGTGCCGAGCTCGCGAGTAGGCGAGCTCGGCAAAATGAGGAGAGCATACCTTCGCCGGGCAGAACCGGGGGAGCGCGTCGAGGCCTCTCCGCAGGAAGGCGACCTCGAAATCTTTGTGGAGGAAGAATTTGTGGAGCTCGGCGTCGTTGCCGAACACGGCCGGCGGGCGGTACGCCTCCTCGCCTTTCTGTTGCGGCGAGTAGGGGATGTTGCCGAGATCGCCCTTGATGAAGGCGATCTTGGTCATCCAGGTATGGTGCTTGTTCGCGATCTCGCGAACTTTGATCAAGGAGCCGCCGAAGTAGGCGACCCCGTCCGTCGTCCCCTTATAGGAGAAGAGTTTCCTGAACACCGTCAGGTTGAACTCGATCCTCTCCCGCCGGAGGTAGCTCGCGAACGCCACCATCATGGCGATGGCGTTTGAGTTCAGCTGCGCGGGGACGGCCCCGTAGTATTTCAGGATCTGCCGGATCTCCGGCCACAAGGGAAGTCGCAGACCCACCTCGAAGTGCGAGATGGGGAATGCGAGCTCGTTCTCGTAGAACGTGTTGATGGCCTCGCCCGGCCCCGGCCTGCACGCCTCAAAGCCCGGCGGCACATACAGGGCTATGAATTCTGCGAGCTCCTCCTCGCTGGTGTGGCCGTCGAAGAAGCAGTAATCCGCGAAGTGCTGCGCGCATTTGTAGCGGCCATCGGCGTCCGGGTTGGTCTTGCCCATGATCGCAGAGAAGAAGCGAAGCGCTGCGCGAGTAGAAAAAGGAAAAGAGCAAGGAAGGGAAAGCAAAGCAATAAAGACAGTACGGGGGTAGGTGAGGGGGGGGGGGGGGGGGGGCTATTTATAGGAAAAGGAATCTGAGGCAGGCTGTCACATCGGCGCAGCTCGCCGCCCCAGCTCGCCACCCCAGCTCGCCACCCCAGCTCGCCGACTTCCGGCGCATCCCAACTGAGGCTAAGTCAAAACATTACGGCTTTTTATTTAAATAACATAATTAATAATGTTCTAAGAGTTGTTCATCACAGAAGGGGAAAAGTTCAAAACAGAAAAGGAGGAGCGCGAACAGGGAGGGCATCGGGACGCGAGCGACGGTCGGCTCGGCAGAGGAGCCCGCAAACTTACCTCCCCCGGCCTCGCGACCCCCGCCCCCCAAGCTGCCGCGCGCGGAGTAGCTCGCGGATCCTTCCAGAATTCCTTTGCGCGACCAAGAGACCGTCGTCTATCTCATCCAGGAGTCGGGAGGGAGACATCAACTCGCCAGGTCGGCCGAGGCGCACCTCCTCGGCAAGACGCGCATAGTCGCGCTGCAGCGTCTCGTTGACTCCTTGCACCTCGCGCAGTCCGCACACCAGCTTCTTGAGGAGCTTGACCTCCCTCCTCGACAGCTCGCCCTGATCCACCTCCGGACCCAAGTAAGAGTCCAGTGAGCTCGGAGACGGGAGGGGAGAATGGTGGGCTGCCCGCGAGGACTCCTCGGCAGCCGATTGACTGGGAAGGGCTGTAAGGGCAAACGTCAGCGAAGCAAAAGCTAGTGAAGCACAGAGTTGAGCGAGGCAGACCTGAAGAGCTCGGCGGCTCAAAGGAAACGCGAGGAGGGATGAACCTCAGGTCCTTCCCGCGACCTGGGCCGCGAGCCCCCGGCGAGATGAGCTCGAAGCCCGGGACAGGAATGGACACCAGGCCTCCCCCGGCAGCCGTATCAATTTGCCGAGGAGGGGAGCCAGGTGGTGAAGCTGGCCTCTGCGAGCTCACAGGCAGGATCCCGAAGATGAGCGGCGGATCCCGGGGATGGTTGTCCGGTGCTGAGAGTCGCGAAGTGGCGAGCGTGACCTCGCCTCGCGGCGTAGGGACCCGCGGCGCAGTGCCCTCGTCATCTGGTAGGCCACCCTGATCGTCACCGACAACAACAACCTCCCTGTCATTTTCTAGAATAGTTCGAGTAGAAGATCCGGTCTCGCGAGCCAGCGTGGCCCTCAGGTCGTGGAAGATGGGCTCGGCCGCCTCGGGGAATGGCTTTGTCCTCTTGGAGCTCGGCTCGGCGGGGTCAATTTGAGGAACTTTCACGGGGACCGCCGTCAGCGCGGCAACGCGAGCCGCGGAAGCCTGGCGAGCCCGGTCTATGCGCTCTTGAATCTCCTTAGGAAGGGGAATCTTGGCAAGGCAGCAGGGGGAATGGCAAGAGCCAGGCAGCATAGCAGGTGCATATATATAGCCGCAGGTGGCCCCCACCAGAAGATTCCCTCCAACTCGCCAGCCAGAGCTCGCCGCACACTTCGGGTTGGAACTTTCTTTCCGAGATTTTTGACAAGCTCGAAAAGAGCGGGGATTGTGTACAACCCCGTGTCCGGCGAGCAGGGTCGCAGGGGAGCTCGGCAACAGCATGCGAGCTCGGCAGCAGCAGGGGCGAGGCTGAGCTCGGCATCCGTCGGCCAGAGATCAGGAACAGCAGCCAAGCGGGCTGCAGCTCGCGCCCTTGCAGTGGAGCTCAGCGGCAGCGGGCGAGCAGAGCATGCCGAGGTGGCCAGGGGTCCCAGCTCGCCTGGGGGTCAGAGGTACTTTTTACTGTTTTACCCCTGCTGGTCTGCCCATAGCCCTTCAAAACAGCGGAGTTTGGCTGTTGGCAGACCCAACTGAGGGTTTTCTGGTAATTTCAGGTCAGTTATTTTGGTTATTGGTAGTCCGGATTTCAAAAGCTATAAATAGGACCCAAGGGGTACCCCAGAAAGCAGGTTCTCCATGTGCTCCTCTCCCCAAAATCTCTAAGTGCTTTCTGAGGGTACCTTAGCTCGGCTTCAGGCTAAGGAGGGGAAGCGCTCTGAGATCTTCCGGGCTTGTGGTGGGACCTCCCTGCCGAGCCCTTGGGTCGGTTTCTCCTTGCTTTCGTCGTTTTTCTTGCAGGAACAAAGTAGGCGCGCGACCACCCCCTTCCCCAAGGGGCGAGCTCCACAGGAAGCTGAGTTTCGGTTTCAACAGTCGACACAAATTTACTTAGTTAAATTTGTCATTCTTATTCTATGTTTAGAATAACTAATTCAATTTTAAAATAATTGAATTTAGTTTCATCCAGTGGTTTGGTGAACATGTCAGCTGAAAATTAGTATTGACAAATTCTAAACTTATATCTTCCTTTTCAACATGATCTCTAAGAAAATGATATCTTATTTTTATATGCTTAGTTCTGCTATAGGAAACATGATTTCTAGTAATAGAAATGACACTAGTAGAATCACAAAATAATGGAGTTCTACTTACCTGGATGCCATAATCCTCAAGTTGATGTTGAATCCATAATAGCTGAGCACAAGAGCTACCTGCAACAACATATTCAGACTCAGCTGTGGATATAGCCACACTTGTCTGCTTTTTGCTGCTCCATGACACCAATCTTCCACCTAGGAACTGACATGTGACAGAAGTACTTTTCCTATCTTCTTTGCATCCTGCAAAGTCTGCATCTAAATAACCTGTTAGTAGAAAATCTGTATTCTTAGGGTACCAAAGGCCAAGATTTGGTGTTCCCTTAAGATATCTCAAAATTCTTTTAACTGCAGTATAATGAGATTATTTAGGGCTAGCTTGATACCTAGCACAGATACTTGTAGCATACATGATGTCTGGCCTACTAGCAGTCAAGTAAAGATGGGAGCCAATTATCCCTCTATACAAATACTAATCTACAGGTTTTTCTGCATCATATTTGCCTAAGGCATACTTGACCCCATTGGAGTTCTCATGGTGGAGGATGACTCCATACCATATTTCTTAATTAACTCATCGGTGAACTTAGACTGAGATATGGACAAGCGATCATCAGTATGTCTAACTTGAAGTCCCAAGAATAATTTCAGCTCACCCATGCTGCTCATCTCAAACTTAACTTGCATATGTTTGGCAAACTACCTACAAAGGTGGTTCTCATTTGATCCAAAGATATTGTCATCAACATATATCTGGACTAGGATCATCTTGCCTTTTCATTCCCTTAGGAATAAAGTTTTGTCAATTTTCCCCCTTAAGAATTTGTTCTCAATGAGGAATGTAGATAGGGTTTCATACCAAGCCCTAGGGGCTTGTTTCAAACTATATAGTGCTTTCTTAAGCCTATACCCATAATTAGGATAAAGAGGATCTACAAAACCTGAGGGTTGTTCAACATAGACTTCCTCTTTTAAGTCACCATTCATAAATGCTGACTTGACATCCATCTAGAATACTTTGAACCCTTGATAAGCTGCAAAGGCTAGGAACAGCCTTATTGCTTCCAACCTTACTACTGTGGCAAATGTTTGATCAAAGTCTATTCCCTCTTCCTGCCTGTAGCCTTTGGCTACCAGCCTTGCTTTATTCTTGTCTATGATGCCATTCTCATCTAGCTTGTTCCTGTAGATCCACTTAGTCCCTATGATATTGTGATTCTTTGGTTTAGGAACTAACTTCCATACTTTACATCTTCTGAATTGATTCAGCTCCTCCTGCATTACATCAATCCAGTTTAGGTCTTGTATGGCTTCTTCAAATTTCTTAGGTTCCATCTGGGATAGGAAACTTGAGCAAAGAACTGTGTTCATGTTCTTGCTTATGGTTTGAGCAGCTTGCCTAGGATCACCAATAATTTGATGTGCTGGATGATCCTTTAGATGTCTTGTTGTTGATGGCAATCTATCTACACCTTGATTTTCTTCAATCTCCCCACCAACCTGTACTCCATTATTTTCAACATCAGCTTGTGGGTCTTGTACCCCCCCCTGGACAGAAACAATCATTTTCTTCATCCTGACTTGCAGGTTGGTCTTCATTAATGGTTAGCTTGTCCATCTTGTCCTTCAAACCTGTAGAGCTACAAGAAACACTAGACTGCTCATAATTGATTAGTTCTGTTTCATCAAAGACTATATGAACAGATTCTTCTACAACTTGAGTTGTCAAGTTATAGACCCTGTAAGCTCTACTATTGTTGCTGTATCGAACAAATATCCCTTCTTGGGATTTGGCAGCAAACTTAGTTAAATAAGACTTGTCATTGTTAAGTACATAACACTTGCTACCAAAGATCCTAAAATATGATATGTTTGGTTTTCTGCATTTCATTATCCCATAGGGTGTCTTTTTGTGGCTCTTTGTGATGGATGCTCTATTGAGAACATGACATGTAGTGTTTACTGCCTCAGCCTAGAAATATTCTGGGAGAGAAGTGTCACTTAGTAGTGTTCTACCCACCTCAATAAGAGTCCTATTCTTTCTTTCAGTAATACCATTTTGCTGAGGAGTTCTTGGTGAGGAGAACTCTTGATGAATACCTAGTTCTTCACAAAATCTTGTCATGCATTCAGACTAAAATTCAGTTCCATGGTCACTTCTAATTTTGACCACTGAACTGTTAAGTTCACTCTGAATTTGCCTAACAAAATTGTGGAAGATAGTAGGGGTTTCAGATTTCTGCCTCAGGAAGAAAACCAAGTAAATGTAGAATAGTCATCCACAACCACAAGTGTATAAACTTTCCTACCCAGATTATGAACTGACATAGGACCAAATAGATCCATATGCAGGAGGTACAAACACCTCACAGAATCTTTGGTATCATGTCCATGAAAAGAGGTCTTGGTATGTTTGCCATTTTGACAAGCTGAACATACACCCTCTTTTATGCACTTGAACTGAGGACCATTCCTCACTAACTCCATGCTATAGAGTTGTCCTGTAGTCTTATAGTTAAGGTGAGCTAGCCTCTTGTGCCATTGGACACAATGAGATGCATTCTCATCTGCAACTAAACATATAGGAGAGTTCATATTCTCACAATCTAGGTTTAGACAGTAAATATTTCCTTTCCTATATCCTGACAAGATGACCTCTTGATCACTTTTCCTTCTAATCTGACACCCATTCTTAATAAAGGAGGTATCATAACCAAGATCACTCAGTTGGCTTATGCTTATTAAGTTGTGTTTCAAACCTGTTACATAAGCCACTTGGGTGATTGTGAGAGAACTAGTGGAAATGTTACCAAACCCTTTGATGATCACCTTTTCAGAACCACCAAAGATAACTTTGGGTCCATTCTCTATGGGAGAGTAGTCCTTCAGCATCCTTCTTGTTCCAGTCATGTACCTGGAACATCCACTGTCCAAGTACCATATAGGGGTATGACCACCTGGAATCACCTGCAACAAATAAAATCACTTTACCTTAGAACCCCAATGGTTATTGGGTTCTAGGTTCAAGTTAAACTGAAATTTGACATACTTACCAACAACCTTTCTTACAGGTAAGCTGACATTATTCCTGACACTGGTGTTGTGCCAACAATCAATGACATAATGTCCAACCTTGCCACAACACCAGCACTCATATCTGTTATACCTTCTTTTAGGTACAGTCTTAACAACATTGCTGTCAGCAGTCTTAAAAACTACTGGTACAATGGACCTTTTCTTAGGTGTTGGGGCTACACCCTTGTCATTCAGATTACCAGGCTTACAGTGACCATGTGTAATATCATGATCATACTTGTTTGTTGGCTGTAACACTTTCCTGAAAGCAATAGGGGGTTTGAAGGCTAGTGGCTGAACTAAGGCTTTACCTTTTCCTTTAGAATTAGCTACCCTAGTTCTCCCCTTGAATCCTAATCATATCTTACCCTTTTATGGAATGAAGTCATCAATTAAGGGTAAGACTGACTTTGGCTTTAAGAATTTAGCCACAAATTCCTTCTCTCTTTGTAGTCTGACTTCCAGACCCTTGATCTGATCATTTTTGAATGTAATTGTTCCCATCTGAATAATAGTTATGTTTTTTATCTTGGCAATCTCATTCATCTTCTGATCCAGCAATTTTTCTGAATCATATGCAGCCAACTTAAGAGCAGTAATTTCCTTAGCTTGTTCTTTATTAAGGATTCTGCTTCTCCTTAGTGTTTGCAACAGATCACCATACTCATCAATAAGTTGATGAACATCCCCTTCAGATTCAGATCCATCCACATCTCTTGATGCAGATGCTTCTGATTCTGATCCAGTATAATAATCAGAAACTGTAGATAGATTGTTTACCTTACTTGGACCAGGCTGATCCTGATACTGATCTTCCTCAGTCAAAGCCATCAGCCCTTTGCAATGATGATCTTCAACCACATTTATTGAGTCCAGCAGTTGCAAGAACTCAGTCTCTTCTGAATCCTCTTCAGTAGTAAACAATCCTATATAAGCTTCAGCTTCTGTCTCTTCTCTTGAATCTGATGATGATGAATCAGTACAACTTTTCTCCTTCTTTGCAACAAGGGATTTCTCCTTTTTCCCTTATGTTGTTGCTTCTTCTTATCTTTAGACTCCTTTTCTTTTATCAGGACAATCTGCTATGACATGTTCTGGCCTGTTGCAATAATAGCAAACAACCTTAAAAGAAGTTTGTTTACTGGGGTTATAGTCATACCTGTTATCCTTGGATGCTTTCTTCTTCTTGTAATAGTCATCCTTGGAGTAGGATGAAGAAGGCTTTGTTCACCACTTCTTTTTCTTCATAAACTTTTTAAACTGCCTTGTGAAGATAGCAAAGTCTTCATCAGAATTATGACTGTCTGATGTGTTGATATCAGTATTTTCACATTCATCTTTAGCCATTCTCTTGGGAGATGAAGGTGACTTTCTCCTGCCCTTTCTTGTAGCTTCAGCCTTGAAGGCAACTGAATTTTCTCTATAATCAGACATCTTGCTCTTCTCCTCGTCCTTTCTGGCAGTGAGCTGCATCTCATAGGACAACAGTTTTCCAAATAAGGTTGATGGAGGTGTATCTGCAAGTCTGGCCACCTCTCTGATGACATATATCTTTGTATCCCAATCCTTGGTTAGATATCTGAGAAACTTATCATTTAACTCATAATTGCTAAAGACTCTTCCATAGGTCATTGGCTCATTAACAATTCTGAAGAATTTCTTATAGCATTCAGCTATGCTGTCTGACTTAGCTTGTCTGAAACTTTCATACTCTTGATTTAATAATGACTTACTATCCTCTCTTACTTCTTCTGTCCCCTCCAAGTAGACAATCAAAGTGTCCCACATCTCCTTGGAGGTTTTGCAATGGACTAGATTCTGGAATGTTGAATCATCTATGACACTCACAATTATGTTCTATACCCTCTTGTCTAGAGTTGCTAGGATGATCTCTTACTTAGTCATTTCAGAATAGCTTTTAGGAGTCTTGAGGTTAGCATCAAGAACTGATATCTTCATAGGAATAAATGGTCCTTCTAGAACTATGATATAGATTCTTGGATCAGATGCTTCTATGAACAATCTGACCATCTCTATCCATATTCCAAAATTCTCTTCCCTACAGATAGGAAGTTTCATTGATCCAAATTCCTTCTGATTCTCACTGGAACCCAATCTGCCTAATTGATTTCTTCCTTGGAGATCAACTCAGACTGTTAAGTCTTTTCTTTGAGCAACCTCCCTCTGATACCACTTGAAAGAATTGGTTTCAAGATATCCTAAACACCTAGAGGGGGGGGGGGGTGAATAGGTTCAATTCTTTTTTACTTAGGCCGATCAATTATGTGTCTGTTAGATCAACTTATTCAGCACAACATTCAAACAAACACAACACAAAATAATACAAGCACAACCAATCACAGATTGCACACAGATTTATAGTGGTTCCCCAAATGATGGGTACATCTAGTTTCCCCCTTCGCCTATCTAGCAGTGTACTAGATTCAGCTTAACTTCCTTATTCTTCCCTCAGATCCTCAGATCTTATAACTCATAACCTTGAAAGGTCCATACAGCTCAGACGTAAACAAGTCCTACAACTCAGATTCTCCCAGAGAACCCTGCCTCAGAGTGAGTCCACACTCCTACAGCTCTGGCAATTAAGCCCTACCTCAGCCTTTTCCAAGGCCTACAACTCAGGCAATCAAGCCCTACCTCAGCCTCTTTAACAAGCCTACAACTCAGGGAATGTAATCCCCTACCTCAGGTACTTAGCCCTAACTCAGCCTTTATAAAAATAGGCTTACAACTCAGATCTATAAAAGATCCTACAGAAACATTGATATTAAAAAGAATAAATCCTTCACCCTGGTAGAGAGAGAATGTGTTGAAGGATTCTTGGTCAGTTCTTGATAGATCTGAAAACTTTAGATCCAACCTGTCTTAGCTTCTTCAAAGCTTCTTGAATTTGAACAAAGTAAGGTTGATCTTCTTGAAGTTGATCTTCAATCAACTTCCTGTTGGGTATTGTATCCACAACGCACCTGATTTGAAGAAGCCCATGAACAAGCTAAGGTAAATAGACAATGTATTTGATGAAATCTTTTAAGTTGTGCTTGCAGTTATTCCACGCTAAGTACACACCAATGTCAGAGTGCAGTAGGTCAATATACACGGGTCTGCGCGACGTAATCCCTCGTTGAGTAGATCAGTGTGTTGGCCTACGTGTACTCTCTCTATTGGAGTGTACTTATTTTCAAGTACAGGGCTGTGATAATGCAAGAGCAGACAAGGAGCAAGGATGGGTCAAAGAGCAGCTCATGGGTGGAAAGACGAAAAATCGTCTAAGTAATAATCGACGAGAATCACCAAGTGATTCTCGCCGATTCGGGGTCAAAGAGCAGCTCATGGGTGGAAAGACGAAAAATCGTCTAAGTAATAATCGACGAGAATCACCAAGTGATTCTCGCCGATTCGACGAGAATCACTAGTGATTCTCGCCGAATCATCGAGAATCACTGGCTGATTCTCGCCGTCTCTATCCGGCTAAATCAGAGCGTGCAAATCTGTCGCTAAGTCAAAATCGTCGAGAATCACTGGCTGATTCTCGCCGAATCGACGAGAATCACCTTCGATTCTCGCCGATTTTGACTTAGGCGAATTTCTGGAACCCGCTGGACCGGACTCAGCCGCTGGCGCTGCTTTGAACCGGGCTTAGGGTTTCTTCTGGTGGGACCCACAATAGTCATAAAGAAGTATTCTACTGTATAAATACTCGCGTACTTTTGAACAGTCGATCTAAGAAATTTGAAGAGAAGCCGAGCCGCTGACGTGACCTATATCGGAAATCCTTCTCCGCCGTCGTCGTCGCCGATCGTGTAGTTGATCGCCGGTGTTGATCTTGGTTTCTTCCAGATCTCCCGTCGACAGAAGCTCAGCCAAGCACTGCGTCTCATGCGTCTAACTAGAGATCCTTTGTCTCTTGATTCGTTGATCGGGAAAACCTTCTCCTTTCGAATCGATCGAGACGATCGATCCTAGTGTGACCGTTGGAAGATCTTGCTAGCTTTGCTACGAAGATTGAATCTCCAAAGAACAGTCGCAGCACGCCGTTGTCGCCGCCGATCCCGAGAACCAAGCCGCTATCCTTCTTGCCGCCGCCAGTTTCGGGGAGATTCTCTTCAAGTGAGATCTAGGGTTGTGGACTCTTCGTTGACTTCAAGAACACATCATCGAACGAAGAGGGACACCTTAGTCTCCATAAGTTGTTTGTATTTCTTATACAATCTATTTTCAATTGCTTTGTAACGGACCGATTGGTCCCTAGTTGTAAGGGTTGGGTGCAACCCGTGTTGTGCGAGTGGTGACTCCTACGTGTGGAAGAGTTCCTTTCGTTAGTGCAAGGATTGGATTTCAATCCTGTTGGCAAAGTGACCGAGTCGTCCCTGGTTGGGAGATAGGTCGAAGGGGGAAAGTGGACGTACCCAAATCGGGGAACCACTATAAATTGCTTGTGTCCTTTCTGTGATGTGTTGTTTTGTCTTCTTATGCACGTACGATTTTAATTCCGCAAAAACGCTGCAAGACACCTATTCCCCCCCCCCCCCCCAAATAGGTGAAGGTAGTTGACACTAAGTGGACTTTCAAGTGGTATCAGGGCGAGGTTACTCATCAAAAAGGTTCACACCTTGAGTAGAATCCTGCCACCAGTGTCAAAAGCATGGAGCTGGATCATGGGATCTCTCCACTAAGACTTCACACGTGCACAAAGGAGTATTATCCCATCTGGAAGATGAGAGTGTCCTATCACTTGGAGGCTATCTATCCTCGAGCATCTCTCATCTTGGAAGAGGGTCCATTCATTCCTATGAAGACCTCCGGCTCTAGAAAGGATATCCAAATTCCCAAGTGTATTACTGAGATGTCGGAGACTGAACTCTCATTATTTAATCTAGACAAGATAATTCGTCAGATCATCATGGATGTCTGGTCTGGACCTTCTCGATCTAGATTGGAAAAGTGTGGGACGGCCAACTCTATGTGGGTAACCATCTTAGATCTCATGGAGGGATCAGAGAAAGCAGGGATCTGCTGTCAGCAAGAGGATGAAGCCTATGTCGGGGTCCTCACCTCTGAAGATGAAGGCAAGGATCAATCGGACAGCATCAGGGCTCCGGTGTCCTTGTCAGAGACTGAAGAAGAAATTGAGGAAAGCAGTTCTGATGAAGCTGACACAACGGTCTCTGGCGATAGTAACAGTAACTCTGAAGAGCAAGTAACTTCTTCATCTTGCCCCTTTTCTCTTGAAGTTCCTGAAGACAGGAATTGTTACCCTTCAGAAAATCCTGATTCCCTGAAGAGAGCCCTTCAGAAAAGCAACCTACTTGTTGAGGAGCAAGCTCAGGAGATTGCTCGGCTGAAGATTTTGTTGGTTCTCCAATTGGCATCCAACAAGGTTAAGGACTCTAAAATCTCAGATCTAGAGAGTAGTCTAGAGAATGAGAAAAGGATAGTATCCAACTTTTCCAAGGTTGATGCTATCAAGAGAAAGGAAGAAAATGGGTGGATCTCCCGAATTATCAATTCATGGAGAAATGAGGAAACGGTATTCAGACCCCCCACTCCAGGCAGGAAGGATACACATCATGCCTTCAGGTATGATCACAGGAACAACCGTGGTCACTGCAAGGGTGATCTGCCCTCATGTGGAGACACCCATAGTGCAAGGGATGTCATGGCCACCCTTGAGAGAATACCTAAGGCTCATTCTGAACCCTTTGTATTCTCGGCCACTGCCCCAACTCGACATGAATCTGCTGGTATCAGCTCTCAGTGCGCTTCTCACCACCCTAGGACACAGGAAAGGGAGGTTAGAAGTCATGCAGTTAGTTCTCATGGGGCCTCTGGAAGGGTGCTGACTGAAAGGAAGGCACCACCTCCCAGGCCTCATGACGCTCGCTATATGCATTCCTTCCACCCTTCCAAGTGTCACGGTGGAAGAGGCAATTTTGTGAGCAGATCCGGCTCTATCCCGTTTAGACCTTGGACCATGACTACCTCAGTCACTGGATCAGGTCAGAAACGGAGGTACAACATTCACACATGTTGGTGCTGTGGCAAGGTGGGACACTTTGCCATAGAATGTTGGCACAACCCCTCTGTGTCAAGGGCAAGGGCTTATCCACCGCTTCTGGGCAGAGGTAGTCTTCCTGACAGGATTTCTGAGGGAAGGCATTCGAGTTTTTATGCTAACAAGAACGTAGGACCCAATACATATTGGGTTCCTAAGGTTATGTAACACTCTTTTGCAGGGTAGTCTAGGTTCCCGTAAATATGATGGGAACTAGACAGAAGATGTTTCAAGAATGAATTGGAACAAGTATCTGGAATAACAGAAGTACTATCTACAATGGAATGTCCAAAGGCCACCAAAACTCCAATATGGTACTTGGACAGTAGATGCTCCCGGCATATGACTGGGACAAGAAGCCTGCTGCGTGATTACACTCCAGTCGAGAATGGACCCAAAGTCATCTTTGGGGGGTCAGATCGAGGAGTCACCAGAGGTTACGGTATGATTTCCAACGGTATAATCTCTATCACCGACGTAGCTTATGTTGAAGGGTTAAACCATAACCTGATCAGTGTAAGTCAGTTATGTGATAAAGGTTATGCCATTAAGTTCTGCAAGGATAAATGCCTGATAATCTCATGTGCCTCTTCTGAGACGGTATTATCAGGCATTAGGAGTAGAAATATCTTCTGCTTAGATTTTCTTAGCTTAGATTCATCTACCCCCGTATGCCTAGTAGCAAAAGGCAGTGCATCTCTTTGTGAACAATGGCACAAGAGATTGGCACATATTAATTACAAGACAATTAATATGCTATTTTCCAAAGATTTAGTGAGGGATGCTCCCATTATTAAGTGTATCAAAGATAGTCCCTGTCCTGCATGCCAGATGGGCAAACAGACTCGGGCTACCTTTAAGGGCATCTCAGACAAAGACTCCTCCAGATGTCTTTATCTTCTGCACATGGACTTGTTTGGTCCAATGCAAGTTCATAGCTTAGGAGGGAAGTCTTATACGCTCGTTATTGTAGATGATCACTCTTGGTTTACCTGGGTGTTCTTTTTAAAATGCAAGTCTGATACGTTTGACATCTTCACCAGCTTTGTCAAGCAGATCCAGAACGAACTTAATTGCTCAGTGGTCAAAATCAGAAGTGACCATGGAACAGAGTTCGAGTCTGGTGCTATGACAGAGTTCTGTGAAGAACTTGGTATCTTTCATGAGTTTTCCTCCCCGCGTACTCCTCAACAAAATGGAGTCGCGGAGAGGAGAAATAGAACACTCATTGAAGCCTGCACGACAATGTTGAATGACGCTTCACTCCCAGAATACTTCTGGGCTGAGGCGGTCAATACGGCTTGTCATGTTCAAAACGGGCATTGATCAACAAAAGTCATCGTAAGACGCCCTACGAACTACTGAAAGGCAGGAAACCAACCATGTCCCATTTGGGGATCTTTGGTTGCAGTTGTTATGTACTGAATAATGGGAAGTACCCGCGTACTAAATTTGGTGAAAAATGCTTCGAAGGCATATTCATGGGCTATAGTACCCACAGTCGGGCATATAGGGTCTTCAATAAGAAAACCCTAGTGGTAGAAGAATCAATTAATGTTGTATTTGATGAAGGAAGCTTGCTTAACAGCAATTCTTCCAGCGGTATTCTTGAAGATGCAGGTGCACGACTTGAACAGCTGAGTCTCGATGAGACCGCTAAAGATGAAACTCCTAAGTACGTCAAAGTATCCACCTCAACGTCAAATGGAAATGTTGAAGATCAAAATGGAGCAAATCTCTTAGAAGAAGGAGAAGCCCAAGAAGTAGTCGAAGCTCCAGACGCCAGACTTCTAGAGCTCCGACATGTGAGGGATCATCCTAGAGATCAGATCATCGGAGATCCTCGTGACGGTGTCAGAACTCGAAGAGGTACTATTAACGAGATTTTTCATCTTAGCTTCCTATCACAGGTTGAGCTAAAGAAGTTCGACGAGGCGAACAAAGATGCGGCATGGATTTTGGCCATGCAAGATGAACTGCATCAATTCGAACGATGCAACGTTTGGACGCTGGTTCCCAGACCACAAAAGCAGAATGTGATTGGCACCAAGTGGATCTTCAGAAACAAACTGGATTAACATGGTGTCATCATAAAGAACAAGGCCAGGCTGGTGGGTCAAGGTTACATACAGGAGGAGGGGATTGACTTCGACCAGACCTTTGCACCAGTGGCAAGGCTCGAGGCAATCAGATTGTTCCTGGCGTACGCTTCGCACAAAGGATTCACAGTCTATCAAATGGATGTGAAATCAGCATTCTTGAACGGAGACCTGAAAGAGGAAGTATACATCACTCAACCCCCAGGGAGTAGGGATGACAGGAAAAGCACTTTCGGGACGTTTCAATTCCTCGGAAGAAGGCTTATCTCATGGAACAGCAAGAAGCAGAATTGTGTAGCAACCTCCACAGCAGAGTCTGAGTACATCTCGGCAGGCAGCTGTTGCGCACAACTCCTATGGATCAGAAACCAGTTAGCCGACTACGACCTTCAGTTTAAGGAAGTACCAATGTACTGCGACTCCTCCAGTGCAATTGTAATTGCCAACAATCCTGTATCGCACAGCAGAACGAAGCATATTGAAGTGCGCTACCACTTCATTCGGGAGCACGTGGAGAACAAGGACATCTCTCTCTGTTTTGTCCCCACGGACAAGCAGATTGCAGATATTTTCACAAAGCCCTTAGACGAAGCCAAGTTCAGTCTTTTTAAAACTAAATTGGGGATGCTAAACTATGAGGAATGAAGACTACAGAAGCTCCAGGCTCGTGCATCTAGGGGGAGCCTCTACCAGGAACTCAAGTGTGAGCACAAGTGCAAGAACTGAGGGGGAGCAAGGGGTCAAATGCAACAGACCCAGATTTGCAGAAGCCGAAAAGGGGGAGATTACCCTCTCGGCGAAGGCTAAGGTGGCTCCAAGTCAACTCTCAAGAAATTGGTATTGGTAATGAATATCTCTCTCAACTCAATCTTAAGTTTATGATTTTCATTCCCATACGCTCTATTCACCTTAGCTTGTAGGGTTTAGGCTTCTTCAAATATGGGGAGATTGTTGGGTATTGTATCCACAACGTACCTGATTTGAAGAAGCCCCTGAACAAGCTAAGGTAAATAGACAATGTATTTGATGAAATCTTTTAAGTTGTGCTTGCAGTTATTCCACGCTAAGTACACACCAATGTCAGGGTGCAGTAGGTCAATATACACGGGTCTGCGCGACGTAATCCCTCGTTGAGCAGATCAGTGTGTTGGCCTACGTATACTCTCTCTATTTGAGTGTACTTATTTTCAAGTACAGGGATGTGATAATGCAAGAGCAGACAAGGAGCAAGGATGTGTCAAAGAGCAGCTCATGGGTGGAAAGACGAAAAATCATCTAAGTAATAATCGACGAGAATCACCAAGTGATTCTCGCCGATTCGGGGTCAAAGAGAAGCTCATGGGTGGAAAGACGAAAAATCGTCTAAGTAATAATCGACGAGAATCACCAAGTGATATTCGCCGATTCGGCGAGAATCACTAGTGATTCTCGCCGAATCATCGAGAATCACTGGCTGATTCTCGCCGTCTCTATCCGGCTAAATCAGAGCGTGCAAATCTGTCGCTAAGTCAAAATCGTCGAGAATCACTGGCTGATTCTCGCCGAATCGACGAGAATCACCTTCGATTCTCGCCGATTTTGACTTAGCCGAATTTCTGGAACTCGCTGGACCGGACTCAGCCGCTGGCGCTGTTTTGAACCGGGCTTAGGGTTTCTTCTGGTGGGACCCACAACGGTCATAAAGAAGTATTCTACTGTATAAATACTCGTGTACTTTTGAATAGTCGATCTAAGAAATTTGAAGAGAAGTCGAGCCGCCGACGTGACCTAGATCGGAATTCCTTCTCCGCCGCCGTCGTCGCCTCTCGTGTAGTTGATCGCCGGCGTTGATCTTGGTTTCTTCCAGATCTCCCGTCGACAGAAGCTCAGCCAAGCACTGCGTCTCACGCGTCTAACCAGAGATCCTTTGTCTCTTGATTCGTTGATCGGGAAAACCTTCCCCTTCCAAATCGATCGAGACGATCGATCCTAGTGTGACCGTTGGAAGATCTTGCTAGCTTTGCTACGAAGATTGAATCTCCAAAGAGCAGCCGTAGCACGCCGTTGTCGCCGCTGATCCTGAGAACCAAGCCGCCGCCCTTCTTGCCGCCGCCGGTTTCGGGGAGATTCTCTCCAAGTGAGATCTAGGGTTGTGGACTCTTCGTTGACTTCAAGAACACGTCATCGAACGAAGAGGTACACCTTAGTCTCCATAAGTTGTTTGTATTTCTTATACAATCTATTTTCAATTTCTTTGTAACGGAACGATTGGTCCCTAGTTGTAAGGGTTGGGTGCAACCCATGTTGTGGGAGTGGTGACTCCTACGTGTGGAAGGGTTCCTTCCGTTAGTGCAAGGATTGGATTTCAATCCTGTTGGTGAAGTGACCGAGTCGTCCCTAGTTGGGAGATAGGTCGAAGGGGGAAAGTGGACGTACCCAAATCGGGGAACCACTATAAATTTCTTGTGTCCTTTCTGTGCTGTGTTGTTTTGTCTTCTTGTGCAGGTACGATTTTAATTCCGCAAAAATGCTGCAAGACACCTATTCCTCCCCCCCATAGGTGAAGGTAGTTGACACTAAGTGGACTTTCACTTCCTTCTTCTATTCAGAATTTAATCTGAATTCTTCTTGCAGACTTGTTCAAGATCTGCTCTTAGAGACTTGTTGATGATCGTCTCTTTCTTCGCTTGGACACTTCCAACTCTCTCTCTTCTTTTTAGTCCAATTCTTAATTGTTCATTTTCTGATGACTGAACCTGTCTTTATATAGACTTCATCCGAGGTTACCGGCTGATCCGGTTTCTAACGGTCTTCTGACAGCTCTGACAGATGTAACAGCATTGTCAGTTATGACAGCTGTCAAGTCTTCAGTCATGATACTTGATCCTTCATTGAACTTTAACTCAGCAGCAAAAGTGTCGAGTCAATACTTCAAATGTGTCGACACATATAGTCCAAGTGTTGACATAACTCTTGATGATGTCGACACAGCTTTCACAATGCCTACACAACTTCTCTTTAATTTCATGACACAACTTCAGTGGAATGTGTCGACACAAGTCCTGTGTGTCGACACAATAACTCCTTGTCTTTGACAAAGTTGAAGTCGACAGAATTCTGGAATGTGTGTCGACACAAGTCCTTATGTCGACAGAGTTGTTGTCGACATAATTCTGGAATGTGTCGACATAAGTCCTGGGTGTCGACACAGTTATTGTCGACAGAATTCTGGAATGTGTCGACACAAGTTCTGGGTGTCGACACAGTTGTTGTCGACAGATTTTCTGTGTGTCGACACAATTCCTGTGTGTCGACATATTCTGGCTCCTGGTGTCGACACAGCCTTCCTAAGTATCGACATAATTATTGCCGACAGATTTTCTATGTGTCGATACAATTCCTGTGTGTCGACACAGTCTGCCTCCTGGTGTCAACAAAACCTTCCCAAGTGTCGACACAATTCTTCTCAGGTGTCGACACAAATCTTCTCAAGTGTCTACACTTGTACTTAGAAACGTTTTCCGCATTTTCTTAACCTGCACATGGAAACTCAACACAAAATCAAATACACTTTGATGAATATCATTGAGTTAGCTGAGGCTTCTCTAAATCTGATACACATTTTCCAATATACCCAACATTTTGGGTTTGGAGTTTGTTGAGGACACCGAGGCTCATGTGAGGCTGATACGGGACAGGATGTTAGAGGCACAGAGCCGACAGGCTATGTATTACGATGCTCGACATCATCAGGTCGGGTTTCAGGTGGGGGATCAAGTATTCTTGAAGATTCGACCGATGCATGGGGTTTAACGGGTATGTGGTCGGAAGAAGAATCTCAGCCCAAGATATATGGGGCCTTATAGGATCCTGGAGCGGATCGGTCCCTTGGCATAGAGGCTGGAGCTGCCACCGGAGCTGGTGAGTCTACACGATGTGTTCCATGTATCCTCTCTTAGGAGGGCTCTACTACGTCCGGAGCAGTAGATTACAGCCATGGATGGGCCGGTAGCATCTGATCGGTTAGTTCACCTGGAACCAATCCAGATTGACGACAAAGGAATACGATTCTTGCGCTGCAGGAAGGTTCCATTGGTCAAGGTCCTGTGGATGAATCATGGGTGAGAGGAGCACACATGGGAGCCTCAGGACTTGATGCAAAAAATGTACACAGAGCTTTTCTGTCAGGTATTACTCACAACCTCTCGGGATGTTATAATTTACCTTTCATACTTGAAACCCCGTAGGCCTAACTAGAACTTCGACGACGAAATTTTTTTGTTTATATATTGGGATTTGTAACATCCCTCAAATAACTAGACTCCTAGGACTAGTTTTGTTATGACTAGGTCATGACAAAACCCTAGGGAGCCCAAGAAGACCAAGTGGACTTGGGAATAAAGGTGATTGGGATGAATGGACTACAAATAGTAGATTCCTAAACCCTAGTTTAGGATGACCATGAGGCTTCACCATGACTCTAAGATCCCACCATGATCTCACCAATCTATTGGAAGGTCTATTAGAGCCCTAAGGGTCCATTGGAGTCGACCTAGGGTGGCCAAGTTGACCTAGAACCACCCTAGGCCTAAATTGGGCAAGGTGCCCTAACTAAGGACAGTGTGCCCATAGTAAGCCCAACCAACCATACCAGGGTCTTTCTAGACGTAAAGTGGGGTCAATAGGTCACTAAGGACCCATGGAGGGCAGTCAAAGTGGTTAAGTTGACCAAAGTCAACTCATGGGTCAAAGTGGTCAAACTAGCCTAAATGGCTAACTCAAGCCCAATCCAAGTGGGCTAGGCCAAGACAAGTGCGGCCCATTGGTCTAGGAGGTGGAGAGACACATTTTGGGCCCACCAAATTTAGAGTTTGGTGACTAGGAGAGAGAGAGGAAGTTACCCAAATTTGGATGAGAGAGAAAGTAAGAGCTTACAGGACATCATGGCTATGGAGGCTCCATAACCCCTCCTTTTGATGGGGCTTTAACTCCTTGGAGGCAGGGGAGGAGTTTTCAGGAGGTGGTCAGCCAGTGGGGTGGTGCAGCCCGTCAATTTGGGTGAAACTGAAAACTCACCCTTGTGGCCATTAATGGTGCCTTGATGAATTGGGGAGTTACAAGCCACCTCTCCTCAATTCCTTCATTAGAAACCCTCACCAGGGCAATGGCAAGATTTTTGCCCAATTATATTTCAGTTTCAGTGGAGTTGGTATGGATGTTGCAGAGAAGACCAAACCGGCGGTCGGTATGGCAAGGAGGCACAACACCCGCTCTCAGGCCGCAATTTAGGTCCTCCCCTTCTCCTCTTCTTATGGGTAGATCATAGGAATCATTTAGAACGAGAATCAGGCTCAATTGAGCCCGATCGAAGTTTGTAATTTCCTAGTTTTTCCATATTTTTCATCTTGTCGGGATCGCCGGAAAAGGCCCCTCCGGCGGTCGTGCCGCCGGCTGGCGATAGCCACCACCTTGACGAAGGAGGTGGAGGCGGTGGCCGGCCAGGGAGGTGGCCGGATGGTCGCCTATGGCGCCTGGAAGGAGCTCCAGGATGGGAGAATTGGCGCCGTCGGCTCGATAAAGAAGACGAGTCTAGTGCCGTTGGATCGTGCGTTAAGATCTGTGCTGATCATCATTTTATGTTAATATAAATAATTTAGTTTTGTATATTTCTGTCACACAAACTGCAGTACTTTGAAATAAATGTTAAAAATACCTAGAGGCTCTGTATGAGAAAATGTCCAACATGAAAGTTGTAGCCATGGGGTTAAATGTAATTGAAAATTGACTTCACCAAATTTGGTTAAGTGGGCTGACCACAGCACTAAAAATGGTGCAACCTATACATAGGGGTGACCAGACACAAAAATTAATCCCCACCCTTAACCACTCACCCAAATGCCTTGAAATTTATAGAATAGGCTTTTCATAACCTTCCCCTAATACTGTCTAAAAATCAGAATTTTTGTACATTAATTTTCTATAGTTTTATTAAAAATTTAATAATCATTTGGTAAATTAATTAGGTGCCCTAACGACCTCTAAACCATCCCAAAGTTTGGTGAGTGGTCCTTGGGGTCATCGGGAGGATGTATATAAATTTTCACTCTATTTAGAGGTGATTTAGTTGGGAAATGGGCAAACCCTAGCCTTGCCCCAAAAGGGGTATTTAGGTCAAAAGTGCACTTATGGGTTTAGGTGACCAAACCACCTTAACAGAGGTTCAAATTTGGGCCACTGACTTGGCATGACTTTTAACACCCTCCCATGGAAGATGGAGTGGATTGGACTAGATTTGTCCGAGGACCCAAGACCAAACCCTAAGGATGTTGTTTGTTGTCTTGTGAAGGCATGTGGTCAAAAGACCTTGAAATGATTTGAAGTTTGGTGGAGAGGACTCTAGGGTAGTTAGTGTCCTATGGTAGAAATCTTATTGGATTTAGAAGTTGTTAAACCGCTCAAAACCCTAACCCTAGTTTAGGGCACAAACTTTATAGTGATAGAATAGGTTATTAAAACTCATTGAACAGTGATGAAACTTGAGTAGTTTAGTCATAGGGTTGGTATGAGTCCTTGGAAATTTTAATGGGAGTTTTGGGGCAATTATTTTGGTACTTCCCTTGTTATGCAAGTGTTAGCTCTTATTTGATTAATTATTATTTTTGACCTCCTTGACAATAGGAAATTTGTGTAATTTGGGAATAAGGAGTTTTGGGTCATTAACTTCACACATGAATTTTATTACAATTTGTAGATGCATATTTACAGCACTTACTTCACAAGCTATTAAAAATGGAAACTTGTTCAATATTTTATTCAGAGCTCATTATTTGTTGAGAAATTGTGAAACTTGATCAGTAGTGATTCTAGGTCAACACGCTCTGGTGGGGATTTTGTTATAATTTTAAGTGAAAACTTTCTATACTTAGTACATTAAATTACCAATTTGTATTATTGTTCAAAATTAGTTTAGAGTTCTTTGTTCATTGGAAAAGTATGAAACTTGGCCTAGAGTGTTTATTGATCATTATGTACATGTTTTGATTTTCTCAGAATTTTTGGAAGTATTCTTGCTATACTTGTCTCTTAAAATGATTAATGTAGGTTATATTTAAAATTAGGGTTAAAGGCCTAAACCTTGCTGAAAGATTGGAAGACTTTGGATTCTATGTTCAATAGTCATCTTGTAATTATCATAAATTTTGTGGAGCATTTTCATGTCTAAAATGGGTACTTCATGTTCAAACTTGGGTTTTTAGATTACTAGAAAAATTAAATAAATTATCAGATAAATTAGGAAAATTATGAATTTCTGGATTTATGCTACACATGTCATGATAGACCCCCAATAATTATTATAGGGATATTGGATTATTATTTTTGAGTACCTCCCGTTGTATACATCATATAGCTTAGGATGGTTTGCGTTTAGTAAAACTGCAGAAATCATGATATGATGCAAAATGAACCCAGAGAGTTGGGATGTTGGTGTGTTGGTCTGGTAAGTGAAATGAGATTATCATCAGGAGTCATGATGAGGAGTGAGAAGTTTGGCTAGTGTCAAGAGGTGCTCGGGGTCGATGAAACATCGTCTTCCCCGTAGGAGAGAAAGTGTCAAATACACTAGCGTTATATCCAGTACAACATATAAGGGAATGGGAGTTGGGTATTAACCAATAATAATAAGTGCCTTACGAGAGAGAGCTTTGGGCTTCAGCCCATCGTAGCTCCTAGTGCCCTTTGAGAGCCCTTCACGGGATATGCCGGGGCAATCCTGGGCTAACCTAAACAGTAGGTAAAAATGAATTGCAAGAGTAACTATCATAACTGGGGTTTCATTTTCATTCACCTCGAAGCCTCGAGATGTTAGGTGGGCTCACTCGGGCTGTAGGCTCGGTGGACTTAGTGATGGGCAGGTTAGCTTGGCGAGCATTAACTCAGTTGATGTTTGTGACGGATGGGATGGTCCGGGGAGCTTTGGCTCGGTAGCTGATACATAAGTTGCATGTGCATAAAGTACAGTAAGGTGGGTCTTCGGTACTAGAGGGTAGATGCACCGACACCAATAGGTTGACTCGGCAAGTGTGGTTTAGCACTTGGCCAAATAAAATCTTGTGCGCTAGCCTGCAAGAGTACGCAGGAGCTCTGCTTAGTGCACCAGCGTTGAGGCGTACGATAGGTCTAACTGGTAGTGCAATTACAGGTTTAGAGGTGGGCGAGGCCCAACCCATCGCTTTCGTTTGCCACTACGGAGGTATCCTGGGAGGTTCATCTCCAAAAAGGGGGAACTAAAGGTCTTTGTACACAAAGTAGAGTGGGTGAGTTACATTTGCATGTTCACATCATGACATAATTACATTTCATAGCATAACCATTGCATATAACCCTAACACCTATTGTATAAGTGGTATGTGATGCTTTATACAATAGGCCCTACAAAACGATGCCTTGGTTTATAAGTTCACGCAAGCATGCTTATAAGTTAAGGTTTTTATTCAGTAAATATATATGTATGCTTGCTAGAAAATCGACACCCTATCGTATAAATTGGTATGAGACTTTTTATACGATAGGAGTCTTGCAAAAAATCACTTGGCTTATGTGTTTTCATATAACTTAAGGTTACTTTTTCTCGTTCAGTCTTTCTTATCTTCATTTTATTTTATACACTATAGAACTGCTAGATTAGTTCCGCCGCCACCTGCTTATATTTATTATTCTCCACTTTCATGTCCTCTCCTTTCCTCCTCCCCGCTCAGTGCCAAGGATATATGGGGGAAGGGGCGGGGGATGATAGGACTTAGTCTTTTAGACTAACGATTTTCAAACCACATCATTTTACGGGACCGTGGAGCCCAGCATGGAGGAGCAACACCGGAGGTCGGCACGCTTATTGATGGGACAGTCTAATACTGAAGTTCAGATAGCAGGGACTGTGAGTCCTGATCGCTAGTACTTATTTTAGTTTTTCTTCTACGATGAGAGATATGTAGTGAAGACATTGATGTACTAGGTATGAGCCTAAGTTTTAGTACTTTCATTATATCTGTGGACACTCCCTTCTTGGAGATTATTTGCTATATATGTGATGTTTGTGTACTTGTCTTTTATTATTTTGCTACTGTTGTGATCGATTTGGCCGGCAGGATCGGTGTTCTGTAGTGATGACCTTCCCAGGCGTGAAGGTGTCACCGCAAAGCGGCGGTTCTGGGCCTAAGACCCCAGTGTTTAAAAAAAAAGGGGTCTTACAGATGTTGCTGTTCAGTAAAACTTTCAGACTGATATTTGATTTCTTGTCTCTTGAAGGCTTGAAGCAGATGATGAAGAACTTTGTATGTAAAAATGTATTTGTTCTTCACTTATTTTTTTGTACTCTATTCTACATTCCTTCGTATCTGCAATTTTCTGAAGGAGTATATAAATCCTAGCAGATTTCAAACCTTTGAAATTTAAAATCTTTCCTTGAAATTGTCTGCATAATCTCTGGGAGTTAGAACAACTCAATTTGTCTTGAATGCATTTCTATAACTATCCTAGTAATTTGATATGGTAATAACTCTATGAAATTCATAATTAATGTTGTCTGGTAACGACTATATTCATTGGGAATAT
The DNA here is from genome assembly GCA_039583875.1 of Platanthera guangdongensis. Lineage (NCBI taxonomy): Eukaryota > Viridiplantae > Streptophyta > Magnoliopsida > Asparagales > Orchidaceae > Platanthera > Platanthera guangdongensis. Next base: position 66,070,252 of record CM077164.1, read on the forward strand.
TATGCATTAATTATTAGAGTATTACTTAATTGAATTAATTTGAAATTGATCTGTCATTAGTTGATCTGAAAATTGCGGAAAATTTGTTGCGCAGAACCTGGAAGGAGTTAGTCGAACTCAGTAAATTTTCGTCGACCTGAGCTCCAAGTTTGTCGAGCTAATAACTCTCTTTCATCGAGCTAAGCTCCAAGATCATTGAACTGAATAATTTACTTCTTCAATCTGAGCTCCAAGTTCATCAAACTGAGTAAGTCCTTTGTCGAGCTGAACTTCAAAGTAGAGAAACTAGTTCATCGATGTTGGGTCTATTGTTCCCAATGTCCCTGCGAAGTCAAACAGGTCAATTTCACACACATCAATTGTATTTGATGTGTATTTGAGGTCTTGAGTGCAGGTTAGTTCATATCACATTGATTGGACAAGTGAGCATAATAATTGGTTTCTAGACATAGCAAGAATCTACCAAGTCCACATGCATTGAGTGGAGCAAGCTCACTCAATGCCAGTGAAAAATGCTACATAATCATAATAAATGCATGACACGTGGACCAATTATGAGCGAATCACATTTGAAATCACGTCTGTCGAAACTTAGAAAAATTAAGAAAATAGTACAACATTTCTCGAGAAGAATAATAGTACTCGAGAAAAGGTTTTCTGATTCTCGAGAAGGAATGATGAGGATCTCGAGAAAAATACTCAGTAAAAATGTGGAGCTAGAAATCAACAATTTCGAGAATGAAGGAAAGGACTCGAGAAGAATGAAGTTTTGTTCTCGAGAACAATCATTATGTTACTCAAAAACAAAGAAGTATCTCGAGAACAGATGTTCGACTCTCGAAAAAATATTCTAGGTCTCGAGAAAAATTTCCTGCTTCTCAAGAACTAAACATTGTCTTCTCGAGAAAAACATCCTTGGCATCTCGAGAAAAGGACTTAGAAAATATTCTATCTGAAAAAGAAGTAATTCGAGAAAAATGAACTTCTATTCTCGAGAACATATTCTGTTACTCAAGAAAAGAATTCTCGAGAAAAAGACTTAGAATAATATTCTGGACTAGAAATGGGATAACTCGAGGAAAATCATGGTGTACTCGAGAACACACGACTTTCTCTAGAACAACATTAAGCTTTCTTGAGTACTGCTTCTGAAACTCGAGTTCAGGACAAGTCTCACTCGAGAATAAGCTTAAGTTCTACTCTAGTATAAACTTTCCTACTCGAGAGAAATACTTAGAGTTTTTCTGAAAATCTATAAACTTATGTTTTTCAAGATATACAGCTGCCAACTTTTCTCCTATGCCTTTTGTGCTTGAAAAAGATGTGTGTCCCAATAGAGAGGCTACACATGAGTCAACACCATGGATCACACAATGAGTGATTATATTGTATGTTCTGTGTTTGGTGACTCATTGTAGAATGACATTGGTCTACACTTGCCAAATATATCCTGCAAATACACAACTAAAAAGGACATCAAACATAAACTTGATTCATCTTAGTTCAAGGGTGACTTCATACAAATTTGGGTTATTGTGGATGTAATACCCAACAATCTTCCCCAATTTGTAGAAGTCAGAACCCTCTACACTAAGGTGAATTATATCATGATAAAAAAGTAAAGAAACTAATAACCATGATAAATAGAAGAAAAGCTGTAATGTAGAAAAATCAGATTGGCAAAACTAAATATTTATATTTATAGAAATTGTTCAAGGGAAATTCAATTCCACAAAATTTCAAAAATTGAATTTTCTGATCATCAATAATATCTACTGTTCTGTTGTTGTAGCTATCTTTCTTGCTTTTCTTGTTGTCTCTTCTGATAACTGTAAGGTTTTGGAAAATATTTTGGAGGTCTGAGTGGAGCTTTGAGATTGTTCCTTCCATATTTTCTGTCATACAAACTTCTCTTGGTAAGAGATTTTTCATATAGATCCCGTTCATAGGAGCTATAATGTATGTTCCTGTCTTCATTAAAATCAACCACATGTTTCAGAGTATTAAGAATCAGAGCTTTGGATGTTGAACACCAAACTTCAAAGAATTCTTGAGGTCTTCTCCTTTCAGCTTCAGGATGAGGAGTTGATATACTGGCTGAGGCACCATCACCATATATCATTCTTTTGGCTTTCTGAATCTCTGGAGGAGCTTGAGGAGGCATATTTCTTATTCTAATTCCCAAACTTCCTCATAGTTTTCAGGAGGTGGTCCTTCAAAATATTCAGGAGGTGATCCTTCAAAGTATTCAGGAGGAGGAGAGAATGTTGGCCTATTTACATACAATTGTGCAGGAGGGGGTGTAGAAGGATCCATTGATAGATCAGGAAAAAGTTGATTATGAATCCAAATGATAGTATCATAAGTGTATAGCTTTGTGCTTTTAACTTCTTTGAGCATTGAAGCCTGGATCTCTTTCTGACGGAGCCGACCCTCTCCAACCCGCGACCGTTGATGTTGAAGCGCTAACGGATGACACGCCACCACTACAAAGCAAAGATCTACGGCGAAATAAAGACGTGGGAGCGCGGCACCGCACCTCTTACCGCTACCATCTTCGTTCGCGAGATAACGCCATCAAGTGACGTTGTTGTCATAAAAACTGTCGGGCTGCGGATAACAATTTTTATGCTTATTTTGTTTAATTGGTGGCCTGCATTTAGCCTCCAATAGCTCTTAAATTCTGAATATTTTATGTATGAACTTTTATTTAGAGTGGGCCATATATAAGACATCCACTCCCTTGGTTTTAGGTAGAGAAAAAGTAAACCTAAAAATTATCTTCAACTTTTGAGAGCTTGCCTTCTCATTGCCGCCGCCCCCCTCATCTTCCTCCTCCTTGAAGATTTCGGCCAAGTGAAGGCCCTCCTCTTCTGGCGTGGGAACTTCGCGGTGTGACTCCGTTGAAGGTGGATGTGCAAAGCTTCTTCCGGTGTGACTCCGGCGGAACCGTGGTTGAGCGATTCTCCACGTGCAACTATCTACGAGTTGGGGTAACGATTCCTCTTCTCTATCTTTGGTGTTTCTTCTACATCCTACGCATATTTTTTGTGCAAAAGTTTTGGTGTGAAATCTGAAATCTTAATCATCAAAGTATATCCATTTGGTTTTCGTATTTGATTCCAAGTTTCTCGCATTCGAAGAAGGGTGGTGACCTTTGGTTTTTCTTAGTCGGGGGAGATCAACCACTTTCCGAATCCTTTCTTTGGTGGATCTCCTTGGTACGACTTCACTCGACCGAACCGTGTGGGTTCATTTCGCCGGAAAGGATAGTGGCCTCTAGTCACTATTTGATCCTAAGGGGGTTAGCGATCCTCAAGTCGTTGTGTGACGATAAGCGTTAATCTAAAACGTGGCTACACTTGCATGTGGTGTTTCTAAATTAGATCGTGTGCGGGTAGATTTAGTCGCTAGAACGTGCCGGACAATTCGCCCCGGTAGCCTACATCAATTTGGTATCAAAGTGAGGTTCGTGCTGGTTCCTAAATCGGTACAATCCTTCTCCGTTTGAGTAGGCTTCGTTTTCGCAAAAAAAAACAAATTTCAGGAAAGTCACTATTTGTGGTCTGCCAACAGCGGGCTAAAATCTGAATTTTTCTTCAAAATCACAAAAACAATTTTCTGGTAGACTCACTTCACCTTAGGAAGAATTAAATTTTAAAAAACTTCAGTTTAGTCCATCGATCGGGCGGGAAAAAAATTATTTCTTATAAACTTTTAGCCAGTCAGGGTGTTTAGGACTATTTTAGTGAAAAAAAAAGAAAAACAAAATCTGCATGCGCACAAGGCACGGCACCGAGTATGCCCCCTCTTCTTCCAATATGGAGGACGAGCGGCATGGAGGTCAAGACCCGACTCCCGTCGAGGCTCTTCGACAAGAGTTTAATGAGCACATCGTGAATCAAGAGCGTCACATGAATGAGTTAAGGGATATGATCGCTCAACTTATGAGTGCTAGAGCGGCTCCACCAGCCCCTCCTAATCCACTACGAATTAATCCTCACCCCCCGAACCACCACCAGCCCCGTTATCCTCATCGATTTGAGGACTACGATGACCTTGCACCACGTGGTCCACACTATTATAATCTAGCTCCACAAGAGTTCAACATCACAAAAGCCATCCATATAGAAGCCCCTAATTATGACGGCATGGGGCAGCCCCAAATCTTTCTGAATTGGATAATGGATATCGAGTGCTACTTCGAGTGGCATAACTTAACCGATAGGCAAAAGGTCCAAGTCGCTAGGCTGAAATTACTAGACCGGGCCAAGGTATATTGGCTCAACGAGGAGAGACGCATGGGAGCGCTTGATGGTACGCCACCAATTGGTTGGCAGGTTATGAAAGCTATGTTGTCGGATCAATACATCCCCACGTATTACCGTACACAACTATTTGACGACTTAGCCTATCTTAAGCAAGGGAGTCAGTCGGTGTCTGATTAAATGGGTACACCTAAGGATATGTTAGTACGCTGCGATGATAAGGAGATGCCCGAAGTGACTCTCTCGAGATTTCGGAAGGGGTTGGATCCGGATATTCAGCGCAAGCTTTTGCGTTATGGGCATACGGATATAAACACCACGTACAACGCGGCCTTGGACATTGAGAAAAACATCGCTCTCAAGTCTAAAGCAAAGTATTTCCAAAAGGGGAAGTCCACGTATAAGGACAAAGGAAAGTTTAAGGCTACCGACACAAATTCGATAGTCATCACCGCTAGGAATTCTATGAATCCAACCGGAGAGCGAGTGCCAATTGGGAGAGTTAATAAGATGATTGCCACATGCTACGCTTGTGGAGTACAAGGGCATTATGCGAGCAAATCCCCCACCAAGCCTAAGGCCTTAGCTTTATTGGAGGCTCCTAACGACCCGACCGAAATAATTTATGAAGCCGACGAGGAGTCCGATGTTGAGGGAGTCCCGAGTGATTTGGAGGATGAACATAACCTCATGGTTATGCGTTGTATCTTGATGGTTCCCTGAACGCCAAATGATTGGAATAGGACAACTCTCTTTTCGATGATATTTAAGAGCGGAGAGAAGTTATGTAAGCTTATCATCGATAGTGGGAGTTGTATGAACGTCGTTTCGGAGAGCGCGGTTGCAAGGATGTCATTAGTTGCCGAACCCCACCCCCAACCTTATCATGTAGCTTGGGTAAATAAGACTTCTCTTCCTATCACGAAGCGTTGTCTAGTTCCCCTTAACGTCAAATCTTATTCCGAGCAAGTGTGGTGTGATGTCATCCCCATGGATGCATGTCACGTCCTTCTTGGCTGGCCTTGGCTATATGACCACAACGTGACTCACTTTGGTAGGGCTAATACTTATGAGTTTAAGTTTAAGGGGAAGATTATTACCTTTAAACCAACTCCACCTAAGGACCCGACTATTCCGTCCAAGGATACCATTGTACCCGTGGAAAAGAAAACCTTGAACTTAATAGGAAGAAAAGAGTTCACCCGCGACCCATTTCTAGATGGCGTGATCTATGCGTTAGTGCTCTTGAGTAGTAAGGGAGATGGTGATAAATTAGATGGTCTTCTAGAGGAATTAAAACAATTGTTGGATGAGTATAAAGATGTGTATCCGACCGAGTTACCCCCCATCTTACCGCCACTACGTGACATCCAACACGCCATAGATCTCGTCCCGGGTTCCTCACTCCCGAATCAGCCCCATTATAGGCTCCACCCGGCGGCGCATCAAGAGCTTCAAACTCAAATATCGGAACTCTTAACTAAAGGGTTCATCCGCCATAGTTTGAGCCCATGTGCCGTTCCGACCCTATTAGCTCCAAAAAAAGACGGTACTTGGAGGATGTGTGTCGATAGTAGGGCGATTAATAAGATCACTATTAAATATAGGTTCCCTATTCCCCGATTGGATGATCTTTTGGATATGCTTGCCGGAGCCACGATCGTTTCCAAGTTAGATCTTAAGAGTGGCTACCATCAAATTAGAATTCGGGAAGGGGACGAATGGAAGACGACATTTAAAACTAAGGATGGTTTATATGAGTGGCTTGTCATGCCCTTCGGGCTTTCTAATGCCCCGAGCACATTTTCTCGGATGATGACTCAAATATTCCAACCCTTCATGGGAAAATTTGTCGTAGTGTATTTTTGTAAGATCCCCCTCCCCCTTACCAAGGAAGGCTACCAGATCTTATGCCCAGAACCGCCGTCTTACGGTGACACTAACTCACGGGATAGTCGACACCGCAATACGTTGATTCTGCCGGCTAGTACGATCATTAACCTGTAGGCCAACATGAGAAGAAAGAAGTAAACTGTATATAAAAACCATCAGTCCACAAGTCACAGTACAAACATGTAAAAGAAATGAATAGTACAATAGTCCACAATAGAGTACAAATGAAAGAGTAAAAAGGGCTTATGCCCAGTACATCAAATCTCTCTCTCTCACAAAATCATAAATGCGGAAGCTATACTAGAACATCAAGACTCGTCCCACCTGAGGACGCACAGTAGTGGTGGTAGCCTGCTGAAGCGGTATCTGCTCCTCATGTCCTGCCTCCTCGACGTGCTGGTGCTCCATCTCCACGGGCTCCTAAAAATAGTTGGTCACCGACCATTAGTCAAAAAGACTAAGTCGTTTCCTCTGCACCTCGCCCCGCAGCTCCTAGGCACCGAGCGGGAGGACGAAGCGGAGGACAATAAGGGGTAGCAAAATGGAAGCAGGTGACAATATCTATCTAGAGTGGTACTAAGTAATGAAATTCTACTCTAGCAATGCTAAGTACAGTACAAGTAGTAAGTAAGAGCGGTGCAGTAAAGGAAAGTAAAGAAACAGCAGTATGAACAAGTAAATAAGCTAAGCTACCACTAAGCTATCATCACAAACGTACCCTAACTTATATAAATGCCCATACAAATATATAAGTTAGGATTTCCAGGAAATTTAACTTATCATATAAAAGAGCCCATACTAATTTATATGATAAGGATCTATGAAGCGTATAACCTAATATGAATGAATGATATGATGCAATTTTATGCGCAGGCAAGTGCAACTCACACACAACGACTCTGTGATCACAGACCTTTAGTTCCCACTTTTTGAGAGCTAGCATCACTCTCGGGTACCACCGCTGTGGCTACGGCAGCAGCGGAGCGGGCGTCTCCGCTTATAGACCGGTATGCACACTACCAAGCCTTAGACCCCTCTCATACGCCTCTGTACACGTCCAAGGTGCACTCTAGAGTCTCGCGTACGTACTTTGCTGACAAACCCATCAGTCTTGTTGGGTCGAATGTGTGTTATCGGGGATCGTCCTCCAGACCGCAGTGTAAAACAACCCACTGGCCCCTCTAACTCCCACAACCGCCTGGTGCACCGTACTGCCATCGGTGTGACGAACGGCCAGTACCGCATGCCCCGCCATGATATTTATGCACATGCAAGTAATTCATACCGAGCCTCCCGCTCGCAGGACCAAAACTCGTCCTGAATTCCTCAAACCCAAACCCGGGTGAGAACGCACATTAGTGCCTTTATGCCAACTCCCTCGAACCCTAGACGGGTGAGCATATATCATGAATCTCTCCAACCCCCACACGGGCGAGAAGGTACAATAATGTCCTAACCTATTAAACTACTCTTGTCTACGGTTTATTATACTTAGAGATTTAAGGTTAATCCTAGGACTGCCCCCGGTATTCCCTGTGAAGGGCTCTCAAGGGGCACTAGAAACTGTGTTGGGATTACGCCCAGCGTTCCCTTTCGCAAGGATACTTATTTTAGTTGATGACTACCCATGTATCTCCCCAGCTCTCCTTATTGCTCTAGTACAACCCGAGTGACTTAAGGTGTTACCGGCATGCCGACGGTCTTCCGCCGACCCCCATTCCAATTGCTAACTAAGACTTGCACTTTTGATCCCTCACTAAGGCAACTCTACCCACCAGGGTTACTCATGTTGAACTCTCTCTTATTTCTGCCGATAATCAATCCCCTGATAATCACCTAAGGCAAGACCTATTTGTGTTATATGCAGACCATGACCTATGATTACCCTAAAAATGTGATCTTCCAAACCTTAAGGCATCTTGCCTCTAAATATTTATTCTAAGGTGTTATGGACTAAGGGAACTACCCTAAGAACCCTCGTAATTTTTCTTGGCCAAATAGTCCTTTAATTAATTCTTTTAATTTAAAAGCTAGGTCACTTTACACATGAAGTAGTTTGATTAAGTATCCACTGACCTAGGGAATTTTTCCTGAGATGTATATTGACAAAATATTGCTGCCTACAGAATTTCATAATTTTCCTTAAATTATTTATTATCATTTTCTATTTAATATCAATTCCACACAAATTCCATTTTCCAAATAAAGTATAGGCATTATGTACTCAAAAATTCCAGCAAAATTACAGAACTTTTAGGATACTAATTTATGACTATTGGCTGAGTATAATCAACATTTATTGTAAAATGGCCTATAGGATTCAATTATAATTATTTACCAAAATGCCATTTTATTAATTTAACAACAAACAATGCATCCATTAATTCTGAGAAATTTATGCAAAACTAATAATAACATTTTATAGCAATAAAATAAATTCCAAATTTTTCAGAAGTATATATCCATCATTTCAAGAATTTACCAAGATAAGGGTAAAATGGGGAATTTAGGGTATCTACTCCAAAAGTTCTTCAAAACAGAGAAATCATATTTTTCCTAAGTCAAATGTGATCTCATCTATGCCTTGGCAAAATTGTTTGAATTTGTACTTGAAGAAACCCTATTTTCCAATTTTATTTCCAAAATAGCTATATTTAAAATAAATTCCAATAAATAGAATTTTGATTCCAAAAATTCCATTATTAATTTGAGGGATGAAATTAACCCTAATGAACCACTATAAATAATTCCATGACCCTTTCATGTCACCATTGGGCTAAATACACCAATTTGCATTTTTGCTATTAGCACACCAAGTCTAAACATAGGCTAGCACATGCAAGTGGATTCTCCAACATGCAGTGAACCCAAGGTGCTGAAAATTTTATCATGCACCAAGGATGACCCCACTGACCTACCACCAAAATTTGGGGCCATGGGGAGGAGAAGAGCTCCATATATGTCATTTATTTATATTTTGCTATTTTACCAAAAACTATAGGAAACTATTCTCTAAAAATTCCTAAATTTTGGCAGGAGCTAAGTATGCCCTAATCATACATGTGCCCAAAATTTGGGGCCATGGTGATCAATAGTTTGACCTAGGCATCCAATTTAATTTCTGTCCTACCCTAGGACCAGTCCTAGGAGAAATGTCCTACAGGACTGTACACTACACCAAAATATATGTTTAGGGTGGCATATTAAAGGTAAGCCCTGGCTACATTTTTCATTAAGGGGCAAAGTTCTGGAAATGCCTCTAAGAGGCCTAAATTTAACATGCAAAGTGACTGAAAAAGTGTGACAGAAATCATACTATTCAATACATTAAATTAATTCATTTTAATAACTGCGCACGAATCTTAAAGCTTATCCGACGGGATCTGGTCATCGTCTACCTCCAGCCAACGGCTGAGATCGAGCCGACCTGGAGCAACTTTGCCGGCGGTTTCCGGCCAGCTGAGACGGCGCCACCTCCGGCCAACGGTGCCATCACCTTCACGGTGGTGGTGGCTATCATTTCCCGGTGATGGGGCGGCGGGAGACGGCGGCGACGGCGATCCCGAGCGGTTTCAAAAGCTTGGAATTCTCTCGATTTTCTCACATGGCATCGGGCTCAGTTGAGCCCGATATCTCTCCTATTTGATCTAAGATGCTAGTACGGGTAGAGGTGAAGTGAAACGCACCTGAATCGAGGCTTGGCTGCGGGTCAGGCGGCAGTTTGCCGTGGTGGTGGTGCGCCGGCGAGCTCCACCCCGAAAGCTCAAATCTCCACCGTTCTCCATGATTAAGCAGTCGAATTCCACTCCTTTCGGCCTTCTGAAGCTAATGGTGAGTTCTGTTTGGACTGAGGTGGGCTATAAGTGGAGTTAACTCCAAGGTGAGCTCGGTTTGAGCATTGGAGGCTTCACCCATGGCGCCATGTGGCTCACTGCCTTGGTTTTCTGCTGGAATTGAAGAGGGGAGGTCAGCCACCTGGTTTTGGGCAGCCAAAACCAACTGATGGGGTGGCCATGTGGCCACCATTTTCTTCATTCCCCTTTCTCTCTCCTCCTATTTTAAAAATTCCAATTTTACCCCCTTACATGTATTCTCTCTCCTGATTTAGAGGGGTAGGACTGGTCTTGTTCACTTGGGCTGACTATGGGCCAATTTTGGTGGGCTTGGTGCAAGGGGAAATGGCTTGGCCTTCATTTCACTCTTTAGGTCAATTTGTTGACCAAATTGACTTAGGGAGTTGACTTGGTCAACCATGGTGGGTGGACTGACCCTACTTGGTGGAAATGGGTCTAGTGGCACCACCCAACTTGGTTTGGGTCAAGGGGGTGCCCTACTTAGGTTAATTAGGCCTATGAGTGTGGGTTTGACCAAATTAAGCCCAAGGTTGACTTTGGTCAATTGGGGTCAAAATGTTGACCCAGTGACATACCCTAGGGTCCACTTAGATTGTCTTTAGGGTTAGGGTAATGTGGTGGGGTCATGGTGTGGCTAGGGTCCCTAATTAGGCTAGTTTGACCTAGTTTGACTTGGTCCTATAGTGGGCTCCACATGGCTACCACCCACTACCTAGGGTCAAACCTAGTTGTTCTCCTTAAGTCTCACCCCATGCCTAACCCAATCTAAGTTGAGGGGTCCAGAAGTAACATGGGATGTTACAAATTCCAATAAACAAGAAAATAATTTCGTCCCCGAAATTTAAGTTCGGGTCTACGGGGTTCTATTTGCAAGAATCATCAAGAAATTTAAAGACATAACTTAAATGTACCTGATGCGAATAGCTCCGGGTGTTGCTCCAGCATCAGATCTCTCGGCTCCCAAGTGTGCTCCTCCCGTCCATGGTTGGACCACAGCACTTTCACAAGAGGGACCTTCTTCTTCCGCAACACTCGGATGGCTGTATCGTCAATCCGGATCGGCTCCAATCTCACTGATCTGTCAGGCTCTACCGGTCCGGCTGTAGTAGTGATGTGCTGCTCCGGCCGAAGGAGAGCTCTTCGCAAGGAAGAGACATGGAAGACGTCATGTAATGCACCCAACTCCGGTGGCAGCTGCAGTCGGTAAGCCAAGGGGCCGATCCGCTCCAGGATCAGGTATGGCCCCATGTATCGTGGACTGAGCTTCTTGTGCCTCCGTACCCGAGGAACACCGTGTACTGGACGTATCTTCAAAAATACCCTGTCTCCAACCTGGAACTCCACCTTCCGGTGCCGAGCATCATAATACTTTGCCTGCCTGCTCTGGGCCTCCAGTAGCCGATCCCTGATCAATCGAATCTGAGCCTCAGTGTCCTCTATATAATCAGATCCCAGAGCCCTGGTATCCACATCCTAAACCCATGACAGCGGTGTCCGGCATCTCCTCTCATAAAGTGCCTCATATGGAGCCATCCTGATGCTAGCCTGGTGGCTGTTATTATACGAGATCTCGATCAATGGCAGCAGCCTCTCCCAAGGCCTCCCCGTATCCAATATGCATAATCTGAGCAGGTCCTCCATGGTCCGGATGGTCCGCTCGGTCTGTCCGTCGGTCTGCGGGTGGAAGGCGGTACTAAAGGTAAGACGAGATCCCAAATAAGCATGCACGGCCCTCCACTCGCTCGAAGTGAACCGACCATCACGGTCCGAAACAATAGTCCTGGGGATACCATGATATCTGATGTACTGCTCCACAAATAGTCTCACCAGGACTGCAACTGGGGCATCCTTCCGAACTGGAATAAACCGCGCTACCTTGGTCAATCTGTCCACTATAACCCATATAGAATCATGCCCAGAGTGGGAGCGAGGCAATCCGTGTACAAAGTCTATAGCAATGTCCTCGAACTTCCACTCTGAAACTGGCAGTGGCTGTAGTAAACCTCCCGGGCTCTTGCATTCCGCCTTCACACGCTGGCAGGTCTCGCAATGGGTCACAAAATCCGTGATCTCCCTCTTCATCCCGGGCCAATACATAGATCTCCGCAAATCTGCCCACATCTTGGTGATGCCGGGGTGCACTGAATATCTCGAGCAATGTGCCTCTCGGAGTATGTCCTCCCGGATACTGCCTCCTGCTGGTATGTAGATGCGTCCCCGGAACCTAAGAAGATCATCCTGTAGCATGTAGTCCTCGACCCTACCCCTCTCTAAGGCACTGAAAATCGGCTGTAACGCAGCATCCAGCCTCTGATGTGCTCGGATGCGTTCCTGTATATCATCGCCGCTGATCACTGAGCTCAAATACTCTCTATATACGACTGGCTCGGTCTCGGACACCATGGTGATGTGCATGTCCTCCATCATCTGTAGCAGCTCTAAAGACATCAATCGGGGCTCCGGTCCAGAAGTGCCGGCCCTCCTGCTCAAAGCATCCGCAACCGTGTTCGCTTTCCCCGGGTGATAGTGGATCTTGTAATCATAATCACAGAGGAACTCCAGCCACCTCCTCTGTCTCAGGTTTAGGTCCTTCTGCGTATCGATATACTTGAGATTCTTGTGATCTGAAAAGATGTCACAATGAATCCCGTATAAATAATGCCTCCATATCTTTACGGCGAAAACCACAGCCCCGAGCTCTAGATCATGTACTGGATAGTTATGCTCATGCTTCTTCAACTGTCTCGAAGCATAAGCAATAACGTGTCCATGCTGCATCAGGACTGCACCCATCCCCTGATAAGAGGCGTCCGTGTAGATCTGGAATCCTTCGCTCCCTGATGGAAGCGCAAGAATGGGGGATGAGATGAGTCGGTCATTCAGCTCCTGAAAAGCAGTCTCACACCGCTCTGACCAAACAAAATCTGTGTCCTTCTTCGTCAAGGACGTGAGGGGGAGTGCTATCCTCGAGAACCCCTCCACGAACTTGCGGTAATACCCTGCTAGTCCCAAGAAACTGCGGATGTCAGATGCGGTCTTCGGCCGTGGCCAATCCCTCACCGTCTCTATCTTGGCTGGGTCCACAGCTAACCCAGCCCCACTGATCGTGTGCCCCAGGAAGGCCACCTCCTGCAACCAGAATTGGCACTTCGAAAATTTTGCGTACATCTGTGTCTCCCTCAACCTCTGCAGGACCTGTGCCAAGTGCTCCGTATGTTCCTCCTGAATCCGAGAATATATAAGGATGTCGTCGATGAACACAATCACGAAGCGGTCTAAGAAAGGCTCGAATACACGGTTCATTAGACTCATGAATGCAGCAGGAGCATTCGTGAACCCAAAAGGCATCACCGTGAACTCGTATAGTCCATAGCGCGAACTGAATGCCGTCTTCGGTATGTCCTCTTCCCTGATACGGAGCTGATAGTAGCCGGATCGCAGATCTAACTTGGAGAACCAGAAGGCTCCCTGTAGCTGGTCAAATAACTCATCTATCCGAGGCAGAGGATAGGTGTTGCGGACCGTCAACCGGTTCAGCTCCCGGTAATCTATACATAATCGCAGTGACCCGTCCTTCTTCTTCACAAAGAGAACTGGCGCTCCCCATGGCGATGAACTAGGCCGCACAAATCCTGACTCGACTAGCTCCTGTAGTTGAGTCCTGAACTCTGCTAACTCCCTGGGAGCCATCCTGTAGGGTGCCCGGGACACCGGCTTCGCTCCCGGTACTAGCTGAATCCTGAAATCCAAATCTCTAGCAGGCGGTAGCCCGGGCAATTTCTCCGGGAATACGTCGGCGAAATCCCGAACCACCGGAATATCTGAGATAGTCGCCTCTGTTCCCACCATCTCGAAGCAGACAATATAGACTTCTTCACCCTGCTCATGGGCCTTCACAGCCTGTATAGAAGATAACAGTAGGTGGCAGATAGGCTGGATACCTTCAACGATAACATGGGAGTCGCCATGTCTTAGCGTGATCCTCCTGGATGGGCAATCTATCTGGGCATGGTTCCGATGCAACCAGGCCATGCCCAAGATCAAATCAAAGTCCTGCAGCTTCAGAATAGTTGTCGGCGCCTCAAATGCCTTGCCGCCAATCTCGGCCTCCATATCGCAATGTGCAGTGGTCCGCAGCTCCGATCCATCGGGTAAACGTACCCTCATCTCTAGTCCAGGGAACCTCTCCACGCCTTCGAGTCCGTCGATGAAGGCCTCGGATACGAACGAGTGTGAAGCACCCATGTCGAAAAGAGTATGAGCGGGCTTGCCGCTGATCATAACTATGCCTGAGGTTTGTTTATGTGAAAGTTAATTGTTATCCTATAGTTCCAGGTACTATATATATATAATTAAAAATCCAAGAAAATTCATAATTAACTTCAAGTACCTGTGATAACCTCCTCGGGATTCCTCGGCTCTGTGAGGTCCAAGGCGTATATCTGCTCCTGCTCGCGCCTCCTGCCGTGATATCCCCGACCTCGGCCTCGTCCTCAGCCTCATCCTCGGCCCTGGTGTACTGGGGCCACTGGAGGTGGAGGAGGAGGAGGGGGATGGAATCGGTGCGGGCACTCCGACCTGATGTGCCCGGGCTGGCGGCATCCGTAACAAACCACTTGTCGATGGCCTCGGTCATCTTGTCTCCTTGGATCATGCATCTGTAGAGGTGGGGGAGCCAATGCTGGAGGAGGTACCTGCTCCTGCCTGAAGTTGGGATGACGACGTCCCCCACCCTTCCTGTATCCGATGGTCCTGCCTCTCTGAGAGCCCCTACTGCTCTCTCCTGACGTCGACCCATCAAATGGTCTCTTCCCTCCGGCTCGCACCATCAGCTGGTCAGCCTCCAGCTTCTTCGCCATCTCGATGATCTGCCTGGATGTGCCATGAGAAATGAATAGCAAGGCCTGCCTCAAATCATCCCTGAGGCCCCGGTAGAACCTCTTCGCATACCTCCTATCGTCGGTGTCCTGAATCCCCGCGAATCTGGCCAAGTGGGAGAACTCTCTCTGGTACTCTATCACCGATCTAGTCCCTGCTTGAGGTTCACAAACCTCTCTGTTGGGTACATTGGTCAAATGTACCTAATTTGAAGAAGCCTCACCTAACTCAATGATATACATCATAATGTATTTGATGTCTGTTTGAGTTACTTGTGCAGGTTAGGTACTCACTGGACTGAAGCTAAAAGTTTCTAAGTCCATGTGTCGACACCCAGAGGGAAAGTGTCGACACTTGAGAAAGCTTGTGTCGACACCCAGACAAGCAGTGTCGACACTTGGAGTAATTGTGTCGACACCTGGGATGAAGAGTCGACACCAGACAGAAAGTGTCGACACTTGGAGCTGTGTCGACACTCAGTGAAGAAGAATGCAGAAAAGCTGTGTCGACACTTGGCAGAAGTGTCGACACCTAGAAGAGCTGAGTCTACATCAGAAAGTGTCGACACTTGGAGCTGTGTCGACACTCAGCAAAATTCTGCAGAGACTAAGGTCAAGTGTCGACACTCAACACAATGTGTCGACACTCAAACTTCAGAGTCAATATATGAAGAATGTGTCGACACTCAGCACAATGTGTCGACACACACCCAGAAGAGTCAACACTTGAAGAAAGTGTCGACACCCAGCACAATGTGTCGACACTTAGTTGAAGACTCTACACTTGAAGGAAGTGTCGACACAAGGAGCTGTGTCGACACTTAGCAAAGAACAGAAAAGTTTACAAAATATTCTAAGTACAAGTGTCGACACTAAGGGAATGTGTCGACACTCAGCTGAAGAAACAAGATTGAAGACTAGTGTCGACACCAAGAAGCAGTGTCGACACTTGACAGTTTCAACACATGAAGATGTGTCGACACAAAGGAGCTGTGTCGACACTTAGAAGAATACAGTTAAAGAATGAAGGACAAGTACTTGTGTCGACACTCAATTTCAGTGTCGACACATGCAGAAGTATCTGTGTCGAGACATACAAGGAATTGTGTCGACACCTTGTAGACTTGTGTCGACACTTACACAGCATGTGTCGACACTTAGTCTATAAGTGTCGACACTTAAGAACAGCAAGTCTCGACACTATCTGACAGTTAGAGAATTTCAAGAAGTGACTGGTTGACATGACAGCTGCCGATCCAGCCGGTCTACAGCAACTGTCAGAGAAATCAGAAGTCTGTTATAAACCGGACCAGCCGGTTACCATGAAGGAAGCCTATAAATAGGCACCCATAGTTTACAGAATCTGATTGATAGATCGATTGTTGATGTTGAAGTAAGAATTACAAGTTGTTGTTACAAGTAGTTGTCAAGAATACTTAAAGTGGTTGATCAGATTCTTCAAGTAATCAGGGAAGTGATACACAAAGGATCAACACAAGAAGATCTGGCAGTCCAACTGCAGATCTAAGAAGTTGGAGAGAGAGAGCTCCAATCAAGAATTCAGTCTTTGGAACTAAGGCTGAGAAGAAGGATTCAGAATCATCTGGATCTCAAGAAGCAGAGGTCAAGGATCAACTGCAGAAGATTCAGACTAATTCAGTTCTAACTCAAGAAGCTTTGAAGGAAGCTAAGTCAGTTTGGATCTAACTGAGTTCTTCCAAGAACTCTTCAAGAAACTCTCAACTTCTCTCTTATTTTCTGAGTTGTAGAGTTAGCTATTGTATTTCTATTTTAACTTGTAGGATCCATTGGATCTGAGAGAATTGTAAGCCTATATTATAAAGGCTGAGGGTAGGGCTTGGTTGCCTGAGTGTAGGAGTTGAAGAACTCTGAGTGTAGGCCTTAATTGGCTGAGTGTAGGCCTGGGTGGCTGAGTGTAGGCCTTGGTGGCTGAGTGTAAGGCTTTGGGCCTGAGGTGTAGGAACCTTGTTGGGTTCTGAGCTAGTGGAGAAGTTTGGCCGAATCTAGTACACTGCTAGATAGGCGAAGGGGGAAAGTGGATGTACCCAAAGATTGGGGAACCACTATAAAATCTTGTGTATTCTGTGCTGTGATTGTGCTGTGTTGTGAATTGCTGTGTTTGCTGTGAAAACTTATTCAGAAATCTGTGTTATAAACTGTTGTGCTGCCAACAAAGTTTTAAAAAGGTTTTGGTCACCTATTCACCCCCCCCCTCTAGGTGTTTAGGTATCATATCTTTCAAGTGGTATCAGAGGGAGGTTCCTCAAAACAAGGACTAACAGTCTAAGGAGATCCTGTTTGGCAGAAACAGTCTAAGTCAGAAAACAGATTCAAGAAATTCAAGAACTTCAAGAAACATGGGTTCTTATGAGAATCACAAAGAGTTGGGTTCCATGAAGTTACCCATATGCAGGAAGGAGATTTTTGGAATCTGGAAAGAAAGGGTTAGGCTATTTATGGAGGCCTCAGACCCAAGAATCTACATCACAGTTAAGGAAGGGCCTTATGTGCCAATGAAGATTTCAGTACTGGATGCAAATCAGAGGACTCCAAAGGATTTCTCTGAGATGACCAAGGATGAAATTGTCCTAGCCACTATGGACAAAAGGGCACAAAACATAATAGTAAGTGCCATTGATGATGCAACTTTCCAGAACCTAATTCACTGTAAAACAGCAAAAGAAATGTGGGATACCCTCATTGTCTATATGGAAGGTTCTGAAGAAGTTAGGCAAGATAGGAAGTCCTTGCTTAATCAAGAGTATGAGAGCTTTAGGCAAGGAAGAGGAGATAGCATCACTGAATGCTACAAAAAGTTCTATAGAATTGTTAATGAACTCATGTCCTATGGAAGAGAGTTCACTAACTATGAATTGAATGATAAGTTCTTAAGGTCCCTAACCAAAGATTGGGACACTAAGATCTGTGCCATCAGAGAAATGGCAAAGTTGGGAGAAATTCCTCCTCCCACACTGTTTGGGAAGTTGTTGTCTTATGAGATGCAGCTGTCAGTGAGAAAAGAGGAGAAAAATCAACAAGGACTGAGCACAGGGAAAGGACAGTTGCCTTCAAGTCAGAAGTACCTAGAAAGGGCAGGACTAAGTCATCAACTCCTCCTCCAGAGGTAGTTGAATCAGAATCTGATGAATCTATTAGCACAAAGTCTACAAGCAGTGAAAGTGATGAAGACTTTGCTGCATTCACCAGACATTTTCAGAAATTCCTGAAGAAGAAACAGTGGAGGTCCAGACCTTCATTTTCCAAAGGGAAAGAAGTACAGTATCAGGAGAAGAAGCCTTCAAAGAAGGACAAGAAAAAGACAAAGACTAGCAAGGCAACTGGGTCTAAGATAGTGTGTTACTGCTGCAATAGACAGGGTCATGTAATTGCAGATTGTCCTGAGAGAAGAAAAGAATCCAGTGACAAAAAGAAGACTCACTTCAAAGGAAAGAAGGAGAAGTCCTTTGTTGCAAAGAATGAGAAAGACTCTTTCAGACATTTCTTCTTCAGACACTGAGACAGATGCTGAAGCCTACATAGGGCTATTTGCTGAAGAAGAAGAGGAGTTTATGCAGATCATGGAATCAATCTATGAACAAGAAGAGTATCAGTGCCAAGGACTGATGGCATTGACTGAAAGTACCAAAATCCTGGAGCAGCCAGGACCTAGTCAGGTACAAAGTCCAACTCAAAGTTCAGATTTCAGTTCTAGTTCAGAGTCAGATTCATCTTCATCAAGTGATGGAAGTGTTTTTGAATCTGAGGGAGATATTCATCAGCTCTTAGATGAATATAAAGTACTGTTGCAAGCCTATAAGAAAAGCAAGTCCCTTGCCAAAAGTCAGGCAAAGGAGATTGCTGATCTCAAGGCAGCTGCAACAGATGTTGAAAAACAGTATGATCAAAAACTGAATGAAGTAGCCAGGCTGAAACACATTACAGTGATTCAGATGGGTACTATTACATTTAAGAATGATCAAATTAAGAGACTGGAGATCAATCTCCAGAAGGAAAAAGAACTTGCTGCCAGGTTTTCAAAACCTAAATCAGTATTACCATTAATTGATGAATTTGTTCATCAAAAAGGCAAAGCTGGACTAGGTTTTGTTAGACCTGCAGGGACTGTACAGTCCAAGTTCAAGTCCAAGGGCAAAGCCCCAACATTCAACAAGCCTGCTGTAGTCAAGACAGCAAAGGTTGTACCTAAGCAAAGGTACAACAAGTTTGAATGCTGGTGCTGTGGCAAGGTTGGCCACTTTGCCTTGGATTGTTGGCACAATGCCAGTGCCAAGTTGAGTAGCAAGTTACCTGGTGGAAAGCCAGCAGGTAGCTATGTCAAGTTGCAAACTAACAATCACCAAGGACCCAAGTTTACTTTGGGTTCTAAGGTTCATTAATTTGTTTTGCAGGTGAATCCAAGTGGCCATACCCCAACATGGTACTTGGATAGTGGATGTTCCAGACATATGACTGGAACAAGGGGACTACTGAAGGACTACATTCCAATCAAAAATGGTCCTAAAGTGACCTTTGGTGGTTCTGAAAAAGGAATCATCAAAGGGTTTGGTAACATCTCTTCAAACCTTGTTACCATTACTCAAGTGGCTTATGTTAAAGGGTTGAAACACAACCTCATTAGTATAAGTCAGTTAAGTGATGTAGGGTATGACATCTCATTTGTTAAAAATGGTTGTCATATCAAGAGGTCAAGTGATCAAGAGATCATTTTGACAGGATATAGAAAGAGGAATGTCTACTGTCTAGACATCATGATTGAGAACAATGGTTCTCCTGTTTGTCTTGTAGCTGATGAGACAGTCTCTCATTGTGTCAAGTGGCACAAGAGGCTAGCTCATCTTAACTACAAGACTATTAGCAAACTCTTTAGCAAAGAGTTAGTGAGGAATGGTCCTCAAGTTAAGTGTGTTAAAGATGGCATTTGCTCAGCTTGTCAAAAGGGCAAGCAGACCAAATCCACCTTTAAAAGCATTGAGAACAAAGATGCTGTGAGGTGTTTATACCTCTTGCATATGGATCTATTTGGTCCAATGCCAGTTCACAGCTTAGGTAGGAAGGTCTACACCTTTGTAGTTGTTGATGACTACTCAAGGTTTTCCTGGGTGTTCTTCTTAAAGCAGAAATCTGAAACACCTAGTGTCTTCTATAGTTTTGTTAAGCAAATTCAGAATGAATTGAACTGTACAGTGGTCAAAATTAGAAGTGACCATGGTACTGAGTTTCAGTCTGAAAGCATGACAAAGCTGTGTGAAGACTATGGGATATTTCAAGAATTCTCTTCACCTAGAACACCTCAGCAAAATGGCATTGCTGAAAGGAAAAATAGGACCTTGATAGAGGCTGGTAGAACCCTATTAAGTGATTCATCACTGCCAGAGTATTTCTGGGCTGAAGCAGTTAACACTGCATGCCATGTGATAAATAGGGCTACCATCACTAAAAGGTTAAATAAGACCCCCTATGAAGTTGTGAAAGGCAGGAAACCAAATCTATCCTACTTTAGGATCTTTGGTTGTAAATGCTTCATACTTAACAATGGAAAGTCTTACCTAACTAAGTTTGCTGCCAAGTCCCAAGAGGGAGTGTTTGTTGGGTACAGCAATAATAGTAAGGCTTATAGAGTCTACAACTTGACTACACAAGTTGTAGAGGAGTCTGTGCATGTAGTTTTTGATGAGACAAAACTTATTAACAATGAGTTGTCTAGCAATGTATGCAGCCCCACAGGTCTTACTAAGAAGATGGACAAGCTAACCATAGAAGATGTACCTGCTGCAAGACAGCAAGTAGAAGAAGATGGCTTATGTCCAGGGGGAGAACTACATGTACCAGGAGCTGAAGAAGTACAAGGAACTCAGCATGATGAAGATGCTGAAGAAGTACAACCAGAAGTAAGGATGCCTCCAGCCAACAGGCATCTAAGAGATCATCCAGTAGAGCTGATTATTGGAGATCCAAGACAAGGTGTTCAGACAAGGAGCAGAAATCAGAATGCTGTAGTATATTCAAGTTTTCTGTCTCAAATAGAACCAAAGAAATTTGAAGAAGCTATACAAGATCCACAGTGGACTGAAGCTATGCAAGAAGAACTTAATCAGTTCAAAAGGTGCAAGGTTTGGGAGCTGGTTCCAAAGCCTAAAGACCACAATGTTATAGGAACTAAGTGGATCTACAGAAATAAGTTAGATGAACAAGGGGTCATCATAAAGAATAAAGCAAGACTGGTTGCAAAAGGATATAGGCAAGAAGAAGGTATTGATTTTGATCAAACCTTTGCCCCAGTAGCCAGACTGGAGGCCATAAGGATGTTCTTGGCCTATGCAACTTATCAAGGATTCAAAGTATACCAAATGGATGTGAAGTCAGCATTCCTAAATGGTAATTTGAAAGAAGAAGTATATGTGGAGCAGCCTTCAGGTTTTGTTGATCCTACTCTTCCACATTATGTCTATAGACTTAGGAAAGCATTGTATGGGTTAAAGCAAGCTCCTAGAGCTTGGTATGAAACCCTATCTAGTTTCCTCATTGAGAACAAGTTCACAAGGGGGAAAATAGATAAGACTCTATTCCTTAGGGAATCTAGAGGCAAAGTCATACTTGTCCAAATATATGTAGATGACATTATATTTGGGTCTACTGAAAGTAGCCTTTGCAAAAAGTTTGCAAAGCTTATGCAAAGTCAATTTGAGATGAGTAGTATGGGAGAACTGAAGTTTTTCTTGGGTCTCCAAGTTAAACAGACTGGAAGTGGTCTATCCATATGTCAGTCCAAGTTCACCCTAGAACTCATAAGGAAGTATGGTATGGATTCATCCAGTACCATGAAGACTCCTATGGGGTCAAGTATGTCTCTGAGCAAGGATGATGCAGGGAAACCTGTAGATGAAACCTTGTATAGAGGGATAGTTGGCTCCCTACTATACTTGACTGCAAGTAGGCCTGACATTATGTATGCTACATGTGTTTGTGCCAGGTATCAAGCCTGCCCTAAAGAATCTCACTTGACTGCAGTCAAGAGAATTTTGAGATATCTAAAGGGCACACCTTATCTAGGCCTCTGGTACCCTAGGAATGGAGATTTTGATCTAACAGGCTATTCAGATGCAGACTTTGCAGGATGCAAAGAAGATAGAAAGAGCACTACTGGATCCTGTCAATTCCTAGGTGGAAGAATAATTTCATGGAGCAGTAAAAAGCAGACTAGTGTGGCTATTTCCACAGCTGAGTCAGAATATGTAGCTGCAGGAAGTTGCTGTGCTCAACTTCTATGGATTCAACATCAGTTAGAAGACTATGGATTTCAGGTAAGTAGAACTCCACTTTACTGTGATTCTACAAGTGCTATTTCAATAGCTAACAATCCTGTATCACATAGTAGAACTAAACATATTGAGATTAAATATCACTTTCTTAGGGAGCATGTAGAAAGAAATGATATTGCACTTGAATATGTTAAAACTGATAATCAGATAGCAGATATGTTTACTAAGCCCTTAGAAGAAGCTAAGTTCAATAGGTTCAAAATTGAACTAGGTATGATAAACTTAGACTAAGTTTACAGAACTAAAATTTGGCTAAGTAAAAAGGTGTCGACACATAGACAAGTCTATGTCGACACAGAATAGTAGGTGTCGACACTTCAGGAAAATGGTGTCGACACATCTAGGCAGTTGGTGTCGACACTTCAGAATGCTAGTGTCGACACATGTCGAGTTGGTGTCGACACATCCAATAAAGTGTCGACACTTAAGTTTTATCTCAGAATTTTCTAAGTAAAGTCTCGACTAACATGTCGAGTAGTGTGGTGTCGACACTTAAACAAGTGTCGACACACGGAATCTGTTGACTAATCTTGTGTCGACACATGAGTGTCGAGACATTATAAGTCTGTGTCGACACTTATTGACAGTGTCGACACATCTTTAGAAATTCATCCCGCCTGTTCGTCTTCAAACAAGAAAGGTATAAATAAGGTTCTGTCTTTGTTTGTCGACACGCTTTCAAAGTTTCGAGACCAAGACTATTGTGTCGACATTTCTCTTCTCTAAAGACTAATTCTCCAAACCCTAATGGCTCCCAAGCTGGAAGAGAACGTTAACGAAGGCTATGAACTGGTGCGTGGCGCATTTGACGACGGTGATCAAGAAATCAAATCGGTGATAACCCTAGTCACCGATTCAGGATTGGAGTTCTTGGTTTTAGAACCAACCAAAATTTGGAAGAAGGAAGTTATTGAATTCCTCACTGGAGCGTCTGTAGATGACTTCAGGCTACAGAATCAAATCCAGGGTGCATGGCACCAAGGTCAAGATTTCACCCAAGTCACTGAGAAAGGTACTTCAGCTACCTATAGTCAGGAAGAAGAAGAAGTGACAACATCTAAGACCAGGGAAGCACTTACCTGGTGTGGACTAGATTCTAAGCTAAAGATAAGATCAGTATTCAACAGAAGAGGGATGAATACCCAAGGAAAGTTTCTGTCAGAAATTGTGGGAAAAGTAATATTCAGTAAGACTGGAGGGCATGACAGGGTGTCAGCCTCCATGTTCAGTGTTATGACTAGAATCATCTTCAATCTCAAAACAGACTGGTCTATGGTTGTATATGAGAAAGTAAAGGAAAGTCTGAAGAAGCCCAATCTGGGCAGGATACTTAGTCTCTACCTGGCTGGTACAATACCAGAGGTAATGAGCTTTGCTGCAGGTAGCAAAATCAACCACATGAGAAGGATGGACATGAGGATCTTCTCCAGGTGGGAAAGGGTGCTGTCAAAGGAATTGACCACCCCTGAGAAACAAGCTTCTAAGAAAGAATCATCCCCTCCAAGAAAGAAGAGAAAAACTGCTGTTGTGGCCCAAGTGTCCTCAAGCAGTTCTGGAAGTGAAGAACAGGTGGTGTTCACACCTGATGAGCAAGAGGAGGAGATAGTAGAAAAGACCCCTGCTGCTAAAGATGTGGCTGAGACTCAGGGGGAGTTGCCTCACACTAGTCCCATCCCTAGGGATCTAAGCCAGGGGGAGCCTCCAGCTGTAGAACAACCCTCTACACTGGAGAGTGAGCAAGCTACAATAATCATCCAAGAGGTACTGTCTGACCTCAATACTTTAGATTTTTCTATAATAGATTCTGATTTGTCTGATGTCCATCAGCAAACTCAGCAAGCAAATCCAGTACCAGATGTTGTTCTCCAAGACACATCAGTGGTACATGAAGTTGTTCCTGATAAAGTAGTTGATGAACCCAGAACTTCTCCTGCTCAGTCACCTCCTGAATACACAATGGAAGACCTCTTTCTGAATCTAGATCAAGAGGATTTTGACATGGACAAGACTGCTGCTGAAGAAGAGAAGGGTGCTGCTATTGAGGGAGAGAAAGGTGCTGCTGTTGAGGGGGAGATCTTGGAAGATCAGGAAGAGCCTATTAGGCTAGATACTGAAAAGGCACTTGATGTGCAAGCTGACAAACCCTCAAGCCCTAAGGACAGGGTGAATATTGCAAGTACTTCAGAGTCTGAGGATGATGAGACTGAGCAAGCTAAGAAGAAGCAGTTCTTTGTATTCAAAAGAAGGAGTCAGAGCTATAAGAAGGCTCTACAAACTGTTGCTCAACACTCCTTAGTCCAACAAGCTCCATCAACTGATTATAGTGCTCTACTGATTGCACTGCAAATCAAGATGGATGAACAAAGGAAGGCTATAGAAACTTATGTTGATGAAGGGCACAAGACCCTACAATCTGATCTGGCTCAGGAAATCAAGTCCATAAGGTTTGAAATGAACCTTAATAAAAAGGAGATGACTGACTGTTTTACAAAGGGTGCTAATGCAGTGGTCTATCTGGCAACCCATCAAGAGAAAATAAAGTCTCAAGTAGATGATATAGCACAGAAGCAAGGCTATGTGCTGGAAAATCAGTTGAGGATGAATGATAATTTGACTGCATCCCACAATGCCATAGTCACTGAACTGAAGAGTAAGTCTGCTGAACCTTCAACATCATCTGCTGCTGCCAAAGCTGAATTTGATAAAGTATTTCAGGAAGAAATTGCTGCTGTCAAGACTGCCATTAAAGATTCACAGAAGGTCATTTCTGAACAGCTTACAAAGCTTAGACCTTATTTTAAGGAAGGAATCAGGTACTTGGACAGTCAGATTAGATTCCAAAAGGATGATGTAAGAGATCATGTAGAACAAGAAGTCATAAAGGGGGAGAGGGTGTTAGTCAAAGCTAGCTCTGACCATGCCAAATGGATTTCTAACTCCATCAGAGCTACACTGGGCTATCCTCCCCTGTGTGATGATGATAATGTAGCTGAATCAGGTATTCAAAGTGCATATCTTGGAGGTGAGCAATAGGAAGTAGCTCAGGTGATCTATCCACCTCCAGATTTTGACATGGTTCATGCTGAAGTAAGCACAATGTATAGTCCAACTGCTGGAAGGCCAAATGTTATTCTGGAAAAGGTTGTTCAACCTATTACAGCAGCCATGCAAGAGGCTATGGACAAAGAAGAAGAGACAAGGCTGTCAAAGAAGAAGTTCAGGGAACTGGCTGAGCAAAAACCAGATTTTGAACAGTGGAGCCCTACTTCTAGGAACATCATTTCTCACAGCCTGGAAAGCAGCCAAGGACAATACTACTGATAGAAACAAGTGGTTCTCAGAAGCTGAATGGAGGAAGCATGAGATCAGGCAGGAAGCCATTGTCCAGCATAGAAGGAAGGCTAAGTTAGGAAAGCTACCTCCTACAGCTGTGGAGCCTAGCAAGTACTTTCCTAAGCCCTATCATTATTTTGAGAGGCAGAAAATCAAGGCTGAAGAACAAAAGAAGAAGGACTCCAAAGGAAAGAAGACTGCTGATGCTGAGCCTGCTGCTGCTGCTGCTGTAAAAGCCAAAGTACAAGCTGGGAAAGGCATAGTTATAAAAGAACCTGAATCAGAATTAGACTAAGATTAGACTGAAAAATGTTGTAATCTGTTACATCTGAACATTTTTGTAAATCATTGACAATGTATTGAACACAATGTTTGAACAGTTTTTGATAAATATATTTCATGTTTGTTCAGTAGAATGTGTCTAATTCTTGTTTGTTGTGTAATGCTGAATGAGTATACATGTGTGCTTTATTACATGTTTAAGTTAACCCTGTTGATATATACCTGCTTTACATCATTCTCTAATTTTTAATTATGAGTGATGTATATCATTGACTAAGGGTTATGACTTCTCCAAATAGGGGGAGATTGTTGGGTACATTGGTCAAATGTACCTGATTTGAAGAAGCCTCACCTAACTCAATGATATACATCATAATGTATTTGATGTTTGTTTGAGTTACTTGTGCAGGTTAGGTACTCACTGACTGAAGCTAAAAGTTTCTAAGTCCATGTGTCGACACCCAGAGGGAAAGTGTCGACACTTGAGAAAGCTTGTGTCGACACCCAGACAAGCAGTGTCGACACTTGGAGTAATTGTGTCGACACCTGGGATGAAGAGTCGACACCAGACAGAAAGTGTCGACACTTGGAGCTGTGTCGACACTCAGTGAAGAAGAATGCAGAAAAGCTGTGTCGGCACTTGGCAGAAGTGTCGACACCTAGAAGAGCTGAGTCTACATCAGAAAGTGTCGACACTTGGAGCTGTGTCGACACTCAGCAAAATTCTGCAGAGACTAAGGTCAAGTGTCGACACTCAACACAATGTGTCGACACTCAAACTTCAGAGTCAATATATGAAGAATGTGTCGACACTCAGCACAATGTGTCGACACACACCCAGAAGAGTCAACACTTGAAGAAAGTGTCGACACCCAGCACAATGTGTCGACACTTAGTTGAAGACTCTACACTTGAAGGAAGTGTCGACACAAGGAGCTGTGTCGACACTTAGCAAAGAACAGAAAAGTTTACAAAATATTCTAAGTACAAGTGTCGACACTAAGGGAATGTGTCGACACTCAGCTGAAGAAACAAGATTGAAGACTTGTGTCGACACCAAGAAGCAGTGTCGACACTTGACAGTTTCAACACATGAAGATGTGTCGACACAAAGGAGATGTGTCGACACTTAGAAGAATACAGTTAAAGAATGAAGGACAAGTACTTGTGTCGACACTCAATTTCAGTGTCGACACATGCAGAAGTATCTGTGTCGAGACATACAAGGAATTGTGTCGACACCTTGTAGACTTGTGTCGACACTTACACAACATGTGTCGACACTTAGTCTATAAGTGTCGACACTTAAGAACAGAAAGTCTCGACACTATCTGACAGTTAGAGAATTTCAAGAAGTGACTGGTTGACATGACAGCTGCCGATCCAGCCGGTCTACAGCAACTGTCAGAGAAATCAGAAGTCTGTTATGAACCGGACCAGCCGGTTACCATGAAGGAAGCCTATAAATAGGCACCCATAGTTTACAGAATCTGATTGATAGATGATTGTTGATGTTGAAGTAAGAATTACAAGTTGTTGTTACAAGTAGTTGTCAAGAATACTTAAAGTGGTTGATCAGATTCTTCAAGTAATCAGGAAAGTGATACACAGAGGATCAACACAAGAAGATCTGGCAGTCCAACTGCAGATCTAAGAAGTTGGAGAGAGAGAGCTCCAATCAAGAATTCAGTCTTTGGAACTAAGGCTGAGAAGAAGGATTCAGAATCATCTGGATCTCAAGAAGCAGAGGTCAAGGATCAACTGCAGAAGATTCAGACTAATTCAGTTCTAACTCAAGAAGCTTTGAAGGAAGCTAAGTCAGTTTGGATCTAACTGAGTTCTTCCAAGAACTCTTCAAGAAACTCTCAACTTCTCTCTTATTTTCTGAGTTGTAGAGTTAGCTATTGTATTTCTATTTTAACTTGTAGGATCCATTGGATCTGAGAGAATTGTAAGCCTATATTATAAAGGCTGAGGGTAGGGCTTGGTTGCCTGAGTGTAGGAGTTGAAGAACTCTGAGTGTAGGCCTTAATTGGCTGAGTGTAGGCCTGGGTGGCTGAGTGTAGGCCTTGGTGGCTGAGTGTAAGGCTTTGGGCCTGAGGTGTAGGAACCTAGTTGGGTTCTGAGCTAGTGGAGAAGTTTGGCCGAATCTAGTACACTGCTAGATAGGCGAAGGGGGAAAGTGGATGTACCCAAAGATTGGGGAACCACTATAAAATCTTGTGTATTCTGTGCTGTGATTGTGTTGTGTTGTGAATTGCTGTGTTTGCTGTGAAAACTTATTCAGAAATCTGTGTTATAAACTGTTGTGCTGCCAACAAAGTTTTTAAAAGGTTTTGGTCACCTATTCACCCCCCCCCCCCCTCTAGGTGTTTAGGTACCATATCTTTCACTCTCCTCCAAAGCATCTCTGTCTGTAGCAGAGACGAAGTGCTCCAGAAACATATCACCAAACTCCTCCCAAGATATCTCTGACAGCTCAAAGTCCGCATAAGTAGACTCCCGGACTGATTTCCACCATCTCTTTGCATGAGCCTCTAGCACAGAGTGGCTAGGGGTACTGCCTGGCCGACTGGGCAGCTGATGCCTGCTAAGATCTCGTGTATGGCTTCCAGCCATTCTTCCGTCTTCACCGCATCCTCTGTCCCACGGTACGTCGGTGGGGACAGGCTCTTGAATGCACTCAGCCAGCTCGACCCCGGATTTGGCTGTGGAGCCGGGACTTGCTGGGCTCTAAAGGCATCCAAAATCACCGTCAGGGTCTGCCCCATCTCCGTATGTAGGAATGGAGTGGCAGCTGGAGGGGGAGGAGTCACATTTTGCGGCGCTGCGACCTGTGGAGGTTGCATAAAGGTAAGGTTATAGCAAAATTGCCCTAACACATTGTACTTTGTGGACCATTTATGTGACTTTTCACATGGGCACACCACTGCTTCCGCTGCATAGTTTGTCCGCAAACTAATGCTGGGGCGGGGGTGGTCCCATGTTGTGGACTTCTTTGTCATATGATCGTTGTTCAAGTGATACCAGTTTGTAAGATCCCCCTCCCCCTTACCAAGGAAGGCTACCGGATCTTATGCCCAGAACCGCCGTCTTACGGTGACACTAACTCATGGGATAGTCGACACCGCAATACGCCGATTCTGCCGGCTAGTACGATCATTAACCTGTAGGCCAACATGAGAAGAAAGAAGTAAACTGTATATAAAAACCATCAGTCCACAAGTCACAGTACAAACATGTAAAAGGAATGAATAGTACAATAGTCCACAATAGAGTACAAATGAAAGAGTAAAAAGGGCTTATGCCCAGTACATCAAATCTCTCTCTCACAAAATCATAAATGCGGAAGCTATACTAGAACATCAAGACTCGTCCCACCTGAGGACGCACAGTAGTGGTAGTAGCCTGCTGAAGCGGTATCTGCTCCTCATGTCCTGCCTCCTCGATGTGCTGGTGCTCCATCTCCACGGGCTCCTAAAAATAGTTGGTCACCGACCATTAGTCAAAAAGACTAAGTCGTTTCCTCCGCACCTCGCCCCGCAGCTCCTAGGCACCGAGCGGGAGGACGAAGCGGAGGACAACAAGGGGTAGCAAAATGGAAGCAGGTGACAATATCTATCTAGAGTGGTACTAAGTAATGAAATTCTACTCTAGCAATGCTAAGTACAGTACAAGTAGTAAGTAAGAGCGGTGTAGTAAAGGAAAGTAAAGAAACAGCAGTATGAACAAGTAAATAAGCTAAGCTACCACTAAGCTATCATCACAAGCGTACCCTAACTTATATAAATGCCCATACAAATATATAAGTTAGGATTTCCAGGAAATTTAACTTATCATATAAAAGAGCCCATACTAATTTATATGATAAGGATCTATGAAGCGTATGACCTAATATGAATGAATGATATGATGCAATTTTATGCGCAGGCAAGTGCAACTCACACACAACGACTCTGTGATCACAGACCTTTAGTTCCCACTTTTTGAGAGCTAGCATCACTCTCGGGTACCACCACTGTGGCTACGGCAGCAGCGGAGCGGGCGTCTCCGCTTCTAGACCAGTATGCACACTACCAAGCCTTAGACCCCTCTCATACGCCTCTGTACACGTCCAAGGTGCACTCTAGAGTCTCGCGTACGTACTTTGCTGACAAACCCGTCAGTCTTGTTGGGTCGGATGTGTGTTATCGGGGATCGTCCTCCAGACCGCAGTGTAAAACAACCCACTGGCCCCTCTAACTCCCACAACCGCCTGGTGCACCGTACTGCCATCGGTGTGACGAACGGCCAGTACCGCATGCCCCGCCATGATATTTATGCACATGCAAGTAATTCATACCGAGCCTCCCGCTCGCAGGACCAAAACCCGTCCTGAATTCCTCAAACCCAAACCCGGGTGAGAACGCACATTAGTGCCTTTATGCCAACTCCCTCGAACCCTAGATGGGTGAACATATATCATGAATCTCTCCAACCCCCACACGGGCGAGAAGGTACAATAATGTCCTAACCTATTAAACTACTCTTGTCTACGGTTTATTATACTTAGAGATTTAAGGTTAATCCCAGGACTGCCCCCGGTATTCCCTGTGAAGGGCTCTCAAGGGGCACTAGGAACTGTGTTGGGATTACGCCCAGCATTCCCTTTCGCAAGGATACTTATTTTAGTTGATGACTACCCATGTATCTCCCCAGATCTCCTTATTGCTCTAGTACAACCCTAGTGACTTAAGGTGTTACCGGGATGCCGACGGTCTTCCGCCGACCCCCATTCCAATTGCTAACTAAGACTTGCACTTTTGATCCCTCACTAAGGCAACTCTACCCACCAGAGTTACTCATGTTGAACTCTCTCTTATTTCTGCCGATAATCAATCCCCTGATAATCACCTAAGGCAAGACCTATTTGTGTTACATGCAGACCATGACCTATGATTACCCTAAAAATGTGATCTTCCAAACCTTAAGGCATCTTGCCTCTAAATATTTATCCTAAGGTGTTATGGACTAAGGGAACTACCCTAAGAACCCTCGTAATTTTTCTTGGCCAAATAGTCCTTTAATTAATTCTTTTAATTTAAAAGCTAGGTCACTTTACACATGAAGTAGTTTGATTAAGTATCCAATGACCTAGGGAATTTTTCTTGAGATGTATAATGACAAAATATTGCTGCCTACAGAATTTCATAATTTTCCTTAAAATATTTATTATCATTTTCTATTTAATATCAATTCCACACAAATTCCATTTTCCAAATAAAGTATAGGCATTATGTACTCAAAAATTCCAGAAAACTTACAGAACTTTTAGGACACTAATTTATGACTATTGGCAGAGTATCATCAACATTTATTGTAAAATGGCCTATAGGATTCCATTATAAGATATTTACCAAAATGCCATTTTATTAATTTAACAACAAACAATGCATCCATTAATTCTGAGAAATTTATGCAAAACTAATAATAACAGTTTATAGCAATAAAATAAATTCCAAATTTTTCAGAAGTATATATCCATCATTTCAAGAATTTACCAAGATAAGGGTAAAATGGGGAATTTAGGGTATCTACTCCAAAGGTTCTTCAAAACAGAGAAATCATATTTTTCCTAAGTCAAATGTGATCTCATCTATGCCTTGGCGAAATTGTTTGAATTTGTACTTGAAGAAACCCTATTTTCCAATTTTATTTCCAAAATAGCTATATTTAAAATAAATTCCAATAAATAGAATTTTGATTCCAAAAATTCCATTATTAATTTGAGGGATGAAAGTTACCCTAATGAACCACTATAAATAATTCCATGACCCTTGCATGTCACCATTGGGCTAAATACACCAATTTGCATTTTTGCTATTAGCACACCAAGTCTAAACATAGGCTAGCACATGCAAGTGGATTCTCCAACATGCAGTGAACCCAAGGTGCTGAAAATTTTATCATGCACCAAGGATGACCCCACTGACCTACCACCAAAATTTGGGGTCATGGGGAGGAGTAGAGCTCCATATATGTCATTTATTTATATTTTGCTATTTTACCAAAAACTATAGGAAACTATTCTCTAAAAATTCCTAAATTTTGGCAGGAGCTAAGTATGCCCTAATCATACATGTGCCCAAAATTTGGGGCAAAGGTGATCAATAGTTTGACCTAGGCATCCAATTTAATTTCTGTCCTACCCTAGGACCAGTCCTAGGAGAAATGTCCTACAGGACTGTACACTACACCAAAATATATGTTTAGGGTGGCATATTAAAGGTAAGACCCCTGGCTACATTTTTGATTAAGGGGAAAAGTTCTGTAAATGCCTCTAAGAGGCCTACATTTAACATGCAAAGTGACTGAAAAAGTGTGACAGAAATCATACTATTCAATACATTAAATTAATTCATTTTAATAACTGCGCACGAATCTTAAAGCTTATCCGACGGGATCTGGTCATCGTCTACCTCCAGCCAACGGCTGAGATCGAGCCGACCTGGAGCAACTTTGCCGGCGGTTTCCGGCCAGCTGAGACGGCGCCACCTCCGGCCAACGGTGCCATCACCTTCACGGTGGTGGTGGCTATCATTTCCCGGTGATGGGGCGGCGGGAGACGGCGGCGACGGCGATCCCGAGCGGTTTCAAAAGCTTGGAATTCTCTCGATTTTCTCACATGGCATCGGGCTCAGTTGAGCCCGATATCTCTCCTATTTGATCTAAGATGCTAGTACGGGTAGAGGTGAAGTGAAACGCACCTGAATCGAGGCTTGGCTGCGGGTCAGGCGGCGGTTTGCCGTGGTGGTGGTGCGCCGACGAGATCCACCACGAAAGCTCAAATCTCCACCGTTCTCCATGATTAAGCAGTCGAATTCCACTCCTTTCGGCCTTCTGAAGCTAATGGTGAGTTCTGTTTGGACTGAGGTGGGCTATAAGTGGAGTTAACTCCAAGGTGAGCTCGGTTTGAGCATTGGAGGCTTCACCCATGGCGCCATGTGGCTCACTGCCTTGGTTTTCTGCTGGAATTGAAGAGGGGAGGTCAGCCACCTGGTTTTGGGCAGCCAAAACCAACTGATGGGGTGGCCATGTGGCCACCATTTTCTTCATTCCCCTTTCTCTCTCCTCCTATTTTAAAAATTCCAATTTTACCCCCTTGCATGTATTCTCTCTCCTGATTTAGAGGGGTAGGACTGGTCTTGTTCACTTGGGCTGACTATGGGCCAATTTTGGTGGGCTTGGTGCAAGGGGAAATGGCTTGGCCTTCATTTCACTCTTTAGGTCAATTTGTTGACCAAATTGACTTAGGGAGTTGACTTGGTCAACCATGGTGGGTGGACTGACCCTACTTGGTGGAAATGGGTCTAGTGGCACCACCCAACTTGGTTTGGGTCAAGGGGGTGCCCTACTTAGGTTAATTAGGCCTATGAGTGTGGGTTTGACCAAATTAAGCCCAAGGTTGACTTTGGTCAATTGGGGTCAAAATGTTGACCCAGTGACATACCCTAGGGTCCACTTAGATTGTCTTTAGGGTTAGGGTAATGTGGTGGGGTCATGGTGTGGCTAGGGTCCCTAATTAGGCTAGTTTGACCTAGTTTAACTTGGTCCTATAGTGGGCTCCACATGGCTACCACCCACTACCTAGGGTCAAACCTAGTTGTTCTCCTTAAGTCTCACCCCATGCCTAACCCAATCTAAGTTGAGGGGACCAGAAGTAACATGGGATGTTACAAATTCCAATAAACAAGAAAATAATTTCGTCCCGAAATTTAAGTTCGGGTCTACGGGGTTCTATTTGCAAGAATCATCAAGAAATTTAAAGACATAACTTAAATGTACCTGATGCGAATAGCTCCGGGTGTTGCTCCAGCATCAGATCTCTCGGCTCCCAATGTGCTCCTCCCGTCCATGGTTGGACCACAGCACCTTCACAAGAGGGACCTTCTTCTTCCGCAACACTCGGATGGCTGTATCGTCAATCCGGATCGGCTCCAATCTCACTGATCTGTCAGGCTCTACCGGTCCGGCTGTAGTAGTGATGTGCTGCTCTGGCCGAAGGAGAGCTCTTCGCAAGGAAGAGACATGGAAGACGTCATGTAATGCACCCAACTCCGGTGGCAGCTGCAGTCGGTAAGCCAAGGGGCCGATCCGCACCAGGATCAGGTATGGCCCCATGTATCGTGGACTGAGCTTCTTGTGCCCCCGTACCCGAGAAACACCGTGTACTGGACGTATCTTCAAAAATACCCTGTCTCCAACCTGGAACTCCACCTTCCGGTGCCGAGCATCATAATACTTTGCCTGCCTGCTCTGGGCCTCCAGTAGCCGATCCCTGATCAATCGAATCTGAGCCTCAGTGTCCTCTATATAATCAGATCCCAGAGCCCTGGTATCCACATCCTGAACCCATGACAGCGGTGTCCGGCATCTCCTCCCATAAAGCGCCTCGTATGGAGCCATCCTGATGCTAGCCTGGTGGCTGTTATTATACGAGAACTCGATCAATGGCAGCAGCCTCTCCCAAGGCCTCCCCGTATCCAATATGCATAATCTGAGCAGGTCCTCCATGGTCCGGATGGTCCGCTCGGTCTGTCCGTCGGTCTGCGGGTGGAAGGCGGTACTAAAGGTAAGCCGAGATCCCAAATAAGCATGCACGGCCCTCCACTCGCTCGAAGTGAATCGACCATCACGGTCCGAAACAATAGTCCTGGGGATACCATGATATCTGATGTACTGCTCCACAAATAGTCTCACCAGGACTGCAACTGGGGCATCCTTCCGAACTGGAATAAACCGCGCTACCTTGGTCAATCTGTCCACTATAACCCATATAGAATCATGCCCAGAGTGGGAGCGAGGCAATCAGTGTACAAAGTCTATAGCAATGTCCTCGAACTTCCACTCTGGAACTGGCAGTGGCTGTAGTAAACCTCCCGGGCTCTTGCATTCCGCCTTCACACGCTGGCAGGTCTCGCAATGGGTCACAAAATCCGTGATCTCCCTCTTCATCCCGGGCCAATACATAGATCTCCGCAAATCTGCCCACATCTTGGTGTTGCCGGGGTGCACTGAATATCTCGAGCAATGTGCCTCTCGGAGTATGTCCTCCCGGATACTGCCTCCTGCTGGTATGTAGATGCGTCCCCGGAACCTAAGAAGATCATCCTGTAGCATGTAGTCCTCGACCCTGCCCCTCTCTAAGGCACTGAAAATCGGCTGTAACGCAGCATCCAGCCTCTGATGTGCTCGGATGCGTTCCTGTATATCATCGCCGCTGATCACTGAGCTCAAATACTCTCTATATACGACTGGCTCGGTCTCGGACACCATGGTGATGTGCATGTCCTCCATCATCTGTAGCAGCTCTAAAGACATCAATCGGGGCTCCGGTCCAGAAGTGCCGGCCCTCCTGCTCAAAGCATCCGCAACCGTGTTAGCTTTCCCCGGGTGATAGTGGATCTTGTAATCATAATCACAGAGGAACTCCAGCCACCTCCTCTGTCTCAGGTTTAGGTCCTTCTGCGTATCGATATACTTGAGATTCTTGTGATCTGAAAATGTTGACCCAGTGACATACCCTAGGGTCCACTTAGATTGTCTTTAGGGTTAGGGTAATGTGGTGGGGTCATGGTGTGGCTAGGGTCCCTAATTAGGCTAGTTTGACCTAATTTGACTTGGTCCTATAGTGGGCTCCACATGGCTACCACCCACTACCTAGGGTCAAACCTAGTTGTTCTCCTTAAGTCTCACCCCATGCCTAACCCAATCTAAGTTGAGAGGTCCAGAAGTAACATGGGATGTTACAAATTTGATGACATCTTGGTGTTTAGCTTGACGCCTGCTGAACATACAAATCCCTTGAGGACATTCTTAACTACTTTAAGGAAAGAAAAACTATTCTTAAATCTGAAGAAATGTACTTTCCTTGTCCGTGAGGTTGAGTTCTTAGGATATCTTGTATGAGCGGACGACATTAGAGTAGACCCGAAAAAGGTGCAAGTTATTAACGAGTGGCCTGAGCCCAAGTCCATCCGTGACGTTAGAAGTTTCCATGGACTCGCTACTTTTTATCAGCATTTTATTAGGAATTTTAGTAGCATCATGGCTCCCTTAATGGAGTGCATGAAGAAGGGGGATTTCAAATGGACTAAATCCACCACTCATGCCTTCCAAACGATCAAAACTCTTATGACGGAAGCACCCCTCCTACGCTTACCGGATTTCTCTAAGGTGTTTGAATTAGCGTGCGATGCGTCCGGGGTTGGGTTTGGAGGAGTATTAAGTCAAGAGGGTCACCCCATTTGTTATTTTAGTGAGAAGTTGTCCGGGGCTAAATTAAACTACTCCAATTACGATAGGGAATTTTATGCGGTGGTCCGCAGTTTGCACTATTGGAGACACTATCTCCTTTCCAAGGAATTTGTGCTTCTTTCGGATCATGAAGCCTTACGTTTTATTAACTCCCAACAGAAAATTAGCCCCCGACACGCTAAGTGGGTGTCGTTCCTCCAAGAGTACACGTTCACTCTTAAGCATCTTAAGGGGTCCAACAACCGTGTGGCCGACGCCCTTAGCCGACTCTCGTTATTAGTGTCCACCATGCAAGTTAAGGTGATTGGTTTTGAGCGAGTTAAGGACGAATACGCGACATGTCCGGACTTTACGGACATCTACTTTGCCACCCAAGAGGAGTCTCCCTCCACTATTTCGGCATTCTACATCCGGGATGGTTACTTATTTAAGCACATGAAGTTGTGTATCCCACAAACTTCCCTCCGCCATCACATCATTTGGGAACTTCATGGTGGGGGCCTTGGTGGCTATTTTGGCCGGGATAAGACGCTAGCTTTAGTCGAGGAGAAATTTTATTGGCCGGGTTTGAAATCTCTCGTTGGTAAAATCGTTAGTAGTTGTCGTACTTGTCAACTAGCTAAAGGTAGTAAAACAAACGCCGGTCTCTACACCCCTCTACCCATCCCTTCTATCCATTGGGAGGATGTGAGTATGGACTTCATTTTAGGCCTCCCGACCACCTTCCGACGACATGACTCTATTTTGGTAGTTGTAGACCGGTTCTCGAAGATGGCGTACTTTATTCCGTGTAGCAAAACTAGTGACGCCTCGCACATGGCAAAAATTTATTTTAAGGAAGTTGTCGGGCACCGCGGCGTTCCAAAAACTATCGTTAGTGATAGGGACGTCAAATTCACTAGTTATTTTTGGAAGACGCTTTAGAAACTTATGGGAACCAAACTTTTATTTTCTCCCGCCTATCATCCGCAATCGGATGGCCAAACGGAGGTCGTAAATAGGAGCGTGGGCAATCTTTTACGATGTCTTGTTGGAGAGAACAAAGGCACTTGGGATCTCATTCTCCCTCACGCACAACTCGCTTATAATAATTCTAAGAATAGGTCTACCGGGTTGTCGCCGAATGAGATTGTGCACGGTTATAAGGCGCCCAAGCCATTTGACTTGATTCCCCTACCGCCCACTTATAAATCAAGTCACTTCGCACATGAATTTGCCCAACACATTCAAAATTTACATAAACACGTACAAGAAGTGTTAGCCACGCAATATATGTCCAATCAGTTACACACAAATTTGCACCGTCGAGCCATCCATTTTAATGTTGGTGATTTGGTCTTGGTTTGTCTCATTACCGAGCGGATGCATACGGGTACCGTCAAAACGTTGGCCAATCGGAGAGCCGGCCCATTTCGAGTTGCTAAGAAATTAGGAAACAATGCGTATCTTTTGGATTTACCGTCCGATTGGGGTATATCCCCTATTTTTAATGTTTCCGATTTAACAACTTATACTTCTCCGCCGCTTGAAATATGCAACTCTCCTTTTTCTTCTTCCTCTCGATCTTCTCTTGGGCTTGGGGGGGGGGGGGGGGGGGAGGTCTCATGAATCGCCTCTTACTACGGATTCCGTTGGAGGTACGTTTGTGGATGCTTTTGTTTCGGTCTTACCTTTTTCGACTAATGCTTTCCTAGTTTTCCCAAGACCTCTTTCTTACCAGACAGGATCCTTGCTGATGATGTTCTCTGTAAGACCCCCCCCCCCTTTTTTTTTCTTTTTCGACACCGGGGTCTTAGGCCCAGAACCGCCGTTTTGCGGTGACTCCTTCACGCCCTGAAGGGTCATCACCACAAAGCGCCGATTCTGCCGGCCGTCTCGATCACATAAAAGTAGCAAAATAATGGAATAAAGGTAAACTATCTGTCCACAGAGAATCACATGACATAATAAATATAACTCCACGAAGGGAATGTCCACAGAAAACAACATCAGAGTAGCAAAACGGGCTTATGCCCGGTACATCAAATCCTCACTACAAGATCTCTCATATGGAAACAAAAGTAGAAAACTGCTCAGGGTCGAGACTCACGGTCCCGGCTGTGTGTACTCCGGAGCTAGACTGCCCCACCTCCAAGCGCACCGGTCTCTGGGGCTGCTCCTCCATGCTGGTCTCCGCGATCCCCTAAATGATGCGGTTCGAAAACCGTTAGTCTAAAAGACTAAGTCCTATCATCCCCCACCCCTTCCCCCGTGGCTCCTAGGCACCGAGCGGAGAGGAAGAAAGGGAGGACTTGAAAGTGGAGAGTATATCAAATGCAGGTGACGGTGGACCTAAAACTAGCAATTTATATAGTAACTAATCATTTTTGTAAACAAGTAAAGTAAAGTAACCTTAACTTATATGGGTACATATAAGCAAGGGGTCTTTTGCAAGGCTCCCATCGTATAAAAAAGTCCCATACCAGTTTATACGATGGGGTGTCGGTTGTCAAACAGCAGCAATTATATATATCCAAATTTAACCTTAATTTATAAACTTGCCCACACAAGCTTATAGACCAAGGGGTCGTTTCGCAGGGCCTAATGTATAAGTGTCCCATACCACTTATATTTTAGGTATCAAAGGTTAAATGAATCGCTTATGCTATGACATGCAAGTGGGTATGATGGATCAAGCAAGTGCAACACACACACCCGACTCTGTGCACACAGACCTTTAGTTCCCCCTTTCTGGAGCCTCACCTCCCAGGATACCTCCGTAGTGGCAGACGGAAGCGGTGGGTTGGGCCTCGCCCACCTCTAAACCAGTATAGCACTACTGGTCAGACCTATCGTACGCCTCAACGCTGGTGCACTAAGCGGACTCCTGCGTACTCTTGCCGGCTGGCGCAGCGGACTTCTGTTGGCGAAGTGCTGTCACAACACTTGCCGAGTCAACGTATTGGTGTCTGTGCTAAGATCCTCCAATACCGAAGACCCACCACCTTAATTTCATTCCCTTTTATGCACATGCAAATTTACGTACCAACACCGAGCCGAAGCTCACCGGGCCATCCTGCCCTCTTACCACAACGACCGAGCCTACTGCTCGATCATCTAGCCAAAACTACTTCCCGTAACCTCGGGGTGTGTGAGAGTGAAACCCTAATTATTCTAGTTACTCTTGAAGTTTCATTATTCCTATGAGTTACGTTAGCCCAGGACTGCCCAAGGTATTCCCCGTGAAGGGCTCTCGAATGCACTAGGAACTACGATGGGATTACGCCCAAAGCTCCCTTTCGCAAGGCACTTATTATTATTGGTTACTACACAAATCTCTCAATCCCTTAGGGTTATAATTGAATTCTAACCCAAGTGTATATGACTCCTTCTTTTCGACGAGGATGAGTGATCCTTTGACGATCCCGAACCCCACACAACTCTAACCAACCTCCACTACTCATCTACACTTCTGATGACAAACCTAATTCACCTACCAGACTAATGCCCCATTATTCCAACTTCCTAAACTCATTGTGCACTTTAATTTGATTTCTACTGTTTTTACTAATTGCAGACCACCCTAAGCTAATATGATGTACTCAATAGGTGATACTCTAAATTCTCCTCCAATAACTCTACAAATTTTACCAGAGGTCTATTATGATAAATATAGTCTAAATTCAGAAAATCATATTTTTCCCAATTAATCTACTATTTATTGCATTTTCCTCAAAAGCTAGGCCATAGTCAATTTGAACATGAACCATAATATTTTCTCAGGTAAAGGCCTCCTAAAATTTTTATTCACTAAATAACAGAGAAATATTATTGGTTGCCAATTTTCATAATTTTCCAGATAGTTCTTGACCTCTAAAAGATTTATTAAAAATAATTCCTAAGATCAAATATGATGAAGGAAGTGCCACAAATATGTCTCCAATAATTATGTAAAAATTACTAGGGCTTCATAAGGATCTAGAAACATCATGATGAAGAAATTAAAATTTTTCAGACAATTTAAATGCCATTATTAAATTTACCAAAGTTCCATAGAATTAAATAATTAAAGAAGCAACTACTAAATATCATTCTTCCAAAATTTCATAAAAATTTACAGAGATGGGTACCATGATTACAAGCCCCTTTGCTAGGTTTCATCAGATTTAATCAAGTATATTTTTCTCCAAAAATTCCTAAGTGAAGCTTGTAAAACATGACTTTGTGAATAAAGTACCAAAAATATTAATCCAAAATTTATTATAAAATTGCCAGAGATATATATACCCTAAACAACTACCCATTCAAAAACTCAGCCATTTTCAGAAAGTTTTGGTATTAGAGCTTATGATTTCAAGGCTAGTGCCCTAAACTAGGGTTATAGATTTAAGGGGTTTAAATTCTTCCAAATGCCCTAAAATTTTAACCACAGGACCATAGTAGCCCTATGGACCTCATTCCCAAGTTTCAAGTCCATCCAAGGTCTTTTGACCCCAAATTCTTCAAACCCTAGAAATTTACCCTAAAGGGCCTACCCTAAAATTCTAGGGCTACCCTAGTCCAAACCAGTCCAAACTTCATACGTGAGTGTAAAAAGTCAAATTATATCAGTGGCCAAAATTTCAGCCTCTGATGAGGGAATTTGGCCACTCAACCATCAATAGTGGCTTTTGACCAAAATACCCTTATAAGGTCATATATAGGATGGGTAGATTACCTATCCTAAACCTCTCCAAATGAGCTAAAGTTTTAACCCTATACCTATCATGACATATAAGACCACCCACCAAAATTTGGGGGAGTTTTAAATTAATTGGGTCACATAATTAAATTAATCATGAATTATTAAATTTTTCTAAAAACTATAGAAAAATATTCTCCAAAAATTCTAAATTTTGGACAGGTTCTAGATATGACTAAGAATTTCTCACTGCCCAAATTTCAACTTGTTTGGACAAGGAATGAAGTGTGGGCACCCAAAATAATTTCTGTTTAGGCCTAGGTATAGGTCCTACCAAAAAGGGTACCCTAGTCTAACCAGTGGCCCTAAAGGGTCCAAGCAATTTTTGCTACAAACTAGACACCCTAAGCTACAATTTTCATGTTGGGCAGATTTCCATTCAGGGTCCCTAAGTATTTTTAAAAATTAAATACATTAAATACATCCAGTGTGACAGAAATGAAATGATTTTTATTTAAATCCTATAGTATTTGATTTGATGCCGCGCGAATCTTGGCGCAGATCGACGACATCTGGTCATCGTCCCCACTGAGCCAACGACTGAGATTCGTCCCGCCTGGAGCGATTTCCAAGCCCTGCCGCCGGCGATCCAGCCCCTTCCCCGGCCGGCCACCGCCACCAACACCTCCGTTGAGGTGGTGGCTATCGTCAGGCGGCGGCTTCGCCGCCGGAGAGGCATTTTCCGGCGGATTAAGCAAGAGATTTTCTTGCCGAAACCAGGAGAAATCCCGGATCGAATCGGGCTCAATTGAGCCCGAAACTCAAGCCTAATGATTCCTAGGATCTACCCGCGAGTTAAGGAGAGGAGGAGGACCTTCCTGGCGGCCTGGATGCGAGAGGAGCGGCGGGATGCCATTGACGACGGCGGCGGCGCTCGGCTTCTGCAACTGCACAGTGGAATGGCCCGTCTCCTCCAGGTGAATGCTCTGAAATGATCCCCTCGGCTCCCTGAAGGTGCTTAAATGGCAAATGGGGGAGGGGAGAGGCTGGTTCTTCAATAGCCATTAACACCATTAAAGGTGTGGCTCAGGTTGTGTGGAGGGGGGCTGAACCCACCCCTTGGTGGCCGGGAAACGGCTGGAATCAACTCCTCTCCCCTAGAGGAGTTGATTACAGCCATAACTGGTGGCTGTTGGCCTTCCTTGGCCGGCTTCTCTCTTCCCTTTCCTCTTCCCCATTTTCTCTCTCCTCCATTATCATGGAGAGGAGCTCTTTTCTCTCTCCTAGTCACCTCTGGTTGACTAGTCAACCTCACAAGCTAAAGACAGCCCACTGGATTATGATGGTCATGGGAATGGGTTTAGCCTAAGGGAGAAGTGGCTTGAGCTTGGGTTAGCCCTTTTTGGGCTAAGTTGACCTAACACTAGAATATAGTTGACCTTGGTCAACAA
The DNA here is from genome assembly GCA_039583875.1 of Platanthera guangdongensis. Lineage (NCBI taxonomy): Eukaryota > Viridiplantae > Streptophyta > Magnoliopsida > Asparagales > Orchidaceae > Platanthera > Platanthera guangdongensis. Next base: position 66,112,527 of record CM077164.1, read on the forward strand.
GACCATTTGAGTTGACCCCAATGGGTCCTTGGTGACCCATTGGACTCCCTTAAGGTCTAGGAAGACTTGAGTAGGGTTGGTTGGGCATCTTGGGGGTCACATGCCCCTTGGTAAGGTCACTTTGACCATTTTAGGGCTAGAGTTGACTTGGGTCAACATGACCATTAGGGTTCACCCCTATGGATCCTTGGTGACCCATTGACTTCCCTTAGGGTCTAGGTAGGGTTATGTAGGGTTACCCTGCACTTTGGAGGTCTCATACCCTTAGTAAGGGTACTTTGACCAGATTAGGGCTTGAGTTGACTTGGGTCAACCTGGCCTCTAGGGCTGACCCCAATGTGTCCTTAGTGACCCATTGACCTCACTTTAGGGTTAGGAGGGCATAGGTGGGGTCCTCTAGACTAGGAGTGGGTCAATTGGCCCTCTGTAGGCTAGGTTGACCTATTCAGGGCTAGGGTTGACCTTGGTCAACTGGGCCTCTTGGGTTGGCCCTAATGGGTCATTTTGGCTCTAGTGGGTCTCCCAAAATGTTTGGGAGTGTTGTGGTAGGGTCTTGTGGCCATGGTGAAGCCCCATTGTCATTCTAAACCATTGTTCAAAATTCTACTATTTGCTGACCATGGTGATCCCCACCTTGGCCTCCTATCTCTTGGCTCATTTCTGGCTTCCTAGGGTTTTGTCATGACCTAGTCATGGCCAAAACCACTCTTAGGGGTCTAGTTGGAAATGGGATGTTACATTCTCCCGTCCCCACTTGGTACATCTCGCCGCTATTTGGTCCACTGGCGTGATCTCCAATCCTCCGATGATTCATGGGTTCCTGAAGATGAAGTGGCTCTCTTGGATGATGCTCTCCTTCGCCGCTACAAAGATGCCAACTCCTCGGTGATGAGTCCTTTTGAGAGGGGGAGGATTGACGGAGCCGACCCTCTCCAACCCGCGGCCATTGATGTTGAAGCGCTAACGGATGACACGCCACCACTACAAAGCAAAGATCTACGGCGAAATAAAGACGTGGGAGCGCGGCACCGCACCTCTTACCGCTACCATCTTCGTTCGCGAGATAACGCCATCAAGTGACGTTGTTGTCATAAAAACTGTCGGGCCGCGGATAAAAATTTTTATGCCTATTTTGTTTAATTGGTGGCCTGCATTTAGCCTCCAATAGCTCTTAAATTCTGAATATTTTATGTATGAAATTTTATTTAGAGTGGGCCATATATAAGGCATCCACTCCCTTGGTTTTAGGTAGAGAAAAAGTAAACCTAAAAATTATCTTCAACTTTTGAGAGCTTGCCTTCTCATTGCCGCCGCCCCCCCTCATCTTCCTCCTCCTTGAAGATTTCGGCCAAGTGAAGGCCCGCCTCTTCCGGCGTGGGAACTTCGCGGCGTGACTCCGTTGAAGGTGGACATGCAAAGCTTCTTCCGGTGTGACTCCGGCGGAACCGTGGTTGAGCGATTCTCCACGTGCAACTATCTACGAGTTGGGGTAACGATTCCTCTTCTCTATCTTGTGTGTTTCTTCTACATCCTACGCATATTTCTTGTGCAAACGTTTTGGTGTGAAATCTGAAATCTTAATCATCGAAGTATTTCCATTTGGTTTTCGTATTTGATTCTCCAAGTTTCTCGCATTCGAAGAAGGGTGGTGACCTTTGGTTTTTCTTAGTCGGGGGAGATCAACCACTTTCCGAATCCTTTCTTTGGTGGATCTCCTTGGTGCGACTTCACTCGATCGAACCGTGTGGGTTCATTTCGCCAGAAAGGATAGTGGCCTCTAGTCACTATTTGATCCTAAGGTGGTTAGGGATCCTCAAGTCGTTGTGTGATGATAAGCGTTAATCTAAAACGTGGCTATGCTTGCGTGTGGTGTTTCTAAATTAGATCGTGTGCGGGTAGATTTAGTCGCTAGAATGTGCCGGACAATTCATCCCGGTAGCCTACATCACTTTCAGTTGATCATCCCGCTGATTTTTCATTGTTTGCACTTGTTTTTCAAGCTATTTTTAACCTTATCCTCCCCCTTTCCGACTTCTAGGGATAGGGTGCTAATTACATTTTTTTTTGAACTCTCCAACTTTTTCACAAGTTTTGAAGTTGTGTTCTTGGGCTTCTTTTCAAGATAAATCTGATTATTTGCAAGGGTAACTGATTGTTCCATTACTTCACCAATGCTGGTAATGGTATGATGAATTGCTTTTCCTCCAATTTGTAAAAGCCTTTTAAATTCTTCAGTATTATTCTGGATTTCAGCAAATCCATGACTCATTTCTTTTTCCAAAGCAGTTACTTTGTCAGTTACAATTTTAAGAGAAGAATCAAAATATGTTCTCTGGTCAGTTAGCATAGCTTCAATCTTACTTAAGATAGAACCTTCAGGAAATGTTTTAGTTTGAGTAGATGGTGGAGGTAGAACTGGGACTGTCCATGGAACAATCTCTTCAATGATGATATTGGAGGTAGAGGTTTGCTTTCTGCTGATTGTGCTTTGTCCATCTTCTGCATATATGGGTAGTATGGAAGGAATCTTAAAGTGAAGACTGGGAAGTGGTGGTTCAACAGCTTCAAAAGGAGTTTCATCTTCTGAATCATGAATAACAACAACTTCTGCATCATGTATATCTTCAAATGGAGATTGTGCTGGTTCTGGTACAGGAGATTTTTCATGAGGAGACTGTATTGGAGAATAGTGATGGTCTGGATGTGCTGGATACTTTGTAGGAGGAGAGGGATGTTCTTTAGGTGTAGTGAAAAGAGGCTCTTTAGAAGGGAGTTCCTCTATCATCTGATTAATATCTTCATCAGTAGACAAAATCTTTTTGTGAACCTGGGCATCAATCAGGTTTTCTGTATCTGGTATACCTGCAGCAGTAAATTCTATATGTTCTGTATGAAAAAAGGTGGAAGTGGTAGCAGCAAGAGAAGTTGAATTTTCTTCTGTAATAATATTGGCTACAGTAGGAGTATAAACTGGGGCTGGAATGGCTATAGCAGCTAGAGTAGGAGCAGGAGTTGGAGAGAGCTGAGCTTGATCAGATGGGGCAGGCTCCCCCTCAATAACTGGATCAATTATCTGATGAGAAGGGGGAGATGGAGTCCTGTCCACATCTTCAACTTCCTTGGTAGCTTTATCAGACTTCTGAAGTTTAACTTACCATCTCTGAATGGATGTGATGGAAACTTTCTTCATATGGTGTAGGGCCATGCCATTTTTCATGGAGAAAACTTCTGGGTCCATCTGGTTCAGGCACAAAGAAATAATCCTGCCATAATTAAGACTCTTGATGCATGCCTTAATTTTGTCAAAGAGAATCATACCCCACTGATATTTCTTTCTACAAATAACATCAGTCATCATATCAAAGAATTCTGGTGTGATATAACTTATAAAGCTTGTCCCGCAGAGTAGGAGTTTTCCCAGAATATCTTCCAGTAGCTTACTTTCAACATTCATGAACTGTCTTCGAACAGTGTGAGATGATTGGGGAAGCCCACAAAAACTGTATGCCCTTTCATAATCTGTTCCTACTAGATCGTCTTCTTCATCTATCAAAGGTAGTTGCAGAAATTTGGAAACAAAGAGAGGTCATTTTAACCTTGACATCTCGAACTCTTTATTTGAGCACCTTGCCATTGCTCTTGACTTTAGCATGTTGAAAGAATTCTTCGACATCAGAAATTAAAACACGACATGGGTGTTCCAAAACAAAAGATAAACCAGTAGTATTAAGTAAGATTAGAACGTTCCCGAAGTCATCTGAAATTTCGCCAATCCCTGTTAAGACAAGTTACCTACCGATTCCGAGTTTGGAAGACGATGCCATTGATGTGGAGAAAGAAATGTTGGCTGGCCGGCGAATGGTGAAATGGGCTTGATTGTGGCAGTCAGCGGAGAAGGAGAAGGTGAAGCCTCTTTTCTCGAGAGAAAGAGTTTTGAAATCGGGAATAGAAAATTCTGGGACTGTAATCTATTTATATTTTCCTTTAATTTTGATGATAAAAGATATAAATAACATTAAAAATACCTGGAATATGGCGGTGAAGTGCCTGGGTGCCCGTATGAAAATTTTGAACATGATGAAAAATTCCCAATCTGATTTCTCGAGATGGATTGTTGTTCTCGAGAAGAAGATAGTTAACACTCGAGTAGATTTCTTCTTGTTCTCGAGTAGAAGTTTCCAATTTCTCGAGTAGAGCAATCCATGTTCTCGAGTAGAGCTTGTGTTCTCAAGAAGTAATTTCACCATTCTCGAGTAAAGCTTTTGTTCTCGAGAAATAATTCTGTCGTTCTCGAATACAAGTGGTGTACTCGAGAAATGAAGTCCATGCTTTGAAATTTTCTTGATTTTGTAGTATAACTAGATCTTGAACTTGCTTGAGACATTTTTCTTCATATGTATTCTTCCTTGTTAAGCATGCCAAGTTCTGTTTTGAAGAACGAGAACTTGGCCTCATCTAGTAGCTTCGTGAATATATTTGCAATCTGCCTATCAGTTGGGACATATTGGAGATTTATGTCAACATGCTCCACATACTCCCGGATGAAGTGGTACCGCAACTCTATGTGCTTTGTCCGGCTGTGAGAGACTGGGTAGTTGGCTATCACAATCGCACTGGAGGAGTTGCAAAATAATGGAATGTCCTTGACCTTCAAGTTATAATCTTCAAGCTGGTTCTTTATCCAAAGCAATTGTGCACAACAACTACCGACAGAAATGTATTCTGACTAGGCCGTTGAGATTGCGACATAATTTTACTTTTTGCTGCTCCATGAAATGATCCTCCTACCAAGGAATTGGCAAGTCCCGGGAGTGCTCTTTCTATCATCTTTATTTCCTGCAAAATCTATGTCTGAAAAACTAATTAGTTCGCTGTCATTACTTCTTGGATATCATAAGTCAAGATTTGGTGTACTTTTAAGGTATTTTACAGTAGCGTAGTGAGATTCTTTAGAGTTCACTTGAAATCTAGTACACACGCATGTTGAAAACATTATGTCTGGTCTACTAGCAGTAAGGTAGAGCAAGGATCCAATTATGCTTCTGTACTTGGTTTCATTAAAAGGTTTCCCGTTCTCATCCTTGTCTAGTGACATAGTTGAACCCATTGGAGTCCTCATAGAGGTTGCGTTATCCATTCTGAATTTCTTAATTAACTCCTTTGTGAATTTCGTTTGAGAGATGAAAATTTCATATTCAGATTGTTTCACCTAAAGTCCTGAGAAATACTTCAGCTCTCCCATACAAGTCATTTCAAACTTCCCTTGCATAAGTTTGGAAAACTTTTTGCAGAAGTTGTCGTCAGTAGAGCCAAATATGATGTCATCAAAATAGATTTGCACTAGCAAAATCTTTCCTTTTATTTCCCTAAGAAATAATGTCTTATCTATCTTTCCTCTTGTGAACTTTTTTTCAAGAAGAAAGTTAGACAGCGTCTCGTACCAAGCTCGAGGAGCTTGTTTCAAACCATATAAAGCTTTAAATAAAAGTTATACATTCTCAGGAAAGTTAGAATCAATGAAATCTGGAGGTTGTTCCACATAAACCTCTTCCTTTATGTCACCATTAAGGAAGGCCGACTTCACGTCCATCTTATAGACATTGAAGCCCTTAAGTGCTGCATATGCTAGGGACAACCTGATTGCCTCCAGCCTTGCCACTAGTGCATACGTCTGATCAAAGTCGATTCCTTCTTCTTATCGGTATCCCTTGGCGACGAGTCTGGCCTTATTCTTTATGATTGTCCCATCCTCGTCCATCTTATTCCTGCAGACCCACTTTGTTCCAATAACGTTCTTACCTTTGGGTCTTGGAACAAGCTTCCATACTTGGCAACACTTGAATTCATTCAATTCTTCTTCCATTGCCATTATCCAATATGCGTCTGAGTTTTCTTCCTCAAACTTCTTCGGTTCAACCTGCGAGAGGGAACTCAAATATAAATTTTCATTAGTTGTACCTCTACGAGTTCTGACACCATCCCGAGGATCTCCTATTATTTGATCCATTGGGTGATGTAACATCCCATGTAACTTCTAGGCCCCTTAACTTAGATTGGGTTAGGCATGGGGTGGGTGATAGGGGTATTTAGCTAGGTTTGACCCTAGTATGTGAGTGAAGCCATGTGTGGCCCACCATAGGGCCAAAGTCAAACTAGGTCAAACTAGCCTAAATAAGGACCCTAACCATACCATGACCCCACCACATTGCCCTAACCCTAAAAATAATCTAAGTGGACCCTAGGGCATGTCACTAGGTAAACCCTTTGACCCTAGTTGACCCAAGTCAACTTAGCCCTAATTTTGGTCAAACCTATACCTATAGGCCTAATTAGCCTAAGTGGGGCATCCCTTGGCCCAACCCAAGTTGGGTGGTGTCACTAGGCTCATGACCATTAAGTGGGGTCAGCCCACTCATCATGTTGACCAAGTCAACTCAAAAAGTCAACTTGGTCCACATGAGGCCTAAAGAAGGGAAAGATGAACCCAAGCCCATTTCCATTGGGCTAAGCCCACCCAACTCAGCCCAAGGCCAACCTAAGGAGTCAAAGTCAACCCCTTGCCCTTAATTTGAAGAGAGAGAATACATGCAAGGGCAAAATTGGAAAATTCACCCAAAAAGAGGAGAGAGTAGGTTGAAATTAAGGGAGGAGGCCACATGGCTCCTTCTCTTCAGCCATGGCTTGCTGGCAGACCTCCCTTGGAGTTATTAGGAGGAGGTGAGTGGCTGAGGGCCACTGGGCATGAAGGGTGATATAACCAAAGCTCCAAACCGAGCTTGCCTTGGTTGTATCTCCCCATATATCCCCTCCCAGCCAGAGATATTGATTCCATTAGCTTTAGAGGGCAAAGGAGAGTAGAAATCGATAGCTGGAGTGAAGGAAACGGTGCAGGAACCATGAATCCGAGAGGTGCCACCGGAGCAAGGTCGGGAATAGCAACCCGCCTCCATCCTCGCCGCCAGCCACCAACACAGGTTCATTTCACCGTCCCTCTACCCGTACTAGAATCTTAGATCAACTAGGGGAGATATTAGGCTCAATTGAGCCCGATGCCATGGGAGAAATGAGAGATTTTTCAAGATTTTTCTTACCGCTCGGGATCTCCGTCGCCTCCGTCTCCCGCCGCTCCATCACCGGTAAAGGATAGCCACCACCACCGTGAAGGTGATGGCACCGTTGGCCGGGGGTGGTGCTGCCTCAGGTGGCCGGAAATGGCCCCGCAATATTCCCCAGGTCAGCTCGATCTCAGCCGTTGAACGTTTGGGGAAGATAAACGGATGTCGTCTAAATCTCTTTAAGATTCGTGCTGTGCATTTTTATTAAAATCAAATTAATTTCTGTTATTATTTAATGAAATGAAATTACATTTCTGTCACATTAATTCAGTGATCTTGCATGTCACATATAGGGCTCTTAGGGCCATTTACAGAGGATGACATGAACATGAAAAATGTAGCCCTTTGTGTTAAATTTAATTTTCCACCCTTAACATGAAATTTGGTCCAGTGTTCTGACCGGTAGGACCATTTTTCTACGGTTGGTCCTTAGCTAGGGCAGAATTTCAAAATGATGCCCAAGTCAAAGAATTCATCCAAAGGGCCCAATATTTTAGGTGCATGTATGATTAGGGCTTGGTTAACCCCTGTACAAAAATGAGAATTTTTGGGAAAATGTTTTCTATAGTTTTTACTAAAATACCCAAAATGAAATAAATGAAATATTTGGAGTTGTGTGACTTCAAATGGTCCCAAATTTTGGTGGTATGTCCTTAGGGACATTATAAGTGTATGTTGTAAATTGCAGAGAATTTGGACCATTGCATGGTGGGTAAACCCACTTGCATGTGTTGGCTTGTTATAGGCTTGGTGTGCATTTAGCCTAAAATGAAATAATGTGTATTCAGCCAACTTGGAACATTCAAAAATCATGATTTTCATTATAGAGACACATGAGGGTGTAATACACCTCTCATAGCAATGGTGGGATTTTTGGGAACAAAAATCCCATTATTTTGAATCTCTTAAAATTTGTTCTTTTTGAGGAAATAAATCTAAAATAGGTTTACCCTTTTCATAAAATGTTCAATTTCTGTTGAGCACTAAGGAGTGACATAATAAACACTAGAAATAAATTAAATCTCTGTTGGATGAAGTTTAAGTAGTTTAAGGAGCAAAATGACCATTTTATCCTTATGGAATTTGTGTAGAAATGATGAGTATATTCCTTTGAAAAATATGAGAAAATTCATATTGCTGTAATTGTATGTTTTATACCTTGTACAATTATTTCAGAATTTTGGGGTGCAAAATAATGTACTTAGGCCCCATAATGGCATTTTGGTAAATAACTCAAATTGATCATTGATAGGCCATTTCAACCTAGATGCAAATGGAAATCTGTACATAACATTATTTCATTATTATTGAGGCTTTATAATTTAATTAGAATTTTTGAGATAATATTTTATGTACTTCATTTGGAAAATGCTAGATTTGTGGATATAGTATTAAATATGAATTAATTATAAATCTGAATTGAAAAAGCATGAAATTTTGGTAGGCCCCATTAAATGTCATATTATATACTTGGGAGAATCCCTAGGACAGTAGGTTTAATATTGATAATACTTCATGTGCAAAATGACAAGGGAATACATTTAAAGAAATTAATTTAATGGTGTAAGTAATTTGGAAAATTATGGAATACATCCTATTCATCATATAGGTCCATACAATCCTAGGATAAATAATTTGAGGCATATGGCAAGAGGAATTAGAAGGTCACATTTGTGGGTGGTATCGGGACATGGGTAAGGGTTTAGCACCGATGTTTGTACTAGTAAGGCCACCAGGGGAGAAATCTGAATAACTAGTAAAGTGAGGATCTTAGTGGAGGAATTAACCCTGGTTGGTCTCGTAGAGGATTACTTAACCATGTGTGGAAGAGTGTAAGTCCCGTGACAACAATAATAACGGGGACCGGCGGAAGACCGCCGTGCTACTAATAACACCTTAAGTCATTAGGGTCGTTCTAAAGTAATACGAGAGTTGGGGTATAAATCCTGGGTAGACACCAATAAAATAATTATCCTTGAGAAAGGGAACTTTGAGCGTAATCCCATCGTAGTTCCTAGTGCCCCCGAGAGCCCTTCACCGGGAATACCCTGGGCAGTCTTAGGATTAACCTTAAATCACTAAGTATAATAACTCGTAGACAAGGGTAGTCTAATAGGTTAAGACATTGTGGTTCATTCTCACCCGTGTAGGGTTGGAGGGATTGTGGTTCATTTTCACCCGTGTAGGGTTGGAGGGATTGTGGTTTATTCTCACCCGTGATGGGTTGGAGGGAGACTTGTGTAATATGCTCACCCATGATGGGTTGGAGGGATTCAGGATGGTTTATTCCTACGAGCTGAAGGCTTGACATGAAATACTTGCATGTGCATAAATTTAGTGGCGGGTCATGCGGTACTAGGTCGATCGTCACACCGACGGCTGTACGGTGAACCAGGTGGGTGTGAGGGTTTGAGGGGCCAGTGGGTTATTTTACACTGCGGTCTGGAGGTCGATCCCCGATGACGCACACCCGACCCAACAAGACTGACGGTTGTCAGCAAAGTACATACCCAGAGACTCTAGAGTGCACCTTGGACGTGTACAGAGGCGTATAAGAGAGTTCTAGGCTTGGTAGTGTGCATACCCATCTAGAAAGCAGAGACGCCCGCTCCGCTGCTGCCGTAGCCACAGCGGTGGTACCTGAGAGTGATGCTAGCTCTCGAAAAGTGGGAACTAAAGGTATGGGATCTCAGAGTCGTGTGCGTGTGTTGCACTTGCATGTTTCATAATTCATAACATATCATCCATTTGCATTATGACATACACTTCATAGATCCTTATCATATAAATTAGTATGGGCTCTTTTATATGATAAGTTATTTTGGAAATCCTAACTTATATATTTGTACAGGCATTTATATAAGTTAGGGTACTCTGTGATGGTAGATAGCTTTACCTTTCATCTTTACTTTACCTTTCTGCTCTTACTTTCAGTTCTTTCCTTTACTAGTACTGTACTTTACTTACTTGTACTATATACTTAGAACTGCTAGAGTAGAATACTAATATCTATTACAACTACTAGTTAGCTCTTGTCACCTGCTTCCACTTTTGCTACCCCTTGTTGTCCTCCGCTTCGTCCTTCCGCTCTGTGCCTAGGAGCTGCGGGGCGAGGTGCGGAGGAAACGACTTAGTCTTTTTGACTAATGGTCGGCGACCATACTATTTTAGGAGCTCGTGGAGATGGAGCACCAGCACGACGAGGAGGCAGGACTTGAGGAGCAGATACTGCTACCGCAGACTACTACTACTGCGCGTCCTCAGGTGGGACGAGTTTTGATGTATTAGATTAACTTCCGCTTTGATTTGAGAGAGAGAGTTGATATGATGTACTCGGCATAAGCCCTTATTAATCTTTCATTTTGTACTCATTGTGGACTATGTTTCTGTACTCTTCATTTATATATATGATATGTACTCTGTGACATGTGGACTAGTGGATTTGATATACTGCTATACTTCTATTTCTCATATTGGCCTACATGTTATATGATCGTATTAGCCGGCAGAATCGACGTGTTGCGGTGTCGACTAACCTATGCGTTAGTGCCACCGTAAGACGGCGGTTATGGGCATAAGACCGGGAGCCTCTTTGGTAAGGGGAGGGGTCTTACAGGTGATCCTTCCAGTGTCTGATCTCTAGAGTCCTTGCATCTGTAGCTTCTTCAACCACTGGAGTAACTTAATCAACTTGAATGATGTCTTCATCATGGTCATCAACCTCTCCAATTGGGGTTGGAGTGGTGATCTTGATGAATTTTTGACCTTTTTCTTCAGTCGGCTCATCCAAGTTTAATTCTTTTAATCTTGAACCTAAATCTTCAATAAACACACTAGAAGTGCTGGCATGCAGCAGGCTCGTCTCATCAAATACAACATGAATAGATTCTTCTACAACCAACGTTTTCTTATTGAAAATCCTATATGCCTTACTATGTCTACTATAACCTACTAAAATACCTTCAAAGCTCTTTTTACTAAATTTAGTGGTGTGATACTTACCATTGTTAAGGACGAAGCATTTACAACCAAAGATTCTAAAATATGAAATAGTCGATTTCCTACCCTTTAGTAGTTCGTATGGTGTCTTATTATGGTTCTTGTTTATGAGTGCTCGATTTTGTACGTGGCATGTAGTGTTGACGACTTCAGCCCATAAATATTCCGGTAGTGAGACATCACTCAACATGGTCCTGCAGGACTCTATGAGTGTTCTATTCCTTCTCTCAGCTACTCCATTCTGTTGAGGAGTATGCAGAGAGGAAAACCCATGAAAGATACCTAGGCTTTCACATAATTCTATAATGGGCCCAGACTTGAACTCTGTTCCATTGTCACTTCTGAATTTGACTACAGAACATTTATATTCATTCTGGATCTGCCTGATAAAATTAGTAAAGATAAGTATCTGACTTGTGTTTTAGAGAGAACATGCACGCAAAGTGAGAGTAATCATCAACAATAACCAATGTATAATCCTTACCTCCCAAACTTCTAACTTGCAGTGGACCTAACAAGTCTATATAAAGTGGGTGTAAACATATATTCGAGTCTTTACTAATAATGCTTTTAAAGGTAGCCCTTGTTTGCTTTCCTTTTACACATGTGTGACAAGGTCTATCTATAGCGCACTTGACATTTGATACATCACGTACTAAATTAAGATAAAATAATTTATTAATAGTTTTGAAATTAATATTTGCTAATCTCTTGTGTCATTGGTCACCAAGAGACACACTATCTTTAGCCAAAAATCACACTAGCGTAGAAGAGTCTATGCAAATAAAATTTAAGCAAAAATATATTTCTACTACGAGTGTCTGATAGAATCATTTCCAAATTGTATATTGATTTTATCAAGCACTTGTCTGCATGAAATTTTGCTATGTATTCTTTATCGCAGAGCTAGCTTATGCTTATAACATTATGTTACAATCTTTCAACATAAGCCACATCTGAGAAGGATACACTACCATTAGTAATCATACCGTAGCCTTTAGTAATTCCTCTGCCAGAACCTCCTAAGATGACCTTTGGCACATTCATGACTGAAGAATAATTCTGGAGTAGGCTTCTATTTTCGGTCATATGCCAAGAGCATCCACTGTCCAAATACTAGATAGGATTTTTGGTGGTCTTTGGACATACCTGCATTCACAAATCAGTTTGCCTTAGGAACCCAAACTCGTATGGGTTCTTGGTCTCTAGTTAGCATACTCCCCCTAAGTGTGTTAACATTATGAGTGATCTTTCTCACATTATTAACTTGAGGAGTTAAACCAGCAATCTATAGCAAAGTGACCAAATTTGCCGCAGCATCAACAGTCAAACCTGTTGTATCTTTGAATAAATTTCTCCTGGTTGACCTTTTGAGAGTGTGGTCTAGCTGGGGCAGCATACTTGGAGGTAGAAGCTTCATGGTGATGACACTCATATGACTTCTTCTCATTAAGAGGTTTTCCACAACGGGTTTTACTTTTGGTGCTTTCTTGATATTGTGACCATGACTGTATGGGACATAGCTCTGAACAGTGATCTCCTCATAAGGTGCCTTGAAGAAATTTTCACCAAAGGTTCGGGGATGGCTCCATCCTTGGTACCGAGACTTGGGCTGTACATAAGTAGGCCTAGCAAAGTGACTGTAGGAGGAATCAAGATCAAACTTGTTAGTTGGAAAGATAACCTCCTTGAATGAACTCTGATCTTGAGGACCTTTCCACTTCTCCTTGGCCAAAGCTTTATTGGCAGCCTTATTCGTCCTTTGAGCCTTATCTCATTGAAGATTTACTAGGAGAATCCATATGGCCTAAGACAGCACCTTTGTCCTGAGCTGAGAATTCAGTAATAAACGGAAGGACAGTCTTGGGCTTGTAGAAACTTTGAACAAGTTTCTTTTCATCTACAAGTTGTTCTTACAATTCTTTGATGATTTTCTCCTTCAGATCTAGGTGCTCGAGAGCTTTATTATACTCTTCAATTGCAGCATTGAAATTCTCTCTGAGTGAGTCCATCATGGCGACTTCCTCTCTCAGAGTGCTCTCTTCAGCCTTGAGAGATTTAATCTCCTTGGCCTGAGTTTTTACAACTTTTTGACATTTATCGTAAGCCATGATTAACTCTTTACATTGAGCCATGAGTTCAGACTCATTATTAGAAGAGCAGCCATTATGATCTTGGTCAGAAGCATCTGATTCAGAGAGAGGAGTATGAGAGTTTACCTTCCCAGTGTACTGGGGTTCTTCTTCCTCATCTGTTTGTGCCATTAGCCCAAAGATGACTTCCTCTTCTTCTCTTGACTCAGATGAGTCAGTTTCGCTGAGAGTCTTTCCCTTCTTGGCTACTAGGCTTCTTTCACTTCTCTTCTTGTTGTAAGAAGATTTCTTCACCTCTCTTTTCCCACCCTCCTTCTTCTTGTTAGGGTAATCAGCAGTGACGTGTCCTAGCTTATTGCATCAATAATAAACAATGTCAGAAGAAATATGTTTGTTTTGTTTAGAATGATACCTGTCATGTCTATTTGAGCCTTTCTTGTGACGATCACCATCATGACGTGATCTTCTTGATGTGGTATCTTTGCCTCTCCACTATTTGTTCTTGTTCAAGAACTTCTTGAAATACCTTGAAAGAAGAGAAAACTCTCCTTCTGATAGCTCTGAGCTTGAGATACTTGGCTCTGAAGCTTCTTCGTCACTTTCTTCCTGTGCAGGAGCAGGTGATGCAGCTTTTACTTTACTTCAGTGGTCTGCCTTCAGTGCGACAGACTTCTCCTTGAATGAAGACCGACTCTTCTCTTCTTCAGCTTTTCTTGAATTGATTTGCAACTCATATGACATAAGCTTTTCGAAGAGATTTTGATGGTCAGTCTCTGCCAGCTTGCCAAACTCCCGAATTGCAAAGACTTTATTGTCTCATTCCTTAGTTAGGGACCTCAGAAATTTATCATTCAACTCCCCATTAGTGAAGACCCGACCATATAATACTAGGCCGCTGACAATTTTGAAGAAGTTTTCAAAAGTATCTGCAATTGAATCCTTGGGACCTTGTCTGAATGCTTCATATTTTTGATTTAAGAGGGATCTTCTGTCATCCCTAACCTCTTCAGTACCTTCCATCAAGATGATGAGAGACTGCCACATTTCCTTGGCAGATTGGCAGTGAATCAGGTTCTACAGCATAGAATCACTGACTGCACTTGCGATGATATTTTTGGCTTTCTTGTCTAAGGAGACAAGTGCAATCTCATCCTTATCAAGATCCATCAACTTATTTGGAACTTTCTAGGTGAGATCAATAGTGGAGACCATCATAGGAATATAAGGTCCTTCTACAATCATGAAGATTCTTGGGTCCACAACTTCCATGAAAAATTTAATTCTTTTTTTCCACACGAGAAAGTTTGTCTTTGTGCATAAAGGAAGCTTTGCAAAATCCTTTGCTCTATCCATGCTTGAATCATTCAAAAGACAACTTGGGGCAAATCTGTTCAAGGTGTTAACCTTTTGATGAACAACCTCCCTCTGATACCAATTGAAAAAGTTTAAGTTGTCTACCTAAATCACCTAGAGGCGAGTGAATAGGTGAGTTCTGCGACTTTTTACAGAATAAAAATTGAACAAGCGATGCACAGAAAAATAAGCAAGCAAACACAAATGACACCAAGAGTTATAGTGGTTCCCCAACCTTGGGTACATCCACTTTCCACCTCACCGATCTAACAATGCACTAGACTCGGCTACTCGGAAGAGAAACTTTCTACAAATAACTCGGAGAACAAAGCTCCTACACTCGGAGAATGATCTCCTACAAGAATAAAATGAAATATAAAGAAATACAAACAGTATTAATCTTAGATCTGAAAACTTCAGCCCTTCTTCTTCCTTGAACATTGAAGCTCTGTCAGAAATAGATTGAAGAAGACATGGACAAATCTCTGGATCTGAAATTTATGGACTCAGCACAATCAAGAAAAGAATTTGTCGATGTAGAAGATCTTGATCTATTGAATCACTTGCTCTGAATCTCTAGATCGAAAGCATATCGGCGATGAAGACGATGAATAGTGGCGACTTCAGATTTTGGAAAGAGAATACACGATTCAGAATATTTAGGGATTCTTCTTAGGGCTAGTCGATTATGATAAGACCTTTTATAGGACTTACCTAATGGTCATAATCATAATAAATACATGACATGTGGACCAATCATGCGCTAATCACATTTGAAATCACGTCTATCGAAACTTAGAAAAATTAAGAAA
Organism: Platanthera guangdongensis; assembly: GCA_039583875.1. Classification (NCBI taxonomy): domain Eukaryota; kingdom Viridiplantae; phylum Streptophyta; class Magnoliopsida; order Asparagales; family Orchidaceae; genus Platanthera; species Platanthera guangdongensis. Next base: position 66,127,899 of record CM077164.1, read on the forward strand.
ACAGTACAACATTTCTCGAGAAGAATTATAGTACTCGAGAAAAGGTTTTCTGATTCTCGAGAAGAATAATGAGGATCTCGAGAAAAATACTTAGTAAAAATGTGGAGGTGGAAATTAGCAATTTCGAGAATGAAGGAAAGTACTCGAGAAGAATGAAGTTTTGTTCTCGAGAACAATCATTCTGGTACTCAAAAATAAAGAAGTATCTTGAGAACAGATGTCTGGCTCTCGAAATAATAGTATAGGTCTCGAGAAAAAATTCCTGCTTCTCGAGAACTAAACATTGTCTTCTCAAGAAAAAATCCTTGGCATCTCGAGAAAAGGACTTAGAAAATATTCTGTCTAGAATAGTAGTAACTCGAGAAAAATGAACTTCTGTTCGCGAGAATATATTCTGTTACTTGAGAAATGACTTCTGGTTCTTGAGAAGTAATACTAACCTTCTCGAGAAAAACATGTAGCTTCTCGAGAAAAAGACCTAAAAAAATATTCTAGACTGGAAATGAGATAACTCAAGGAAAATCATGGTGTACTCGAGAACACATGGCTTTATCGAGAACAATACTAATCTTTCTCGAGAACTGCTTCTACAACTCGAGTTCAAGACAAGTCTCACTCGAGAATAAGCTTAAGTTCTACTCGAGTATAAACTTTCCTACTCGAGAAAAATACTTAGAGTTTTTCTGAAAATCTGTAAGCTTAATTTCTTCAAAATATACAGCTGCTAACTTTTCTCCTATGCCTTTAGTGCTTGAAAAAGAAGTGTGTCCCAATAGAGAGGCTAGACATGAGTCAACAATATGGATCACAGAATGAGGGATTACATTGTTTGGTGCTGTGTTTGGTGACTCATTGTAGACTGACATTGGTCTACACTTGGCAAATATATCCTGCAAACACTCAACTAGAAAGGACATCAAATACAAACTAAATTCATCTTAGTTCAAGGGTGACTTCATACAAATCTGGGTTATTATGGATGCAATGCCCAACATAAGGATTCATTTTTGTCTAGCTAGAAATTTGCCCAAGTCCACAGGCGTTGAGTGAGAACAGCTCAATCAACACCATATAACAAATAGCATTGAGTCTATCTCAGCCTAACTATTAGATATCCAAAAATATGGCTGAGTACAAAAGCATTGAGTGTAGTCTCCTCACTCAATGCCATATAACAAAAAGGCCGTGAGTTAGGCTGAGTTAGTCAAAGCCTAGAGAAATTGGCTGAAAATATAGCCAAGTCCACAGTCATTGAGTGTAGTTTACTCACTCAATGACATACAACTAAAAGGCTGTGATTCAGGCTGAGTTAGTCAAAGCTAGAGAAATTGGCTGAAAATATGGCCAAGTCCACAGACGTTGAGTGTGGTCTACTCACTCAATGTCATACAACTTTTAGCATTGAGTGTTGCTATGCCAGTTAACTCCACAGAAAAGTTGGGCAAAATTTTCACCAAGTCCACATGTATTGAGTGTAGCTTACTCACTCAACGCCAGGTAGCAGAAAAGTTCTCTTAAGTAGTTTGACGTTTAGTGGAGCTTACACTCTCAATGCCAAGGCGCATAAATATTTGCTAAGGCAAATAGTGTTGAGTGAGTTAAGCTCACTCAACGCTCTGGACGCTCTCAACGCCTTGACGCAGAAAATTTGGCTAAGTCCAAATGTGTGGATAGCTTGGCTTTTGTCGAGCTCATCTTTGTCGAACTGAGGTTAGCTTTCGTCGAACTAAGTCTGAAGTTCATCGAACTTAATACACTCTTTCGTGGAACTGAGTTTAGCTTTAGTCAAACTGAATTTACGCTTTCATCGAACTGAGCTTGTCGTTCGTCGAACGGAGCTCAACGTTCGTTGAGCACAACGCCTAGATAGATAAAATTTTGTCTAAGTGTTGTGGCGTTGAGTAATGCTTAATCACTCAACGCCTTTGCTTCTAATGATTGAATTTTGTCCAACTCTAGAGATGCTGAGTCATGCTGACATCAGCAAAGTCAAAAAGTCAACCAAAATTCAAATGTTGCGTAAATGCTGTCAGAGACGTTGGCGGCCAGCTATTATCTTCTTCTACACTTTCCAAGAAATATTTTCATCATTAAGTGTTGGGGCCCACACACAACAAAGAGCTGTTGAATCAAGAGTAAATGGAAAGCATGTACTGAAAGGCTAAATCTCAGATATCAATCTTGGTGGTAGGCCCACTGCTCGATTGGCATTCAGAGAATAAAAAGAAGCAAATCGGCCAAAGCAAATCAATCAAAAATCCTTGTCTAGGTTTTATGAAAACGAAAGTGTGGCCGAACTTCATCTTCTTCCTCGCCATTTTTTGTCAAGCCTGAAGAAGCTATTCTGCACAGATAACCTAGCTGAGGAAAGAGATAGCTGAAGCAATGACCATCTGCAACAGTAGGTTCATAAGCGATTCTGAGGAAGCAGATCAACAAGTTTTGTAAAAAAATAAAAGTTGTTTGAAGGAAGATTCAACTGCAAATTTCATTGTCTTTAATAGCAAAAGCTTGGGCTGATATCTGCTCAGTTTAGGGAGAAGTTAACACAGAGTTCTTGCTCGTGTGTCTAATTAAATCACCTTCTAATTCTTCTATAAAGACTCTTAGTGAGTTTGAAGTTGTAAACCTTTTTTATAAAGGCTAAGGTCTTTGTAACCTTTGTTTGGCTTGGTGTCGGGTGAAAGGTCTTTGTGACTTGTCGTTTGGCTTAGTTCCTAAGTGGTAGGTCTGTGTGACCTATGTGGTCCTACGGGATCTGTTGAAAGTGTTCTTTATGATCGTTCCATCCTCGTCTATCTTGTTCTTATAGACCCATTTTGTCCCAATGACATTCTTACCTTTGGGTCTTGGAACAAGTTTCCATACTTGACAACACCTGAACTGATTCAGTTCTTCTTCCATCGCCATTATCCAAGATGTGTCTGAGTTTGCTTCCTCAAACTTCTTTGGTTCAACCTGTGAGAGAAAACTTAAATATAATTTCTCGTTAGTTGTACCTCGACGAGTTCTGACACCATCCCGAGGATCTCCTATGATATGGTCCATGGGGGTGATCCTTTAGATGTCTGAGCTCTAGAGTCCATGCATCTGGAATATCTTCAATCACCGGAGCAACTTCATCAACTTGGATGATTTCTTCATCTTGATAATCAACCTATGCAATAGGGGTTGGAGTGGTGATCTTGATGAACTTTTCACCTTTATCTTCAGTTGATTCATCCAAGTTAAGTTATTTCAACTTTGTACCTGCATCTTCAATGAACACACAAGAAGACTTTCTTTGCAGCAAGCTCGTCTCATCAAATACAACATGTATTGATTCTTCTACAATAAGAGTTTTCCAATTAAATATCCTGTACGCCTTACTATGGCTACTATATCCTATAAAAATACCTTCAAAACTCTTTTCACTAAACTTGCTAGTATGATACTTGCCACTGTTAATCACGAAGCACTTACAATCAAAAATTCTAAAATATGAGATAGTCGGTTCCCTACCCTTTAGAAGTTCGTAAGGTGTCTTATCATGGTTTTTGTTTATGAGTGCTCGATTTTGCACGTGGCATGTAGTGTTGATGGCTTTAGCCCAGAAGTATTCTGGAAGTGAGGCATCGCTCAACATGGTCCTGCAGGGCTCTATGAGTGTTCTATTCCTTCTCTTAGCCACTTCGTTCTGTTGTGGAGTACGAGGAGAGGAAAAATCATGAAAGATACCCAAGCTTTCACAGAATTCTATCATGGCCCCAAACTTGAACTCTGTTCCATTGTCACTTCTGATTTTGACTATGGAATAGTTGTATTCATTCTAGATTTGCCTGACAAAATTATTAAAGATGTCGAAGGTATCTAACTTATGTTTTAGAAAGAACACCCGTGCAAAGCGCGAGTAATCATCAACAATTACCAACGCATAATACTTACCTCCCAAACTTCTAATTTGCAGTGGACCGAACAAGTCCATATGAAGTAGATGTAAACATCTATTAAAATCTTTGCCAATAATGCTTTTAAAGTTAGCCCTTGTTTGCTTGTTTTTTAAACATGCATGATAAGGTCTATCTTTGACGTACTTGACATTTGGGGCATCACGTACTAAATTCAGTGAAAATAATTTATTAATGGTTTTGAAATTAATATGTGCTAGTCTCTTGTGCCATTGGTCACGAAGAGACGCACTATCTTTTGCTAAAAAGCACACTGGTGTACATGAGTCCATACAGATGAAATTTAAACAAAATATATTTCTGCTTCGAGTGCCCGATAGAATCTTTTCCATATTATCAACTGATTTTATCAAGTACTTATCAGCATGAAATTCAACTATGTATCCTTTATCGCAGAGTTGGCTTATGCTTATGAGATTGTGTTCCAATCCTTCAACAGAAGCTACATCTGAGAAGGATACATAACTGCTAGTGATTATACCATAGCCTTTAGTGATTCCTCGGTCTGAACCTCCAAAGATGACTTTTGGCCCGTTCACGACTGGAGAATAGTTTTGAAGTTGGCTTCTTGTCCCGATCATGTGTCGAGAGCATCCACTGTCCAATTACCAGATAAGCGTTTTGGTGGCCTTTGGACATACCTGCATTTATGAATCAGTTTGCCTTAGGAACCAAAACACGTTTGGGTCCTTGGTCTCCTGTTAGAACACTCCCCCTATGAGTATTAGCATTATGAGTGGTCTTTCTCATATTGCCAACTTGAGAAGTTGCAAAATTTCTGGAGTTAAACCAGCAGTCGATGGCAAAGTGACCAATTCTGCCACATCACCAACAGTCAAACCTGTTATATCTTTTTGCCTTATGTTTTCCTGCTTGACCTTTTGAGATGGTGGACTAGCAGGGGCAACATTCATGGAGGAAGAAGCTTCGTGGTGAAGGCAGTGACATGATTTCTTCTCCTTCGGATGCTTTTCCACAATGGGCTTTACCTTTAGTGTTTTCTTGAAGTTATGACCATGATTATAAGGGCCATAGCTCTGAAGAATGACTTCTTCATAAGGTACCTTAAAGACACTCTCACCAAAGTTTTTGGGGCGAGTCTATCCTTGGTAACGGGACTTTGGCTCTACATAGGTAGGCCTGGTCAAGTGATCATAGGATAAGTCAAGATCAAACTCATTAGTTGGAAATATGACTTTCTTGAACGAAGTCTGATCTTGGGGGGCTTTCCCGTTCTCTTTGGCCAAGGCCTTCTTGGCGGCCTTATACTTTATTTGACCTTTATTCCTCCTAGAAGATTTACTAGGAGCTTCTACATGGTCTAGTCCAGTACCCTTGGGCTTAGCTGAAAATTCAGCAACGAATGGACGAACAATCTTAGGCTTCGAGAAACTTTCAACAAGTTTCATTTCAGCAGCTAGTTGTTCTTCCAACTCTTTGATGATTTTCTCTTTTAAGTCACGGTGCTAGAGAGCCTTATTGTATTCTTCAATAACAGTATTGAAGTTTTCTTTGAGTGAGTCAGTCTTAGCGACTTCCTCTCTCAAGGTGTTCTCTTCAGCTTTTAGAGACTTTATCTCTTTAGCTTGAGTTTTCACAACTCGTCGACATTTGTCGTAAGCCTTGATTAACTCCTTGTACTTGGCCATGAGTTCAGACTCATCGTTAGAAAAGATGTCCTCACTATCATGCTCAGAAGCTTCAGATTCTGAAAGAGGAGTGTGAGAGTTTACCTTCCCAGTGAATTGGGGCTCTTGTTCATCATCTGTCTGAGCCATATGCCCAAATTAGGCTTCTTATTCTTCACTCGACTCATATGAGTCGGAGTCACTAAGAGTTTTGCCCTTCTTGGCTATCAGGCTCTTCTCTGTCCTATTCCTATTGTATGAGGTCTTCTTTTCTTCTCTCTTTCCACCCTCCTTCTTCTTGTGGGGTCAGTGAGAAATGGCATGACCTAGCTTATTACCACAGTAACAAATGATGTCAGTAGAAATATGTTTGTTCGGTTTAGAAGCATACCTATCATGGCTGCTTGAGCCTTTTCAGTGTCGATCACCATCATGAAGTGATCTTCTGTAGGAGGCATCCTTGCCTTTCCATTACTTCTTTTTGTTCAAGAATTTCTTGAACTGTCGTGAGAGTAGAGAGAACTCTCCTTCAGATAGCTCAGAGGCTGAGGTACTAGGCTCCGAGGTTTCTTCTTCACTCACTTCTTATGCTGGGGCAGGAGAGGCAGCCTTCGACTTCCTTGAGGTATCTGCCTTTAGAGCAACAAACTTCTCCTTGGATGCAGACATGTTCTTCTCTTCTTTAGCTTTTCTTGTGTTGAGTTAAAGCTCATATGACATTAGCTTCCCGAAGAGATTCTGCAGGTCTGTCTCAGCCACCTTTCCAAATTCCCGGATGGCACAAACCTTGTTTTCCCATTCCTTGGTTAGGGATCTCAAGAACTTATCATTTAGTTCTTCGTTTGTGAAGACTCGACCATAGACCCTTAGGCCGTTGACTATCTTGAAGAATTTCTCAAAAGTGTCAGCAATGGTATTCTTGTGTCCTTGTCGGAAGGCTTCATATCTCTGATTCAGAAGGGATCTTCTATCATCCCAAACTTCTTCTGTACCTTCCATCAAAGTTGTAAGACCCCCCTCCCGGATCCCAAAACAAGGCACGAAGGTGGGGTCTTATGCCCGGAACAGCCGCCTTGCAGTAGTATTAGCACACGGGCTAACCTGTACCACAAGACGCCTATTCCGCCGGCTACAACAATATCATTATAACATGCCAACCCAACCAAATATAAGCAAGAGAAGTCAATCCACACAAAGCATATAAGTCCAAATAGTACAATAAGAGAAGCTAAAACATGCTTCTACAATATATCAGAGTACAGCTATCAACTGCCCAAACAGGCTACATCAGAGTATCACAACACTTACATCAGTAACCGACAGTAGCGACGGTACCGTCCCCTCAGGCCCAGTCATCCTGGCCTGGTTGTCCTGCTGCATAGTCTGCGGCTACTCTACCTGCGGCGTGACCTCCTAAAAAGGAAGACGTAGTAACCGTTAGTCGAAACGACTAAGTGGCTTCACATCCGCTCCCCCGGCGACTCCTCGGCACTGGGCGGGGAGAAGGAACAAGGATAATATATATATATATATACAAATAATAAAAGAAGTACAAGCAGGTGACAACAGTGTAAGAGTAACAGTAGCATAATCTAGCAGTTATTTAAGAGGTATAGCAAACTAACAAGTAAGGTAACAGTAGCAGGAAAGTAACTTAACTTATAAGGATGTCCATACAAACTTATAAGTTTAGGATCGGGTTACATAAAGGTAACTCATCGTATAAGAGTGCCCATACAAACTTATACGATGAGGATCTTATTGTGCAATGTTATGAAATGCTATGTATGCTATGCAATGACTCACCCATGCTCACACACATGCAACTGCCATGTCGACACAAACTGTAGTTCCCACTTCTCGAACAAGTAGCTAACCTCTCAGGCATCAGCCGCCGTGGCCAGGAGGTGACAGTAGAATGGGCACTTCTACTACTAGGCGGGTATCCACACTACATCACCTATTCCTCCGTACACCTCAACGCTAAGAACACAACAGCGGAGCCCTTGCGTACTATGGCCCAACGGGGTCTTGGGTAGATGTGCACCAAGAACACAGCCCGAACTGGCCTTGTGTGACCCGGAAGGGGCCTCAGAAGTAAGCACGAGGACACAACCCAACCGTTCACTTGGCACGGAAGGGGCCCCGGGAAGTGAACACCGAGGACACAGCCCAACCGCCTAAAGTCTAATTGTCAACTCCCGTCGGTGTGACGATCGGCGAGCCCATAGACTTGCCACACTATCCTTAACCCAGAATTACGACACAGCGTGTCAACTCACAATGCATGCAAATGCTTCCTTGCCATAACATGGATTGGGCCTCGGAAGTAAGCAAGAGGACACAGCCCAACCATCCATCCATACCTTATCTCAATACAAACCAAACAAGTGACGATCAACACCGCACTCACATCCTCTCACAATACTACCCATAGGGAGACGACACTCTAAGTATTGGACTACTAAACTCATTCCATTATCAAACATACTCTTGGCCATAATTTATTCTTCTACATGACTTTCCAAATGATGACAACATAATATAAACATGATGCGCATATAAAGATCTATCAATCTTTCCAAAAGTACAAACATATTATAAACATGGTGGCGTATAAAGATCAGTCAATCTTTCCAAAGGATAACAACATATTATAAACATGAAGCGCATAAATAACCATCTATCAATTTCTATCAAGTCAATTCGTTTAAGTAAGCTTGCTTCACAATTGGATTATATGAAATCTGATTAATAAACTCAATCAATCATGCAACTAAAATGATTAATCATAAAAGAGTTCATCCAAGCCAAGTAACTTGCAATATTAATTCCACCGAATCCAAATCCATATTATATAAGCCCATAATTTAGGTGCAGAGTAAATCTGGGCAGCAATTTCGACCGGAGATTCCCGAAGCTACAGGAATCTGGTGAAGACGTGTACCCCTAGATGGAAAGGTTTTTCCATGGGATACAACTTTCGTATTCAGACCTCAACCCAGATTTGATTGTATCCTATTAGAAACCAGCCTTGAGGTCCGCTGCGTACATAATACAATTTTTGCATGCAGGATTTATTGAACACCATTTTCGTTCAGACTTTCGCGTGGCTATAGACATCACCTGAAGTCGTGCAACTACTCGTTGGAAAGCTATTTTCAAGGGCTTCAACTTTTGTGTTTAGTCGAAAGCCCATATCTGGAAATATCCTTCATGAAAATGGCCTAGACGATTGCTGCGCGCAGAATACAGATTCAGCACGCATCTTGAGGCGGAACGAACGACATCGGTTCATCTTCCTCCTCAAGTCGATCCTCTCAAATCTCCTCCAGAAATTTCCTCTACCCTTATTCACCCTCATGAGGCCTTTACTCTTCACGAAACCGTCCCCCATCTCCCCATAGAAGATCAGAGTGGTTGAAGACACCACTAACCAAGGGCACAAGCCCTAGATCGGCCTCATCCTAGAGAAAAACATCTTCTCACAAGCCAAGACTCCACCGAGTCGACATATCACCTATATATCTACAGATCTAGCACCAAGGGAGAGGGTAGGAAACTCACTTTGGTTCCAGCGGTATCACCATTTCTGGCCATGGATCGTGTAGTCCTTCGCGGCGGCATCTTCTCCTTCACGGTGATGGCGGATTTTCCCTCCCTAGAACTTGCTCCTGCAGTTCTCTTTTTACAAAAGTTTTTTCAGAAAATCGGGCTGGAAAGAGAAGTGAAACTACTAGGGTTTTCTAAGCCCTTTTTAAAGTGAAATGCCATCGGTCACGCCAATGGTCACGCCCGTGACAAGGGGCGTGACCCCTATCAACTACCGAGAATTTGTCGAACTCAACTAAAGTCATCGACGGAGAACAAGCCCCGGTCACGCCCATGGTCACGCCCGTGACATCGGGCGTGACCCCTATCAACTACTCGAGGATTCGTTGAACTCAACCAAATTGTCGACGGAGAACACGCCCCGGTCACGCCCATGGTCACGCCTATAGTCACGCCCATGACACCGGGCGTGACCCCTATCAACTACTCGAGTGTACAACCCCATATTCGCTGAGCCAGACAAGGAGGCACAATGGTCACAGTTGGGTTAGCCGAAGTGTTCCTGCCCTAAGAAAGGATCTCGCCCAAAGAAGGCGGGAACGATTGCGCCTGATCGTTGAACGAGGAACCGTAGGCAAAGATCGTCGAGCGCGGACCTGCGCGGAAGCGCTTGCGCCCGAGCCAAGCTCCTATCTCAAAGAGTTCTCGTCTACGCCGGGCGAGAGCGTTCGCGCCATGCCCTGGGCAGAAGGGTCTCGGCACAGCTCTCGCCGAGTGGGGCCCAAGGACTTAGGAAGAATGTCCTAATTGCCCTCAGGAGAAATTACTTCAGTACCCTCAGAAAAATAGCGGGATTCGGCTATTGGCAGACCAACTAGGGGCTTTTCAGTAAATTCAGGACAGCAAAATTTTATAAATAGACCCATAAGGGCTCCTTAAAAAGCAAGCTATCATTGTCTTTCAAATTTCAGTGCTTTCTGAGGAGCTCCTAGCCCAGCTTTGGCTTTGGAGGGAAGCTCTCAGAGATCTTCCGGGTGTGAGATGGGACCTCCCTGCTGAGGCTATAGGGTCAGTTTTAGGACCTTTAAATCCAGTTAAGGGTTGAGACTTGAGAGAAGTAGGTTTTGGCTGCACCCCTTTTTCTTTGAACTCCAGTTGAGGTCATATTTGGCTTCAACAGTTCTGGTGCGGTGAGCGTGGAAGGCAGCCGATTCAAGAAAGCCTTAAGTTTTGTCCCATGGCTGTAGGTGAAGGTGAAGGGTCAGGTTCTGGAGGCTCCCCCACCCTGGGAGAGGAAGCAACAAAGAGGATGCTGGATGAGTTCAGGCGAGAGTTCTTGCAAACAATCAGTTTGGCCTTCTCGGCGAGAGGCGAGTGGGCCACCCCTCAGGTCCCAATAGAAGAGGTCCCGCTCTTAGGCGAGAACGCCCCAGGGCAGCGCCCAGGAAAGGAGGACCCGGGCGAGGCTGGCGAGAGAGATGTGGCGGCGCGGGAACTCTTCCCAGGCCAGAGCCAGCGCCCGGGCAAGTAGGCGCTGACGGATCTGGGCGAGAAGGAAGCGACGGTGCGGGAGCTCTTCCCGGGGCACGGTCTCGCGGATCGGGCAAGTCAGCCGAGGCCGCAATACATACCTTCTCGCCAGGCAGGAGGCGAGAGCCCATTTAGTGAGCTCATCATCTCAACTCCGGTACCAGAGGGGTTCCGGGAGCCCGACATGTCCTACTACTCGGGGAAGGATGACCCGGTACAGCATGTATAGTGGTTTGAAGACGTTGTTTCGATAAGGCAGATGACGGATGCCTTCAAGTGCCGGCTGTTTGCCATCACGTTGAAGGAGAAGGCTCGGGACTGGTTCCACCAGTTGCCAGCAAGTTCAATCTACTGTTTTGAAGATCTGCGGAGAAGTTTCCTGTTGAGGTTCTCAACCTCAAAAAAGCGGAAGAAGGAAGCAGAGTGCCTGTTTGCGGTGAGGCAAAGGCCGGACAAGACTCTGGGTCACTATGTCGACCGGTTTCAGGAGGAGATCCTCTTGGTCCAGGAGGTTCCAGGGTACGCGCTGATGCTGGCCTTCACCCTGGGGCTGAGACCGGGATTTTTTAGCATGGAGTTGAAGAGGGTGCCACCCCTCTCCTTTGAGGAGCTCATGGAGAGGGCGGCAAAGGAGATCGACTTCGAGAGGGCGAACCCAGCATTTGCCAGGAAGTTGGCCAAGCTAGTAGAGGATGACGTGAAGGAACCAGCAGCGGGAAGACAGAAGGAGCCGAGGGAACAGAGGGAGCAAAGGGAAGAAAGGAGAAGGGAGGAGCCCCGAAGGTTTGGGCAGCAGCAGGAGTTGGGGGGCCCGGGAGCCGAACAACCATTTAGGTTGGAGGCCCCAGGAGGGTCGCCCCCAGGCCCAGGAGAAGGATATCAGGGGAGAGATAACCTGCGGGAGCCCCGGAGGTTCGATCGACCGGCATGGAGGCAGGAGCCGAGGGGTCGTCCCCCACCACCACAGGAGGCCATGGAAGTAGGAAGGGGAGAGGGGCAGCCAGAGGAGCTCGAGGAGGAGGTAGAAGAGGAAGGGGAGACGGCAGAAGGGGCGGGGAGGCGTTGCTCTTTTGTGACATCCACCAGGAGGAAGGTCACGCGACGGCCACCTGTCCGGAATTCTTAGAGTTGAGAGAGGCAAGGGGAGCAGGGAGGCAAGATCCACCGGTAAGGATAGTGGAGGTGCAGCAAGGCGAGGCGGAGGACAGGTGCGAAGATCGGGTAGATGTAGGGACCCGAGGAGGAATTAGGGTGATTCATGGAGGAGTGGGGATTGAGGCAACCCGCAAGGGGAGCCTGCAAACCATGTACCGGAGGGGGGTGGCCTCCACCTCCCAGGTTCCCCCTCCAGAAGAAAAGATCACATTCTCATCAGCAGACATGTCGTACTATAAAGATCCATTCTGCGACGCTCTGGTAATCCAGACGGCGGTGGAAAATTATACGGTCTCGAGGATACTGGTGGATAATGGGAGCTCGGTAAATGTCATCTTCAAGAAGGCCTTTAATGAGATGAGGGTTGAAGGGAAGAGGGTCTTGGCGTCAGATGGACCTCTATTCGGGTTCTCCAGAGAGAGGAAAGAGGTAGAAGGAGGAGTAGGGTTACACGTAAGATTGGGGGGCGTGTCACGGAACTGTAGGTTCGTGATCGTGGACGCCCCGAGCAGCTACAATGCCATCTTTGGGCGTCCCCTCATCAGCGCCTTTCACTGCGTCCCCTCATCGTTCCATCAGTGCCTCAAGTTCAACAATGGGGGGGGGGGTGCAGGTCAGGGTAAGAGGGGACCCGAAGGTGGCAAGACAATGTTATGTTACGGCACTCAACACCATTTTGTGGATGGCGGAGGCAGAAGAGTTGGAGATAGATATGGCGGCCCTAGAGGAGGTTGTTGAGGAAGAGGAGATGGTCCTAGAGGAGGCAAGAGGGATAGCTGGGGAGGAAGTCGGAGAAGAGGAGGCTGAGAGGCTGCAAGGAGATGTGCAGGTGGTCCGGGGGAACGAGGAGCAGGAGAGCCCGGAAGGGGCGTTGGAAGTAGAAGGGCAAGCGGTGGAAGAAGGCGAGGGAGAGGCCCCGAGGGGCGTAGGAGTCGAGCAGCAGCAGGAGGGGCGGGTAGAAGTGATGGAGGTTGAGGAGGAGGGAGAAAGAGGAGAGCTGGAGCTGGAGGAAGAGGCAAGGGCCGGTTGGAGCAGTCGCGGCTGGAGCCGGCCGAAGAAGTGGTGGAGATGGAGGTCTTCACCAGCGCAGGGAAAGCACAAAGGGTGCGGGTCAGCGGGGGCTTGAGTCTCGAGGCCGGCCCGGAACAAGTGCGGGCTTGTATCAAAGCAACGTCGACATCTTCGCTTGGAGCGCGACGGACATGCCGGGCATCGACGCCGACGTAGCCTGCCACTGCCTGAACTTGGACCCCCGCACTCGCCCCATTCGTCAGAAGATGAGAGCTAGCCATCGTCACCAAGCTGGAGGAGCCCATTCGCGAGGAGGTAAAGAAGCTCCTGGAGGCAGGCTTCATCTCAGAGATCCAGTATCCAGGCTGGATCTCCAATGTGGTAATGGTAAAGAAGGGAGGTGGTAAATGGAGAATGTGTATTGACTTTTCTTTGTTGAATAAATCATGCCCTAAGGATTGCTACCCCTGCCTCGGATCGACGCGCTGGTTGATTCAGCCGTCGGTTTTTCTGTCGTGAGCTTTTTAGATGCTTTTTCAGGTTATCACCAGATCCGGATGCACCCTCCTGACACCAAGGATATTTCCTTCATCACAAGGGAGGGATGCTTCAGTTACAAGATGATGCCCTTTGGGTTAAAGAACGCAGGGGCTACCTATCAGCGCATGATGGATCGAGTCTTTCGGGATCAGAGGGGAAGAAACTTGGAGGTCTACGTCGACGACCTAATGATCAAAAGTAAGTGCTTGGTTTCGCACCTGCAAGATCTGGAGGAAACATCGCCACCCTGAGAAGGTTCAAAATGAGGCTGAATCCCTTGAAGTGTGTCTTCAGGACCAGCCGTGGGAAGTTCCTCGGGCATCTTCTCACTCCGGCGGGGGTGGAGCCCAACCCGGACAAGGTCAAGGCCATCCTGGATTTGGAGTCACCTCGCAACGCCAAGGAGGTCCAGCGCTTGACAGGCAAGCTGGCTGGGCTAAGCAGGTTCCTCTCCAGGGCAGGAGACAAGTGTTCTTCATTCTTTAAGGTGCTGCGGGGGAATCAAAGGTTCGAATGGACAGCCGAGTGCGAAGAGGCCTTCCAAGGTCTGAAAAGGCAACTCTCTCAGGCTCCTCTCCTTCAGAGCCCAAAGGAGGGAGAGGACCTGACCTTGTACCTCAGGGTAGGAGCAGAGGCGGTGAGCTCCGTCCTAGTGAGGGAAGAAGGAAAGAAGCAGCTGCCCATCAACTACGTCAGCCGGATATTGAGGAAAGCGGAGTTTCGCTACCCTATCCTGGAAAAGCTCGCTTATGCCTTGGTCATCTCGGCAAGAAAACTCCGGCCGTACTTTCAAGCGCATTCGATTAGGGTGGTGACCGACCACCCTCTTCGCAAGATCTTCGAAGGAGTGGAGCACTCGGGGAGACTGGCTAAGTGGTCCATTGAGCTAAGCGAGTTCGACATCTCCTTTGTCCCAAGGCTCTCCATCAAGGCACAGACAGTGGCAGACTTCCTAGCAGACTATATTATTGAGGTCGAGGGGGGAGAGCAACAACTGCGAGAAGCATGGAAGTTGATGGTTGATGGGGCCTCAGGAAGGCACTCCCTAGGGGCAGGCGTGGTGTTGACAAGTCCCCAGGGGGTAACCATAGAGCAAGCGGTCATTCTACATTTCCCCGTGACCAACAATCAAGCGGAATATGAGGCCGTGATCGCCGGCCTCCGCCTGGCAAAGGAGCTGGAGATTCAGGACGTGGAAGTTTTCACTGATTCAAAGGTAGTAGCATCACAAATCCGGGGAGAATTTGAGGCTCGGGAGCCAACCCTCATCAGATATCTCTCCAAGGTAAGGGCAATCATCGGAGGATTCCGGTCATTCTCAATTCAACATGTTCCAAGGGAAGAAAGTGTAGCCGCCGATCGACTAGCCAAGGACCTCGGGTGGGAGGAACGGACCTCGACGAGTATTCGGACGAGCTATTCCGAGGCTAGGAAGGAGAGTTGATGCTGGTGGATCAGCAACCCTCATGGGTGGATCCATTTGTGACCTTCCTGACCACCAGTGAACTGCCTGAGGGGACCAAGGTCGGGAGAAGCTTCAAGCGTAAAGCGGCTCACTACTTGATGATGGAGGGAGGTCTGCATCGTAAGATGTTGTGAGTGCTCCTAGCTAGATGTGTGACCAAAGAAGAGATCCCGAAGATTTTAAGGGAGGTGCACTGGGCGGGCGAGTGCAGCAGTCACTCTGGAGGAAGGACGCTGGAGGAAAGGGTGGTCAGACAGGGGTACTTCTGGCCCACCCTAAGGAGGGATGCCATGGAGTTTGCGAGTAAGTGCCAGAAATGTCAGCTCTACGCCCCCCTTCAGCTCTTGGCAGCTCCGAGGCTCCGAAGTATCACGGCGCCGTGGCCATTCGCTATCTGTGGAATGGATCTAGTTGGGCCCTTTTCTCCGGCTAGTGGGCAGAGGAGATTCCTCTTGGTCATGGTTGATTATTTCTCAAAGTGGCTAGAGGTTAAAGCCTTGGCCAAGGTCACCTCGCAGGTCATAAGAAACTTCGTCTGGGGGGAGATCATTTGCAGACATGGGTTGCCCCAAGCCATAGTGACTGATAACGGCCCCTAGTTCGCCAGCAAGGAGTTCATCAGCTTCTGCGCCCAACTAGGGATAGACCTCCGGTTTGCCTCCGTCCATCACCCTCGGAGTAACGGCCAGGTGGAAGCAGCAAACAAAATCATTGTAAACCTACTAAAGAAGAAGGTGGAGAACTTGAAGGGAAATTGGGCGGAGCAGCTCCCATCGGTCCTGTGGGCACTACGAACGACTCCGAACACGGCCACCGGTGAGACCCCCTTCAAGCTCTCTCATGGGTGTGAAGCCATCCTACCAGTGGAGTTCAAGGTCCGGTCCCCGCGAGTCACAGCCGCAGGCGAAGGAGACGAGGCTTAGAGGCTGGAGAATGAGGAGGGGCAGCGCCTCTTGTTAGATATGGTGGAGGAACTGCGAGACGTGGCGGCTATCAGGCAAGAACAGATCAAGCGACGGATGGCCAAGCATTTTGATAAGCATGTCAGGGTCAAGCAGTTTGCTGAAGGGGATCTGGTGCTGAGAAAGGTTGACGCGGCAGGAAGGTCGGCTCGCATGGGTAAGCTCCACCCGAACTGGGAAGGTCCATATATTGTGAAGGAAGTCCTCGGAACGCGGGGATACTACCTCCAGGACGTGGAGGGAAGGGCCCTAAGCCACACTTGGAGTGGTGATGATCTAAAACGCTTCTACCCCTGAGGGGGGAAGGATGTAACCATGTATTTCAAAAATAAATTTATTATACTATATCGAGTGGCTTTTTCCTAACTGTTGCTAAGTTTTTCATAATATAACGTGATCATTCGTTTTGTAGCACCCGAGCTCGGCTCAGCCCCAGGTAGACCCGCTGCGCATGCTCTCATCTAGCTGGCAGGTCCAAAGGCTCGCCTGTGGGGGATAGGTTTGGTTGGTTTGAGATCTTCATCGGCACCCCGAGATCGGCTCGGCCCCAGGTAGACCCGCTGCGCAGGCTCTCATCTAGCTGGCAGGTCCGAAGGCTCGCCTGTGGGGGATAGGTTTGATTGGTTTGAGATCCTCATCGGCACCCCGAGCTCGGCTCGGCCCCAGGTAGACCCGCTGCGCAGGCTCTCATCTAGCTGGCAGGTCCGAAGGCTCGCCTGTGGGGGATAGGTTTGGTTGGTTTGAGATCTTCATCGGCACCCCGAGCTCGAGCTCAGGCCCCACCCCAGGTAGACCCGCTGCGCAGGCTCTCATCTAGCTGGCAGGTCCGAAGGCTCGCCTGTGGGGGATAGGTTTGATTGGTTTGAGATCCTCATCGGCACCCCGAGCTCGGCTCGGCCCCAGGTAGACCCGCTGCGCAGGCTCTCATCTAGCTGGCAGGTCCGAAGGCTCGCCTGTGGGGGATAGGTTTGGTTGGTTTGAGATCCTCATCGGCACCCCGAGCTCGGCTCGGCCCCAGGTAGACCCGCTGCGCAGGCTCTCATCTAGCTGGCAGGTCCGAAGGCTCGCCTGTGGGGGATAGGTTTGGTTGGTTTGAGATCTTCATCGGCACCCCGAGCTCGGCTCGGCCCCAGGTAGACCCGCTGCGGAGGCTCTCATTTAGCTGGCAGGTCCGAAGGCTCGCCTGTGGGGGATAGGTTTGGTTGGTTTGAGATCTTCATCGGCACCCCGAGCTCGGCTCGGCCCCAGGTAGACCCGCTGCAGAGGCTCTCATCTAGCTGGCAGGTCCGAAGGCTCGCCTGTGGGGGATATGTTTGGTTGGTTTGAGATCCTCATCGGCACCCCGAGCTCGGCTCGGCCCCAGGTAGACCCGCTGCGCAGGCTCTCATCTAGCTGGCAGGTCCGAAGGCTCGCCTGTGGGGATAGGTTTGATTGGTTTGAGATCCTTCATCGGCACCCCGAGCTCGGCTCGGCCCCAGGTAGACCCGCTGCATAGGCTCTCATCTAGCTGGCAGGTCCGAAGGCTCGCCTGTGGGGATAGGTTTGATTGGTTTGAGATCCTCATCGGCACCCCGAGCTCGGCTCAGGTAGATCCGCTGCGCAGCTAGACCCTCGCCTGCTTCATCGGCTCTCATCTAGCTGGCAGGTCCGAAGGCTCGCCTGTGGGGGATAGGTTTGGTTGGTTTGAGATCCTCATCGGCACCCCGAGCTCGGCCCCAGGTAGATCCGCTGCGCAGGCTCCGAAGGCTCTGCCTGTGGGGGATCTAGCTGGCTCGGCCCCAGGTAGACCCGCTGCGCAGGCTCTCATCTAGCTGGCAGGTCCGAAGGCTCGCCTGTGGGGGATAGGTTTTGGTTGGTTGAGATCTTCATCATCGGCACCCCGAGCTCGGCTCGGCCCCAGGTAGACCCGCTGCGCAGGCTCTCATCTAGCTGGCAGGTCCGAAGGCTCGCCTGTGGGGGATAGGTTTGGTTGGTTTGAGATCTCATCGGCACCCCGAGCTCGGCTCGGCCCCAGGTAGACCCGCTGCGCAGGCTCTCATCTAGCTGGCAGGTCCGAAGGCTCGCCTGTGGGGGATAGGTTTGGTTGGTTTGAGATCTTCATCGGCACCCCGAGCTCGGCTCGGCCCTAGGTAGACCCGCTGCGCAGGCTCTCATCTAGCTGGCAGGTCCGAAGGCTCGCCTGTGGGGGATAGGTTTGGTTGGTTTGAGATCCTCATCGGCACCCGAGCTCGGCTCGGCCCTAGGTAGACCCGCTGCGCAGGCTCTCATCTAGCTGGCAGGTCCGAAGGCTCGCCTGTGGGGGATAGGTTTGGTTGGTTTGAGATCCTCATCGGCACCCCGAGCTCGGCTCGGCCCCAGGTAGACCCGCTGCGCAGGCTCTCATCTAGCTGGCAGGTCTGAAGGCTCGCCTGTGGGGGATAGGTTTGGTTGGTTTGAGATCCTCATCGGCACCCCGAGCTCGGCTCGGCCCCAGGTAGACCCGCTGCGCAGGCTCTCATCTAGCTGGCAGGTCCGAAGGCTCGCCTGTGGGGGATAGGTTTGGTTGGTTTGAGATCCTCATCGGCACCCCGAGCTCGGCTCGGCCCCAGGTAGACCCGCTGCGCAGGCTCTCATCTAGCTGGCAGGTCCGAAGGCTCGCCTGTGGGGGATAGGTTTGGTTGGTTTGAGATCTTCATCGGCACCCCGAGCTCGGCTCGGCCCCAGGTAGACCCGCTGCGCAGGCTCTCATCTAGCTGGCAGGTCCGAAGGCTCGCCTGTGGGGGATAGGTTTGGTTGGTTTGAGATCTTCATCGGCACCCCGAGCTCGGCTCGGCCCCAGGTAGACCCGCTGCGCAGGCTCTCATCTAGCTGGCAGGTCCGAAGGCTCGCCTGTGGGGGATAGGTTTGATTGGTTTGAGATCTTCATCGGCACCCCGAGCTCGGCTCGGCCCCAGGTAGACCCGCTGCGCAGGCTCTCATCTAGCTGGCAGGTCCGAAGGCTCGCCTGTGGGGATAGGTTTGATTGGTTTGAGATCTTCATCGGCACCCCGAGCTCGGCTCGGCCCCAGGTAGACCCGCTGCGCAGGCTCTCATCTAGCTGGCAGGTCCGAAGGCTCGCCTGTGGGGGATAGGTTTGGTTGTTTTGAGATTCTCATCGGCACCCCGAGCTCGGCTCGGCCCCAGGTAGACCCGCTACGCAGGCTCTCATCTAGCTGGCAGGTCCAAAGGCTCGCCTGTGGGGGATAGGTTTGGTTGGTTTGAGATCCTCATCGGCACCCCGAGCTCGGCTCGGCCCCAGGTAGACCCGCTGCGCAGGCTCTCATCTAGCTGGCAGGTCCGAAGGCTCGCCTGTGGGGGATAGGTTTGGTTGGTTTGAGATCTTCATCGGCACCCCGAGCTCGGCTCGGCCCCAGGTAGACCCGCTGCGCAGGCTCTCATCTAGCTGGCAGGTCCGAAGGCTCGCCTGTGGGGGATAGGTTTGGTTTGGTTGGCTTGGTTTGGACAAGGCAGGAGGCGCATTGGGAATGCAAAAGAAAAAAAAATGGGAAAGGTCTCGGCATGGATAGATCTCGGCAGGGAAGTCCCTGCTGAAGAGATCTCGCAGTAGGGGGGCTTTCTCCAAGAAGACTCTTAACATTCTCAAACAAACGGGCGAGATCGTTAGGCGACGGTCCTGAAGGGATTCATGCAGGCTAAAGTGCACGGTTCCATCTCAAGGGTGCGCGAGCCACGCTTCCGTCTGGCAGTTCGCAGGAGGTTCCCGCCTAAGGATTCGTGCAGGATCCCGCTGATCCATCTCTAGGGAAGGCTATCTTAAGACGACCAAGGGCCTCGACGGAAGCACGCGCAGACAACATCCGACCACAACAATTACATCAGGCGCATTCGCAATAACAGAGCGAGATATTTACAAATAAAAACATTTGCATTAAATACATTAAAAGAACAAACTGGTAACGTCTCGCGTCTACATTAAGGCGGAAGAAAAAAGCAGAGGCGGAAAGGAAAAGAAGAGGAGGCCCCTCATGGAGACAAGTTATACCCCTCCGAGCTCCCGCTTGAGCTCCCGCTGGAGCTCTCGCCGGAGCTCCCCCCGGAGGTCTCGCCACCCGCCGTAGGGGACTTCGGGACGTCCGAGGGTGGGGTATCAGGGGCGCCCGGGGGCTTTGGAATGGGCTCGAAAAGCCATGGAACTAGTTGTTGAGCAGTGATGTCCTTGCCCCTCCCGTCCCAGCAGTTGATGTCTCGCAGCGTCTTCAGCGTCAACTTTACTGTAGCTTGCGCGTTCCCCTGGAGCAGCTTGTCGATATCATAAGCCGAGTAATACTGGCTCTTCAATCTCTCGTCCAACGGAGGGGCCGCACTCGCCTCGAGACGCGCGATCTGCTCCCGCAGAAGAACGTTGTCGTATCGGGCCTGGGACAGCTCCTCGTGAAGTGCGGCTTGGACGGAATCCTGAACGGCGGAAGGTTAGCATAAAAGAAGAGTCAGGGAGGCGAGCACAAGTGATTGTGAAAGGTCTCGCTTACCCCTTCCGCTTGGCGCGAGGATAACAGTTGCTGGGCCTCGGCCAGCTCCTTGGCAAGGGAGGCCGCCTGAGCCACCACATCGTCCCTGGCCTTGAACATGTCCTGAAAGTTGCGGTCTATCGTGATGCTCCGGCGGGCACACATGTGCGCAAGCTCCAGCCCACGCATCAGGGCACGAGTGGAGTCGTAGGCCAGCAGCCGGGTCGACATCCTGTCGTAGACGCTAGCGTCCTCCCGGCTGTAGAGGCAATAACCTAGGGCGAAAGCCTCGCTGGTGACCTCGTCTCGCTCTGCCCGGCTTGGCAAGAGGGACGAGATCGAGACCTTGTTGGCATCAGGATCCCACTGCAGCAGCGGCTTGTTTTCCGCGTCCAGGCACCTCATGCCGAGACCGAAGTTGCGATGGCCTCGCGGCACCTCTTCAGACAGGGCCTGGCCGGAGGTCCCGGCGGCGGCACCCTCGCTCTCTGCGGCACCAGGGGCCTGAGGGTTCTCGGCAGGGGTCTCGGGACCGCCCCTAGAGGCGGCAATCTTGTTAACGGCCTGCAAGACCTCCTCAAAGGAGCGGCCTGCGGGGAGAGGTTGGGTGGGCGGCACCACACCAGCCTTACCCTTCTCGGTATCCGTTGTTTTGGGTCTCTTAATTGATTGAGGCGTGGGGGCACCGGGTTTTCGCTTCACGGCACCGCTCGAAGGGGGAGGACCCGACTCTTTTCGGCAGGCTTGAGCAGCGGATTTCGCAAGAGCCAGCGGGTCCTTAGGAGGTTGACTCCCTCCGGCGCGAGCCTCGTCGAAAGGCTGGCATTGGGGGATCTCGCGCTCTCCTGCGAAAACAATGACAATAAGTCCCGACCTTGGAAAGGACAAGGAAAAGACAGATAAAGGCGAGACCCTACCTTCTCCCGGAAGTACAGGGGAGAGAAAATCGACGTCTCGCCGGAGGTAGAGGACGTCGAAGTCCTTGGTTCCGAAGAACTCAAGGAGGGCGCTCTCGCGCGAGCCCAAGGAGGGAGGCTTGTAGGCGGCATCCTCATATTGGATGGGGGCAAGGGGTACGTTCCCGAAGTCGCCAGAAACGTAGATGAACCTCTCGCCCCAGTGATGGTGCTTGTTGGTGAGACCGATTGTCTTCAGCAGTTGCCCGGAGAAGAACACCACGCCTCCTTTCGCGCGGAAAGTAAATAGCTTGCGGAAGATCGGCAAGCTAAACTCGATCCTCTCGGACCGCATATAACATATGAATGTCATGAGAATCGCCACTGAGTTGGGGTTCAGCTGCGCGGGAACCACCCCGTAATATCGGAGGGCCTGCCGCATCTCAGGCCACAGCGGGAGGCAGAAGCCCACCTCGAAGTGTTCGATGGGGATGGCGAGCTCCCCCTCCCCCGCGGAGTTTACCTTGTCGTGATTGCCCGGGTTCCGCGCGGTGAAGCCGGCGGGAACGTGTTGAGTCTTGATCAGGTTGAACTCATCCACGGTAAGGGTGCAGGAAGGGAAAAGATGCTTTTGGAAAGCTTCTGCGCAATTGGATCGTCCTTCACCTCCGCCCGGCATCGCGATAAAGTTTGAAGGCGAGATCTACGAGGAGAAGGTGAGAGCGAGAACGGTACGAGAACGGAAGTAGAAGGCGGAGACGGGCGAGAGCTTTGGAGGGACCGCGAGAGCAACAGGAGAGGAGAGAGACTGGAATCGGAGAAATGAATGTGGTAGGTGAGCCTCCTATTTATAGAAAATCGTGGTAATGATGACTGTTTTCAGAAAGGCGGCGGGGGTACAGCCGGCGCATCCTAGGTCAGCGGCGCTTCGTTTTTCCCGCCCGAGTCTGACAGTGACCGATTGACTAAGTGACTAGCGCAAACGTTGCGAGATGTCATGCGACGGGCAAGGTAGGCGGAAGCGAGGTGGCTCTCGCCACCCAAGGACCCGGGAAAATAACTCATACGCATACAAAAATATTAAAAACCGAGTTATTGCTCTCGCTGAGCGAGAACGGGATAAAATAATAAGCGATAAAGTGCAGAATCATTAGTTACAACTCTACGCAAGTAAATAAGGGTACATCAGAGAGGGGAAGGCCTGGGGAAGAGGAGGGGAGGTCTCGCGCTTCAGTATGGCTCCCAGCGCCATTTCCCTTGCTCCCACCGCCATTTTCCTCGGTCCCGCAGCTTGGTCCGGGGCGGCGCCTGCGGTTGAAGTAGGACGACAGGACGCTGCATCCCAGGTCAACCCGGCGGGACAGATCCCGGATGCGCTCGATGCACCTCTCAGGTGAGGATCCAGCGGTAGCTCCCCCCGGCCGATCCATCTCGCCGATAAGGTAATCCCGCTCCATGGTCTCTAGCCTCTTCTCCACTGATAGGCAGAACTCTTTGGTCGTAAGGTCGCGGACCCGTTCTCGCCGGATGAGCTTCGACAGAACGGCGGCGACCTTCTTCCCCCGTCTTTTCACGCTCCCGGCACCCGTCAGGATCTCCTCCATCTCGTCAGACGAAGGGAAGGGAGAGCTCTCGCCATCTTCTCCCTCTCTTTCTTCTTCTTCTTCTTCTTCTTCCTCTACCTCAGCGCCAAGCCGCGAGACCATGTCCCCTGTCAAGAGAGTCCCCATTTTAGCAGGAGCTAAAGGATAGCTGCGATAAAGTTTCTGTATACCTTCAGAATGACGAGGCCCCCCGGTTGACGGCAGGCGAGAAGGCCCAGCCCCCCCCCCCCCCCCCCCCCCCCCAGCTCCAAAGAGGAGGTGGATTGGCTTTCCTTTTCCGGGGGGGTAAACTTTGTGAATGGTGATCCCGGCTTGGTCAGGAGCGGGGGAGCGGGTCTCCTCTCCCGCAGGAGGGCTAGCGTCTAACAAAGGCACGGGGATCTCGGCAATATTTCCTCCCGCCAGTAGGGAGGAATCAACCGCATGGGCAGACTGATTCGCAGCTCTCGCCCCGCTCTCCCGGGTTGCGAGATCTGGAGGTGCGGAAACCGACGCTGCGAGAAATCGGGTCAGCATTTAAAAATTTAAGTTGAGGGCGAGAGGGGAACCGTTACCTGCGATGTTCGGGTCAGGTGGAGGGGCCACCTCTGGAACCCGCGGTTGATCATCGTGATGGCTAGAGTGTGGATCCAAGGGTTCTCGCGGGGACGCGACAGCATCGGGAACCGTCTCCTGCGAGAGGTATCACGTCAAACAACTGAACAACTGGTTTTTAGTAATTGGCATATCGAGCTTACCTTCCGCGGCGAGGGGCCGTCCGCGCGACTAGGGGTCGGGGTAGGCGGGCTCCTGTTCTCGCGGGGCAGGTCCCGCTGAACCACCTTCGCCCTCTTCTTCTTCTTCTTAAGCAGAGAAGGCTCAGCAACCGACAATTGTCTCGCTAGCCATGGGGCAACCAGGGCGCTGTTAGCCCTAGCTCGCGCTTGTGCCGCATTAATGCGGTCCTGCAGATCCTGCAGAAGCGGTTTGTCAGCACGCTTGGAAGGCATAGCGAGAGAAGGCGAGAGCTCAGGGGGAGAATGACGACTCGAGGGAAGTATTATGGCCGTCTATCGGCATGCATATTTATAGACACTGTACGGCCCACCGAAAGATTCCCTGATGTTGACACGTGCTCAGCGAATATTTTGGGTTGGACATGTCTTTTCGAGCGCGGTGCTAGCTCAAAAAGAGCGGGGATTGTGTACAACCCCATATTCGCTGAGCCAGACAAGGAGGCACAATGGTCACAGTTGGGTTAGCCGAAGTGTTCCCGCCCTAAGGAAGATCTCGCCCAAAGAAGGCGGGAACGATTGCGCCTGATCGTTGAACGAGGAACCGTAGGCCAAGATCGTCGAGCGCGTCCCGCGCGGAAGCGCTTGCGCCCGAGCCAAGCTCCTATCTCAAAGAGTTCTCGCCTATGCCGGGCGAGAACGTTCGCGCCATGCTCTGGGCAGAAGGGTCTCGGCACAGCTCTCGCCGAGTGGGGCCCAGGGCCTTAGGAAGAATGTCCTAATTGCCCTCAGGAGAAATTACTTCAGTACCCTCAGAAAAACAGCGGGATTCGGCTATTGGCAGACCAACAAGGGGCTTTTCAGTAAATTCAGGACAGCAAAATGCTATAAACAGACCCATAAGGGCTCCTTAAAAAGCAAGCTATCATTGTCTCTCAAATTTCAGTGCTTTCTGAGGAGCTCCTAGCCCAGCTTTGGCTTTGGAGGGGAAGCTCTCAGAGATCTTCCGGGTGTGAGGTGGGACCTCCCTACTGAAGCTATAGGGTCAGTCTTAGGACCTTTAAATCCAGTTAAGGGTTGAGACTTGAGAGAAGTAGGTTTTGGCTGCACCCCTTTTTCTTTGAACTCTAGTTGAGGTCATATTTGGCTTCAACAACCATGTTGAGTGATGCCTCACTATCGGAATATTTTTGGGCTGAAGCCGTCAACACTACATACCACATTCAAAATCGAGCACTCATAAACAATAACCATGATAAGACCCCTTACGAACTACTAAAGGGCAGGAAATCGACTATTTCATATTTTAGAATCTTCGGTTGTAAATGCTTCGTCCTTAACAATTACAAGTATCACACTACTAAATTTAGCGAAAAACATTTTGAAGGTATTTTTGTGGGGTATAGTAACCCGCGCATTCCGCAGAGTACCTGTTATTATACTAAGATGACTGCTCTACAAGCTGTCGCCGAACTGAACAAACAGACCGCCAAGTCCGCCGAGACGGCGAACTGGTTATTGAACTTGAACTTCAATTGCTGGAGAGAATACTAGCTGGCCGCAAAGTGCGACATGCTGCAAACCGCTGATTGTAACCATAAGCTTCACTGCTTTCTGATCGCAATCAGAACCAGACTCCGGGCTTCACAGTGCTAGCTGCACAACCTGCAAACAACAACTAGTTAAACATTCTCAAACCGCGCGGACTAGAAAATCGAGCCTGCAGCAATTAATCTGCGCTCAACTTACTGTTCATTCAGTTACTATTAAAGTGACGGGGGATCTTATTTATAGGCGGGGTGAGGAGTGTGGTCACCGCCCTAGTGAATAGAGTCATCACCCCAGCTCGTAGCTAGCACAACTCAGTCTGCCGAGTCCGCAAGGACAAGGCCAGACCAGCTGATTCGCCCGGCACTTAGGAAGCCAGTCCGCAACCTGGCAGACACCGCACTAGTCCACACGCTATGCAGCACGCAGACAGCAACAACCCACATACAGAACCAGTCCACATGCTCCACACGGACATAATACCAGCTCGCACATCTTGTGAACACCGCACTAGCCCGACACACGAGTCCACGACCAACAGGCATAGATCGCCTAGTCAACCAGCGGACACCGCGGGCTCTGCGATACCCTGGACTTGTCACAGAGTGTGACCAAGTCCAGCAACGACCAATCACATGGCGCGAGCTCGGTGGATACGAAGCCAGACCGTAAGCTCCAAGGATAGTCCGCCACCAAGAACGCGGTTATCACCCACTGCATCAATAGAGATCAGGGGCATGGACCAATACCGATCTCGCGATCTCTAAACTCAGTCCACCAAAACAGACTCCACGGACTCGAACTGAGTCCGCCATACTTCCGCGGATACACCACCAATCTGCCCGGTTACATCAAGGAGAACAAGCCAATAACAAAACCATAAGAATAGCTGACAGAACACCACCATCAATTCGCAGTAGATAGGCCGTACAAGCCACACCATTAGTTCACCCAGGCCGCACCATCACTTAACCCAGACCACACCATCAGTCTGCCCAATCCATGTAGTCTGCTCAATCCACCACTTTTACTTCACAATTTTCAACACTCCCCCTTGAAGTGAGAAGTGGTGATCAAGCCCAACAATCCTCGTAACCGTGTAAACAACATCTTCGGTAACGCCTTCGTGAAGATGTCCGCGACATTGTCCTCACTCCGCACATGCTCCACCATAATAGATCCCTCCAACACCTTCTCCTAAATGAAGTGGTGCTCAATCTCTATATGCTTGGTCCGAGCGTGACAAATTGGATTATTCACCAGCTTCAGGGCAATCTCATTGTCACCGCTCAGCAGGGTAGGACCGCGCACTTCTTCATAGACATCCTATACTAGTCTTCTGATCCAAATGTCTTCCCGAGCTGCCAAGGTCGAAGCCTTGTATTCTGTTTTCATTATAGAGATAGACACTGAGTATTGCTTCTTGCTGCACCAAGAGATACTGCCTGATCCACAAGTAAAGACATAATCGGATGTTGACTTCCGGTCATCTGCATCTCCTCCATAATCAGCATCCGAGTATAATTGAAGAATAAACTTTGTGTCTCTCCTATAAAGGAGACCCATGTCGGAAGTGGCCTTCGCATACTTAAGGATGTTCCTAGCTGCAATCAGATGAGGCTTCCTGGGTTCCGCCATATACCGACTTACTTGGCCAACCGCGTAAGTAATGTCAGGACTCGTAATCGTCAAGTAGATAAGACTCCCAACTAGAGCCCGAAACACCAAAGGATCCAGAATAATCCTCCCCTCATCCCGCCGAGGTTTGACACCTGAATCAAATGGAGTAGAGCTGCTTTTCCCCTACAGCATGCCGAATCGCTAAACGATCCATTCCGTATAGCCCTTTTGGGACACGAGTATGCCGCTCACCTTCATCTCCACCTTAAGTCCAAGGAAATGGTGGAGTTCACCCAAATCCTTCATCTCGAACCTGATAAATAGCTCTGCCCTGAGCCTATCTACTTCCTCCTTGGTGTTCCCCGTAATGATCGTGTCATCCACATACAACAGCACCAGGACTAGAATACCCCCCTTCTTCTTAACGAACAAGCTCGAGTCTGAGATTGAAGCCAGATAGCCGCAGAACTGGAGGTATTCTGCAATCTTCTCATACCAGGCTCGAGGAGCCTGCTTCAAACCATAAAGAGCTTTTCGGAGCTTGCAGATGTAGTCTGGATCTTCTTTAGATATGTAACCGAGCGACTGGACCATGAAGATGTCCTTGTCGATCTCCCCGTAAAGAAAGGCATTCTTTGCGTCCAGCTGCCACATCTTTCGGCCCTGGCAAGCCGCCAAAGCTATCACCACTCGTACTGAAGTCATCTTCGCCACAGGACTGAACGTCTCCTCATGGTCCTCGCCGTATTTTTGCAAAAACCCTCGAGCTATAAGGCAAGCCTTGTACCGCTCGATGCTCCCATCCGCCTTCTTCTTCAGCTTGTAGACCCACTTGCAAGTAACATGAGTAACGCCATCAACCTTGGGCACCAAATCCAAAGTTTCATTCTTCTTGAGAGTAGTCATATCCTCATTCATGGCATCGTCCCACTCCTTAACTCCAATGACTTCTTCAAACTTTGAAGACTCCCGCTCATCCAGGGGGCCTGCGAAGAAACAAAAGACAAATCTCACTGTGTTCCCTTCGCAATACTGAGCTGGTGGCTTGATGGTCCTCTTCGATGTCCGAATAGGCTGCTCCTTGCTCACCACCTCCGCTGCTTCCTTAGAACCAACTCCGTTCCCAGGCACACTTGGAATGTCACTCCCCCTGCTTCCTGAACTAGAAGCTTCTGCCCTAGATCTTGAAACACCTGGAGCTCCTGGTGACATAGACAGCTCCACCTGAAGATCTTTAACAGCTTCCCTCTACCCTTCATCAACCCTGCTCTCCTGCAGCTCAACAGTGCCACCTCCATACGACATTAGCTCATCAAAGAAAACATCTCTTGATACAAAGAACTTCCTTGTCGCAGGATCCATGCACTTCCAACCCTTCTTCCGCTCATCATAGCCCATAAAGACAAGCTTTCTCTCCTTTGCATCAAGCTTGGTCCTCTGAGCATCCGGGATGTGAACATAGCAGGTTGATCCAAACACCTGAAGGTGTTCCACACTCGGCTTCTCCTTGAACATCATTTCCACGGGAGACTTCATGTTGATCGGACTCAGAGGCATCTGATTGATGACGTAAGTTGCGCAGGCCATTCCTTCCGCCCAAAAAGACCTGGGAATGACCTTTGCATGAAGCCAATACTTGCAAGTTTCCGTCAAGTGACGGATCTTCCTCTCCACTACTCCATTTTATTGTGGAGTATAAGCACAAGTAAGCTCCCTCTAGATCTCGTGCTTCCTGCAGAAGTTAGAGAACTCAGATGAGACAAACTCACCATTGTTGTCTGATCTGAACTTCGTGATTCGCAAGCCAAGCCAGCCCTCTACCAGCTCCTTGAACTCCACAAACAATTAGAAAGCTGCCGACTTCTCCTTCATAAAATACACCCAAGTGTATCTTGAGTAATCATCAATCAATACCAGCATGTATCTACTGCCTCCAAGACTAGCGGTAACTGTTGGTCCCATCAGATCATCATGGATGCATTCCAATGGTGCCTTGCTCCTCGTTTGTGACTTATCAAACGGAAGGCAATGAGCCTTGCAGTACTGACACCCTGCGCAAACGTGGGCATCTCCGTAGTATGGAAACTTTGGCAAGCCTTTCACAAGGCTCTTCATTGCCATAGCTTTCAGCTTATCCATCCCAACGTGCCCTAGTATTTCATGCCAGATAGCTGCGCTATCATTGACCCTCATCCGATCAATATAAGAGCTTGTTGATAAGACAAATAAGTCTCGTACTCTTCTCCCTACATGAGCAATATCAGCCTTTATCGCTGATACATTGCGGAGAAACCTTACTTCTGTTGGGCCAAATAGAACATGATAGCCCGCGTCAACTGCGTTGGTCACTAAGAAGAGGTTCTTTTTCATGCCAGGTATATGATACACACTCCTTAAGGTAAGCGGGCCCTGAGCACTATCCAAAGAAACAACACCCTCCTTCTCTACAGAATGAACAGAGTCATCAGCTGTAATAATAGCTTCATTACCTGAGAACGGTAGCAGTGAAAAGAACTTCGACTCATCTCCAATGAGGTGATGACCACACCCCGAGTCGACTATCCAGTCATCTTGGTAGTCAACGGTGGAAAGAGCACGAACACACGTGCTTGTCAAGAAGGCTCCTCCCCACCCGACTTCCTCAGCACTGGAACCAGCTCCCTCTTTGTCTACAACATGCCCAGGTTGCAGCTTGACCTTACAGTCACGCTTGAAGTGTCCTGGCTGATTTCACCTATAGCACTTCAACTCCTTCTTCCAGTTCTTCTTAGGAGCAGCGCTCCTCTCTTGCAGATATGAAGTTGAAGGCCTATCCTCAGCAGCAGACTTCTTCTTCTTCTTCTTCTCCCATCTCTTCTTCTTCTTCTTATTAGTGAAGATAGTTTCACTACCTCCTTCAGAGATACTCACCCCGGCCATCTGCCTAGCCAAGCTCTACTGTGACGCTAGCAGATTTTCCAGCTCCAACAAAGAAGGTTGAGTTGCCCACCCTTGAACTGAAGTCACAAAGGCCATATACTCCTTCCGCAAACCGCGAACTATGTGCCTCTTCAACTTAGCCTCAAAGATGGGCTCATTAGGATCCAATGCTGATATTTCAACGCATAGGTTCTTCATCTTGAGGAAGAACTTCGAGATAGAGAGATCTCCTTAAGTTTCCTTAGCCAACTCATTCTCCAAGAACTGTAGCCTTGCTACATTCTTTCTGTTGAACAACCCGTCAATGGTTGCCCAAATCTCAGCAGCTGACTCACATCCTAAGATGTGATCAAAGAGCTCCGGTGATACAGCCCGTTTGAGAGCAAACTCTGTCTTTGCATTAGTCTTCCTCCAAACTCTCACCTGCTCAATAGAACCAGTTGCTGCAGTTACTTCTTGCTTGTTGTCACTATCGACGACTTCCCACAACTCCTCGCCCAGAAGATAGATCTTCATACACGACTTACACTTCTTGAAGTTAGTCGCTGTAAGAAATTCAATGCCAATACCCCTTTCATAAGCTCCCTCCATTGCACCAACTACTGATCACAAAGCTTCCAAAAGCGCCGAGCACAACTGAGATTGATCACTGCTCACTGCTCAAGCTACTGTTCCCTCTGATACCTTGTTAAAATTTCTCAGAATCTGATCAACCGGTAGTTCTGGTATCAAGCAAGCACTTCCAGAGCTATCAAGCTGATCACTTGATCAAGTGGAAAGCGAGAACTAGGCGCAGGAACACTGCAACCATAAACTGAGTTAAATAATCAGAAGCAACAAAGAGCAACCACAGATCTTGAATTAATCAACTATCAACTTTACAATGCAAGAAGAAAGTTCAAGCGGGGCAGACTGCCTCATAGACAGCTTAGTCCGCCAAGTCCGCTGAGACCGCCAAGCCGCTGCTGCTTCACCACTAATCTACGGAGCCCGCGCAGTCCGCAGACTAACTGTTATTCTGTTGAGACGACTGCTCTACAAGCTGCCACCGAACTGATCAAACAGACAGCCAAGTCTGCCGAGACCACCGAACTGGTTATTGAACTTGAACTTCAATTGCTGGAGAGAAGACTGGCTGGCCGCAAAGTGCGACCTGCTGCAAACCGTTGATTGTAACCACAAGCTTCACTGGTTCCTGACCGCAATCAGAACCAGACTACTGAATTCACAGTGCTAGTTGCACAACCTGCAAACAACAACCAGTTAAACCTTCTCAAACCGCGCGGACTAGAAAACCTAGGCCGCAGCAATTAATCTGCGCTCAACTTATTATTCATTCAGTTACCATTGAAGTGACGGGGGGTCCTATTTATAGACGGGGTGAGAAGTGTGGGCACCGCCCTAGTAAATAGAGTCACCACCCCAGCTCGCAGCTAGCACAACTCAATCTATCGAGTCCGCAAGGACAAGGCCAGACCAGCCGATTCGTCAGGCACTCAGGAAGCCAGTCTGCAGCCTGGCAGACACCGCACTAGTCCACATGCTATGCAACACGCAGACAACAACATCCCACATACATTACCAGTCCACATGCTACACGCAGACACAGCCCGCATATCTTGCGAACACCTCACCAGCCTGTCACACGAGTCCACGTCCAACAGGCACAGATCGCCTGATCAACCAGCGGACACCGCGGGCTCTGCGAATGGGACTTGTCACAGAGTGTGACCAAGTCGAGCAACCACCAATCACATGGCGCGATCTCGGCGGAAGCGAAGTCAGACCGCAAGCTCCAAGGACAGTCCGCCACCAAGAACGCGGTTATCACCCACCGCATCAACAGAGATCAAGGGCATGGACCAATGCCGATCTCACGATCTCCAAACTCAGTCTGCCACAACGGACTCGGCAGACTCGAACTGAGTCCGCCACACTTCCGCGGATACACCACCAATCCGCCCGGTTACATCAAGAAGAACAAGCCAATAGCAAAACTACAAGCCGAGCTGACAGAACACCGCCATCTGGTCGCAGTAGACAGGCCGCCCAAGCCACACCATCAGTTCACCCAGGACGCACCATCACTTAACCCAGACTGCACCATCCGTCCGCCCAGGGCGCGCGGTCTGCTCAATCAACCACTTTTACTTCACAATTTTCAACATTCACAGTCCTAAAAACACAGTAATTCATTGTATTGCGAATATGTATTGATTAAGACTCCGTTTGAGAGGACTTATTTTCACCGGTCAAGCTGTTACGACCGCATGAACCGGGCCTTAATTATGATCCGGTTCATGTGATCATAACTATTTGACTCGTGAAAATAAGTCCCCCAAAAAGAACCTAAGTTTAGCCATTATATAACGACTTATAACATTGCCCCTTTTAGTGTGCTCAAGTTACAGAATTGTCTGAGGAGATTGAAAGTAACTAGACATTTCGGGGAAGGACTCTTCCTTATTAGCACAAAATCCATTTACAGAGATCCTTCCAAGTTCCAAGGGTATTTCCTTCTGCTGCTTCCATGAGGGAGTTCCCAAGAATATCAACATTATGGCAATCCCTAGACAGCTGGAAAGCCTCTTCGTCTCCTTTGAAGCAGAGCAGACTCTTATATACGGAGAACTGCCCTCAAGCGAGATAACTACAATCACAGAGACCTTTTTATTTCCTCCGCCGATCAAATGGAAGCAACAGTTGCGTTCTACGGCGAGAAAACAGGGAGCAATGTTACTGCGAAGAAGGAGAAGTGGATAATGCATTACTCCAATGCTCACTCAATACTTCTTGTTGGTGAAGGAGACTTCTCTTTCTCCGCCTGCTTAGCTAGGTCTTTCGGGTCCGCAGTGAACATGGTGGCCACCTCCCGCGACAATGAAGGTGAGATGCTACTCGCCCATCGATCAAAATCATGATAAATATCAAAACTTTTTGCTATAGAAATATTCAAATAGTTTATTTAAAGTTGCTTTGTTATATCCCATGGATGAAAGTCTTCTTTTTTAGCTTATATTGTTTGTTTACATTCCAGTTGATTTGATGAAGAAGCATAGGGATGCTAAGAATCACCTTGATGAGCTCAAAGGGCTAGGGTGCAAATTGCTCTATGGAATTGATGTGAAAGACATGCAAGATGATCCATTCCTGAAGACGAAGAGGTTCGATAGAATCATTTTCAATTTTCCTCATGCTGGGCATGATCCCATGTACCGGGAATGGGATGAAGAGCTCATTTTGTAAGTGTTTTATTTATCACTTCGTCTGGTTACCGATAGGCCTGCACAAAAGGCCCGGGCCCAGTGGGCCGGCCCGAGCCCGGCCCGGCGAAAGCCTTTTTCGGCCCGGCCCGGAAAAAGCCCGGCCCGGGCCGAGACCGGGCTCAGGGCCCTTACAGGGCCCTGGTTTTGGGGGCTAGCCCGGCCCGATGCCCGGCCCGGGCCGGGCCGGGCAAAGCCCGAAAATCGGGCCGGCCTGGGCCCGGACCCGGGCCCAGGCGAAGCCCGGACCGGGCCCGCACGCCGGCCCGGTCCTGCTGCCAACGGCTCTAAGAGCCGTTGGAAATCCAACGGCTCTTAGAGCCGTTGGAACTGCAGCCAGCAGGGCTGCAGCAGCCCTGCTGGCTGCAGTTTTTTGGCCTAGGGCCTAGGCAAAAGCCTAGGCCCTAGGCCATTTTTTATTAAAAAAAATAAATTTTTTTTTTTATAAAATCCCCCCCCCCCTCCTACCCGATCCCCCCTCTCTCTCTTCCACTCTCTCTCTCTCTCTCTCTCTCTCTCTCTTCCACTCACTCACTCTCTCTCTCTTCCACTCTCTCTCTCACTTATTCTCTCCCTCTCTTACTCTCTTACTCTCTCTCGCTGCATGGCATCCTCGTCCTCAACGCCGGCGTCGTCGACTCAAAGCACGGCCGAAGTGGTGGAGCATAATCGGAGGGCGCCCGTCTGGGAGCATTTCGACAAGGTTAAAGTCGGCGACGAATTCAAGGCGCGGTGCAAGTTGTGCTCAAAGTTGCTAACTCTTACCGGCAACTCAACACTAGCGAGACACGCTAAGTCCTGTTTTGCAAAGCAAGCTCCCGAGTCCAGTCAGGGACAAATATCAGCATCAGGACAAATTTGGACGTACGATCAAGCAAGGCAGCGAGACCTACAGGTGAAAAACGTCATCAGACGTGGGTTGCCATTCAGTCACTACGACAACGATGAGACGACGGAGTATATACACGAAGGGCTTCAGCCCAAATATCAACAGGTAAGTAGATCCACTATTAGACGCGACGCACTTAAATTATATTTTGACGCAAAACAAGATTTAATAAAATTTTTTGAAACTTTCGAGGGACGTGTGAGTTTAACGAGCGACGTTTGGAGTAGTAGCGTTAGGGTAGTGTTATCTTATATTTGTATAACGGCTCATTGGATCGATCCCGTTTCATGGGATTTAAATAAGCGCGTAATATGTTTTGAAGGTTTTGAATTTCCGCACACGGGTAAGGCTATATATTCAGTAATTATTAAATGTTTGCGTGAATTTAAAATAAAGGATAAAATAATGAGTATTTCTTTTGATAACGCTAGTAATAACAACAGCGCAGTAGAGTGGTTAAAACGTGAATTAAAACCAATGCTCAACGGTGCGTTTTTTCACACTCGATGTGTGTGTCACGTTTTAAACTTAGTGGTACAGGATAGTTTAGAAGCTATGGAACCATATGTTGAGAAAATTCGTACTATGCTTAGATTTATTTATTGTACCAAACAGCGAAGTCAAGATTTTCGAAAATTTGTGATCGCACAAGGTCACAAATATTTGAAACCTCAATTTGATATGCCTGTAAGATGGAACTCCACATATAAAATGTTAAAAAGAGCGTTTCAACAAAAAACACTTCTTATGGAATATTACACTATGACAAATAATCATAATTTAACTGATAATGATTGGGACGTACTATTTCATTACATGGATTTATTAAAATGTTTTTATAGGGCGACTGTTTTTTTATCTGGTGTTTATTATCCCACTAGCTCGTTAGTAATTGAAAATTTTGTAAATATCGCACAAAAACTTAACTATTTTAAGCAACACTCCGGATGGCTTCCTTTAATTGAAGTAATAGAAGAAAATTTTTTAAAATATTATAGAGAAATGCCTCCTGCATTTTCATGCGCCGCCGCTTTAAACCCGTTATTCGCTGTAGACGGCGTAGAAAATTTAATAGATGAAATTAACGTTAACTTAGACATAAATATAAGTTTCGATGACGTTGACGACGTTAGTACTACTAAATTTAATTCTATTTTTACCGAATGTTTTAATTATTACGACAACTTATATGGCTCACGACCACGAGAAGAAATAACACAACCTAGGACAAAAGATTCTTTTACAAATAAAATTTTAGAATTAGCTTCCAGAAAAAAAAGCACGCACATCGAGTAGTTTAAACGAATTAGGACTGTATACGAAAACACAATTTCGTGATTTTATGACTACGGAAGAGATCGAAAACTTCGATATCTTAAAGTGGTGGAAAAGTAAAGCTAATACCTATCCTATTTTGGCCTATATGGCCCGTGATTTACTAACAATTCAAGCTAGTACAGTAGTTTCGGAGTCCGCTTTTTCTCTTAGTGGCAGGATTTTGAACACGCGGAGGAGCCGACTAAATGAAGAATCACTCGAACTATGCATCTGCTACAAGGATTATTTGGATGCTACGAATAGGAAGCAACACATTTCAGCGTTGGAGGAGAGCTCCGAGGAAATTGAAGAGGAGATGGACAATCTGAATTTATAAAAATGTAATTTTTTTTATTATCATTTAAAATAATAAATTTCTTTTTTTTTCTATTTTTTTTAAAGTGTAATTTTGTTTTTTAAAATTTCAATATTAATAAAATTTTTTATTCTAATTTTTATTTCATTTTTTTAATTTTTTAATTTTTTTAAGTATTTTTTTTCTTAAGAGGGCCCGGCCTGGGCCCGGCCCGGCCCGGCCCGGCCTGGCCCGGGGGGCCGGCTCGGGCCCCTTCCCGGGGTCAAAGCCCGGGCCCGGCCCGAGCCCGATAAAGAAAGGGCCCGGGCTCGGCCCGGTTTGCAAAAGCCCGGGCCCGATCAGGCCCGGTCCGGGCCGGCCCGATCGGGCCTTTTGGGCAGGCCTGGTTACCGATGACTTTCATAAAAATGTCTTTTTTGCACTGTGCACCTCTCAAATACGGAGTTTTGACATTTTGCACCATAAAAGTTTAAATTTGACATTTGCACCATCAAAATAAATTATCTTTGACACTTTTCACCATCAAAATACATTATCTTTGACATTTTGCACCTCAAGACGAAATTTCAAGGGTCTTTTTGTCTCCCGCACCACCCTTGGACCACTCCCTTTGACCACGATTCACTACGCGGTATTGCCGTAATCATGGAGTTGTTGGGAACATTGCTTCTCAGCGTGGACCACGTAGACATATTGAAGGCAATCAACCTCAAGTTGCTTTCTATGGAATAGCTCCTCGCCTCACACATGAAATGGCGAGGCAACGCCGTCCTCGTTTAGATTGTGAATCCCTGATGCATCCCGAAATTTTAAAATTGATTTTAAAAGATAAACTTGCAACCCGATTTAAAAATTAGCGGCGTTTTCAAATTTGTCACGGTCAATTGTTGTCAACAATAACTCTAGGACTCACACACGTGCATAAGAACCAACAATTGAGCAACTAACGAATATGACTTAATGTTCCACGTGTCTCCACTTGGAGAAACAAGATGAAAGTGAGGTAGAACAAGTTTTGAATTTACGACAAACATGAAAGTGATTTTTAGGCAAGCTCTGAAATTATCGTTCAATTTAATATCAAATATAAAATTAAATTAACAATTTTAGAGTAAATGATGAGCGTGGTATACCTTCTCCCACAAGTTCTGAGTTTTCAGGTTCTGGGAAAAAAGAGATCGGGCCACGGAAATAATTTCTTCGGGTATCTGCGGTCGGGATGGTCTGCAGGAAGATGTTGGAGGGCTGTTGCAGGAGTTGGAGTTCCCGCTCACCGGAACAGGAGTCGTGAAAGGGGATGGCTTCGCTGGAGATGCTGGTGGACGTCGGGGGCCAAACGCGGCGGGTAGGGCTTGTGGTTTCCTCTGTCAACCGGCAGAAGTAGAGTCGCCGGCCCCTGGAATGGCCTCCAGTGGGGGCGCCGTGGCAGGGAAAGGCTTGCGCCGGGTGGTCGGATGGAATCGGCGGAGGCTTCACTGGAGAGAAAACCGACCGAGAGTTAATTCTCAATCAGTTTTCCCATTTTCCAGCGTACCTCACCATGGGAGTGGTGGACCGATTTTAAAATATCAAATTGGGAAACGTAACAACTTAAAATAAAGTGGGAATTAATTGAGATTAATTGGGAAATAAACTGAATGATAACAACTGAGAATTAAGTGGTAATTAATTGGAAAAACAACGGACATAGGTCTTAAATGAGAGGTCTTGCAGTATTCGCCCCAAAAGAAAAAAAACCTTGAATATAACTTCAGAACATGTAGGTTATAATTGTTAATTTAATAATACCATAATTGTTTGTCAATTTTATTGCTTGCCCAAATTAACACTACCCCTAATTTGACGGACCAATTTATTTAAGATCTTATTGGCCGATCACACCAACAAGCCACATGAACAACTGCGCAAGCACGCTACCAAACCAAAAAACATACAAGAAATTTGTGCGACGACATGCACAAAATAAGAAACATGCGCTAGAAACGTGCGCAACAAAAACAAAGATAAACTTGTGCGAAAACATGCACGACTTACAAAACAAAATGCAGGAAAAAATATGATGCGACTCAAGTTGCATCAATTCCTCCTGGGTTGAGAGAGATCGACCCCGTCGAGAATGTGTTGGAACCCGCCACTGAAATGTCCCAGGGTCGATCTGCTAAATACTCGGTCATCGCCCAACTGTAGTAGAAAGTGGGAGAACGAAAAGACCCATAGCCGCGAGGTAAGACCTATATGCAAACTCTTGTTCCTGAAAGGGACAAAACCAAACTCTCCCGGAAAATTATACTCCCAAGGGATAAAATCAACCCCGAAAGAATAGTTTTCTGAAGATACTCGTAATCGGTTAGTTATAACTTTATGCAAAATATTGAAATGAGCCACAAAATTCAGAGCAACAAAGAGACGAGTATAGCAAAGTGGGGAATATGGTGGAGCAAAAAAACAAGATGAGAGGCAGGATAGATGGTTCGCAAGATCTACATGTAGAATCATTAGATTATATTGCATCAATCGCCCTCCTGTTTGACTTCTACGAACTTGTGCTAAATCAAGACCAACTATCGACATATCGTTACCCACAGACATCTGACTAACACCACAAATTTTTAAACCGAGCACAATCTGCTCATTTAAAATCAACCACAAAAATCAATTAAATCGTGTGTCCCTATTAGGAGTAACAATACTTTTAAACGTTTCAATTTCTCTACTAAGGCTAATCCGAAGAAATTCAAAGCTCATTTGATGTAACTTTAGATGCTCACTTACACTCACAGAATAGTGGTGTAAACTAAAAACGTGATCGCCAAATATAAAATCAATGTGTGGTGATGCTGACAGATCAACTAAATTGGAGGACTCACCGGAGCCAAGTGCGTCTTACTGGAGTAGGGGCCAGGTAGAAGTGTGACACTAAATAAGTGTGGTGTAGTGGTAACTAAGGAAGATGAGGAAAACGGTGACGAGGTCCTCCCAGGAGCCTTAGGAACAAGACTATTCTTCTGGGGTAGAAGAACAATTTTGCGCCCACGGTGATCAAAGGAATGTGAGTTCCTCACACCATCATGCACGACACGCCTATTGTACTGTCATGCTCTACCTAACAATATATGACAGACATCGATGGGGGCGACATCACAAAGAACAGAATCCTGATACACATCCCCGATAGAGAACTTTACGAGACAACTGTGAGAAACAGACATAGTCTTGTGACTATTAACCCCAGATAAGTGGCAGGGTCGCTCCAAGGGGTGCATCTCGAGTCCTAGCTTCTCAACCATACGTTTGGAAACAAAATTTTTCATGCTACCACTGTCAATGATGATGGAACAAAAGTGTCCCTGAATACGCGCAGTAGTGCGAAATATCTCGTGTCTCTGACAATCACGCTCAGTGGACTCACTATGAGAAATCAAGCTATATTAAAGGACACAAACTAGGTGTTCAACTTGTTCTCCCTCCACCTCGATAACGCTGTCAGACTCGGGCTCGGGCCCAGGCATGGAGTCATTAAGGAAGACTTCATATTCTGGCTCACGCCCATCAAAGGAATCAGTAATTGCGACGAAGTGGCGTCACAGGCACTCAGATGATTTGTGCCCGGGCTCCATACACTTGAAGCATTGGAATACTCCAGTGTTGGGCTTGGATCCCTTGGGCTCCTTACCTCGGGTGAGGACAGTGGGAGGAGCTAGGGCCCCAGTAGTGACATGAGGAGGGGAATCAGATTTCTTAGGGGTGGGGCAGTGATGGTGGTGTTTGAGGAAGGTCTATCAGTAGACCTGTGCCCAGATGACCTCTTCTGAAGCGAGGCTTCCACTCTACGTGCTCGACTAGACACTTCACCCAAATCTCTAAAGTCGTGCAACTCTAGCTCATCCCTAATAGCGTAACGGAGCTCGTTCAGATAACGGGACACTGTCATATCGTCCTTCTCGTGCAAGTTTAATCTAGACTGCAACACTAAAAACTCGTGGGTGTACTCATCCACGGAAAGCTTGTCCTGTCGAAGGTTGTGGAACCTTCGATAAAGAGTCTGCAAATAGTTCGGGGGGACATATCACTTCCGCAGTTGTAACTTAAACTCGACCCACGTGATAATAGGAGCTAGACCCAAAGTGTACCGGGTACGCTCAAGTTGAACCCACCATACTAGAGCTGGTCCTTTTAGCCTAAGGACAACATATTCAACTTGATGATTCATAGACATTTGTTTCCACGCCATGAACCTTTCCACACACTCACACCAATCGAGGCATTTCTCGGGCTCTACGTGATCCTCAAAATCACATACATCAAGCTTAACTCCATCGTCCCAACGAGGTTGGTGACAGAGTCCAAGGTCAGGTTGTGCAGGATCTGCGGGTTTAGGATTTTCTTCCTCTGGCCTAGGATTTTGGTGAGGGGGCTGATTTAGTCCTAGGTGTCGAGCGGCTTCTAAGTTATTGACGGAAGTTCGTAGCCCATTTATGACCTGAGTAACATCTCCCACTTGGAGGGTGAGTGTTTCCATCATCTGCATGAGGTTGCCCATGCGCTGATTTAAGTCATTGACGCTCGATTCGATTTTGTCCGCTCTACCATCCATTTATTTGAAAAATAAAAAAAAGTGGACAAATTTTTTTTTTTTGAAATGAAGGACTCACAATAAAAATTTTTGATAGATATTTAAAATAAAAAAAAGTAAAGAAAAAGTTCCTTTTTTCAAAACAATTTTTTTTTAAATCAGGATCTTTCGATTCACAATATGAGTGAATCGAACCGACCTCTGATACCAAACTGTTGCATCACGAAATTTTAAAATTGATTTTAAAAGATATACTTGCGACCCGATTTAAAAATTAGCGGCGTTTTCCAATTTGTCACGGGCAATTTTTGTCAACAATAACTCTAGGACTCGCACAAGTGCATAAGAACCAACAATTGAGCAACTAACGAATATGACTTAATGTTCCACATGTCTCCACTTCTAGAAACAAGAAGAAAGTGAGGTAGAACAAGTTTTGAATTTACGACAAACAGGAAAGTGATTTTTAGGCAAGCTCTGAAATTAGCGTTCAATTTAATATCAAACATAAAATTAAAATAACAGTTTTAGAGTAAATGTTGAGCGTGGTATACCTTCCCCCACAAGTTCTGAGTTTTCAGGTTCTGGGAAAAAAGAGATCGGGACACGGGAATAATTTCTCCGGGTATCTGCGGTCGTGATGGTCTGCACGAAGATGTTGGAGGGCTGTTGCAGGAGTTGGAGTTCCCGCTCACCGAAACATGAGACGTGAAAGGGGATGGCTTCGCTGTAGATGTTGGTGGACGTCGGGGGCCAAACGTGCCGGGTAGGGCTTGTGGTTTCCTCCGTCAACCTGCAGAAGTAGAGTCGCCGACCCCTGAAATGGCCTCCGGTGGCGGCACTGTGGCTGGGAAAGGCTTGCGCCGGGCGGTCGGAAGGCAGACGGGCGGATCGAATCGGCGGAGGCTTCACTGGAGAGAAAACCGACCGAGAGTTAATTCTCAATCAATTTTCCAATTTTCCAGCGTACCTCACCATGGGAGTGGTGGACTGGTTTTAAAATATCAAATTGGGAAACGTAACAACTTAAAAGAAAGTGAGAATTAATTGGGATTAATTGAGAAATAAACTGAATGATAACAGTTGAGAATTAAGTGGTAATTCATTGAGAAATCAACGGACATAGGTCTTAAATGAGAGATCTTGTAGTATTCTCCCCAAAAGAAAAAAAAACCTGGAATATATCTTCAGAACATGTAGGTTATAATTGTTAATTTAATAATACCATAATTGTTTGTCAATTTCATTGCTTGCCCAAATTAACACTAACCCTAATTTGACGGACCAATTTATTTAAGATATTATTGGCCGGTCACACCAATAAGCCACATGAACAACTGCGCAAGCCCACTACCAAACCAAAAAACATACAAGAAATTTGTGCGACGACATGCACAGAACAAGAAGCATGCGCTAGAAACGTGCGCAACAAAAACAAAGATAAACATGCACGAAAACATGCGCGACTCACAAAACAAAATGCGAGAAAAAATATGATTCGACTCAAGTTACATCAATCCCGCACGAGACAACGGCATGGTCACAACGATGGGAAGGAGTTGCAAGCATGTGATGAAGTCTGTGCAAAACCGTCCTCATTTTAATTTTCGGTGTTGCCCGGACAAAAATACCCCGAAAATTTTGGACTGAGGTGGGAAGTGCCAAAGTAATGTATTTCGGGTGTGCAAAATGCTAAATTTAAATTTTTGGGATGCACAGTGTCAAAAATCCGTATTTTAGATTTGCAAAGTGTCAAAAAATCCCATAAGATTGAATAATGTGTAGCTCACAATGAATTAGTCCGTGATTTATATAGAAATGCTAGAGCCTAGAGTATTATTTTTATTATGTACGAGTGACAGTGCACGAGGGTCTCCCGTGCCCCGCGCGACAGTACCCGGCTCGTCGAGGCGGGCTTCGCTCCCCCCCGACTGGCGGGCTTTTAGGGTTACCGCCGCCGGCGTGGCCGGAGCCCACTGGTGGGATCGTCGGACCCCGGCGAACCCGCTGTAGTCCGGCGGCGCTCCGGCAGGGCCACCGTCGGTAGTGGACCTGACTGTAAGATCTAGTCTGAGCCTCACGGTCAGGGCCACCGCCGGCAGTGGTAGGTGGCCCTACCGGAGCGCCGCCGAACTACCTCCGGTGGATTCGCCGGGGACCGTCGACCCTGCAAGTGGGCTCCGTGCAGGCCGACGGCGGACGACGTCCGTGAGCAGTGAGTGCGTGAGGGAGAAAATGGGTATCGGGAGCACGTTGGGTTGGGTTGGAGAAGGGAGGTATTCTCTTTTTCGCTATTTGTAGTCCACGATCCTACGATCCTCAATTGGTGAATCATATCTAACGATGCAGATTAATTTCATGAATTTTTATTTTTTTGTTATTGGCAAATCCCAGTATTTAATTTTAATATAGTATAAATATATGAAGGAATGCTCAATTTTATGTTTAATGGAGGATTAGAATTTTAGGAGATGATAAGGGACTACTTCTGAAGGTGATGGTGGGTTTGAGAATACTATCCAAGTTAACACAGCAAGTGTTGATAGTAGAACTAAAGAACAAGAGTTGTACTCTGGGATATAGGAACTTCGATTTTTATGTTTTCA
The DNA here is from genome assembly GCA_039583875.1 of Platanthera guangdongensis. Taxonomy (NCBI): domain Eukaryota; kingdom Viridiplantae; phylum Streptophyta; class Magnoliopsida; order Asparagales; family Orchidaceae; genus Platanthera; species Platanthera guangdongensis. The sequence continues at coordinate 66,170,440 of CM077164.1, forward strand.
TTGCGGAGGATGTTGAGATATCAATAGCTGTTTCAATGTCATAATTGAGATTTAAAAGCTTGAAATGTCTACCAAGCTTTTTTACTATGCGCCGGGCCGCAAATTTACTTCACTTAAGTGCTTTTGTGGTTCTGTAGTTGTTTGGATAAAACATGGTCAATGTTTTCTGCTGATCACATGCACTTAAATCCCTTGGATTTTGATGGAAAGCGTTGGTCATTGTCCCGTGTTCATGGATTTAGGGTGATGAACTTCACCACCCCAAACATGACTTACAACATTCATATATAATGTTGGAGGAGGCAAACAAGGGAACATGAACTTGGTGAGATAACATCGGTGGTGAAACATATATTCAACACAACTTAATTTTATGAACATGAACTTGGGAAAAGTAATATTAATGCTATATACATTCAATGCATTATCACTCATGTATACATTTGGAAAGTTATTATATTTTTTACAAAAGTTATTATATGCTGTTGGTAAATAGTGTTTGTGAAACATTCTTGAGCTTATGTTCAAACTTCATCATCTTTGTTAAATTATTAGTTTGATATTTTATTAAAATATTATTATTTAAAAGTATTTAATTTGAAAATAATTCAAATGATTCAGATTAATCTGATGGTCATCCCCATTACACCAGTGTAGTACAGAACTTTTTTTTCTTAAAAACATAATATAAAATTATAGATGTGCCAAACATATGTTAGCCACATAGTGCATGCACACAAACAAATACATCACATATCCAATGTGGGACCAAACATTGATTTAGAGCCCATTGGGGTGGGGGGGTTAAGCTCCGTTGCATTTTCTGGGAAATGTCACCGCCCTTCCCAACCCGTTTGAATTGTCTACCAGTTGGAAACACCACCACCCAAAATGACATTCAAGTGACTTTTCAAAAAGTCAAGAGCCCCCTACAGTTGCAACATATGTTCGGCTTCTCTTCGATGCGCCTTATGGCTTTTTGTCCTCCCACCCTCGACGATTCCTGCCGCAAACTTACCTGCTCGAAGTCCAGATTATTGTCTCCTCTCTATCATTGGTTTCGACAAATACCAGTTCACGAGTTTCCTTCTCCCGATTACCTACCTCTTCTTCTCCGCGACACTCCAGAGAGCACGAAGTAGCGTAAATCCCTTCTTCCTCCTTGATGTAGGGTGGGCTAAGGGGTGCACAAAACCTAGGCTCCTGGTCTGAAATGCAAATGTAACACACTAGTCCTAAACCACATGCAAAAACGATTATTCAATTTAGCAATTTTATATGGCGTTCCTCCGCTCGAAGGTCCAAGGCCAAACACGCAACGAATAATTCCCCCTGCAAGTTAGTAGTGTATCAAAAATAAAGTTCCACCAGCAAGAATTAGAGTAACATATAATAGTTCACAATGATAGATGTCAAATCACATTAACCAATACCACAAGAGAACTCACAAAGTACACGGTTGAACTGAAGCACTGAAGATTATGGATCTGGAGGTGTCGATGGCGATCAAAGATGGAACCAGCGGCGTGAAAATGATGGTGGTGGCTGTCCTCGGCGGTAAATGGTGAGATCGGACGAGAAACGGGTAATCCGGCCACGTACAAGTATATCCAGACCAGGGGAGGTGGATCCGCTATTTAGGGTCGGATCCGGGCGAGGGAAGGGTGTGTGGGTGGTGGAAATAACGGATCAGAGGCTGAAATTATCAGATCTGAATGGATCTAGAGAATTAGGGTGGTTTGAGGTGGTTTCACGAAGAGGAGGGGAATGGGCGGCCTTGCCGGTTGTATGTGAGGGGCCAGCTGTAGGGGAAGGGGACGGGGATGTCGGTTGTGGCCCGTGGTGGTGGGGAAAGGTGCGGCGTTGGCGGTGGGGAGAGGGAGAGCCGGCGGTGGCGGTTGGAGGAAAAGGAGCGGGCGGCCTGCAGCAGGAAGCCGACTGTGCAGGGAGATTGAGGCGATGGGGAGGCTTGGGGGGATTCAGCTAGGGTTCTTTGAAGGGAGAATGAAGGCTAAGGATGTTTTGGGATTGGATTTAGTGGGATCTGGTAACGATGGTTCCACGGCCATGCACCGAGGGTGATCGCGGAGTTCCGGGAATAGTCTCTCCAAAACCTGCAATGCCTCCATTCAGCCCCCCCCCCCCAACAGTCCTATTTTAAAGAAAAACAAATCTAGGGCTTCCCCATCAATGACTATGATTGGCCGGTGGGGGTTGACTACTAAAATAAGTAAATAATAAACCCAAAATTATAAACTAATATATGTTTTTGACTCGCTGACTTGTTGAACACATCCGCGGAGTAGGATCGGTGATACGATCAAGCCTTCTTGCGCGAATAAATGAACGTGGGTCCCGCCTTTTGCAGCAAACCCCTCTAGGTGCACGATTTGATGCTCCCCATCCTCCTCTAGGTATCCTTCTTCATCCTCCTCCTCCTATCTTCTTCTATCTCTATTTTCCTCCTTTTTTCCAAATATCCAATCTGGTGGACACACATCGATTCCATCGCCTTCTTCCTCTACCGAACCATTCTAGATCCTGATTTCTCCCCTTGTCGAACATCCAGGATGACTCCATCTAGTATATTTTTAGTCCACATCATTTCTTTATATGCAATTAGGGTGTACATTATGCAGATGAAGGTTTTTTTCTTCCCTTGCAGAGCTTCCAGGAATAGGACCCCTATGTTATATAGTCGAGCTTCCATGTTTTTTCCCCGAACCAGATCATACACATTGTTTTTTTCCTGCAATTTCCATGACATTATTATGGTGCAATATGGTATATTGCCAACCCCACATTTTGTTTTTCTGCAATTATGGAATGCTTGAATCGAATGTTAACTTTTGGTCAATGCTAACATTTATGGTTAATATTTATGTATGGTGAATTGGAGTTTTGCTTGGTATAGGTCATTGGAACCAATAACTAGCTTCAACAAGAGTTCGGACCCTGGGGTGTAGCTAATACCCGCTTCTCCTAAACCCAGACCCCTGACCAGACACAAGGATCCAAAGAACTGACCCTAGGCTACAACATGGAGGTCCCTCCACTAACCCAGAAGATCTCAGAGTGTTTCCCCTTCTTAGTCAAGTGCTGAGTTAAGGATACCTCAAAAAGTGCTGCAAGACTTCAGAAAATGAGAAAGCTTACCTTCTGAGGTATCATGTGGATCTATTTATAGATTTCAAGTATCTGGTCTGTCCACAGCGTAATTCCGCTGTTCAAAAAGACTATATGCAGTCCAAAATGGCTTGCTAATAGCCAAACCCCGCTGTTCTGAAAAGCTAAATGCAGACATCTAAGGGCATTCAGGTAAATTACCTCTGGACCCTATTATGGCGTTGAGTGGAGAAACATCACTCAACGCCAGGGACTGCGGCGCTGAATGGAGAAGCATCACTCAACGCCAAGAAGTACGACGTTGAGTGGAGAAGCTCCACTTAACGCCAACCATGAAGGCTTCCCGCTGACCGGGCGCAAACCTTCCCGCAAGCCCTGGGAGGGAACCCTTCCGCCACCATGGACTAGGGAGTTGAGTGGAGATGCATCACTCAACGCCAGCTCTTATGGTCTAAGGCGTGAGTGGAGAAGCATCACTCAATGTCAATGACTAAGGTATTGAGTGGAAAGCATCACTCAATGCCAATTCTGAGGCTAAGGCCTTGAGTTGAGAAGCATCACTCAATGCCTAAGTACTTAGACGTTTGAGTGGAGAAACAGCATACTCAACGCTAACTCTGAGGGCTAAGATGTTGAGTTGAGAAGCATCACTCAACGCCAACCCTGAGGGCTAAGCCGTTGAGTGGAGAAACATCACTCAACGCCAAGGACTAAGGGCTAAGGCGTTGAGTAGAGAAGCATCACTCAACCCACCCCGAGGGCCTCCCGCCGCCCGGGCGCAAACCCTCCCGCAAGCCCTGGGTTGGAACCCTTCCGCCTGCACTACTCGCCTGACTCAATTAGCTTAAAGCATACCCAAACCTGGGATCCCAGGTCTTTGGATCTCACTCAGCGAATATGGGGTTGTACACAATCCCCGCTCTTTGCGAGCTAGTTTTACGCTCGGAAAAAAATGCCCAACTCCCAAATATTCAGTGAGTGCTTGCTGACCTGGAAGAGAATATTTTGCGGGCCCTACCACGACCTTATATAAATATTTGCCAGGACCTGCTTCCAAGACTTCATTCCGATTGCTACAGCTTACCGCCTGAGCTCTCGCATTGCTGTGAAGATGTATGCCAAACGATCCGCAAAACCACTCTCACAGGAAACCCAAGATCGTCTCGTCGCCGATCAGGAAGGGCCCTCGCCAATTGCGCTGGGTTCGCGCCATGGATCGCGGGCAAGAGACCGACTGACTCCCTCTAATGCCGAAAAAAGGCCAAGTCGCCCGGCGAAAACGTTCCAAGGGTGAACCGGCTTCGCCGACTCTGACCCCGACCCGCGAGAACCCTCCTCCTCTGATGGAGGTATCTTTTCTTCCTCCGGCTCTTGATGCGAAACCCCCCAAAGTGGCTCGTTGAACTGATTTTTTATTCTTCTCGCAGGTGACGGTCCCGGAAGGCGTCGTCGATGATCCTCCGGCGAATGCCGAGTCGGTCTGGCCTGGTGATGAAAATCTTCAGATGGTTTTGGCGGCAGTCCCTCCAGAACTCCCAGCTGAGCCCTCGATTGCTCCCGGTAATCTTCTCGTTTTGATTTTCGCTTCTATCTGGCTTATGCATTCCTTTGCTCACTTGATCTTTCGCAAGCTCTACCCAGGACAACATCCACCCGAGTCCCAGTACTCCCGCTGCCGAGAGACCTGTCATTCTAGCGCATGATCCTCCCCTCTCGTCCCAGAGGGTCACTGGTAAACATCATGCTCCTGCGCCAAGTTCTCGCCATTCTGCCGAGGAAGGAGCTATCCACCCGCCTCCGGCCGAGACCCATATGCTAGAGTGGACCTCACCCACCCCCCCTAGATGGCGAAAACCACGCCTCCCGCATTTTGGAAAGCCTTTCGAAGGGCGGTCCGAGATCTCTCGCCGACCTTGGGGTAAGCCAAAACTTGATTTCTCTTTTTCTTCTTCTTGCCGACCCTGACACCGACCCTCCCCAGATCCTAGGGAGGCTGCGGAATCACCCGGTGCAGACGAAGAGGTGATCTCGCCACCACCTTCTCCCAACGAAATGTTGAGCTTTCTTGAAACCTCCAGAGATACTGAGGATGAGAGGGAGAGGGTGGAAAGAGTCCTATCCAAGTTGATCTGGATGCGGCGAGAAGACTCCCAGCTACGATTAGCTATGATCGAGCGGGACTACGCCTATCTCCTTGGCGAGACGGATCGCCTGAGAGGCAGGAGCGAGTAGACTTTCCTCGGGAGGCATATCACACGGGCCCGGGACCAGCTAAGCCTAGTCCACTAGGAGCTTACAGCAGTGATGGCTTACCAATACCCGCGAGTTCCCCCGGGGACAGGGAGGCAAGGTCGGGGTCGCTGGCGGTGGGAACAGTACTAAGACCCGAGGGTTCTCACCTCTTCTTCCCCTAACCCTCAGCCTTCCCTTCATACTTGTACCATTCTCGTGCTTGTAATAAACATTTGATATTTTAATAATTTAATTATGCCTCTCGCCCGGCGAGAGGCCTACTATTTTTTAATCTCATTTTTTCATGTCATTCTAGTTCTCGCTTCGCTTCTCTATATATATTTGTTTTGCTCTTACTCTGAGACCCCTACCGGAGACTTTCTCCCTCTGCAGGTATATGAAACGTTGGCGGGACCAGACGAGAGACGAAACGTCAGATTGCACAAAATTGCTTTCCGCACTTTCGTCAATAGGAAGAATGTCATGATTTCCGCATATATTTTTCTATAAATAGGTCGGTTCACCAACCGCATTTACTTCCACTTGATTCCAAGCCTTCGTTCTCCTTCCATCTTGCTCTCGCTTCTTCTGCGGCACAATCCTTCTTTCCAGTCCCTTTCTCTTTCCCCTTTCCGCCAACTTACAAGATGCTAGGCGAAATCGAAGGCCGCACCAAATGCGCGCAAAACTTCCTCGAGCATAACTTCCCCGCATGCCGCATGACCGAGAGGGAATTCGTCTCCATAGTAAACCACTCTTACAGGAAACCGCCTGAGCTCTCGCATTGCTGTGAAGATGTATGTCAAACGAGCCGCGAAACCACTCTCACAGGAAACCCAAGATCGTCTCGCCGCCTCTCAGGAAAGTGCCCTCGCCAATTGCGCTGGGTTCGCGCCCTGGCTCGCGGGCAAGAGACCGACTGACTCCCCCTATCGTCGAAAAAAACCCAAGTCCATACGGTGCAAACGTTCCAAGGGTGAACCAGCTTCGCCGACTCTGACCACGACCCGTGAGAACCCTCCTCCTCTGATGGAGGTATCTTTTCTTCCTCCAGCACTTGACGCGAAACCCCCCAAAGCGGGCTCGTCGAACTGATTTTTTATTCTTCTCACAGGTGACGGTCCTGGAAGGCGTCGCCGACGATCCTCCAGTGAATGTCGAGTCGGTCTGGCCTGGTGACGAAAATCTTCAGATGGTTTTGGCTGCGGTCCCTCCGGAACTCCCGGCCGAGCCCTCGATTGCTCCGGTAATCTTCTCATTTTGGTTTTCGCTTCTATTCGGCTTATGCATTTCTTCGCTCACTTGGTCTTCCGCGGGCTCTACGCAGGGCAACATCCACCCGATCCCCAGGACTACCGCTGCCGAGAGACCTGTCATTCCAGCGCCTGATCCTCCCCTCTCATCCCAGAGGGTCACTGGTAAACATCCTTCTCCCGCTCCAAGTCCTCACCCTTCTGCCAAGGAAGGAGCTATCCCCCCGCCTCCGGTCGAGACCCATATGCTGGAGCGGACCTCACCCCCCCCCCCCCCCCCCAGGATAGGGAAACCACGCCTCCCACATTTTGGAAAGCCTTTCGAAGGGCGGCCCGAGATCTCTCACCGACCTTGGGGTAAGCCAAAACTCGATTTCTCTTTTTCTCCTTCTTGCCGACCCTGACACCGGCCCTCCCCAGATCCTAGGGAGGCTGCGGAATCACCCGGTGCAGACGAAGAGGTGATCTCGCCACCGCCTTCCCCCAGCGAAATGTTAAGCTTTCTTGAAACCTCCAGAGATGTTGAGGATGAGAGGGAGAGGGTGGCAGGAGTCCTATCCAAGCTGGTCTGGATGCGGCGAGAAGACTCCCAGCAGGCGAGTGCCTTGCAGGCGAGGATGGAGGGACGAATTAGCTGTGATCGAGGGGGACTACGCCTATATCCTTGGCGAGACGGATCACCTGAGAGGCGGGAGCGAGGAGACTTCCCCCGGGAGGCATATCGCACAGGCCCGAGACCAGCTAAGCCTAGTCCACCAGGAGCTTACAGCAGTGACGACATACCACTACCCGCGAGTTCCCCCGAGGACAGGGAGGCGAGGTCGGGGTCGCTGGCGGTGGGAACAGTACTAAGACCCGAGGTTTCTCGCCTCTTCTTCCCCTAACCCTCAGCCTTCCCTTCCCGCATGTACCATTCTCGTGCTTGTAATAAACATTTGATATTTTAATAATTTAATTATACCTCTCACCAGGCGAGAGGCTTACTGTTTTTTAATCTCATTTTTTTCATGCCATTCTAGTTCCCGCCCGCTTCTCTCTATATATTTGTTTTACTCTTACTCCGGGACCCCTCCCGGAGACTTTCGCCCTCTGCAGGTATATGAAACGTTGGCGGGACCAGACGGGAGACGAAACGTCAGATTGCACAAAATTGCTTTCCGCACTTCCGTCAATAGGAAGAATGTCATGATTTCCGCATATATTTTTCTATATATAGTTCGGTTCTCCAACCGCATTTACTTCCACTTGATTCCAAGCCTCGGTTCTCCTTCCCTCTTGCTCTTGTTTCTTCTGCAGTGCAATCCTTCTCGCCAGTCCCTTTCTCTTTCCCCTTTCCGCCAACTTACAAGATGCTAGGCGAAATCAAAGGCCACACCAAATGCGCGCAAAACTTCCTCGATCATAACTTCCCCGCCTGCCGCCTGACCGAGAGGGAATTCGCCTCCATAGTGACGAACTACATTCCGGCGGGGTTCGTCGCGCGCAACCCTGGGAAGGAGGATAGGGTTAACTTCCAGCCGAAAGGGGAGATTGTCGTTCCGCTGGAACACTTCAAGGCGGGGTTCCGCCTCCCCTCTGGCCGGAAATGTGCCAGACCCTTCAATACTACGGGGTGGTGCCGGCCTAGCTCAACCCCAACTCCATGGCGCTGCTGGTGGCCTTCGCCTGCTATATGCACGCGGAAAGGATCAAATTCAACCTTTTCATCTTCCGCAGGGACCGCAAGCTATTCAACTTCTGTGCCAAAGGAGGGGTTGTCTTCTTCTCGGGTCAGACGGTGAAGACCAGTGGTCTTGCCAGCAAGAACCACGACTGGCCCCAGAGGTTTGTCTTCGTCTCACGGAACTTCGACAACATACCCCTTTCGCCGGTTCAATACAATTAAGCCACCTACAGGCCTCCGACATTGGAGGGGCGCGAAACCGCCCTTCTCGACTTCTTCGGGATCAAGAACTTCGACGTGAAGTTCTTACAACGGGATGTCGATGCCCTCCCGCCGGTTTTCGCCGATGAATGTACCATTCCGCCTTACCCACTCAATCTTTACTTCAAACTTCTAAGACTAATCTTTTATGGCTTTTGCAGGTGAGCGGGAGATCCCTCTCAACCAACCATTCGATGATACCAGGGGTTCCTCCGCCACCCTGGCTCTCGCCAAGTCAGCTGCCCTTGCTTGTCGGGATAAGCCCGGCTCTTTCTCCCAGCCGGGTGGCCGGAAGCGGAAGCCCGACGCTCCTCCGGCCGCTTCCAAGAAATCAAAACTGTCCCAGGCGGACAAGGGCAAGCCCGTTGCTGAGACCCCCCACCCCCACCCCCTCGCCCCCATCTGTCGCGGGCACTACGGGTGTCGTTGAGTTGGCCACTGAGACTCCCTCCGAGACCTCCACCAAGCTGGTTGCCAAAAGGGCATCAGAACTTTGGCCTCGACGAGAAGTTCGTAGATGAAGAGGGTCATCCCCTGCTCCGGTGGGACCCCGAAGCCAACAAGGTCTCGATCTCGTCGCTCCTCCCCTCCTAGATGGAGCGAGACACGATCACCGGCGAAGCCTTCGCGCTGGGCTTTGGGCTTTACAGTCGGGTGGACGCTAGCACGTTCGACCAGGGGACTACCCTGTCTCTCGCCTACGACTCCGTTCGGGCCCAAATGCATGCGCTCGAGCTCGCGCCCATGACTGCACGCCGCAGTATCAGCATCGAGCGCAACCTTGTCGAGGCGCTCAAATCAAGGGATGTCGCCATTGCTGAGGGCGTCACCCTGAAGGCTGACCTGGAGGCCTCGCAGCAGCTTCTCGCCCTCCGCCCATCGATTGATGTATATAAATCTTCAAAAACCTCTTGACTTGCTGCAATTTCATGTTAGTTCTAATGCCAAATTTCTCGCAGGATTCCTCGCAGGCCCAGCTATCGCGCGCGTGGGAGGCCTCTCTCCGGTGCGAGATCGCTCTGCTGAAGGCCGAACTCAAAAAGGCGCAGGAAGCCAACATGTCGATTCCGCCGCCTCCCGCCGAGAAGGTCATGCACTATCAATACTCTAACTACGAAATAGAGGTGATGATGCAGGAAAATGCCCAGGCGGTCTCCAGGACCGTGATCCAGATACTGCGGTCGTCGGGGTTCCTTAACGAGGGAGACGAGATGCTTACGACACGCGGGTTCCTCCCCTCGCTGTACAAGCCCATCCCAAAGCCTGAGGGAGAGAATGACTCCCCGGGTGAGGATGATGAGATAATACTCGGCAAGAGCGACGAGTCCACCGACAAATCAGCAGCAAGTTGTCCGACGACTCCCCCTGAAGAGCTTCTGTTGTTTTGTTTTTGACTTGCAATATTTTTTCTTTTTATGAATTTTTGTAAGGGGCAAGATCCCACCAGCCAATGTAATAACTTTGATATTATATGAAAGATCTTATTTTTTGCCGAAATGGCTATTGTTTTTCATACTTTTCTGTATCTTGAATTTTATTATACGCGAATGAATCTGCACGTTTGCGCAAGCCTTAGGCTCTTAGGTGATGACTGTCACCCGTTCGAAAAAATAGACTAAGTAAATTATGCCGAGAGAGACATGTCGAGAGCCCTGCCGAGAGGGACATGCCGAGAGCCCTGCCGAGAGGGACATGCCGAGAGCCCTGTCGGGAGGGACATGTCGAGATGGATCTACCTTTCCTTATCTCTACTTAGTATTGGTGCCAACTATTGGAGAACCTGTTGGCGAAGCACTTTGTAATGCTCATCATGAGCCTAACTCCCCCGTCAGCTAGGTGAGTGTCTGACAACGAGAACGGCTTCAGATCTAATTATTCTCAGCATTTTGCGTCTTTCCACCGAGCGGTCCTTCAAACCTACAAACCTTTTTTTCTTTCCCCCCAAGCGAGCCTACGACCCTGCAAGCTAGTGAGAGTCTGGACAACTGGTCTATTCGGGGCCGAGTGCGCCTTCCAGCCCTGCCAGCTAATGGGAGTCTGGACTGCGGGATCCTCTCGGGGTCTTCGCTTACCCCACAAGCGAGCCTACGACCCTGCCAGCTAGTGAGAGCCTGACAGTGGGTCTACTCGGGGCCGAGTGCGTCTTCCAGCCCTGCCAGCTAATGAGAGCCTGGACAGCGTGATCCTTTCAGGGTCTTTCAAGATCACAAACCTTTTCTTTCCTTCCCCCCAAGCGAGTCTACGACCCTGCCAGCTAGTGAGAGCCTGGACAGCAGGTCTACTCGGGGTCGAGTGCGCCTTCCAGCCCTGCCAGCTTATGAGAGCCTGAATAACGGGATCCTCTCTGGGTCTTCCCTTACCACCACCCCCCCCCCCCAACCGAGCCTGCGGCTCTGCCAGCTAGTGAGAGCCTGACAGCGGGTCTACTCGGGGCCGAGTACGCCTTCCAGCCCTGTCAGCTAATTGGAGCCTGGACAGCGGGATCCTCTCAGGGTCTTTCAAAATCATAACCCTTTTCTTTCCTTTCCCCCAAGCGAGCCTACGACCCTGCGAGCTAGTGAGAGTCTGGACAACGGGTCTACTCGGGGTCGAGTGCGCCTTCCAGCCCTGCCAGCTAATAGGATCCTAGACAGCGGGATCCTCCCAGGGTCTTTCAAAATCATAACCATTTTCAATCTTCAAAAGAAACAATCATGAGTCCATTCAATGAATTTATTATAATAGAATTTACAATCTTACACCCCAACTAAGGGTCGAAATGCTTCAGATCGTCGCCACGCCAAGTATGGCTCATGGTCACCCCCTCCACATTCTGGAGGTGGTAGCCTCTCGACCACAGGGCCTTTTCAACGATGTAAGAACCCTCCCAGTTAGGATTGAGCTTTCTCACGGCCGCTGACCTTCCTGCGGCGTCGACTTTCTTCAGGACTAGATCTCCCTCTTTGAATTTCTTGATCCTGACATGTTTGTCAAAGTATTTGGCCATCCGTCGCTTGATCTCCAACTGCCTGATGACAGCCACGTCTCGAAGCTCTTCCACCATATCCAGCGAGAGTCATAGCCCCCACTCATTTTCTTCCCTCCATTCCTCATCACCGCCTCTGGTGGCTGCGACTCGCGGCAACCGAACCTCAAATTCCACGGGCAAGACCGCCTCACACCTGTGAGAAAGTTTGAAGGGGGTCTCTCCGGTGGCCGTGTTGGGGGTTGTCCGCAGAGCCCACAATACTGAGGGGAGCTGCTCCACCCAACTCCCCCTCAGGTTCTTCACCTTCTTCTTGAGCAGATGCACTATAATCTTATTGGCCGCCTCCACCTGGCTGTTGCTCCTGTCATGATAAACAAAGACGAACCTGAGGTCAATCCCTAGCTCGGTGCAGAAGCTGATGAACTCTTCGCTTGCGAACTGGGGTCCATTGTCTGTGACGATGGCCTGAGGCAACCCATGTCGGCAGATGATCTCTCCCCATAAAAATTTTTGATGATTTGGTAGGTCACCTTGACCAACGCCTTGACATCCAGCCAATTCGAGAAATAATCAATCATGACTAGAAAGAACTTTCTCTGCCCGCTTGCCTGGGGAAAAGGCCTAACCAAATCAATCCCCCAGATGGCCAAGGGACATGGCACCGTGATGATTCAAAGCCTGTGGGAGGGCAAGAGTTGGAGGGGGGCATGCAGCTGACACTTTTGGCACATCCTTGCAAACTCCGTCGTATCCTTCCTTAACGATGGCCAGAAGTACTCCTGCCTAACCACCCTTGCTTCCAAGGTTCTGCCTCCCGAGTGACTGCCACATTCGCCGGAGTGCACTTCTTCCATTGTCCGCTGGATCTCTTCCTCTGCCACGCATCGCGCCAGAAGCCCTGACAACATATTTCGATGCAACCCTCCTTCATGCATGAGGTAATGTGCTGATTTGTGCCTGAAGCCCTTCGCATCTTTAGTCCCTTCGGGAAGTTTGTCGGTAGTTAAGAAAGATACGAAGGGATCCACCCATGAGGGCCGTTGATCCACTTCCATCAACTCTCCCTCCTCGATCGCCGGGTGGAACGGCTCGGTCAAAGTTCCTCCGCCCTGGGGCCCAAATTTAGCAAACCGATCGGCCGCTGCGCTCTCCTCCCCGGGGACATGCTGGATGGAGAACATTTGGAACCCGCCAACCAACACCCTTACCTTGGACAAGTACTTCAAGAGGGTAGGCTCCCTGGCCTCATACTCACCCCTGATCTGCGACGCCACAACCAGCGAGTCCGTGAACACTTCCATGTCATGTACCCCAAGTTCTTTGGTCAGTCGCAACCCTGCTATGATGGCCTAGTACTCCGCCTGATTGTTTGTGACGGGGAAACGCAAGACCACAGCCTTCTCTATGATGACCCCCTGAGGGCTTACCAACACTACCCCCCCCCCCCACACATAGAATGCTTCCCTGAGGCTCCATCGACCAACATCTTACAAGCCTCCCACGGCGGCGGCTTCTCATCCTCTACCTCGACGACGTAGTCGGCCAAGAAATTAGCCACTACTTGTGCCTTAATGAAGAGTCGTGACACAAAACTGATATCAAATTCGTTTAGCTCAATGGACCACTTGGTCAACCGCCCTGAGTGCTCCATCCCTTCAAAAATTTGGCGTAGGGGATGGTCCATCACTACCTTGATTTAATGGGCCTAGAAGTACGGCTTAAGCTTCCTAGCTGAGATGACCAAGGAGAAGACCAGCTTCTCTAGGATGGGGTAACGAAGCTCAGCCTTCTTTAAGATTCTGCTGACGTAGTAGACAGGTAATTGCTTCTTCCCCTCCTCCCTGAGCAGGACAGAGCTTATGACCTCCGCCCCTACCCCGAGGTATAAAGCTACATCCTCCCCTCTCTCTGACTCTGAAGAAGCGGAGCTAGGGAGAGCTGACCTTTCAATGCCAGGAAAGTCTCCTCGTATTCTTTTGTCCACTCAAACTTCTGGCTTCTCTGCAATGCCCTAAAGAAAGGTGTGCATTTCTCCCCGGCTCGGGAGAGGAACCTACTCAGCCCGGCGATCTTACCCGTCAGACGTTGAACCTGCTTAGTGTTGCGCTGCGACTCTAGCTCCATGATAGCCTTCACCTTATCTGGGTTAAGCTCCACTCCTGCTGGGGTGAGGAGGTGACCGAGAAACTTTCCCCGGCTTTCCCCAAAGACACACTTTTGGGGGCTGAGCCTCATCTTGAATTTCCTCAGGGTGGCGAATGTCACTTCCAAGTCGGAGAGATACGAGCCCACATCCATACTCTTCACCATGATGTCATCTACATAAACCTCTAGATTTTTACCCCTCTGGCTTTGGAAGACCCGGTCCATCATGTGTTGGTAAGTAGCCCCCGCATTTTTTAGCCCGAAGGGCATCATCTTATAACTGAAGCATCCCTCCCTCATGATGAAATAGGGATCCTTGACGTCCGGGGGATGCATGCGAATCTGATGGTAACCTGAAAAAGCATACAAAAACTCATAATTGAAAAACCGACGACTGAATCAACCAGCGCGTCGATTCGAGGCAGGGGGTAGTAATCCTTAGGGCATGATTTATTTAAAAGAGAAAAGTCTACACACATAAGCCACTTCCCTTCTCCTTTCTTTACCAATACCACATTGGAGACCCAGCCTGGATACTGGATCTCCGAGATGAAACCTGCGTCAAGGAGCTTCTTGACCTCCTCGCGAATGAGCTCCTCCAGCTTGGTGGCGATGGTCCTCATCTTCTGGAGGATGAGACGCGTCTTGGAGGCGGATGAGACGCGTCTTGGAGTCCAGATTCAGGTGGTGGCATGCCACGTCCAAATCAATGCCCGACATGTCCGCCGCGCTCCAAACGAAAATGTTGACGTTCCTTTGGATGCACTCCCGCATCCTCTCCTGATCTTCAGGGCTCAGGCCGCCGCTGATCCGCACCCTCTCCGTCCTCCCTACCCCGGTGAAGACTTCCATCTCTACGACCTCCTCGGCCAGCTCCAGCCTGGACTGCTCTCCGCCGCCCCTTGGCACCTCCTCCCGCCCAAACTCTTCCTCCCCTCCTACTTCTTCAACCTCCATCGCCTCTAGTGGTCTCTCCTGCGGCTCCACTTCTTCGCCTCCCTGGGCCTCACCCCCAACTCCTCTCTCTCCCTGTTCCTCTACAACTTTCTCCTCAGCCTCCCCTAGGCTCACTTCCGCCTCCTATGCAACCTCCTCCTGCGCCACCATCTCCTTCTCCAGCTCCACCTCCTCTGACATCCAGGATATGGTGTTGACGGTAGTTCCATAGCACTGCCTTGTTGTAAGACCCCCCCTAACCCTTGCCCCAGGTTGGGCCGGAGGAGATCTTTCTTGCCCAAGACGTCCACCCAGTGCTCCTTAAAGGGGTAACGACCCACTCTGCTAAGCACTAGATGGCCGTCTTGCTCGGCTTGAATCACAACATTCACATCACATCACAGAGTATTGTGGATGCATTAACAAGAAATCACAGCAAAAATATATATAACAATATATATTTAACAAAAAACGCAAAAGGCTGTAACCACAGATTATACATGGAGCCCGTAGGCTATACAGTACTACAACTAACAACTTCTCTCTCTCTCTCACTTTGCTTGCTAGTTCTCACATCTCGAAACTCTAGAGATGACGGGGGTGCCTCTGCTCGAGAAGTCCTATCAGCTGACGTACCATCCTGTAGCAACTGGTCGCTATGGTGCACCATCTCCTGTGAATGGTTATTTAAATAACTGTTAGTCATAGAGCTAAGTGGAAACAAATCTCCTCCCCAAATCCATATCCTGGGGACGAGCTCACGCACTCAACAAAAGTAGATAGCCGAAGCATGAGAGAATTAATACAACATTTCATGATTAAGGTAGGAGCAATCAAAAAGAGCCGCAACATGATATAACTAGAGTAGAAGCAATAATATACGTCAGTTATAATTTAGGCTCCACTAGCACAGCAACATAACATGTATTCATAACCCGTACAAACAACACATGCATTCACAGCCACTTACACATCGCATGCATTCACAGCCGCGTACACATCGCAGACATTCACAGCCGCGTACACATCGCAGACATTCACAGTCGCGTACACATCACAAACATTCACAACCGCGTACACATCGCAGACATTCACAACCACGTACATATTGCAGACATTCAAAGACGCGTACACTTCACAGGCATTCACAGCCGCGCACACAACCCTATGTCGACATAGTATGGACCGCTTCTGTTCCAGCAGGGTAGCGAGCCCCGCGGGCCTCACCGATGTGGCCGTCGGTGACAGTGGTCGGTCCTGCCACTTCTGGGGGGTAGTCGTACCGCACAGCCCCAGGTCCCAACGTACAATCCCGTGTACTCTTGGATGTAAGTGATACGTCCCAAACAGGTGTGTGTATTACACGCAAGTGCACGTGCCGGTTCAAGTAATAAAGAGTGAATAAAGATCGTTTCCACAGAGATGTGGTGAATTTGGTGCTTGCAATTACTAGTTAGACATTTTCTCTAAATCCAAGTGAAACAAGATGATGATTTTGATTTAGAACTAAATGATGACGAATTTCTAAAATAAGTTGAAATAAACTATAATGCCTTAGGAGAAAACTTTTAGATTCAGATTGGAGAAGCAATCTTGTGCGGTGATTTCTTATGCCTACTGCAATGAATTTATAAATGATGCTTTGCGAAAATGAGTGGTGGAAAATCTTGCAACGATTTTAGAGTAGACAACCATATCTCTCGATATCGGAGGTCCCTAGACCTCTATTTCCCCTCGGGTGAAATAGGAAACCGATTAGAGATTGAAAACCAGAGTTGCTAACACTAAGGGTAAATCTCTTTCTCCTTTTAAGTGCTATATGGAATCCATAACACACTTACGCAACTCCTCTCTCGATTTATGGAGCGTAGTAAAGAGACGAAACCGTGATCAAAGGCTTCAAAATAAAGATTATGAATTCAATAAAAGTAAATCCACCATACAATTACA
The DNA here is from genome assembly GCA_039583875.1 of Platanthera guangdongensis. Classification (NCBI taxonomy): domain Eukaryota; kingdom Viridiplantae; phylum Streptophyta; class Magnoliopsida; order Asparagales; family Orchidaceae; genus Platanthera; species Platanthera guangdongensis. The sequence goes on from CM077164.1 coordinate 66,186,974, forward strand.
AAGATAAAACTAAAGATCATTCATCACACAAGACATAGTACTTTCACAACACAAGATCGAGAGAATTAGTTCATGACGGCGAAAGGAAACCACAAGTATGAGTAGATCTTACAGTACATGATGACAGAAATTAAAAGCTTGTAGTGTTTTGCTCTCTGATTCGGCCGAAATCCGTCCGTCTTACTTGCCCGGAACTAGCCCTAGAGGAAGAACTCTTCTCTTTTTTTTTCTCCAACCAACAATGGATGATAATAATGAATGCCTCCAAACTTCTGAATAATCCTCTAAAAAAAACGTTCAGCCTTTTCCCCAAGGGATGCCTCTTTCCATTTTTGCAAATGGCGCAATTTTCGAATTTTAAAATTTGAAATTCGTCCAGAGGTTGCAACCTTTTTTTCAGAGGTTGCAACCTTTTCTCCAGGACAGCATATTTGACAAAATCCCTCTTCCCAGCCATTCTCCTTAGCTTTTCTTGCATGAATACCTAGGAAAAAGACCACATTAGTCATTAATAAAATAAAAGTGAATTTGCTTGCAATTAGACTTCAACTGAATGAGTTTTTCTCCCGAATCAACGAGCAAAAAGGTTCAAAACTTGAGCTAGATAACTTCTTTTTGAGAAGTTATCACACCTCCACACTTGAACCTTTGCTAGTCCCTAGCAAAGAAGATTCTTATCTCCGAACTGGGTGAGGTGATAGCTAACAAAATGAAAGACTCACATGATCCCTTCTCTCAAAGGTAACTTAAAAGGGACAAGTCCAAAATACCGATTAAACCATTTGAGGAATTGCCGATCATTAAAGGTTCGAAACATTTGAGAATTTGTTAGTTTGATGGGCGAGAAATTTCTTTTAAAATCTCTAGTGTGGTGTGTGCTATCCTTTAAAATTGTTCACTTCCCTCCAACTTTCCCGTCGAACTTTCTTTAATGACTAAAAAGTAATGAGAATACGCCGAGTCTTTGACTTAACCTCCGCAAGATTTAGAAGTTAGGTATGAACATTATCATGAAGGCTAGCGGTGAAAGCGACTTTGAAATAGAAGGTGACACCCTAGATAAAATATTCTTAGCGAATCTCCAAACTATGAGGTTTGTTTCCTCATCATTTTTTAGGTCTATAGAGTCCGCAATTGGGATCATTCCAAGTGGGTGTACACACACTTAGGCCACATATCACTACGACTATTTTCTCTCTTTTGTTTTTTTTTCCTTCTTTTTTTTTGATGATCACAGTTGGGATCATTCCAGGTATGAATGCACATACCTCGGCCGCATATCACTGCGATACATTTTCACATATGTAGTTTTTTTTATAGAGTCCGCAATTGGGATCATTCCAAGTGGGTATACACACACTTAGACCACATATCACTATGACTCACTAATTTTTTTTTAACAAACACTCATAATCAAAGAGTATGCTAAGAATCATCCAATAGGCGTCTAGGGGAAGTATGCTTACAAATTTAACGTTCAAACTCAAAATGGGAACAAATGATGGTCACTGCTTTGGTTTATATCTCCAACTCGGTTCTTGCACACCCTTCATTATTATTTTTAGAAGTTATTACGGTTAAATTTTTTAAGAAGATCACTCTTATTAAAGGATACTGTGGGAAGATGAAATATTAAAAGAAATTTGGTCCATCTTGCTAACTTGAAATACTAAATGATGTGAATCATTAGTGTCGGCTATCCTCCTAGATTAAAATTAGCATGGACTGTATCATTTATTAGTTATTTCGAGAAGTAGGATCACAAATATTATATTTTCATTCCTCACCCAATTGGTAGGGGTCACACTACCCCCACCTCCACACTTAAACATTTGCTAGTCCCTTGCAAAGCAACTTTACTACTCATAACGATACATGTGTGATATTTATTAATCATAAGGTCATGCAAACATGTTGTCAAATATAATGCAGGTATTAAAAGCATGAAATAGTGAAATCTAGAAACTCCCCTGAAGTTCGGGTGTCTGAAGAGTTGCCCAAAACTGCGACATGATAAACCATAAGTCGTACTCGTATGTTGCAACCTGCGAGTAACTTATACCACAAACTCGACAACCATTTAACGTAGCATCAGGTTAAAAGAGTTTAGCACAAAAGTTATTATAAATAATGTTGCCAACATACCAGATCCATTAATCATTATGCAAGAGATGCTCGACCCACTGATCAAAATTGTGCAGGAAAATAATTTTTTTCACACAGAAATAAATAATGCAAACATGTTGTGAAAAAATACTAAAGCAGACGGAGTAGCATTCACAATCGATCATGAGTACAATAACCAGACAGAGTACTATCATCACAACCTAGCAATAGAACAAAATCATGTCTAGCAAAATATCAAAAATACACTGGTGGCACCATAAATGTCAAAACATCAAATCAGTAATCAGTAATCTGTAATCTAGGAAGAAGAGAGGTACTAATCCGCCTTGCTATCTCCAGACCCCTCCATGTCCTCGCCGTCGTCTTCGTGTTCTGTCTTGGTTTCCTCCTCCAAATCAGATGCAGTCTCAGCAAGTTTGGCAGGGTCGGCTCGTGACCCGTCGTGCTGAAGCAAATATCCTGCCGAGTCGAACTGCGACTGAAACGGGTACGAGTGTGCCTCCATCGGGATCCTTGCCGCTTGCATCAGCTTTTCCTGGTTCCGACGGAGTTCCTCGAATCTCGACTCAAAGTACACGTGTTGGCATCAGAGGTAAGCTTTCATGTACTCATCATTTTCAGTTGCTAGGCCGCGTTCCCCTGGAAACCTAGATCGTCCGATCACCAGCTTGATAGGGGAGGCTGGCATATGTTTCTCAGATGGTCCAGGTACCTCACCCCGCATCTTGCTCAGCTTCAACTTTTTTTCGCCGGTCTCAACAGGCACCTTAATGTTAACCTCTACAACTCTTTCCGTGAGATGTCTACCAACTTTGCTAATCAGATCATCGTCCCCTTGTTTTACCCCGGCCATGCGACAAAGCTCCGTAATGGTGGTGGGGAACCAGAGATGCCGCACATTCTCTTCTTTAACCTTTTGTGTTAACAGTTCGGAGATGAGTTTCCCAACATTGATCCCTAGCCCTTTTATGATGCCGTAGATTAGAGTGATGCGGTCGAAGGAGACATAGTTCAAGTGGCGAGTTGGTGGAATACTAGCATTAACAAACAGTAACCACGCCTTGGCCTCCCTTGACAGGCTAGTGGACCGCAAAACTTTCTTGGATCGACGCGACCACTCCGGTTGGGGGACACAACACAGCTGCAGCCAGATCACTGGGTGAGACAGAAGTTTGGATCCATTTAAAGCTGCATTCTGCAGTATCATCCAGGTTAAATAGGGTGTTGATGGCCGAGGAGGAGTAATCTACCATTTTTCCTCGCACCAAAACTGTGTCCCCCTCCCCGTGCGCTGCATTGGCGTAAAATTAATAGACCCAAGTGTAGATAGCTTCAGTGCGTGGGTGACAAAAAACCTCCCATCCTAGGCTCTTAATTTGCTCAGCATAGGACAGGCTCCACGCTCGCTTCTCCATCAAGAATCCACGCTCACAGATGAACGGGACTGACTGGATTGCTTGGAAACGAAGGCGGGCCTGTTCATTCAGAAACTTGGTCCTAGGGCGGGCGACTTCCTTCCCCTTCCCCTTTTTCTTTGAAGCCATAACCAACCCTAACCAAAATCGAAACCAATACTACTTACGCACAGAACATGAATCATGTGAAGAACCTTCGATTTCAGGTGTGTGGTTCAGGAGAATACCTTCGCAAAATCCCGCCGCCTAGTTCGCAGAGGGTCGTGCACGCTCGTGTCGCCGCAGGTCGCCGGAGGCCGCACCGCTTTCCTCAAAATTGAAGGCCACGAGCGACACCGTCTCCAGTCGAATCAGCCCGCCGAAAATTGCCATGCCGCCTGCTCCGCGCTTTCGCCGATCCTGCTCGTGCCCTAGCCGAGAAATTGAGGATGGGTGGAGCGTTTGCGGGGGGTTTTTTTTATATATAGATGGGCTGAATCGGTTGAGGTGAACCGGCCAGCGCCGAATCACATGCGAGATCGTTCGCCAGGCAGCAAAATAAAGGTGGCTACCTTTATTTTGGGGTTGCAACCGCATTTTTTTTGGCCTAATATAACGCTGGTTCAGCTGAACCGGGCCCAGGCGCGGTTTTCTTTCTACTCCATAAATCCAACAACACAAAAAAAGTGATAACCTCTATTTTTGAGGTTGCAACAACAGAAATTTACTAGTACATTATCTTTTCTCTGGATTCTTCATGCCGACGATTCTTTTTTTCTTGTTCTTTTATTATTATTATTATTATTAATACCATTATTGTCACGAAACTAATACAGAAATAAATAAAAGATGGGTTGCCTCCCACCAAGCGCCTAATTTACCGTCCCGGCAGGACGGTTCAAATCTAGTGGAGCGTCACGCACGACACCGCTCTGTCGTCGCCGTCTTTCAGATATAACTTAAGGCGCTCGCCGTTTACTTTAAATTCAGACCCGTCACCCTCATTAATGATGGTCACCGCACCATATGGATGAACTAATTTAACTTTAAATGGCCCCGACCACCTCGACTTGAGTTTCCCGGGAAATAACTTCAAACGGGAATTGAATAAGAGGACCAATTGGCCCGGCTCGAAGTGCTTTTCCTTAATGCGTCGGTCGTGCCACTTCTTTGTGCGCTCCTTATAGATCCGTTAGTTCTCGTAAGCTTGCATCCGGATCTCCTCGAGTTCATTTAGCTGCAGTAATCTCTTCTTACCGGCATCCCGAAAGTCATAATTGATTTTCTTAATCGCCCAGAATGCTCGGTGTTCTAACTCGAGTGGTAAGTGACAAGATTTTCCGTAAACCAACCTATACGGGGTTAATCCGATGGGAGTTTTGAATGCAGTCCGGTATGCCCATAATGCATCTGTGAGCTTTTGTGACCAGTCTTTCCGATTTATGCTCACTGTTTTCTCTAAAATCCGTTTTATCTCCCTATTCGATACCTCCGCTAATCCATTTGACTGAGGGTGGTAAGCGAGTGCGATCTTATGGGTAACCCCGTATTTGTTTAGCAATGAGGTGAATTGATGGTTGCAAAAATGACTTCCCCCATCGCTAATGATCGCTCTAGGTACCCCGAATCGATTGAATATGTGGTTTTTTAGAAAATTCAGGACTACCTTGCCATCATTCTTAGGTGTTGCGATCGCTTCTACCCATTTAGATACGTAATCAACTGCCAATAAAATGTATAAATTACCATTTGAATTGACGAACGGACCCATAAAATCCATTCCCCAAACATCAAATAATTCGACCTCTAACATGATATTCATTGGCATTCCCTCATTCCTTCTCAAATTCTCACATCGTTGACACCTATCACATTGTTTAACAAATTCATTAGCGTCACAAAACAAATTAGGCCAAAAGAATCCGGCCTCTAATACCTTCATTGCAGTCCTCGTTCCCATAAAATGACCTCCGTAAGGTGAGCTATGACACTTCTCTAATATCGATCTTGTTTCAACCTCTGGCACGCATCGCCTTACCGCTCCATTCGCTCCGATTTTAAATAGGTAAGGCTCGTCCCAAAGATAGGAGCGTACCTGGTGTAAGAATCGCTTCCTTTGTTGATACGCCAAGTCAGATGGTAGAATATTACCCACTATGTAATTTACGTAGTCAGCATACCAAGGTGGAGTACTATCATGAATCGCCAAAACCCTCTCATCTGGGAATCTCTCATCAATTTCTGGATTATAGGAGGGTCGTGTAGCCTCTATCCTGGACAAGTGATCCGCAACCGGATTATCGGAGCCTTTCCTATCCTTAATCTCCACGTCAAATTCTTGTAAAAGAAGCACCCATCTGATCAATCGGGGCTTAGCGTCCCTTTTATCCATGAGGTAACGGATCGCAGCATGGTCCGTATAAACGGTGCTCTTTGTGCATAAAAGATACGATCTAAATTTCTCGAAGGCAAACACAACCGCTAGTAATTCCTTCTCGGTAGTTGTGTAATTTATTTGGGCGTCAATCAAGGTCTTACTAGCATAGGCGATGGTGTGAAACACCTTCTATCGTACCTGTCCTAACACAACTCCAACCGCGTAATCACTAGCATCACACATTAGGACAAACAGCTTCTCCCAATCAGGAGTTATCACGATAGGTGCTGTAGTCAAGCGTTGTTTTAATGTGGCAAAAGCATTTAAACACTCCTCGCTCAACTGAAATTTCGCATCTTTTTCTAGTAATCCACTTAATGGTTTTGCGATTTTAGCGAAGTCTTTAATGAATCTTCTATAGAACCCAGCATGGCCTAGAAAACTACGCAACATTTTCACATTATTGGGTGGTGAAAGTTTCTCAATCACATCTAGTTTCGCCTTATCAACTCCTAAACCTTCTCTTGAAACGTGATGACCAAGCACAATACCCTCCCGCACCATGAAGTGACATTTCTCCCAATTTAGTACGAGATTAGTTTCGACACAACGCATTAACACTTTCTCCAAACAAGCTAAACATGCATCAAAAGAATTACCGAAGATAGAGAAGTCATGCATAAAAATTTCAATATCATGGTCTATAATATCCGAGAAAATGGCAATCATGCATCGCTGAAATGTGGCGGGTGCATTACATAGCCCGAATGACATCCTTCTAAATGCAAACGTCCCATAAGGACATGTGAATGTGGTCTTCTCCTGATCCTCTGGGGCTACCGTAATCTGATTATACCCTGAATAGCCATCAAGAAAACAGAAAAAATCGTTCCCCGCTAGCTTATCTAGCACTTGATCAATAAAGGGCAAGGGAAAATGATCTTTTCAAGTGACCTTATTCAGATTTCGGTAATCCATACAGATACGCCACCCGGTAGTCGTTCTAGTCGATACTAGCTCATCCCTCTCATTTCGCACTACCGTCATCCCTCCTTTTTTGGGCACACATTGCACCGGTGATACCCACGAACTATCCGAGATGGGATAGATGATCCCGGCGTCTAGCCATTTAATGATCTCCTTCTTCACCACTTCTTTCATTGGTGGATTGAGACGACGCTGGGGTTCGATCGATCCCATAAAAGATTCTTCCAAGAGAATCTTGTGCATACATAGTGAGGGGCTAATCCCTCGGATATCCGCTATGGTCCACCCTATGGCCGTTTTAAATTGAGTTAGCAATTCCAAAAGCTTTTGATACTGATCATTTGATAGTTTAGAATTGATAATAACCGGTAATATGTTATCTTTTCCTAAATATGCGTACATGAGGTGGTCTGGGAGAGGCTTCAATTCAAGAGTCGGCGAATTAACAATAGAGAGCTTGTCCGCCAACGCATTGTCCGGCATCTCAAAAGGTTCCGGTCTCCTAACGAAAACAGCTTGTGACTCAAATACCTCTAGGAAATCACGTATTTCCTCATCATCGTCCGAAGTCTCCTCGTGTATCAAAAATCGGGTCAACACGTCATCTTGCCTAGTGGATTCAATATTCAGATTATAGTCCTGAAGTGAAATTTGATTCACCACCTCCATATGATCTTCTTGACCTCGAGGGAATTTCATAGCTTCAAGTATATTAAAGGTGATTTGTTCGTCGTTAACTCTCATGGTCAACTCCCCATTCTGAACGTCTATTAATGTCCGACCCGTGGCGAGAAATGGTCTCCCTACTATAATGGGAACCTCTCTATCCTCTTCCATATCTAAGACAACAAAGTCCGCTGGAAAAATAAACTTGTCCACCTTAACTAGGACATCTTCAACTATTCCTTTTGGGAATGCTAGGGTTCTATCGGCTAGTTGCAAGGTGATGGAGGTCTTGGAGATGTCTCCTAAACCAAGCTTCTTATATATCGAAAATGGCATCAGATTGATGCTCGCACCTAAATCACAAGCCGAATAAACTTTTGAATAATCGAAATTTTATTATCCAAAAATGATAACTATTACAAAGTAGAGAAAGGAAGCGAAAAGAAGAGAACAAGCCGAATAAACTTTTGAATAATCGAAATTTTATTATCCAAAAATGATAACTATTACAAAGGTATGCCCTCCCTTATATAGAATGGAGGAGAGAAGAGAGAATACAAATAAGAGATGTGGGACTAAAATTTACAAGCTAAGCGGACTGTACAAAGTAAACCGCACAGGCCGCGCGGTTAGACAGAAGCACTAACCGCACGGCTTACAATAAGAGATGCAGAGAGGTCGCCTGTGAAGATTGCTTAGACCGCCCGGTTTACAAGTCGCCGAGTCAAACCGCCAGACCGCGCGGTCTCTAACCCGCCAAGACAGACCGCCCGGTCTCCAACTTCAACACTCCCCCTCAAGCTGGAGCATATATATCAATCATGCCCAGCTTGTCGCAAACATGCAGAAACGAGGCGGAGACTGGCTTGGTGAAGATGTCGGCTAGCTCTTTATCAGATGTGACAAACGGAGTGCAAATCTGTTCTTTTAAAATCTCTTCACGAATGAAATGGCAGTCAACCTCAATGTGCTTTGTTCTTTCATGGAATACAGGATTTTTGGAGATGTATATGGCGGCCTTGTTATCACAGAACATAGGTAGAGGATGGTTGTACACCTCTCCTAAATCTAGCATCAGAGCCCGCAACCATTTCAACTCACAAGTGGTTGACGCCATACTGCGATACTCAGCTTCTGCACTGGACCTGGAGACAACAGACTGCTTTTTACTCTTCCAGCTCACCAGATTTCCCCCAACAAAGGTGCAAAAACCTGAGGTAGACTTGCGATCCCCTTTGTCATCAGCATAACTTGCATCTGAGTAGGCTTCAATCCTCAGATGACCATTCTTCTGAAACAGTAATCCTTTCCCAGGCGCTGCTTTGACATATTCCAAGATCCGCAAGGCGGACTGAAGATGACAATCCCTGGGCGCTTGCATGAATTGACTCACCTTGCCCACAGCATAAGAAATGTCGGGTCTGGTCACTGTGAGATATATGAGCTTACCAACCAGACGCCTGTATCGCGAACTATCTGAAAGAAGAGGCGAATCATCTGTCCAGGTTTTGTCCTCCCCAATAGCCATGGGACATCGGGCAGGTTTAGCTCCAGTCAATCCTGCCTCTTTTAAAAGATCAAGGGCATACTTACGCTGAGAGAGAACTAAGGAGTCGGGCTTCCGAGAGAGTTCGATCCCCAGAAAGTACTTTGGAGAGCCCATATCTTTAGTGATCAGATGTTGGCGAAGATGTAGCTTTGTCAGGGCTACCCCTTCCTGGTCATCGCCAGTGAGAAGAATATCATCGACGTATACAGCAAGAACAACCAGCCCAGAAGGAGTTTTGCGAATAAAGAGAGAGTGATCAGCAGAGCTTCGCACAAAACCAACAGCCGCCACAATACTGCTGAACTTGTCAAACCAAGCTCGAGGACTCTGCTTGAGGCCATAAATTGCCTTCTGCAGCCGGCATACTCGTGTCTCCCCCTGAGCAACATACCCAGGAGGTTGCTCCATGTAAACGGCCTCGTGAAGATCACCATAAAGGAAGGCATTCTTGACGTCCAGCTGAGAAATTGGCCAATCCCGATTGACGGCCACAGAGAGAAGAACCCGGATTGTGCTGAGACGAGCCACAGGGGAGAAGGTGTCAAAGTAATCAACCCCATAGGTCTGAGTAAAGCCCTTAGCCACAAGGCGAGCCTTATACCGATCCACAGTGCCGTCTGGGCTAAATTTGACCACAAAGACCCAGCGACAGCCAACAACATCAGTGCCAAAGGGAGGAGGAACAAGAGTCCAGGTACCCGCTCAGTGAGGGTCGACATTTCCTCATCCATGGCCATCTTCCAGTGAGGAATAGCAAGGGCCTCCTGATAGGAGCGGGGTGTGGCAGTGGCAGAGATAGCCAGAGCAAAGGCCCTGCGAGAAGGAGTAAGACGATCATAGGAAACAACAGCAGCAAGGGGGTGTAAGGTGCACGTCCGCACCCCTTTGCGAAGAGCTATAGGAAGATCCAGGTCAGCCGGGCCCGCGGCATCCGGAGCATCCGTGGTAGAGAAAGCTGGCCCGGGAGAAGAGAGCGACGGCAGCGGAGAGGAGGGAGAGGGTGGTGGAGAAGGGAGAGAGAGAGGTGGAGGAAGAGGAGGGGGGGGGGGAGACGGTGTAGTGGTGGAGAGTGTAGGAGGAGACGTGGGAACGAAGGGAATGGCCGGAGAATCAGAAGCTGGGAGAAGAGGAGAAGAGGCATCCGAGAAGTAGGAGGTATTCTCGAAGAAGGTGACGTCAGCAGAGACGAACTGCTTACGAAGGACGGGATCAAAGCAACAGTAGCCTTTCTGAGTGGTGGAATACCCCAGAAAGACACATTTGGTGGAGCGAGGGGAGAGCTTATCACGGGTGGCAGAAGGGGCATGCACAAAGGCAGTGCATCCAAAGATTTGGAGAGGGAGATGAAACGGCTCCTTGCCCGGATACAAAATGGAGAACGGGGTTTGGCCATGGAGAACCGTGGAGGGAATGCGATTGATGAGGTAGCAGGCAAGGAGAACAGCATAGCCCCAATAGGAGCGAGGAACATGCATCTGGGTCATCAAGGTGCGAGCGACATCGAGCAGGTGTCGGTTTTTGCGTTCGGCTACACCATTTTGTTGTGAAGAATAGACACAACTAGTTTGATGAAGAATCCCATTGTGCATGCAGAATGTAGAGAAGTCACGACTGAGATATTCTGCGGCATTATCAGACCGAAAAACTTTGATAGAAACATCAAACTGAGTTTTGATCATGAGATAGAAGGATGTCCATACAGAGAATAATTCGGAGCGATCTTTTAACAGATACACCCACGTACAGCGAGAGAAATCATCAATGAACGTGACAAAATAGGAACTACCCCGACCAATGGTAAGAGTAGGAGAAGGACCCCAGATGTCGGAGTGGATAAGATCAAACGGACGGGTAGAGCTACGAACGTGCTTTGGAGGGAAGGAGGAGCGGTGATGCTTGCCAAGCTGACAGGCCTCACAGTTGAGCGGAGGACTTTGAGGAGGAAGGTGGGGCAGAAGTTGACGAAGAAGACGGGGAGGAGCATGACCAAGGCGGAGATGCCATTGGAGAAGATCTGTGGAGGTGGAGGAGAAGGTGGAAAAAGCAGAAATGTTGTCGAGGAAGTATAAGCCGCCACTCTCAGTCCCAGTAGCAATCGTCCGTTGGGAGTCCGGATCCTGAAAAGAGCAAGAAGTAGAAGTAAATGTGACGGAACACTGTAATTGCTTGCAAAGAGATGTAACAGATAATAAGTTGCACGGGAACTGGGGCACATATAGAGTATCCGCCAAGTGAAGAGACGGGGTGACATGAACTATCCCTGTGCCATGAACAGATGATGAAGAGCCGTCAGCGAGAGTAACTGGGGGCAAGCGAGCATGTTTTTCTAGGAGAGAGAAACACGGGAGATGGCCGGTCATATGATTCGTAGCACCAGTGTCGATCAGCCATTTGCCCTGAGTAACAACGTGTGCACGACCAGAAGACGTGACAACCGAGGCGAACGCCATGAAGGGAGGAAGAAGAAACTGCAGCGGTCTCGGTGACAGCACACCAGCGGCACGAAGGGCCACGACCAAGGTGCAGGGCACAAGCCGCGCGACTAAACCAGGAGGTCGCGGCGACTAACAAGAGAAGCGGCGAAGAGCGAAGAGGCGGAGAGGCCGCTCAAACAAGGAAGAATCCGCGTGAAACCGCGGCGGGAATAAAAGGGAAGAAGCCGCTTGAACACGAGCGGCTAGGATCCAGATCAAGGCACAGCGGGGAAGAAGTCGCGCGGACTGCAAACGGCCGAGCGAACAGAAGAGAGGAGAAGAGCAGGTGACCGCGACCAAGATGCGGGTAAGAAAGGGACAACCCGCACGGTCAGGCAGATCACAGCAGTTGCGAGAATGCGGTCAAGGGCACAGCGGGGAAGAGGTCGCGCGGACTGAAAAGGCCGAGCGAACTGAAGAGAGGAGAAGAGCAGGTGACCGCGACCAAGATGCGGGTAAGAAAGGAACAACCCGCACGGTCAGGCAGATCACAGCAGCAAACCGCGAGTGCAGAGACAACACACGCGGACAGAGACAGACCGCAGCGACTAGGAAGTCGGAGCGGCAGCAGAAAAGAGCAAGGAGCGCGGCGACACGGAAACAGGTCGCTGCAACAAAGAGCAGGAGGAGAAGAGAAACAAGAAGAGCAAGCCGCGCAAACAGGCAGCGGACAGAAACAAGCCGCGCGGATAGAAACAAACCGCGCGGACAGAGGAGAAGGCAAGCCGCGAACAAGCCGCAGAACGCGGAAGACAAGCCGCGAACAACAGAGAGCGCACAGAATCAGGAGGAAAAGACCGTGTCCTCTGATACCATGTTAGAAAGTAGAGAAAGGAAGCGAAAAGAAGAGAACAAGCCGAATAAACTTTTGAATAATCGAAATTTTATTATCCAAAAATGATAACTATTACAAAGGTATGCCCTCCCTTATATAGAATGGAGGAGAGAAGAGAGAATACAAATAAGAGATGTGGGACTAAAATTTACAAGCTAAGCGGACTGTACAAAGTAAACCGCACAGGCCGCGCGGTTAGACAGAAGCACTAACCGCACGGCTTACAATAAGAGATGCAGAGAGGTCGCCTGTGAAGATTGCTTAGACCGCCCGGTTTACAAGTCGCCGAGTCAAACCGCCAGACCGCGCGGTCTCTAACCCGCCAAGACAGACCGCCCGGTCTCCAACTTCAACACCTACTATAATGGGAACCTCTCTATCCTCTTCCATATCTAAGACAACAAAGTCCGCTGGAAAAATAAACTTGTCCACCTTAACTAGGACATCTTCAACTATTCCTTTTGGGAATGCTAGGGTTCTATCGGCTAGTTGCAAGGTGATGGAGGTCTTGGAGATGTCTCCTAAACCAAGCTTCTTATATATCGAAAATGGCATCAGATTGATGCTCGCACCTAAATCACATAGAGCCTTACCCTCGAATTGGTAACCTATAGCGCACGGTATGGTGAAACTCCCCGGATCTTACAATTTAGGCGGGAGTTTCTTCAGGAGTATAGCACTGCACTCTTGCGTGAGTGTCACCGTCTCATGCGTTCCAAATTTCTGCTTTTTAGAAAGGATGTCCTTCATAAACTTCACGTAGCTTGGCATTTGCTCCAAAGCCTTCGCGAAAGGGATGTTAATTTGCAGTTTTTTAAATAATTCAACAAATTTTTGAAATTGTTGATCGAGTTTGCTCTTCTTTAACCGCTGTGGAAACGATGGCGGTGGATAGATTTTTATATTAGTGTTCTTCTTTTTATCTTCCGCGACAGGTTCTCTCTTACTCTCTCTGGATGCTTCTTCTACTTCTTCCTTTCTCTTATCATTTTCTTTTAACTCGTTGTTCGCGATATTAGAGCCAACAATATCTAACTATTTTTCCTCACCAACTTGGATCGCACTCTCATTTACAGTCTCACCCACTAACTCCTTACCACTCCATAGAGTGACAGCTTTACAGTGCGGATTATCTCCCTTCGGATTTGGTGTTGTATCCGTAGGTAGCAAACCTTGGGGTCTAAGACTTAAAGCATTAGCGATTTGTCCCAACTGAGTTTCAATTACACGCAAAGAGCCCTCTAGGCTAGAAATGCGAGCATCCATCTTCTGCATGGATTTAAGGAGTAACTCATCAGATAATTTTCTAGATGACCCCTGTTGATTATAATTATTATTCTGGGGTGGATGAGGGTTCGAGTTGAATCCGGGTGGGTGTGCCAAACCCGAATTATTCTTCCATGAAAAATTAGGGTGATTTCGCAAATCCGGATTGTAATGAGTTGGAATTGCATTATGATTATTATTGTGATTCATGAATCTCGGTTGACCACCTATATAGTTGACCTGCTCGTTACTACTAATGAGTTGCTCCACCGTGAGTGAAGGATTCATATTAATCGGAGGAACAGCTATACTATTAACTTGGGGGTTCATTTGAGCTTGATTTTGATATAGAGTTAAGGCATCTAACCGCTTATTCATCGAGTTGAATTGTGCGGTCATTTGTGCAGCGAAAGAAGTGAGTTGGTCAATTTGGTGTACACCTCCCATAGATGAAGAACCTTGACGCTCAAATGAATGATAGTTATTGGATGACAGATCCTCTAAGATTTCATATGCATCCTCGGGATATTTATTCATTAGAGATCCTCCGGCAGCTCCATCTACTTGGATCATGGTAGACGTCTGGAGACCGTTATAAAAGGTCCATACCTGTTGGTGTATGGCTAGACCATGGTGTGGACACTTACGCAATAGTTCCTTAAACCTTTCCCATGCGTCATAGAGTGTCTCTGCATTCCCTTGCATGAATGTAGATATGTCTCTCTTAAGTTTTGCAGTTTTCGATGGAGGAAAATACTTAGCTAAGAATTTCTCTATCAAAGTTGCCCAAGTAGTGATGGAACCGTTGGGCAGTGAATTCAACCAATCATTTGCTTTTCCTTCCAAAGAAAATGAGAATAACCTAAGTTTTATAGCCTCCTCAGATGCGCCATTGATTTTAAAAGTATCGCATATTTCGATGAAGGTCCTTAAGTGAGAATTAGGGTCTTCATGGTTATGGCCACCAAATTTATTGTGTTGAACGAGTTGCATTGCCATAGAATTTATTTTGAAGTTGTTAGCTTCAATTGCGGGTCTAGTAATACTAAAATGCAATCCTCCTTATAAGGGCATGTTATAGTCACGACACATTCTTCTTTGTTCAACTGGATGACCGTTTTGATCTACCTGGCCTCCTAAATCCTGACCTTCTTGGTGATTTTCATTTTCCATGTTTTGGTTATTGTGATCCATTGTTGAAGAGTTAGTTTGTCCTATACGAACCGCTCTTCTATTCTGTCTACACGACCGCTCGATTTCTAGGTTTAAAGCCAATAGTTCTGACGATCGATAACGGGACATGCACTAAATAGAAAGCCAATATAAAAATAAAAAGAAACAATCAAAAGAAAACCAAACAAGGTTACAAACTTGAACTCTAAATACTAAGGGTTCACTAATATCGCAAGAAAGAAATACAAAATACGTCGCACCTCCCCGACAACGGCGCCAAAAACTTGATACGCCCCAAACAGGTGTGCGTATTACACGCAAGTGCACGTGCCGGTTCAAGTAATAAATAGTGAATAAAGATCGTTTCCACGAAGAGGTGGTGAATTTGGTGCTTGCAATTACTAGTTAGACCTTTTCTCTAAATCCAAGTGAAACAAGATGATGATTTTGATTTAGAACTAAATGATGACAAATTTCTAAAATAAGTTGAAATAAACTATAATGCCTTAGGAGAAAACTTTCAGATTCAGATTGAAGAAGTAATCTTGTGCGGTGATTTCCTATGTCTACTGCAATGAATTTATAAATGATGCTTTGTGAAAATGAGTGGTGGAAAACCTTGCAACGATTTTAGAGTAGACAACCGTATCTCTCGATATCGGAGATCCCTAGACCTCTATTTCCCCTCGGGTGAAATAGGGAACCGATTAGAGATTGAAAACCAGAGTTGCTAACACTAAGGGGAAATCTCTTTCTCCCTTTAAGTGCTATATGGAATCCATAACGCACTTACGCAACTCCTCTCTTGATTTATGGAGCGTAGTAAAGAGACGAAACCGTGATCAAAGGCTTCAAAATAAAGATTATGAATTCAATAAAAGTAAATCCACCATACAATTACAAAGATAAAACTAAAGATCATTCATCACACAAGACATAGTACTTTCACAACACAAGATTGAGAGAATTAGTTCATGACGGAGAAAGGAAACCACAAGTATGAGTAGATCTTACAGCACATGATGACATAAATTAAAAGCTTGCAGTGTTTCGCTCTCTGATTCCGCCGAAATCCGTCCGTCTTCCTTGCCCGGAACTAGCCCTAGAGGAAGAACTCTTCTCTTTTTTTTCTCCAACCAACAATGGATGATAATAATGAATGCCTCCAAACTTCTGAATAATCCTCTAAAAAAACGTTCAGTCTTTTCCCCAATGGATGTCTCTTTCCATTTTTGCAAATGGCGCAATTTTCGAATTTTAAAATTTGAAATTCATCCAGAGGTTGCAACCTTTTTCAGAGGTTGCAACTTTTTCTCCAGGACAGCATATTTGACAAAATCCCTCTTCCCAGCCATTCTCCTTAGCTTTTCTTGCATGAACACCTAGGAAAAAGACCACATTAGTCATTAATAAAATAAAAGTGAATTTGCTTGCAATTAGACTTCAACTGAACGGATTTTTCTCCCAAATCAACGAGCAAAAAGGTTCAAAACTTGAGCTAGATAACTTCTTTTTGAGAAGTTATCAGTAAGCGACATCCGACAATTCAACATTTTGGCCGACCAGTGGAGGAAAACCCAACGGGGACAACATAACGGCTGGTAACTCATGGTACACATCTCCCTGTCGTCTTGAGTCGTCAACCTTCCCGCACCGGTACGAACGGTCTGCGAAAGGGACTGGCCCGCCACAATTTACTGCAAGCAATTCACAAGCAATCAATCAAACAATCATGTTAATATTCACCGGGTCTGCGGTGGCTTGCCCTACTATACGTTAACCTTCAGGAAGCGACGCACAACTCAACTTTCGACAAGGAGCGTGAGAGCGCTTTATTTGTGTTGAAGTATTAGACCGGGCGGCCTTGCGGTCTGATCCAGCGGTTTGTTGACCGAGCGGTCTGGCGGTCTCACTCTGGAGCCTGGAGATCGGGCGGTCTATCGGTCGCCCATTGCAGCCTGTTCTATCCTGCTGGAGTTGCCGAGCGGTTAACCCATCTGTCTAACCGCGTGACCTGTGCGGTCTCCTTTATTTCTAGCCGCTCAGTACTGTAAATGTTTAGTCTCACATTGTTTGTATACTCTCTCTCATATCTCCTCCATTCTATATAAGGGAGGTCATACCTTTGTAAATCATATCTTTTTTGGATAATAAAATTTCAATTATTCAAAAGTCTATCCGTTTGTTCTTTCTTATTCGCTACTTTCTACATGGTATCAGAGCACACGGTCGTTTCCTCCTGATTGTGTGCGCTCTCTGCTTCTTGCGGCTTGTTTTCGCTTTCCGCGACCTGTCTCGCGGCTTGCCTTTTCTTCTGTCCGCTGTCTGTTCGCGCGACTTGTTTCTGTCCGCTGCCCTGTTCGCGCGGCTTGCTTCTCCTTGATTCTCTTCTCCTACTGCTTTTCGTCGCCGCGGCCTTTTTCGTTGTCGCCGCGACCTGTTTCTTGCCTCTCCGACTTCCTAGTCGTTGCGGCCTGTTTCTGTTCGCCCGGCCTGCGACTTGTTGTCGTCGCTGCTTCTTGCCTCCTCTTCTCTTCTGTTCTCTCGGCCTTTTCAGTCCGCGCGACCTCTTCCCCGCTGTGCCTTTAATTGCTTTCTCGCCGCTTGTGTTCGCGCGACTTCTTCCTTTTCTATCCGCTGCGGTTTCTTGCTGGTTTCTATGACTACTTCCGGTCTCACCACTACTCCTGCAGCTCCTTCTCCACCTCCACATTCGGGCAACCTTGGCACCCTTTCTAAGCTTGTGGGCTCCAACTATCCCGATTGGAGCGTTTCTTTCACTTTTCTCCTTCGCTCTCAACGCAAGCGTCATCACCTCACCGATGACCCTCCTCCTCGTACCTCTCCTGAGTTTGATGACTGGGATGCGAGTGATGCTCTTGTCCGCACCTGGCTGGCCAACAGCCTTTCTGATGAGTGCCTTCCCGTTATTCGCCATGATGAGACGGTCAAGGCCGCCTGGCTTCACCTCGCTGCTCTCTATTCAAAGGGGGGCCAGACGTCCCGCATTTACACTCTCTATGTGGACCTCTTCGCCCGCCCTTCCATGTCTCCTGCTGCGGCCTATCAGCAGGTTCAGGCACTTGGTGCTGAAATCCTCCAGAATCGCCCCTTCTCCGCGGACTTGGCCGACCAGCACAAACACTTTCAGGAACTCCTGGTTGTTTGTTATCTTCTTCGTCTTCCCGATTCTTATGATATGATCCGACAGCAGGTCTTGGGTGAGGCGGAATCTCCTACTTTGGATGTCACTGCGGCCCGCATTGCCGATGTTACTTCGCTGCTCCAGCGGCCTCTGTTGGCCTCCCCCCCTTCCCAGGACTCCTTTGCTCACCAAGCTCAGAGGGGGGGCCCTGGTAGCCGCAGCCACTCTGGCGGACGGGGTTCATCCCGGTTCCTCTGCTCTCACTGTGGTCGTACCGACCATTCTGTTGACCGCTGCTGGCAGAAACATCCTCATCTTCGCCCTTCCGGTAATGCTCCTTCTTCGGCCTCCGCCTCTTCTCGGCCATCTGCCTCTGTGGCCACGACGTCAGGTAGTGCCCACGTCGTTACCCAAGGTAAATGGCTGATTGACTCCGGTGCTACCAATCATATGACGGGCAACCCTCATTGCTTCTCCCGTCTTGAGACACATGACCGCTTACCCCCGGTTCGTGTGGCGGATGGTTCACCGTCCCCGGTTCATGGGACGGACATGGTTCAACTCACCCCATCGCTTTGCTTGGAGGACACCCTCTATGTCCCAAAGTTCCCGTGCAATTTGTTATCAGTTACTACTTTATGCCGGCAACTTCAGTGCTCCGTCTTATTCACTCCCACTACTTGTTCTTTTCAGGACCCGAGGACCCAGCGGACGATTGCTACTGGGACTGAGAGCGGCGGCCTCTACTTCCTCGACGATGTTTCCGCTCTGTCCGCCTACTCCTCCTCCACAGATCTCCTTCAATGGCATCTTCGCCTTGGACATCCTCCTCCTCGGATTCTTCGTCAGCTTCTGCCCCACTTACCTCCTACCAGTTCTCCGCTCAACTGTGATGCGTGTCAGCTTGACAAACATCATCGCTCCTCCTTCCCACCGAAGCAAGGTCGTGGCTCCTCTCGCCCATTTGATCTTATTCATTCTGATGTATGGGGTCCTGCTCCTACCCTCACTGTTGGTCGGGGCAGTTCCTATTTTGTCACTTTTATAGATGATTTTTCACGCTGTACTTGGGTGTATCTGTTAAAAGATCGCTCTGAACTTTTTTCTGTTTGGCAATCCTTTTATTTTATGATTCAGACTCAATTTGCTCTTTCTATTAAAGTTTTACGTTCTGATAATGTCAAGGAATATCTGAATCATGAGTTCTCCTCTTTCTTTCACCAACATGATCTGCTTCATCAAACGACTTGTGTTTACACCTCCCAGCAGAATGGGGTGGCGGAGCGTAAAAACCGTCACCTGCTTGATGTTGCTCGTACTATCATGACGCAGATGCACGTCCCTCGCTCCTACTGGGGCTACGATGTGCTCCTCGCCTGCTATCTCATCAATCGCCTTCCCTCCACAGTTCTCCACGACCAGACCTCCTTCTCCACTCTCTACCCCCACAAGGAACCTTTTCCTCTCCCTCTCCGTGTCTTTGGCTGTACGGCCTTTGTTCATGCTCCCTCCGCTACCCGCGACAAGCTTTCCCCCCGTTCCACCAAGTGTGTCTTTTTGGGGTCCTCTACCACTCAAAAAGGCTATTGTTGCTGTGACCCCCTTCTCCGCAAGCAGTTTGTCTCCGCGGATGTCACCTTTTTCGAGAATGCTTCCTATTTCTCTCCTACCTTTTCTCTTCCTTCTGATATCTCTGTTCCTTCCACGCCTCTCGACGTTTTCCCACCTCCTCCTCCTCCACCGACTCCTTCCCAGTCCGTCTCACCACCCACCCCTCCTCCCTCCTCTCTGCCGTCGTCTCTCTCTAGTCCCGGGCCAGCCTTCTCCGCCACGGACGCTCCGGTCGCTGACGCTCCCGTCGCTGATGCTCCCGTCGACCTGGATCTTCCCATTGCTCTTCGCAAAGGGGTGCGGGCGTGTACTCAACACCCGCTTGCGGCAGTTGTTTCATATGATCGGCTTTCTCCTTCTCGCAGGTGTTTTGCCTTGGCTATCTCTGCTACTACTACTCCCCGCACCTACCAGGAGGCTCTTGCTCTCCCTCATTAGAAGTCTGCCATGGATGAGGAGATTGCTACTCTTACTGAACGGGGTACCTGGACCCTGGTTCCTCCTCCCGTGGGCACTGATGTGGTTGGCTGTCGCTGGGTCTTCATTTTGAAGTTTCGCCCCGACGGCACTGTGGATCGCTACAAAGCCCGGTTGGTGGCCAAGGGCTTCACTCAGACTTACGACATTGATTACTTTGATACCTTTTCTCCGGTTGCTCGCCTCAGCACCATCCGGGTTCTTCTTTCTGTGGCTGTTAACCGGGATTGGGCTATTTCCCAGCTTGATGTGAAGAATGTCTTTCTCTATGACGATCTTCAGGAGGACGTCTATATGGAGCAACCTCCTGGGTATGTTGCTCAGGGGGAGACACGTGTATGTCATTTGAAGAAGGCCATTTATGGCCTAAAGCAGATGATGGCGACAGCCACCACGACAGCCAATTGGGTGATGAAGACGACGACATGGCGGTGTTACCGTGACAGAAGATGACGACCATGGTGGTGTTACTGTGACAGATGATGACGACGATGCTCCACCATCAAGAGACTTGCGGGGCCGTAGAGGGCACGGCTACAATCTTCGCCCACGCAACAAAAATAAGCTTTGAATTTATTTTATTATTTGGTCTGCCTTTATCTGGTTATATGTGGTATTTGACACTGTTATTTTGTCATTTCATTTTCTGCAACATTTTTATTTTGGGCTGCTAATAGCCACATGGTTGTAAGCCTTATATAAGGCCAAGTTATCATTTGTTATGGAGATAATTATTGAAATAAAAAAAAGAACTTTGCTTGCCAACCCTAATCTCCTCTCCTCCTCCTCTTAGCCGCCGCCCCCTCAAGGCCTCCCTCTCCTCTCCTCCTCATCTTAGCCGCCGCCCCCTTCAAGGCCTCCCTTCTAGGTTCGGCCGCCCCTCTCTCCATCCCTCTCGGCCGCCCCCTTTCTACTCCCCTCTCCCTCTAGCAATCCATCATCCCCGTCTCCCTACCTTCCATCCACCAAGCCATTTTCAACCTCTTAACAATTTCGGCCACCTTGGAGGGGAAGATCTCGTGCAAGGAAGAATTAAGGTTGGGGTAATCAACCACGGCGAGAAGCGAAGGAGGCGAACAAGATCTTCATCCGTGGCGCGTTTCCCGTGGATTCCAAAAAGGGAAGAGCGATCGTTTTTTGTGGATCCAACATCTCGGATCTACGTTCCGAGTGGGGTAACGAAATTCCTACCTAAGAGATTCTCTTCTTTGATTAATTCTTGTGGTGGACGGATTTTGCGTGATTTCTCGAATTGCTAAATTTTCGCGGTGTTCCTACAATAGATCTAAGATTTTCAGTTGGTTTTCCGAAAAGATCTCGCGAGAGGATTGGCGCTCCTCGTTTTTGTTTTGTTGGGATAGATCCTACCATTTTTTTGAATCGTGATTTTTTTGGTGGATCTATTTTGGTACAACTCCAAAGCTCGATCGGAATTAATATTATTCCATTTAGCCGGAAAGGATTTTGGCCTATAGCCATTCTCCGTTCCACTTGCGGATCGGCTATCCGTATGTTAACACGAACGATAAAAAACAATCATTGTGGTCGCTGCGTTGCGTTTGTGTGTCGGTTAGGGAGCGTTAACGTTGCCAAGGTCGTAGTCACGCCCTCCGTGTAGGATCCCAAAGGCCTAGCCTACATCAAATTTGGTATCAAAGCGAGGTTCTCGTCAATTTCCTAATTGACACTCCTCCCCCTCTTCAAATTAAAAACAAATAAATTTCAAATTTCAGATTTCAAATTTCGAATTTCAAACTTCAAATTTCAAAATTTCAAATTTCAAATTTCAAATTTCAAATTTCAATTTTCAAAATTCAAAATTTAAATTTCGAATTTCAAATTTCAAATTTCAAAATTTCAAATTTCAAATTTCAATTTTCAAAATTTCAAAATTCAAAATTCAAATTTCAAAATTCAAAATTTAAATTTCAAATTTCAAATTTCAAAATTTCAAATTTCAAATTTCAAAATTTAAATTTCGAATTTCGAATTTCGAATTTCAAATTTCTAAATTTCAAATTTCAAATTTCAAATTTCAAATTTTCAAATTTCAAATTTCAAATTTCAAAATTTCAAAATTCAAAATTCAAAATTCAAAATTCAAATTTCGAATTTCAAATTTCAAATTTCAAACTTTCAAATTTCAAATTTCAAGTTTCAAAATTTAAAATTCAAATTTAAAATTTAAAATTTAAAATTTCAAAATTCAAAATTTCAAATTTCAAATTTCAAATTTCCAATTTCATAAATCCAAAAAAAAAAAATTTAGTTTTCATTAAATCATTATTTTTATTAAGTTATTTTAAAATTTAATAGTTGGTCTGCAAATAGCGGCCTATATTTTTATATTTTCAACAAAATTCAAAAATAAATTTTTTTTAATAATCCTCATATTTTTTCTAGCAAGAAAATCTATTTTATATAATTATAACTTTAGTGGCTAAGCGGGAACAATTCCATCTTTTATAATGAAGTAGGGTCAGGTTATTTAGTCATTGCATGTGCACCAGTTTTGGGTGAGTTTTCTCTCCGGTTCTCACTAAATGGCATATGACATATATGCTACCCAGTTAGACTATTCTCATGCTAAGGATATGACTAAACACACCCCTAGGGCACACCACATTTATCCTACTTATGACGGTTTAGAGTATCCCCAAAGTTTTCGAGATTGGCTTAAGAGATTAGAACAATATTTTAATTATCACTTATGGGATGACTGCGAAAAGGTTAGCTTTGCCCGAGAGCGGTTAGTAGGTCGAGCCCTATTATTTTGGTTAAACGAAGAGCGTCGTGTTGGTAGCTATCATTATACTTGGCCGCACATGCGTAGTCTCCTCTCAGATCAATTTGATCCCGCCTACCTGCACACTAATAGCACCACACCCATTAGTAAGAATAGTTATGGCACCAGACCCGTATCTGCTTATAGGAGTGACCCTACGCCTCAGGATAGATCCTATCCCAGAGAGGTAGTGATACCCAAAGTGTGCCTAGTCCCACCTATAGGGAACATAAGCCATTTAGACCCCAAAATTTGAACTCGAAAGAGGTTACGATTATGGTGCTAGCTTCTTTAGCATCGACATCTAAGCCCTCTGGTATAGTGACTGATACCTCTGAGGATTCTTATGTGGATATAGAATCTCTGGATGATGAAGTTAATCAGCCAAGTGAGAGTCTTCCTTCACTTACGATAGTGCCTGACTCTCCTGTTGAACCTGAGGATGTGAATAGGACTAAGCCCGTCACTAAGGACGAGGCAATTCTCGCTGACGCTTTTAGTGACGTTGAGGAGATTGGTTACCCTAGTGACTTGGACGAGGATTTCTCCCCCGAGGAATCATCTCCACCCCCCTTCGACGATATTTTAGTCAGGGAGTCGTCTGATGACCCTGAGTCAGAAGACGTTCAGGTTGAGTCGGTAGAGTCATCCAATGTTGAAAGCTTACCTGTTACTAAAATTAGGTGATGACTTGCTAGGACCCGGTATTATTATGGTTGACCTAGAATTAATGGATGTTTCAACGGTATTGGAAGAGTCACCTTGGGATGGTTGTTCAATTTGAGATAACCTTATTGTGATACATCCGGGAGTTAGTTCATTTACGGTATCAACGCCGCTTCAAAGTCAAGTTAATTTTGATACTCCCCGGGATTCGATTTGCCCATCGCTTTATTTTGATTGTGACGACGCACCCACTTCATGGGAAGAGTTGGTTAACGAAGGATGTGTCGTTTTGGAAAATTTACACTGTGGGGAAAAATTATCTTTGGATGACGGTAGCCCTGAGGGACAAAAAGACATATTGTTGATGACAACTCCTTTACCTGAGGCCCAAAACTGTTTAGAAATTTTGTCGGATACGATTCTGCCTACATATGATACGATCACTAATTCTGAATTAAATGAAGTATCGAGTGAGTTGGAAGACTTGTCGGCTGAGTTTTCAGTGAGGACGAATCCACTGTTTAATTTTTCCTATGATTTTAACGGCCTGCAACCGGAGGCTTGTTATTGGACGAGTAATCCGTATTTTGACGTTGAGTGTGACTTAACTTCCCCTATGGAATCAACCATGTCGACTCTCTCTCCGGTTCATTTAACTCGAGTAGATGATTTATTAGGACACGAGCTAGTCATTCCTAGCCCTTTATATTTGGAGAAGTTTATTATTACTGCCTCCCCATTAGGCTTACTTAGATGGATGTGGGTAAACATAGTTGGTGACGAGCGTTTTCTGCTGGCTATTAATTACGAAATTTTTAAATCAAAATTTAATTCCAAATTTAAAACGAAAACGTTAGGCTCCACTGAATTAATTTCTGAATTTAAAGAACCCGTGCCACCTGACATAGTTCCGTTGTTTTCTACTATTAATTCTAGTCATGTTGCACATGGGTTCACCCCAGACGGTACAAAACTCATGTTGCTTATGGGTACAAAACTCATGTTTTCGTCGGCCTATCATCCCCAAACGGATGGGCAAACGGAAGTGGTCAATCGAAGCTTGGGCGGATTACTTCGTTGCTTAGTAGGTGATCATAAGGGTACATGGGACCTTATTCTTCGTCACGCTCAACTCGCCTACAATAATTCTAAGAATAGGTCCACCGGGTTATCGCCAAATGAGATAGTGCATGGATATAAGGCGCTCGTGCCTCTTGACTTGATTCTGTTACCACCATCATTTAAATCAAGTCAATTTGCACAGGACTTTGCCTCGCACGTTCACACTCTTCATGAGCACATAGGCAAGACGTTAGCTAAACAATATGTTATTTATCAATCGAATGCTAACATACATAAGCGAGCAGTCCCCTTCAATATTGGCGATTTGGTAATGGTACGTCTTATCCCTGAACAGATGCCTTCGGGCACCATAAAAAAATTAGCGAATAGGAGAGCCGGTCCTTTTCGGGTTTTGAAGAAGCTAGGTGAAAATGCATATTTATTACAGTTACCCGCTGAGTGGGGAATCTCCCCTATTTTTTACATTTCGGATTTAACGCTTTATGTCGCTCCACCACCTGAATTGTCAGTCTCTCCGTTTCATATTTCCACTATACCGTCTAAAGGGGTGGGGGGTGCGAATATTTCTGGACCGCTCTCCCTTTCGGATTCTTTGGGAGGTACGTTGTCTATTGATGATGCAACTTGTTTTTCTTCTTCGCCTAACGCTTTTCCAAGGTTCCCCCGAACCGATTTCTTGCCTGACAAAATTTTGCAGGATGCAGTATTTTCTACTCCCGACGGCGACATTCACAGGTTTTTGGTCAGATGGCGTGGTCGTCCAGCTTCGGACGACTCTTGGATTTCTTCGGCAGACCTGGCTCTTCTCGATGCAGATCTCCTCCACCGTTACCGTCCAGCCCACTCATCGGTGATGAGTTCTTTTGAGAGCGGGAGGATTGATGGCGACAGCCACCACGACGGCCAATTGGGTGATGAAGACGACGACATGGCGGTGTTACCGTGACAGAAGATGACGACCATGGTGGTGTTACTGTGACAGATGATGACGACGATGCTCCACCATCAAGAGACTTGCGGGGCCGTAGAGGGCACGGCTACAATCTTCGCCCACGCAACAAAAATAAGCTTTGAATTTATTTTATTATTTGGTCTGCCTTTATCTGGTTATATGTGGTATTTGACACTGTTATTTTGTCATTTCATTTTCTGCAACATTTTTATTTTGGGCTGCTAATAGCCACATGGTTGTAAGCCTTATATAAGGCCAAGCTATCATTTGTTATGGAGATAATTATTGAAATAAAAAAAAAGAACTTTGCTTGCCAACCCTAATCTCCTCTCCTCCTCCTCTTAGCCGCCGCCCCCCTCAAGGCCTCCCTCTCCTCTCCTCCTCATCTTAGCCGCCGCCCCCTTCAAGGCCTCCCTTCTAGGTTCGGCCGCCCCTCTCTCCATCCCTCTCGGCCGCCCCCTTTCTACTCCCCTCTCCCTCTAGCAATCCATCATCCCCGTCTCCCTACCTTCCATCCACCAAGCCATTTTCAACCTCTTAACAATTTCGGCCACCTTGGAGGGGAAGATCTCGTGCAAGGAAGAATTAAGGTTGGGGTAATCAACCACGGCGAGAAGCGAAGGAGGCGAACAAGATCTTCATCCGTGGCGCGTTTCCCGTGGATTCCAAAAAGGGAAGAGCGATCGTTCTTTGTGGATCCAACATCTCGGATCTACGTTCCGAGTGGGGTAACGAAATTCCTACCTAAGAGATTCTCTTCTTTGATTAATTCTTATGGTGGACGGATTTTGCGTGATTTCTCGAATTGCTAAATTTTCGCGGTGTTCCTACAATAGATCTGAGATTTTCAGTTGGTTTTCCGAAAAGATCTCGCGAGAGGATTGGCGCTCCTCGTTTTTGTTTTGTTGGGATAGATCCTACCATTTTTTTGAATCGTGATTTTTTTTGGTGGATCTATTTTGGTACAACTCCAAAGCTCGATCGGAATTAATATTATTTCATTTAGCCGGAAAGGATTTTGGCCTATAGCCATTCTCCGTTCCACTTGCGGATCGGCTATCCGTATGTTAACACGAACGATAAAAAACAATCATTGTGGTCGCTGCGTTGCGTTTGTGTGCCGGTTAGGGAGCGTTAACGTTGCCAAGGTCGTAGTCACGCCCTCCGTGTAGGATCCCAAAGGCCTAGCCTACATCAGCAGAGCCCTCGGGCATGGTTCGACAAGTTCAGTGGTATTGTGGCTACCATCGGCTTTCGAAGGAGTTCGGCCGATCACTCCTTATTCATTCGCAAAACGGCCTCGGGACTGGTGGTTTTGGCCGTATATGTGGATGATATTCTTCTTACTGGCGATGACCGAGATGGGGTGGACTTGACGAAGAAGCACCTCCGTCAGCACTTGGTCACGAAGGATATGGGCTCCCCGAAATACTTTTTGGGGATAGAAATCTCTCGGAAACTTGACTCGTTGGTTCTCTCCCAACGGAAGTATGCCCTTGATCTTCTACAAGAAGCAGGATTGACAGGTGCCAAACCGGCTCGGTTTCCCATGGCTATTGGAGAAGACAAAACGTGGACGGATGACTCGCCTCTTCTATCTGATGTCACAAGGTACAGACGTTTGGAAGGCAAACTCATCTATCTCACGGTGACTAGACCCGACATCGCCTATGCTGTAGGCAAGGTCAGTCAGTTTATGCAAGCTCACAGGGACTGCCATCTTCAGTCCGCCCTGAAGATTTTAGAGTATATCAAAGCAGCACTAGGCAAAGGGTTACTCTTTCAGAAGAATGGTCATCTGAGGGTTGAAGCTACTCAGATTCAAGTTACGCGGATGACAAAGGCGATCATAAATCCACATCAGGCTTTTGTACCTTTGTTGGAGGTAATCTCGTGAGTTGGAAGAGCAAGAAACAGTCTGTTGTCTCCAGATCCAGTGTAGAAGCCGAATACCGGAGTATGTCGTCAACCACGTGTGAGTTAAAGTGGTTGCGGGCTCTCATGCTTAACCTGGGCGAGGTATATGACTGTCCTCTCCCTATGTTCTGTGACAACAAGGACGTTATATACATATCCAAAAATCTGGTCTTCCATGAGAGAACAAAGCATATAGAGGTTGACTGTCACTTCATTCGGGAAGAGATTTTGAAGAAACAGATTTGTACTCCATTTGTCACCTCTGACAAGGAATTGACAGATATCTTCACCAAGCCGGTTTCTACTTCCTTCTTCCACATTTGTGACAAGCTGGGCATGATTGATATCTATGCTCCAGCTTGAGGGGGAGTGTTGAAGTATTAGACCGGGCGGCCTTACGGTCTGATCCAGCGGTTTGTTGACCGAGCGGTCTGGCGGTCTCACTCTGGAGCCTGGAGACCGGGCGGTATATCGGTCGCCCATTGCGGCCTGTTCTATCCTGCTGGAGTTGCCGAGCGGTTAACCCATCTGTCTAACCGCGCGGCCTGTGCGGTCTCCTTTATTTCTAGCCGCTCAGTACTGTAAATGTTTAGTCCCACATTGTTTGTATACTCTCTCTCATATCTCCTCCATTCTATATAAGGGAGGTCATACCTTTGTAAATCATACCTTTTTGGATAATAAAATTTCAATTATTCAAAAGTCTATCCGTTTGTTCTTTCTTATTCGCTACTTTCTACAATTTGAGGCTAAGCCCGGAGGAACACCTCAACTCCGGTTATCTCAACTAAGGCTCAACCTTAACAAACAACTGCTTGTCAAAGCAGGACCCGTGCTTATAATAGTAAATTGCAGTAACGAAAATGCAGTAATTAAAACTGCTGATAATAAACGCTGCATAATGAGATGTGACCAGTACGAAACTGGAGGAGTACTGAAACGAAAGTACTGAACTGAAATGAACTTGACCAGTACGAGACTGGAGTAGTACTGAATTGAAAGTACTGAACTGAAATGGACTTGACAGTACGAGACTGGAGTAGTACTGAATTAAAAGTATTGAACTGAAATGAACTTGACCAGTACTTGACTGAAGTAGTACTGAATTGAAAGTACTGAACTGAAATGAACTTGACCAGTACGCGACTGGAGTAGTACTAAATTAAAAGTACAGAATTGAAATGAACTTGACCAGCACGAGACTGGAGTAATACTGAATTGAAAGTAGTGAACTGAAATGAACTTGACCAGTACGAGACTGGAGTAGTACTGAATTGAAAGTACCGAACTGAAATGAACTTGACTAGTACGTGATTGAAGTAATACTGAATTAAAAGTACAGAACTGAAATGAACTTGACCAGTACAAGACTGAAGTAGTACTGAATTGAAAGTACTGAACTGAAATAAATAAAGGAATTGGAGCAGTGCAAGACTGAAATAATCATAAAGAAAATGATTAGTAGTTCAATCACTCCTTTCAGGTGACTTTAGTTCCATCTCCGGTCTCAAGAGGTATTTTCAGTTCCTTCTCTATTCTCAGGAGGCATTCACAATTTCTTCTCCGTTCTCATGAGGTGTATTCAGTCCCTTTTCAGTTTTCAAGATTTCCTTAGGTTACACCCATTATTAAGACCTGATAACAATTCAGTTGCGCCCTTTTAATCACGACTTAATCGGATTAGGGGAAGCTTATTATGAGTTACATCTTTATTATTCATCCGAGAATAAATATCAATTCGATTTCTTGCATCTGATTGAATCCGAGAATCACGTTAGAGTGTACATTCTTCACATAGAGGGAAATTCTTCACATAGAACTAGGTTGTGAATTATTTTCTCGACAGTCGTATTTTCATCTTTCGAGTACACTAAAAATGTCTGAGAGTTATTTTTTTAAAAAAACGAGGCGCTCGGTGGTTTTGCAAAAACCTCGAAATACTCAGAGTTGAAAATCTTTTCTCGAAAACTCTCATTGATTACTCAATTTAAACTTAATATTCAATATATAAAGTGATCTCCTGCTTCGATTTTCATTTTCGAAGAATTTGACCGCATAAATTTCCGAGCGCGACCCTAGGCTCCATGAAATGGGAAAATCTTCAATTTTTACCCTAAAGTTCTCAAATTTTAATACAACTTTTAAGAGTGCTTAAAAAGAGCCTAATAATTTTTTCAAAATTTTCCGAATAATTTTGAGCCTCTAAATTGGCCAAATAATTATTATTTATGTTTTTTAAAATGTCAAATCAATTTCAAAAATTTCTAAATTTTTTTTGGAAGATTTCCCTCATCAAAAGAAACAAATTTCATTTTAAAAATTTTCCACTAGGTGCTCATAGTACCTCCATAAAATAAAATATTTATTTTAGCTATATTATTAAAATATTCATAAAAATTATAATTTTTATAATTTTTATTTTCATTATCCCCGCCGCCTGTACAGAGCCCTGTACAAAACCGCCCCTTACGGGCCTTCCCCGCCGTCGTCCGGCCGCCGGCCGGCCATGCCTCCGCCCCCGACCGACTCCCCTGGGGTGGGCGCTCCGTTCGGCGGTGGTACGGCGGACTGCCGTCGCCGGCCATCGCCAGAGATATATATATTTTTTGTTATACGGAGGGGAGGGGGGTGACGGCGTCGGCGCTCCGGCCGCCGGAGCTCGCATGCAAACCTTTCGGAAGATAGGGAGGAAGGAGAGGAGAAGCTTTCCACCTTGTTTGGGGTCTCCGGCGGCCTCCGACGAGTTCCGCCATTAATGGCGGTGGAATGTGGTGGAGCTCAGGTGGGCTGTTTCCGGCGAGGTAGGGCTCCGGCGAGATGGTGGCTGGGGTCGTTTTGAGGCTGGGGAGAGGATTGAAGTTCTGGAGGTCCTGCTCTCACTAAAGCTTTGGGAGATTTTTATAGCCAAGCCGTGAGCACCTCCTTCCCTTCCTTCGCTCTCCCTCTTACTGAAGTTGAGGTTCAGCCAACTAGAGTTGGCTTGGGCAGCTGGTAGCATTTGATTGGGGAGTATACTTGGCAGGCCAATCAGAATTCAGCATACAGATTTTGGTTTTGTTGAATTGGGGAAAGGGTATCCAACGGGTAAGCTTGAGCCAAGTGATAAGAGGGGGAGTGTGCGTTTCGTTTAGGCTAGCTTGGGCTTGTGAATTCCAGCCCTTAGAATCAACTCCTCATAGGTTTGTGTCGTGGAGTGTCGAGTTGATGTCGACGCGTTGGAGTTGAAATCAAGCGTTTACTTATCTCAAGATGTCGAATAATTTTACGAGCTTTATTTTTATTTAACCGATCAAACGATATCAGAATTCAATGCAATGAGTCTCGTCGCACTCGCATTGACTGTACGAGTCTAATGAGACTAACATGAGTCAATTCAGAGCTCGCTTGCTTAATATTTTAAAAAAGGCATTCTGGCGGCGCACAACATCACTCAAAAGATCATTTTCACTAAGCGACATTGAATTAAAACGAAACGAGTTCCCGTGCACTCGTACAGACTATACAAGTCCAATGCAACAGACAGAAGTCGATTCAGAGTACGTTTGTTAAATATTCAAAATCTGCGCGTCGCGGCACGCTAAAACGGTCAAAATGCTCATAATCATAGTTAGACTTCAAATCGCGACACAACGAGTTCCGATGCATTTGTATTGACTATATGAAGTCATAGGAACTGACAGAACTTAAATCGGAGTTCTCAAGGTCTATATTCAAAAATCTCGTTTTTGCAACGTTGTACGAGGAACAGTCATATCCACCATATGACCTCAGAGTTCAATGGGAAATGAGTTTCGACACGCTCGTACTTACTATACGAGGCTATAGGAACTGACAGAACTCAAATCAGAGTTCTCTAGGTCAATATTCAAAAATCTCGTTTTCGTAACGTTGTACGAGAAACGGTCATATCCACCATATGAACTCAGAGTTCAATGAGAGACGAGTTTCGACACGATCGTACTTACTATACGAGGCCACAGGAACTGACAGAACTCAAATAGGAGTTCCCTAGTGTGGAAACCACCCGTCACCACACATCTTCCCAAACCCCTGAGGTGATGGTAAGGGGGGACGGGGGTACATGAATACAAAGGATCGCCCGCTGCAGGCGATGTGGGACTAACCCCAACCACAGGACCGCGGGGATATTCCGCCACACAAGGGGGCCCACCGGGGTCAACACCCAGACCTGGAACGCGATGGGGAAAGCCCAAACATGCGGTCCCACACACACGTGTCCTGCTGGCTAATATAATCTCAACACACCCCCGCAGCAGGACAACCTCGCTTTGATACCATGTGAGAACCGAACAAAAAACAAAGCGAAATGGTTTTAACTGAAACTTTATTATCCGAAAAAGGTATCTATTACAATGGTATAGCCTCCATTTTATAGAATGGAGGAGATGGGAGAGATTAAAAATAATCAATGTGGGACTAAAAATTTACAAGTGTATGCGGCTTTACAAAAGACAAACCGGACAAGCCGTGCGGTTAGACAAACTGGCTAACCGCCTGACTACCAACAGGAGGAGAGATCAAACCGCCACAGGAGGCCGCTAGACCGCTCGGTCTCCTAGTCGCCTGAGACAGGCCGCCTGACAGCTGTGATACCAAACAGCAACAGCCCGGCACACAGACCGGCTAGGAGAAACCGCCAGACCGCCCGGTCTCCAAACAGCAACAGACCGCGCGGTCTCCAACCTGCAACACTCCCCCTCAAGCTGGAGCATAGATATCAATCATGCCTAGCTTGTCGCAGATGTGGAAAAATGAAGCAGACACCGGCTTGGTGAAGACATCTGCCAACTCGTTGTCAGAAGTGACAAACGGAGTGCAAATCTGTTTCTTCAATATTTCTTCCCGAATAAAATGACAGTCGACTTCTATGTGTTTTGTTCTCTCATGAAAGACCGGATTTTTGGAAATATATATCGCGGCCTTATTGTCACAGAACATAGGAAGAGGATAGTTGTAAACCTCTCCTAAGTCAAGCATGAGAGTCCGCAACCACTTCAACTCACATGTAGTCGATGCCATGCTGCGATATTCCGCATCTACACTAGACCTGGAAACTACAGACTGTTTCTTGCTCTTCCAACTCACAAGATTGCCTCCAACAAACGTGCAGAAACCTGATGTCGATTTGCGGTCCCCTTTGTCATCCACATAACTTGAATCAGAGTAAGCTTCAACCCTTAGGTGACCATTCTTCTGAAAGAGGAGTCCTTTTCCTGGTGCAGCTTTAATATACTCTAATATCCTCAGTGCAGATTGTAGATGACACTCCCTCGGAGCTTGCATGAACTGACTCACCTTGCCAACATCATAAGAGATATCAGGTCTGGTTACCGTGAGATATATGAGCTTGCCCACCAGACGCCGATATCTCGTAAGATCGGACAGAAGAGGTGAGTCATATGTCCAAGTTTTGTCTTCTCCAGCAGCCATAGGACAACGTGCAGGTTTAGCACCAGTCAGTCCTGCCTCCTTTAAAAGATCAAGAGCATACTTCCGTTGGGAAAGGACCATGGAGTTGGGCTTTCTAGAGATTTCAATCCCCAGAAAGTATTTGGGGGAGCCCATGTCCTTTGTGACCAGATGTTGACGAAGGTGTTTCTTGGTCATCAATACCCCATCCTGGTCATTGCCAGTAAGAAGAATGTCATCAAAATAAACCGCAAGAACAACAAGACCAGAGGCGTTTTCCGAACAAATAAGGAGTGATCTGCTGAGCTTCTTGTAAAACCAATGGCCGCAACAATGCCACTGAACTTGTCAAACCAGGCACAAGGACTCTGCTTGAGGCCATAGATAGCCTTCTTTAGCCGGCATACCCGTGTCTCCCCCTGAGCAACATACCCAGGAGGTTGCTCCATGTAAACATCTTCCTGCAGATCACCATAGAGGAAAGAATTCTTAACATCGAGCTGCGAGATGGGCCAATCCCTGTTGACAGCCACAGAGAGAAGAACCCTAATAGTGCTGAGACGAGCCACGAGAGAGAAAGTGTCAAAGTAATCAATGTCATAAGTTTGGGTAAAACCCTTGGCAACCAGGCAAGCCTTGTAACGATCCACACTGCCATCCGGGAGAAACTTCACAACGAAGACCCATCGACAACCAAAAACATCTGTGCCGAAAGGAGGAGGAACAAGGGTCCAGGTACCCCGTTCAGTGAGAGTAGTAATCTCCTCATCCATGACAGCTTTCCAATGAGGGATAGTAAGGGCCTCCTGGTAGGAACAGGGGGTGGCAGTGGCCGAGATAGCCAGTGCAAAAGCTCTGCGAGAAGGGGTAAGAAGATCGTAGGAAACAAATACAGCAAGCGGGTGTTGGGTACATGTCTGAACCCCTTTGCGAAGAGCAATCGGGAGATCCAGATCAGCAGGTGCCTCAGTATCCGGAGTATCCATGGTGGAGAGAGCTGGATGGTGAAGATGGTGGAGAGGAATAAGATGCCGGAACATCATTGGGAGCAGAGGGAATGGATGGGTTGGTATGAGAAGTAGGATCAGGAGGAGGAGAGGAGGAAGCGGGAGAGAAGTAAGATGCATTGGCAAAGAAGGTGACATCCGCAGAGACAAATTGCTTGCGGGTAACGGGGTCAAAGCAACAATAGCCTTTCTGGGTGGGAGAGTACCCCAGAAAGACACATTTAGTAGCACGTGGTGAGAGTTTGTCACGGGTGGCAGCGGGAGAGTGCACAAAGGCGGTGCACCCAAAGATGTGCAGAGGAAGAGGAAAGGGATCTTTGTCCGGATAAAGAATGGAGAAGGGGGTAGCACCGTGGAGAACTGTGGAGGGAAGGCGATTGATGAGATAGCAGGAGAGGAGGACAGCATAGCCCCAATAGGAGCGAGGAACATGCATTTGAGTCAGCATAGTGCGAGCGACATCAAGGAGGTGACGGTTTTTGTGTTCCGCCACCCCATTTTGTTGTGAGGTGTAGACACAGCTTGTTTGACGAATAACACCATGGTGAATATAAAAAGAGGAGAAGTCTTGGCTAAGATACTCCTTAGCATTGTCAGAACGAAGGATTTTAATAGACGTATCGAACTGAGTCTTAACCATAGAATAAAATGAGGTCCAAACAGAGAACAACTCGGTGCGATCCTTGAGAAGATACACCCACGTACACCGAGAGAAATCATCAATGAAGGTGACGAAATATGAACTACCCCGACCGATGGTGAGGGTAGGAGCGGGACCCCATATGTCAGAGCACTCGATCTATTCCTCCTGATTGTGTGCGCTCTCACTGCTTTCGCGACTTGATTCCTCGTCTGTCCGCGCGGCTTGCTCCTTCTTTCTCGCGACCTGTTTTCGCGCTCTCCTCTATTCGCCGCCATCTACTTCTAAGTCGCCGCCCCTGTTGCCTTCTACCCACTCCTGCTTGCTAGTCGCCCCGGCCTCATCTTTAGCCGTGCAGGCGATGTGGGACTAACCCCAACCACAGGACCGCGGGGATATTCCGCCACACAAGGCGGCCCACCGGGGTCAACACCCAGACCTGGAACGCGATGGGGAAAGCCCAAACATGCGGTCCCACACACACGTGTCCTGCTGGCTAATATAATCTCAACACACCCCCGCAGCAGGACAACCTGACTCTGATACCATGTGGAAACCACCCGTCACCACACATCTTCCCAAAACCCCGAGGTGATGGTAAGGGGGATGGGGGTACATGAACACAAAGGATCGCCCGCTACAGGCGATGTGGGACTAACCCCAACCACAGGACCGCAGGGATATTCCGCCACACAAGGGGGCCCACCGGGGTCAACACCCAGACCTTGAACGCGATGGGGAAAGCCCAAACATGCGGTCCCACACACATGTGTCCTGCTGGCTAATATAATCTCAACACCTAGCTCTATACCCTACCTAGGGTTGCCTCATGTCGGGTCACGGGTAGAGGTTCAGGTCACTTTTATTGGGCCCATTAGGGTTCTGGTGGCCCAATAAAAGTCGGGATGTTACACTGGCCACCTTCGGGTCCCCCTGACCCTGACCTGGACTCCTCCAATGCTGAACTTGAGACATTGATGAAAAGTGGAGGGGACGCAACAGAAAGCACTGATGAGAGGGCGCCCAAAAATGACGTTGTAGCTGCTCGGAGCGTCAACGATGACGAACCGACAGTTCCTCGAAACTCCCCCAACTTCACGTGTAATCCCACCCCTCCCTCTACATCCTTCCTCTCCCCCGAGAACCCGAACAACGGTCCATCTGAGAGCAAAAACCTCTGGGCTTCCACCTTCATCTCATCGAATGCCTTCTTGAAGATCACGTTCACCAAGCTTCCATTGTCCACCAGAATCCGGGAGATGGTGAAATTCTCTACGGCTGTTCGGATCATCAAGGTGTCACAGAACGGGTCTTCGTAATCGGGCATGTCCTTCAATGAAAAAGTGTTTTTTTCCTCCTAGGAGGGGGGGAGCCTGGGAGGTCGAGGCGACGCTCCTTCGGTACATGGTCTAGAAAACTCCCCTTACGGGTGGCTTTAATCCTAACTCCCCCATGGATCACTCTGATCCCTCCTCGGGCCCCCTCATCTGCCCAGTCTTCACATCTATCTTCTGCCCCTGGTAGAACTTCTTCAATTCTCACAGGCGGCTGTTGCCTCACCTGCCCCCTGGACTCCCTAATCTCCAGAAACTCTGAGCAGGTGGTCGTCGCGTGACCTTCCTCCTGATGGAAGTCACAGAAAGGCAACACCACCATGCCTTCCCTTCTCCTCACTCCTCTCCTTCCTCCTCTACCTCGGGCGATCTCCATTGCCTCCTGTTGCCGTGGGAGGGGGCCCTCTGCCCCCGTCTCCACGTTGGCGGATTGAACCTTCCCTGCTCACGGAAGTTATCCCTGCCTTGATAGCCTCCCCCTGCCTTTGGGGATGTCCTTCCTGGGGCCTCCAACCCAACCGATTGTTCGACTCCCGCTGCCTCAGACCCGTGTGCTGCCCTTGATGCTCCTGACCTCTGGGCTCGTCTCTCCTCCTCTCCTCTCTCTGCTCTCTCTGCCTCCTTGCTCCTGGCTCCTTCTCATCCTCCTCCGTCAACTTGGCCAACTTCACGAACATCGGGTTGGCCTCCTTGATGTCTATCTCTTTCGCCTCCCTCTCCATCAGCTCCTCGAAAGAGGGTGGGTGGGGGGGGGTACTCTCTTCAACTCCATGCTAAAGAAACTCGACCTTAACCCGAGGATGAAGGCAAGCATCACAGTGTACCCTAGCATCTCCTAGACCTCCAGAATCTCCTCCTGGAACCGATCAACATAGCGTCCCAGCGTCTCCTACGGCTTCTGCTTGATGGCAAACAAGCACTCCGCCGACTTCTTTCTCTTCTTTGACGTCAAAAATCTCAACAAGAACCATCAGCGCAAATCCTCAAATATGTAAATAGAGCTTGCAGGGAGTTGATGGAACCAGTCCCTCGCCTTCTCCTTCAGAGTGATGGCAAAGAGCGGACACTTGAAGACATTTGACATCTGTTTTATGGAAACGACATCCTCGAACCGCTGCACATGCTTCACGGGGCCGTCTCTGCCCGTGTAGTAGGACATGTTGGGCTCTCGGAACCCGTCTGGAACAAGGGGCCAAGATCATCAGCTTGCTAAAAGGGTTTCGCCCCCCACCTGCCGAGAGGGTACATCTCGGTATCTCGGCACGCTGAGACCCTCAGCACTAGCCTGCCTGGGGAAGAGCTCCCGCCCGGTGACATCCCTCTCGCCAACCTCTGCCGGAACCTCCTTTCTAGGACACTACCCGGGAGCATTCTCGCCCAACGACGGAGTGGCAACCACTGGAATCTGAGGCGTCGCCCACTCTCTGCTTGCTGAGAATGTCAAGTGGATGGTCTACAAGACTTCCCTCCTGAAGTCTTCCAGCATCCCCAACGTCACCCCACTCGCTTGGGGTGGAGAACCTCCTGAGCCCGCTCCTTCCTCCTCATCTTTAGTCATAAGAAGAAGCCTGAGATTTTCTTCTATCAGCTATGGTACACACTCACCACACCAGAAATGTTCGAACCAAAAAAACTCGCGGTGTCCCAATGCCAGGTCTCCCACTAGCTGGCAGGGTCGGTGTACCTCCGTGGAGAGTAAGCCCTTTTCTCCGAGGTGGTCCCCTGTCAGGCTCCCGCTAGCTGGCAGGGTCGGTGGTAACTCTCGTGGAGAGTAAGTCCCTTTTCTCCGTGTGGTCCCGCTGTCAGGCTCCCGCTGCTGGCATGGT